>CM026404.1:86025764-86124542 GCA_014843695.1 Archivesica marissinica
CCTCATAAGTTTACCACAATGTGTATGTTATATCACATTTCATTTTCATATTATACTATTATAGATACTAAATTAACTATGCAATTCTTTTTCTATTTTCTACTCACTCCTTGATTTGGAAATGTTTGGATGTTGGGCGGTCTTCATTCGTTGTGTGCGATTTGCAATGTGGTTTCTGATGTTACTCACATCAGTTACATAATAATATTGATTACTCTACACTGATCATGCCATCGTACACAAGTCCATGGAAATTCTCACTCTTCTTACATACAATTACACTTCTGTCTATCGTAGCAAATAAAACATACAACTATAGTGTATATTCGCAAGTACGTTCACAAATAAAATATAACATTGTTTATCCAACCAAGCATGCCATTCCAGGAATAAACAACTTACCCAACACACGCTTCATCGAAATATCTCTTCTCCTGCTTACTGGCATGGTACTTGCTGCTTGGCTTAGCTACTTACTGATCATAGCAGGTGATGTTCATCAGAACCCTGGTCCGTCTTCAACACATTCCACAAGCTCTACTTGCTCCTCACTTCCCTCCATGTCGCAGTCACTGTCCGATCTCATGTCGAAATCTAACTGTCTTTCTAGTCTACACTACAACGTGCAGAGTCTTTTGAACAAAGTAGAGGTCCTTGAAGCAGAGTTCAGTTCATTTGATATTATTTCATTTTCAGAGACATGGTTAAATTCTAATATTTCCAACGATGATCTGAAGTTCAGAGACTTTCACATTCCAGAGAGGAAAGATAGAGTCGGGGACAGTCATGGTGGGGTTATTGTCTATGTGAAGAACAATTTACATTTCAAGAGGCGACAATACCTCGAACCCAGAGGACCTGGGTGTATTTGGGTGGAACTGTATCCGTCTCAATCGAGGCGCATCTTGTTTGGCACTTTTTATCGGCCTCCTAATGCTGACGCTCATTTTTTTTTTTTTTTTTTTTTTTTTTTTTTTTTTTTTTTTTTTTTTTTTTTGTTTTTTTTTTTGGAGCCACGTTTAAGGTCCGTTTATTTTCCTCGTCGTAGGTAGCAAGCGGGTCGAGGCCATCCCACTTGTACCTTACAAAGAACATAGTAATGAAATTTGTACAAAACAGTTAAATTTACATATGTATACAATACATTACATAATTCAATATATAAGAATGTTATGTTTAGACAAAGCATGTGAAAAAACAGAGAAAAATTAACACAAAAAATAGAAAAATAATAGTCTTGTCTAAATATCGCAAGAGAGAGAGAGAGAGAGAAAAAAAAAAAAGAGAGATCTACTTCGGCTTGTTATATATATTGAATAAAATTACTCCAATCCTTATTGAATTTTTCTATTTCATCGTTTCGAAATGCTGTATATTTTTCTAATTTAATTCTTGCAATTACTTTTTGCTAAAAAATCATTATGTTAGGTAACAACTTATTTTGTTTGCAGGTATGTATAAAATATTTTGCAAATAATAAAATGTACGATACTGTTTTATTGTTAGTATGAAAATATACATCGAATTTGTCTTGATTTATATCAATATCAATATCCTCCATCCATTTAAATAATTCATTCCAAAAACATTGCGATCTTGTGCTGTTCCAGAACAGGTGATCTATACTTTCTATTTCCATACTACAAAAATCACACAAGCTAGATTCAATTAAATTACATTTGAATAAAAATGTGTTAGTTGCTATATTTCTATGTAGGAAGTTGTATTGAAAGTTTTGAAGAATATTATCCTTGCAAATTTCAAAAGCATTAGTATATATATCTTTCCAACTGAACTGTTTTTGCGGGAAAATCAGTTCCCATTTTATTTGTGATTTTGTCTTATCTTGTAAGTTTTTCATTTTTTGTATTTCAGTAAGTTTTTTATTTATATAGCTTGTATTTGTCTTATCTAAGATTTCATATGCATTTATCTTGTCAGTAGGAGTATCAAAGTCACCACCACTCTCCAGCTTCCTTATCCATTCTTTGGGAATTGATGCTATTAATTTATAATAATTGAGGAATTCAGTGTTAGATATTTGATATTCCGTATTTAAATCTTTTAGAGTTTTAAATGTTTTGGTATCCATGTTATAGATGTCTTTGACATAAATTATGTTTTTGTTAATCCAATGAGGGAATACCATAGTATCGTTATTATTTTTTATATGTGAGTTATTCCAAAGTATCTGCGTGTTTATGTGTTGGGGGTCTTTGTCATAGTTGATTTTGCTCCATGCTATCAAAATTTCTTTTAAAAATGTACTTGTAATTTTTAATTTCATTATGTCTCTTGTTGTTATATTACTTCGAAATAAAAGCCATCCGCCTATTTTTTGTAGCTGTTTATTTATTATAAATTTCCATGCACCTTTATTCGACACATTGATTATTCTTTTGATCCAATTGGATTTGATGGAGTTTAGAAATAACTTGATGTCAATCATGTTTAACCCTCCATATTTAAAGTCTTGTATTACAACGTTACGTTTTACTTTATCTCTTTTTGAGTTCCATATAAATTCGTAGCTGTTTTGAGTTAACATGTTTAAAGTTTCATCAGATGGGTTTGGGAGGACAGAGAATAAGTATGTTAATTTTGGTAATATTAATGATTTATACACTGAGATATTACCTATTGTAGTTAGTCTTCTAGCTTTCCATCTTTTGATATCGGTATGGAATTGATGTATTCGTTGTTCATAGTTTAAATGAAGTATTTGTTTTGGTTTTGCATGGAAAATGATACCCAACGTTTTAGCACTTTCTGGAGTCCATTGTATTTTTTCATTCTTCTTTCTACAGTAAATAAGATCATGCTGATTCCTAATAGACCCTATTCTGAGAACTGAACATTTATCATAATTAAGTTTTAGACCTGAAATACATGCAAAGTCATCAAACATGTGTAACATTTCTGAATAGCTCTTCTTAGAGCCATCTAAAATAATAGTGGCATCGTCTGCAAACATACTATTTTTCACTTCTTTGTCGGACATTGATATACCTTTCACATCATTATTATTACGTATTGCAATGGATAGTAACTCGATAGCTAATATAAAAATATACGGTGATAAAGGACAACCTTGTCTAACCCCTCTTTTTATGCTAAATGTCTCTGACAAAAAACCGTTATATAACACACAACTTGAAGGGTTATTGTAGAAAAGTTTGATCCATTCTTTTAGGAAAGGGCCAAAATTAAATATATCTAGTACCGTTTGCATAAACTTATGGTTCAGGTTGTCGAACGCTTTTTCAAAATCGGCAAAGAATAAAAGACCAGGAACATTATTGTTTTCAGTATATTCTATGACATCATACAATAACCGTATGTTTTCTCCTATATATCGGCCTTTTATAAAGCCTGTTTGGCTGTTGTCTATTAATTTATCTAGGACTGATTTTATTCTGTTAGCAATTACTTTAGCAACTATCTTGTAATCCACGTTTAACAAGCTTATAGGTCTCCAATTTGAAAGAAGAGATAAGTCTTTCCCTGGTTTAGGTAATAATGTGATTATACTTTGTGCTTGTAATTGACTAAGTAATTCTGTTTCTAAAGAGAAGTTAAAAGAGGCTACCAAATCTGTTTTTATTTCGTTCCAATATAGCTTGTAGAATTCCACATTTATACCATCGGATCCTGGACTTTTGCCATTTTTCATATCCTTAATAGCTCGTTTACATTCATCTTCTGTTATCATTCCTTCACATGATTGCTTTTCAGCATCTGATAGTTTAGGTATTACATGTTCATTGTAAAAATTATGATTTATATTTGTCTGCTTACTTTCTTTATATAGGTTTTCATAATATCGTTTCTGTTCATTTAGGATTTCATTTTGATTTGTAACAGTCTTACCGTCTACATTTAAATTCGTAATTAGTTTTCTTTCGGCATTCCTTTTTTCTAGTGCTTTCAGTAATTTAACATTTCTTTCCCCATTCTCAATTTTGTAACTTTTGATTCTTGTTATAATTCCATTTATCTTTTCATTATAAAACTCTTCTAATTCTGTCTTTTTTTGGTTTAGATCTCTAATAAGATTTTCTTCGTATTTATCGGATAGTCTGTTCTCTATTTCTTCAATTTCCGTTGTAATGTTTTTAAAATAGTTTGTATTTATTTTATTTTTGTAGCTTGCAAATTTAATAGTTTCATTTCGAATGGTGCTTTTGATTATTTCCCATCTAATTTGTGGATTTGCATCTTTATTTATTTCCCGTGTTTCACTTATGGCTTTTGACATGTTTTCTTTATATTCGTCTTCTAGAAGCAGACTATTATTCATTTTGAAAACACCCGGGCCTCTTTCTATGGGATCAAAGTCAATTTCAACAAACACTATAGAGTGGTCTGACTTAAAACTTTGTTTTATATCCGAACATTTTACTAAGTTCAGGATGTCATTTGAGATGAGTATATAATCAAGTCTACATGCTATACCTGGTCTTACCGCAGAACGCCAAGTGTATCTTTTCTTGTTTGGATTATGAATTCTATATACATTAACAAGTTCAAATGTTTCCATAAGTGACTTTAATTTATTCCGACTTTTTGAATGCGTTTGATAGTTACCACCTTGTTTATCCAAATTTGGGTCTAGAGGAACGTTAAGATCCCCACCTGTTATGAATGAATTGTCAGAGTGGTTCTTCATGAAATCTTCAAGTTTTTGAAAAAACATCACGTCGTCCCTGTTTGGGCCATAAATGTTTATAATAATTATCTGTTTATTTTCAATCTTGGCCTGTACTGCTAACATGCGTCCAATAACAATTTCATATATTTTCATAATTTCTATTTTTAATCCGTTTTTTTATCAAAATTGCTACACCTGTTTGATTTGAACTATTACCGCTACATATAATTTTACCATCCCATTCTTTTTCCCAGTCTTTGCGGTCCGACTCTCTACAATGTACTTCTTGCAGTAAAGTTATACCTGCGTTTTGAGATTTTATCCATTGGAACACAGCATTTCTCTTTTTTTTGTTTGCTAAACCATTAACATTATAAGTAAAAATTGTAGTTTGATACATATTCATGTCTATGTGAAAAACATGTGATAATACCGAAGTAGTTTATGATGCAAATGATTAAAAAGAACATAACGAAAATAAATGATTATTGACTAGTAAGCAAGAATACTAGATCGCTTATTTAAATATTGTTATTAGAAGTCTGTGTTGTTTATATATTGCATTTAGATATCGTAGGATATTTCATCATTTCGATTCTTTGTGTTTACATGATGTCAGTATATGATTCATTTACAAAGCAAGCTGCACCCCAATATGCTCCCCCGACGTCGTTTTGCACCTCACGGGTCAGCCTCGAATCCGGCGTCAGTCTAGCATACAGGGATAACATATGATATAGTTGTCAGATTTTATCCGTATACTAAATCTAATGGAAGAGAAAAATATATTAATGTTATACAAAAACAGTCCGATATATTTACTTTCTTCCAACGAAAACGAAAAAGAAGGAAATAAAAACGAATTGTAAAATATATTATACCATTACAGCTGATTTTCACATGTGTCCTTGTAATTAATTAGTATGTTTTAACCTACTTTTTAAACACAATAAAAAATATTAAATATAGATACAAATATTGATGTGCGTAGCTCTATAAGGACACCGTTAATTATATGTTTTTACTTTAAATGATATCTTTCGTTTTTAAAATATAATATTATGCTACATGTGAAGTAGCATAACAAATCGCTCTCAAAGCGCCAATGTTTGAAATCAATGCTCCAAAACACTAAAACACAATCTTATATAATAAAATAATTTGTTAATGTTGCGATGAAACAATGTATGTAAATTATCATATTGTTCTAGAATAATGTATGAGAAATTAAATATCAAATCAGTTTCAGAAAATATTAGTTTATCTTAAGTAATATTTTGGAAAGCAAAAGCAACGAGCATCTCTATAACATAATAAAGGGACATAATACAAGTTGGTTTTTTTTCTTAGCATAAATATTCAAAGAAAGTAACTGGTACCGTATAGCTACCATAATACATAACAGTTAGCCACACTACTTGGCTCATAAGAAGACAAAATAAAACAAAACAATCTCACAGACGACGCGCAAAAACAACCGTTGCAAACAAAAACACATATAAACAATACAATAGCGAGGTGTCCATGGTTGCTAAATATCAATACAATCTATTTGGGGTATACTTGCGCGGTGCTATCATATCAAATAAATAAACCAACGTCGTGAAATATGTATTTAAAAAGGAGAAGAAGCATGAGTCGCTCGCATATTAATATTATCAGTTACCGTATTCATATAGATCTATAGTGGAAGTCGTGACAGCGCAGCGGACGCGCGCCCGCCTCAGGCGCGAAAGGCCCGGAGCTCGAGCCCCGCCGGAGCCGCCACGACCGTGTCCCCAGGCAAGGCATTTAAATTCCACGTTGCCTCTTCTAACTCCCTCGTGGCGATGGATTCCATCAGGAATGAGGTCTCGAGAGTGATTTATATAAGTTGAAATAACCTGTTTCGCAATCGAGCTAAAATAAATTTGTATAAACTAAACTATATAGATCTACTACTATGCAGTACAGGGTACAAATTCGTATAAAATTTACAATAGCCGGCTGGAAAAAAGTTCTGTTTTATACATACATTCTGTGTTATACAAAAACACGATTGTTGATTAAAGCAATGCATCAATAGACAGTTACGGATGACCCGATCTGGGAACGCGAACACCGAACCACGACAATATCACCGTGAAAAAACCCCATGTATTAATAGCATCTCCCATTCACTATGATATTGTCGTTTTACGATGTCCACATTCACAGTCCATGACACCCGCTAATGTCCAATATGAGCTTTCTTCTTGTTTATAAATATAAGCATATATATATATATATATACATGCACACACATATACATATATACACATACATACACACATATATACATATATACACATACATACACATATATACACATACATACACATACACACATATATACATGAATATATACATTTTGAAGATTTTTATAGATCGTGTTCGAACTTTAATTTACACTTTTCAATGTTCTTTTTATTGTTTCCTTTCAGGCCATGGCATTGATAACCAATAGTCAAAATCCATGAATCGAATCTGCCTAGTTGTTGTGTTCAGTGGTTTTTGAGGGTTGGTCGAACTAAACGTAGCAAAAATCTTTCCTTCAAAAGTCCAAGCACTAGCGATTCTCTTTGGAGCCTTCAAACGGAGTGACATCAGAACCTGCTGGTTTGTGTGAGTTAGGTCATCATTTAAGAAGATGCGAGTTCCTTTGAGGGCTTTTGCCGCTTTCAATATGTTAATTTTTGTCTGTCTTCTGACAAATTTAACAATAATTGGTCGATTTATTTTTGTCTTATATTGCCCGATACGATGAGCAATGTCAATTTCTGCGGCCGAGATCTCTAGCCCCATTTTTTCTTTACACATGGCTAGGAATTGTGTTGTTGTGTCTGTTGACGATTGTTTGTCCTTATCGTCCTGTATTCCAACGACACGTAGATTGTTCCTGCGACTGTATTGTTCTTGGTCGTTTGAGATTTCCCACAGCTTTTCATTTTCCTGTTTTAACGCATTATTTTCGTTATGTATTTGTTGTTCAGTTTTTTCAAGCTTTTTCTCGACTGCCATTTTATTGGCTTTGATCTCAGAGGAGAGCTTGGATGTTGAATCTGATTTGCTGTGGAGGTCGCTTTCAAGAATGTCAACCCGTTTGACAACCGATGCTAACAGTTGTTCTTTCATTTCTTCAACGGTGTCTTTTATGATGGCTTTTATAAATGATCTGTCCTCTTTTGTTAAGACGTTACTCAATTTTTCGTCAATTTTATCTAGTTTTTTTTCAATATTTGATTCTACGTGTTGTAGTGATGTAGCTAGATCTATTGATTCTAGGGAAGCCATTGTTTTCCTTTTTTTGTTTTTCTTTTTATTTGTACTTTTTTTGCTTTCGCTCTTGCTTTCCTGTTCAAATGTTTCTTTAAACTCTGTGTCTTCTGGTGTTTTGCTTAAAACACTGAATGAGTTTGAAAAACTACTATCGCTTAAGCTAGTAGTAGACGATTTTTTCCTTTTGTTGGCGTTCTTTTCATTCGGCATACCTCCGTCCATGGGATCAGAGATCAAGTAGCCACAAGTAGTCAAATAGTTATTTTCACACCGTTCTGCTTAGTCATGCGTGACGAAAAACTGGTATTAATCGTGTGCGATCTGTTCACCACATTCCATCATATATCTTCCATTATCAATTCAATTCAAAATGTCTCATCATAAACTGTCAGAGAATGCAAAAAGTTTCACGAAAAATCTTCATACCATCTGAAAGCCGTTAAAAAGTTCTTTCTCCTACATGGTTTCTTTTTCCCGTCGATCTAATATTTTGCTTACAAATAAGAAGTTTACATCTTCGATTGGATTTTGATGTTTACATGTCAACGGAACAACATAACATACGCCTAAAGAGGCTATGTGCATACTGCATTGTTAGCAAACAGACCCCCCCGGATCAAGCATGCTTGACTGAGCATGCAGGTGCAGCTCTGAACAGGGTGTGTTTGTGATATTATGTTCACAGATGGTGTAGTGTATTAAATATATACTTGTAGTTTAAAAAACCGAAACTTATATTTTTTAATTTTAAATGTGTGGTGCGATATTTATGACGAGGTGTATATATATATATATATATACCATGCAACACAACAAATAGTCTTTATTGTCAAAAGCTACTAAAAGCAATCGTAATAAGTAAAAATTAAGTAGATATCATTAGTTATAGATATAGGATCTTACAATATTGTATGGATAGGTAGATATCATTAGTTATAGATATAGGATCTTACAATATTGTATGGATAGGTAGATATCATTAGTTATAGATATAGGATCTTACAATATTGTATGGATAGGTAGATATCATTAGTTATAGATATAGGATCTTACAATATTGTATGGATAGGTAGATATCATTAGTTATAGATATAGGATCTTACAATATTGTATGGATAGGTAGATATCATTAGTTATAGGTATAGGATCTTACAATATTGTATGGATAGGTAGATATCATTAGTTATAGATATAGGATCTTACAATATTGTATGGATAGGTAGATATCATTAGTTATAGATATAGGATCTTACAATATTTTATGGAACAATTTGTTTGATTGTTTGTTCTGGCTTTACACCTGCATCAGCACCATTTTGGGCTATATCGCCGGCAGGCAGTTTACCTAACAACACCTTTCCTGGGCAGGCTCCAATGGTTAACAAGTACTTGGTGCACAAACCGCAATAAAAAACTGCCAATTTTTTCATATAAATGAGACACGGCCTGAGCAGGGCTCGAACTCATCACACGATTTGGAATTTTGCTACTTTAGTAGTACTCTAGTAGCTCATGGTGGTTGAGTATGCACTTTATTGTACAGACCTAAACTCTTCAGGAATCCACTAATTGAAGGTCCAGGAACAATATTTGGTTGGTAACACATTTGCCACCGACGGCGAAATAGCTGAAATGGCCACACCCCTTTTTGGGCCACGCCCCCTCGAAATAGCTGAAATGGCCACACCCCTTTTTGGGCCACGCCCCCTTAATGCCATGACTGTAACTACAGAACCGTTGGACCTAGGAGGTTGCCCGACCACTCAAAATTTGCGCAATGGCCACATTATGGGGGTCACAATACATTTTCATATCCAAAAGTCAATGGTTTTTGAGATAATTGCCAAAAACCGATTTCAACATGTTACAAACTACAATTGTATGATACCACCAAGGCCACAACATTATATGACACTTTATCATAACCTGTTATACCTTTTATTTTGCATATATATTTTGCATCTTCCTATTTTGGAATTTAATTATTTGGATTTCTACACTTCGCCTTTACTACAGCCACAAAACGTCACACATTTAATGTTCCTGTCTCTGCAAGTGCACTTTTTGGTACTCATACATGCTCTTGGGCATTTGCATGGAGGAGGCAGGTTATCGGGCCTGCACGATACTGCCAGTATCACTGGTGTTATGCCAACGTCCATTGCTTCATACCCATACTGGAGTGGATCTGGATTGGTGACGGCAGGAGTTTGGGCTTGCAACCACATCTTACACTGAATATATGCTCGCTTTATGTGTTCTCGTAGCGTTGATGAACAGCACACAAGCTGGTTGAAGTCCAGTTCTTTCTTGGAGTTGTGGTACTGCTCCCATCGATATTCATCGAAAGTGGAACAGTCGGTCTTCTTTAATCCAAACACAAGGAACTTTTCAGCATTGCTTGTTATCTGTGGTGACAGTTCTTCTACACCAAACCCTTCCAGTAGGGAGAGATCGATGGATGCTTTCAGGCCAGACAGCTTTGGACCCACCTTGCTGGTACTGTCGCAACCGCTGAGAGCATGAATGGCTGGGAGACACGACACCAAACCGTTGTCCAGTTGATCAACCAACAGGTGGACTGGTACAGTTTTCTTTGTTTTCCGGTTACCAAGCTTCACGTACAGCTTTTGTAGTTGCCAGGTTGTGTTGAAGTGGAAGATGAGGTTGACAAAGACATCTGTGTCAGGCGAGTCGACCAAGACTGATTGAACCCCGTGTTTCACAACACCATCATTAATATGGAACATGATTCTGTCGTCGGCTTCTTCTTGGTTGCTTGAGAGCTTTGCGATCTGTGTTTCAGTGCCAGCTAACAGTTTCCTGCATTCACCCCCATATACTCCTCCAAAGAAGATTTGTCCGACTCGACATTCTGCAGCATCCACTTGAAGACATACTCCTGCAACCGAACTTTGTTCAACATTGAGCTCCAGAACATATCAAGATCGACAGGGAGTTTCTGATTGTCAGACCGAATGGTGATTGTGATTTGTTCTGAGGAACTTCTCTGTGCCCGTTCCATTTGCTTGATTGATGATTTTTGATAAACATCAAAAATAATGTCTATTCTTGTGGACACGGAGCCTGTAGCAAGAATCCTGTTGGAAAGACTCTCAGCCAATTCCCCGAATGTGTGAAGGCCCATCTTTTTCATCGGTAGTTTACGCACAAGTGCCATGAAGTCCACTATTGTCATCTGAGCGTCACTCTTTACATTCCTCGTCTCCTGTGGAACTGACAAGTTCCCTGGCTAAGGAGGCTTTATCGGGCTTCTTTACATTCAGTGGTGAGGAACTTGGATGTGCTGGTCAATTCATACTTCAGGAGTTCTACCATGCTGTACCCTCTTTCTCTAGCATAGTCAATGTACCTATTCGTTTCCGCTGCATCCTCTTTCGCCATCGATTTCTTCGCTGTGGACGGAGTAGAAGTACGTTTCATGAAAACAGTCTTGCGGTTGGTAGGGATTGTATCATGTAGGTGCTTCTCCTTATCCTGAAATCTGGTCTCAACAAACTCTTCATAACTCTTCTCACCAATTTCCAGGCATTCAAGTAATCCGTTGACAACCTCCTGGGGAATGTCAGCTCCTGTAGAGATGTTCTGAAGTCTGATTCAACGGATTGTTGATGGATTTTATGTAATCCAGAAGCGTCTTTGCACGAACATGGCCAATCTTCATAGAACTTGGATTGAACTCATGGTGTAGGCTCAGCTCACTGTCATCTTTGTCTCCCAAGTTGCACCATTCCAGCAGCTGTGCCACATGAAGATCTTTCTCATGCTTTAGGAGATTCCATAAGGCTACTGCTTCTTTCTGTCTCGTCATCCCAATAATACCTCCAGCAACCTTGGCGGGTTTATTGTAACACTTCTCGAGTGCCTTGTCAAATCCTACTGCACTGCCTTGTCGGGGAGTGTGGTACATCACATCCACCATCTGTAAAGCATCTGTAGATACCCGGGAACTTCCTTTGTAGGTCCAGGCAATCTTCAAGGAACAGCGTACCCTATCTGCTATAGTTTATCTGGCCAAACCCGAAGAACAAAGGCATGCACCTCCGCACAGCTGAAACGAAAAGATGCCAATCGCCTTGCCGAATAGAGTGTGTAAGATCTCTCAGGATAGGATACAGCTCATCCAGAAACAAGCTCCAGTACCTCACATTCTCATTACAGGCCGTTTCTTTCCATTCTGTGAAAGACTTCTTCAAGTCTGCATGTAAGATCTTGCTTTCTTCCCAAATCTCTCTGAACTCTGTATGGTCAGCATCTAAAGCCTGCTGCATCTTAGTTTCCATGGTCTCTATTTGCTGGTCTAATTCACAACTAGTACTATCCTGGTCAGGTTGAAACTTCTCAAACATAAGAACTGTCATCACCTCTGCTACAAGACTCATTCCCTCCTTGTCTTTGCAATAGTGACCTCCAGTCATAAAACACTATTCTCTACAACGAGCTTGCCAAAGGCTTCAGTCTCAATCAATCTGGTCTAGTCTAGACTCTTCAGGAATCAAGTAATTGAACAATAGGAACAGGAACAGGAACAATTACGAATAATATTGTAGTGCGTAACATGCTGAAATTGGTTTTTGGCAATTATCTCAAAAACCATTGACTTTTGGATATGAAAATGTATTGTGACCCCATAATGTGGCCATTGCGCAAATTTTGAGTGGTCGGGCAACCTCCTAGGTCCAACGGTTCTGTAGATACAGTCACGTCGTTAAGGGGGCGTGGCCCAAAAAGGGGTTTGGCTATTTCGCCGTTGGTGGCAAATGTGTTACCAACCAAATATTGTTCCTAGACCTTCAATTAGTGGATTCCTGAAGAGTTTAGGTCTGTACAATAAAGTGCATACTCAACAACCATGAGCTACTCTAGTATAGAAGCGAGCATAACTATTTCTCACAGTAAGACAATTTCTTTTTACAGAATTGTATAAGGCTGGATAGCTAAATGTTACATACAGTGTATGTCAAAATTGCCCTTTAAATATACCCTTATTATTCAATATTTACAAACTGTGTAACATTTAGATAGCTGTGGAATGTTAGCCACACCATTATGTGATTTAACGGACATGTATTTTATGTTTTATACAATCTGTACCTGCTGTATAGGACTGTTTCACACTGTTGATCAAACACAAGGATTGACAAGAGGACAAGATAATGATTTAAGTTGTGCTATCAGATGTGTGTACTTTATATTCAGAATGGCCTGTGAACCAGTGATTTTTGTCCAAAAACCTAAAAACACAGAGTACCTACAAAAGTTCTACATGCACTCGTATGCAAGTCATAGGTACTCTTCAATGTGCAGCCACTGATCCGGGATTTCCAATTTCAATTGGTGCCTACCATTTATTTTGTGGTTAACCTTTTAGGTTCATATGGAAACCTCGCAAAGGTAGATGAAAATGCTATATATATATATATACATGTATATATACTTAACTTCTCCTTTCTATACAGGTGTAAGTGTATCTGTGCACAGGAACTTGAAATTGTATCCATAAGCCACCAAAGGTCTTGTACCTCTATCCTAGGACTCCCCCTCCTCCTCTATTTTTTAATAGAGGGAGTCCTAGGATAGAGGTACAAGACCTTAGGTGGTTTATAAATGGATAAAATTTCACGGTTCCTGTGATAAGGAATAGTTTCTGCTTAGTTGTAACAATGCTATCTGTCATAATCTGTGGTAGATCATAATAATTAATCTTGTGGTCCATCCTCCCCACCCCCACAAATAATAAACAATCTCCATAATACTCACACTCTTGGTGGCACAAGTGTTACACATTCCTTGCAAATGAACATTGTTCTTACCAAAATGAAGAAATTCCCATTTGAGAGCTGTAACCATTTTGTTGTTGTTCTACCGTACTTACTCGCCTATAACACGGACACTTTGGTCATGAAATCTGTGGATGTTGGCATGCACTTGCGTATAAGATGGGTTAACCCTTTCCCTCATAGAAGCACCTCTTGACGCCAATACCAATATGACATACATTGACAATGTAGTAGCCAAACCAATGTTCATAACATAGGCCAGAATCTCATGTAGTCCCAGTAATATCTATGGAGGTGGGATAGATATGGCGACTACTTATCCACTGCATGATAGTTAAATGGCTGTCGTTTGTATGGAGATATAATAGTATATTAACCTAAATCTCTATGAAGGAAAGGGTTAATAAACAAGACATAAGTATAAATTGCATGTTTGTCCAGTGCAAGTTGAAGAAATTTTCAGTGCCAAGAGTGCTTTCTTTTCTAAAACGTAATTATGGATACAATTTTAAATTAATTTAAAAAAAATTAGCACTCATTTTAGAAGACGGGAAGCAACTTTGAGGCCATAATCTGATGGGACTGTATGTAAATATTTTACATTTCCCTTGCGGAATAATAGGTGTCCTAATAGGTGTCCGTCCCATATATTCTTTACCATAAAATTAATAAATACCAAGGAATGGGAAAGTGAATGAATTGTTCTGGCACTTCATTCTGACTCCGACAATGTCTCTATGGCCCATTGCTGTTATCTCTTGGTGATAAATGTGTCATATAATCCTGAATACTTGTAGTTTGTGATAAAACTGAAGTGATCAGCCTGCACAATATACATATATTTCTTGTTGGTGTCCTTTTGTTTGTTTTAGGGTTATTAAAGTTATATTGAGATGATACGTTACATGCCGACTTTCCGGTTATGCAAGCCCACGGAATTCTAGCCTAACATAAAAGAATTTGACGCTCCTGGTGGAATTCGAAACATACAGCGGTTAGAGCCAGCGATTGCATTTTCTTAGAGATGAACGTAACTGCCCTTTTTGTTTTATCAATTTAAGTTTATTTAACGTCGCTACTGGTTGCCCATTTGAGCGACGGGCAGTTTACCAGTCTACCTTTACTGGGCAGGCTCCAGCAGTTAACCAGTACTTGGTGCACCACAACCGTCATAAGAATCTGTAAACTTTTTCAAATAAATGAGACACGGCCCGAGTGGGGCTCGAACCTATAACCATCAGTGATAGGTTACAGTTGTATACAAATCAGCGACCTTAAACACTCAACCACGGCAGCGGACTAATTTGATATATAGTCAATGTGGACTAATTTGATTTGAAGTCAATGACCGTATAATTATACACCCCTCATTTATTTTATATCATGTCCTGTAGTAGGTACAACATTGTTTATGGGTCAACGGAACGATAAATAGTTTTAAAAAGTACAATGTGCATCTGATTTGACATATTTACTCAATATTTAAGTCGTCCTTAGTTCAATTACGCCGAAACGATCCATTACCATCTAAAATTCACCATCTCGTTGATATAGCACGGAAACGGGACATTATATGTTTGCAATGTAAATGAGTCTACGGGAGCATTCATGTATATTCATTCGTGTATATTCGGAAATTATCGTGCCTGTTCAGCGATTTCCGATAGAATTCCGTTTCTATATTTAGCGATATTATCTTGTAGAGAAGAGTTGTTGTTCTTCAAATCTACACCCTCATAAAAGTGGGTGCAAGTAGATGGCGCTACGATCGGAAATCCAGTTTCCCCAGGCTGTCATTTTGCCAGAAGTTAAAAAGTGAAAAATTGACAGGCTAGGAGTGGCAACTATAAGTTTCTTATGTGTGTTTTACGTTTATTTATCGTCGCTACCGGTTGCCCATATGAGCAACACCTCCTGAAGAGATTAGTCATTTTAGATATTTGGAAGATAGTGCAATGATACAGACAGAGACCCATTCCAGAGTCTCCTCTGGTTCTTTTACATGCACGGTGTAAAGCACCGACACGAGACCTCGGTTTCAAGTCCCATCTGAAAGACTGTTTATCAGACGGGGGATCAAACCTGCGCTCCCTGGACTACCAACTGGACTACAGATCCATATGTTGGTTTCTTATTGATCACATATAAGGCTATACACAATGCTCCCGCCCACTTACATTACATATAACTCTATATATATGAGGGATAACCTATACTTATTTGCTTCTAAAAAGTGCTTGGAAATGTCACAGATAAACATGCAATTATTATATAAATATTAGATAAACACTGAACTAATTCATTTTATATTTACATGTGTGTATATTTATTTTGTAAACAAATTGATTCCTGCGTTGCTATCATTGTGTATTACTTTGACCCTTTATCTCACCAATTTGCTGCATGTAACCATTTTGAGATATTTTATGGAACAACAATTTTCTGAAATTGTTTACATGTACATAGACTTATTAACCCATTTCATTCTGGATACCGTTCAAACAGTATTTGCAAAGAACATAGAGCCCGATCAACCGCCATGGAAAGTTCTGTCTGATCAGGCTCTATGGTGTTTGCTATTCAGATGATCTTGCTAAGACACTTTTGGCTATGTAGCAAACAACATAGATTCTGATCAGCATGCAGCGTCACGCTGCGGCTGATCTGGATCTATGTTGTTTGCATACGCCTTCAAATGTATCCAGAATGAAATGGGTTAATATTAGCATATGCAAGCTACCACTTATCTATCTTATCAGCACATTCCTCGCATCCCCCCACCACAAGTACCACCTTGACATACGAGTGAGGTAGACTAATAACCTGGTACACATGGTACAGATAATCTCCCGTATTTTCAAAAATACCATACACAGATAAGCAGGTATGTAGTACATGTAAATATTTAGTAGTAGTGACAGACTGGCAGTATATATTATATAGTTGGAATTCATTGCCCGACTAGACACTTAATTGTAAACATACAATACCTGCATCATGAATTCTACAGAAATTCCATCCAGGCAAGAAGATGTACCACAAAGTATTCCTATACAGATCACTCTTATTACAAAATAACGGAATAATTAGCTTCCACCACTTACAAGCACTATCACATAGAATGTTTTGTTATTGTTTCAATAATTTCCCCACTAACACAAAACGTTTCACATTCCAATGACACTGATACAACACTATAAACACTGCTGATAACAATTTCAAAACATTATGGCGTTTTCTCTATCCCAAAATTTCTATTCTTATATCAGATTCTATGCACTTCACAAATACCAATATCTTTTCCTGTATACAGAAACAAATTATCATACAGAAATCAATACTGAGTCAGCCAGGTTTTGTACTCCAGAAAGTTTATCTTTTTTGTTCTGTCTGATAAATGTCAAGTTAGTGATCACATGACCTCGGGTCATAAGGTCATCTGATCACATGATCAAAGGCAAAATGCATACTGCATGCAAATGAGGGTACTAATGAAGACATCTAGTAAACAAAGAATGATCATAAAGCTTTGAACAGCCGCTATGCATTGCATATTTGAACAGATAAATGTACTAATGTAAGAATGGATGGGTATGAACTTACAAATAAAGTCAAAGAAATTAATGAATTAGACTTTATTTGTACAGGGTACCCAATCAGCTTAGAAAACCAATCTTCCTTGCGGCCCTCTAACAGAACGGTAATAGAGAATACTAGTATCTTTTTACCGTAACAATGATTGCATGTATGTGGCAGCCGTAAATATCAAAAACTGCAAAAACGCAGTCAACTTTGGAAGTTTGGTCTTAATGTTGGTGACAAGTAGGATTCAGTGACAGGCAAGTCAATTTCTGCTGTCTACTTGTCCATGGACAAGTGAAAAATTTAGCGTTTTCCACAACCCTGTTGGTGGAGGACGACTCCAGGTGCCTGTTCGAGTAACTTATCAGACACGGAGATGCACCTGGGTAGAACCATTGATCGTCTGCAAGCCAGCTGGATAGCCTCACCACATGAAAGAATTCGACACCCCCAGAAACTCGACAAATCCACTCGTCCGCTCGTATTTACGAGTGACTTTTCGATCTGGACAAGTAGAAATTCCAAGTCGCTTGCCCAGTCGGACGAGTGAAAATTTCAGCTAAATATCCAATATAAATCGAAGGAACAAAATAAAATAATATCCGTTTTACTTTCTTCGGAATGATTACAAGGCGTGATAATGGGAAATCACCGAGGATATTTTAATGTGTTTATGCTGCCACATAATTGCATTTATTAATAAATTAAAGTGCAATTCTGACGATTTTTAATTTTCCTAAAATACATGGAACGAGTGATAGTCCAATCTGGACGAGTGGGACAGTGGCATCACTCGCCCAGTAGGACGAGTAAGAAATTAAACATTTGTCGAGGCCTGGTTTCGTACTGTGAGAGACCCCCTCCTCGTATAACTATAATATAACAGCAACTAATCTTCAAACTGAAATCCTATATCTTTTTTATGAAGTACTGAATAAGATACAAATACCCCAATTGCTGTAATTGGAGACTTTGTCACTTCATTAACAAGGTGTTGGACCATAAATGGCAGTAATAACACTTACAGTCTGTCACTCACAATCATATATCAGATCATAACAGTGTCATGTCTATAGATGATAAAGAAGATTACAGAAAACATATGCACAATCTAAATTTTAGTTTAAAAAGTTTGATATTTGGAAATCAATGTTTTAATTTGACTTATATATTATAAGTGATACGAGTCTGTGTTTCCTTTGATTGTGCATGTTTTCTGTAATCTTCTTTATCATCTATAGACATGACACTGTTATGATCTGATATATGATGGTGAGTGACAGACTGTAAGTGTTATTACTGCCATTTATGGTCCAACACCTTGTCAGTGAAGTGACAAAGTCTTCAATTACAGCAATTGGTGTACTTATATCTTATTCACTAAATCATAAAGAAAATTTCAAACTTTTGTCCGAGTCCATTAAAAAGGGAACATAGAAATGGACTAAATGAAGACAACACACAGACGAAAGGATACAGACGGATCTGTAGTCCAGTGGTTAACATGCTGGACTGGTAATCCAGGGATCGCAGGTTCGATCCCCCGTCTGACCCTAATTAAATTAACAGTCTTTCAGATGGGACGTTAAACCGAGGTCTTGTGTCGATGCTGTACACCATGCACGTAAAAGAACCAGAGGAGACTCTGTAATGGATCTCTGTCTGTATCATTGCACTATCCTCCAAAATCTAAAATAGCTAATCTCTTCAGGAAGCGTCGCTCATATGGGCAAACTGGTAGCGACGATAAATCAATGTAAAACACCAAATATCTGCTGATATCTTACGAAAAATAAACGTAAAACACACACGACGAAAGGATCAGTATAACCTGAACTAGTTTAGGAAACAGAACCAATCATCTTTTAGATATTCTCAAATATTCAATACCCTGCATGGACACAAAATGACCTCGAATAATACAAAGAAAGAAGGCTCAAGAGTCTGACCACATTAGAAAATCAATGATTGAACCGAGACCAGCAATATTCACAAATGAAAACAGAAGAAAAATTGTGGGTATTAACCCATTCAACATCAAGTAACTGACCTGGACTGGTGCATCATATTTTTAGACCAATAAATTAATAAGAAAATTACATTTGGACCAGTTCATTTATCAAAATAGGTAATTTTTCTCTAAAATTACTAATATTACTGGCAAAAAGTGCAGATCCTGATGAGACGGCTCGTCACGAGCCGGCTCATCTGGATCTACACTTTTTGTACGCCTATTTAGAGGTCTGTGGTGTTGAAAGGGTTAAGAGAGAAAATTGTGAGAATCTCCAATCAGCCGAAACAATTAGCAACAGAAAAAATTCTGAATATATTGTAAAGAAAACTTATTCAGGACACAGAAGAGGTATATAAAACAGAAATAGCTATGGCATCATAAAACATAGAGGAAAGAAACTTTAAAACTTGTACTAATGAATGTTTCATGATTTGCTTCACAAACTGTATAGAGGGTAATCAGCAATCTTTATGTCGCCAAAATCGCCAAAATCGGATAGACAACATTTTCTTACCATAATTATATTCAATATTTGATGCAAAACAATTCATTCAAGCAGAGGCAAATGTAGGAGCAAAACAAATCAAGAAGCTATACATTGAAAGCTGTACCCCAGGCAACCAAATACATGAGTGAGTGAGTATTTGGTTTAACGGCGCATCATGTATTTTATATCTTTCAAACGTTGATACTAGGAAACAAGAAAATGGCGACTGCAACAACCTAATGTGAGTTGGTGTGTTTCCATAACCCTTTCAACACCACAGACCTCTAAATAGGCTTACAAAAAGTGTAGATCCAGATGAGCTGGCTTGTGACTGTCTCATCAGGATCTGCACTTTTTTCAGTAATATTATTGCTTTTAGACAAAATTATCCATTTTGATAAATGAACTGGGTCCAAATGTAATTTTCTTATTAATTTATTCATCTAAAAAATATCATGCACCAGTCCATGTCAGTTACTTGGTGTTGAATGGGTTAATCGTGTTCCATTGAATCAACTTCTTGAGTTAAAGACAGGTCTGTTTCACATCGACATCGCGTTGCAAATGGTGTTCTTAACTGATCTATATAGTTAAATAGTGTGTTTATACGAGTAGTTACTCATTTCCGGACACGATTACCATATGAACTATATGAATATGAAATAAATGACATAACCAAAATGCTTAAGTTACTTTAAATCATATTTAATCTACACTACAGGTGTGTCTCAGTAACTGAGTGAATAAGGGAACATGTTCAAACACTGCTGTCTGAGAAATAGTCCAGTTACCGAATAATTCACACACCTGGAGTTGCTGTTTGAGCTATACTGGAGACTCCCAACAAATTTCAGGTTATACTGCACTGAACACGCTTAATAATTTCAGTTTCACATCACACTTTCATTAAGATACTATACCGAGTCAAAAAAGAAACGATACCAAACCAACTTGACGAAAAAGATGCAAACATATAAATGCCTGTGATAAGCCACCACTTTTCAGTTCGGAGTGACGTATGACTATGATATTCATCCATATACACAGGTAAATAATGCATCCATATTTTCCTAATGCCGATTTTCCGTTTTGCACGTGATCCTCGAGGATCACGATTTGCTATACATGGATAGATCCACAAACCAGTTTGTTGTACTCATATTGTAATTACTTCGAGCAAAAACACCCAAAACGATCTGCATTTTCCTCAAAAGAAATGCCCAGACTCAACCTCGACGGCCGCACACAACTGATTATTGTTGACGGAAACTTAACCTCACAGCGGTACTGTGACGAAATTATTACGCCCGTTGTTTTGCCATTCTTTAACGTCAATCGACGTGTCACACTGTTCCAATAGGACAACGCCATATGCCATACTGCACACATTACCACTCAATTATTGGAGCTGGGGAACATTGAACGTTTACCGTGGCCAGCATTGTCACCAGACTTGTCTCCGATAGAACATTTATGGGATACCTTAGACCGTCGTGTAAGACTCCGTCAGCCAGCGATGATACACCAACTGAGGGATATTCTGCGTCAGGAGTGGAACAACATTGACCAATATGAGATTCTGACACTTATTCGTTCCATGCGACGGCGATGCATTGCAGTGAAAGATGCCAATGGAGGTCATACACGGTATTAACTATTGTGTGAATATTCCACTTGACCCCTTGGTCACAAATGACGCCACAACAGAACAGATAATGATGGTATGATCGAATTTTAAACTTGTAGCATTGTCTCATATGTTTCAATCTCGGTACACGAAATTTCAGATGAATTGCATATTTAGTAATTAAAATACACATATGTTTATACCATGTATCGTTTCTTATTTGACTCAGTATAGTTTGAGAATGGTCATCATGTACTACTGTCACACCTGCTACACTCAAAGAGACGCCACAATACCAAGTGTTCAGATCCTATTAATCTCTTATGAACATGCATGGGCTAAAGACTATGCTCACATTTCCAAATTAACAAGACTGACGCGTGCAACGACAACGCATGTTATCAGTCGGAATCCCATTTTTATATATAGAAGTTGGAGACTTGTTGCACAGAGATGGACAAACTGTGCCGCACGATCAGATACTGTATTTTATATCCTTACAACGCTTTCCAATGAATGGTAAACATGAACGGTTCCAAATTCGAAGATGATAATAATAAAACTTACGAGAATGGTAAATATGTGCTAGCACACAGCTCTAAGTAATGACTGGAGACGATGGATTCCATAATATAAGTTATAAGAACTTGTTTCGCAATCGAGCTAAAATAAAATAAATTTGTATAAACTAAGTAATGACTGGCTGTCCGATTAGTGCAGTGATCAGCGCGCTCGCTTCTCACCAATGCAACCCGTGTTTGATCATCGGACTGAGAAGTATGTGAGATGGTACGGTGGTCGCCAGATCGGACAGGTGGGTTTTCTCCGGGTACTCCGGTCTCCTCCCGCACGATTGACCACATTTACGCTTTCATCCGCGCCAATAAGAGTGATTAATATAAGTTGTTGAATAGTTGTTTCGCAATCATTGTAAAATAAATAAAGTTTAAACATAAACATAAGTAATGACTGCTCTGAAACAAGGTGAGAAAAACATGCGTTTCGTAAGGCAGCCCGGTTAATTCAGTCGATCATTCGCCCCGTATGTGAGAGGCACCAGGCTTGAGTCCCAAACATGTTTTTCTCACCCATGTTTTTCTCACCCGGTTTACACATTGCTACCATTATAGTTGATGGGTAGGGGCATCACTTATAACAGGTGAGCAAGCCATTATAGTTGATGGGTAGGTCATCACTTATAACAGGTGAGCAAGCCATTATAGTTGATGGGTAGGTCATCACTTATAGCAGGTGAGCAAGCCATTATAGTTGATGGGTAGGGGCATCACTTATAACAGGTGAGCAAGCCATTATAGTTGATGGGTAGGGGCATCACTTATAACAGGTGAGCAAGCCATTATAGTTGATGGGTAGGTCATCACTTATAGCAGGTGAGCAAGCCATTATAGTTGATGGGTAGGTCATCACTTACAACAGGTGAGCAAGCCATTATAGTTGATGGGTAGGTCATCACTTATAACAGGTGAGCAAGCCATTATAGTTGATGGGTAGGTCATCACTTACAACAGGTGAGCAAGCCATTATAGTTGATGGGTAGGTCATCACTTATAACAGGTGAGCAAGCCATTATAGTTGATGGGTAGGTCATCACTTATAACAGGTGAGCAAGCCATTATAGTTGATGGGTAGGTCATCACTTATAGCAGGTGAGCAAGCCATTATAGTTGATGGGTAGGTCATCACTTACAACAGGTGAGCAAGCCATTATAGTTGATGGGCAGGTCATCACTTATAGCAGGTGAGCAAGCCATTATAGTTGATGGGCAGGTCATCACTTATAACAGGTGAGCAAGCCATTATAGTTGATGGGCAGGTCATCACTTATAGCAGGTGAGCAAGCCATTATAGTTGATGGGTAGGTCATCACTTATAGCAGGTGAGCAAGCCATTATAGTTGATGGGCAGGTCATCACTTATAGCAGGTGAGCAAGCCATTATAGTTGATGGGTAGGTCATCACTTATAGCAGGTGAGCAAGCCATTATAGTTGATGGGCAGGTCATCACTTATAGCAGGTGAGCAAGCCATTATAGTTGATGGGCAGGTCATCACTTATAACAGGTGAGCAAGCCATTATAGTTGATGGGCAGGTCATCACTTATAGCAGGTGAGCAAGCCATTATAGTTGATGGGTAGGTCATCACTTACAACAGGTGAGCAAGCCATTATAGTTGATGGGTAGGGCATCACTTATAACAGGTGAGCAAGCCATTATAGTTGATGGGTAGGTCATCACTTACAACAGGAGAGCAAGCCATTATAGTTGATGGGTAGGTCATCACTTACAACAGGAGAGCAAGCCATTATAGTTGATGGGTAGGTCATCACTTACCAGGGTTGGCACATTTTGGACAATTGCATTTTGGACAGGGGTTTTGGACAGTCCAAAAGTGTCCTGTCTAGAATTAATAAAAGACACCAAATTGTCCAAAAGTGTCCTAAATGAATTTTTGGCAACGTGACACGGCTATGGATTGGCTAGCAGAAAGAAACCAAGAATTCATTGAATGTGCTGTTCTCTTTGAAGCACAGGCTACCCCATATCCAGGTTATATGTTCAAAGCAACCAACCTACACCCAGTCATCTGGTGGACATCCTTGAAAAGAACCAGCCTTTCACCAGCCTTCATTGACCTTATGATTGCTCTACATACAGCCACTGCCTCATCTGCCTCAATAGAGCGTGTCTTCAGTACCTTCAGTCTGATCCACTCAAAGCTCAGAAATAGACTTGGTGTAAAACGAGCTGCTAAGTTAGTGTTTTGCTTTCGCATGCTTCGTGGCAAGGATGATTTGGATTACTGAATGAGTGACTAACAGATTACCTTGGTAACAGCTGCTTGATAAAAGACTATACTGTGCTAGTATTTTTTCTACATTAATCTAGTTGTGTTAAACTGTGTTGAATATATATTCCTGTGCTGAATAAATATATGATTGTGACACATAAATGACAATTGTTTGTTTTCCTTATAATTTATATGAAAGATATTATGAGTAAAAGAGAATGGCATTTGGTGTTTATTAACAACACACACACCTAATACCTTAATATTATATAATAAATTGTAAAATGCATTACCACAAACACATAGTCTTATGATATTAGACAAATAAAGACAATAAAGGACAATAAAGTACGCCTTTTTTAATAAAAGACACTTTTGGACATGTGTCCTGTCCAAAATTAAAAAAGACAGTCTTTTTTCCAACCCTGTCACTCACAGGAAGCAAGCCATTATAGTGATGGGTAATCATCACTTACAACAGGTGAGCAAGCCATTATAGTGATGGAGGTCATCACTTACAACAGGAGAGCAACTTAAGTGAGGGTAGGTCATCACTTACAACAGGTGAGCAAGCCATTATAGTTGATGGGTAGGGCATCACTTACAACAGGTGAGCAAGCCATTATAGTTGATGGGTAGGTCATCACTTACAACAGGAGAGCAAGCCATTATAGTTGATGGGTAGGTCATCACTTACAACAGGAGAGCAAGCCATTATAGTTGATGGGTAGGTCATCACTTACAACAGGTGAGCAAGCCATTATAGTTGATGGGTAGGTCATCACCTACAACAGGTGAGCAAGCAGCAATACCACCTGTAACAGGTGAGCAAGCCATTATAGTTGATGGGTAGGTCATCACTTATAACAGGTGAGCAAGCCATTATAGTTGATGGGTAGGTCATCACCTACAACAGGTGAGCAAGCAGCAATACCACCTAACAGGTGAGCAAGCCATTATAGTTGATGGGTAGGTCATCACTTACAACAGGTGAGCAAGCCATTATAGTTGATGGGTAGGTCATCACTTATAGCAGGTGAGCAAGCAGCAATACCACCACCAAGCCATTATAGTTGATGGGTAGGCATCACTTACAACAGGAGAGCAAGCCATTATAGTTGATGGGTAGGTCATCACTTACAACAGGTGAGCAAGCCATTATAGTTGATGGGTAGGTCATCACCTACAACAGGTGAGCAAGCAGCAATACCACCTGTAACAGGTGAGCAAGCCATTATAGTTGATGGGTAGGTCATCACTTATAACAGGTGAGCAAGCCATTATAGTTGATGGGTAGGTCATCACCTACAACAGGTGAGCAAGCAGCAATACCACCTTTAACAGGTGAGCAAGCCATTATAGTTGATGGGTAGGTCATCACTTACAACAGGTGAGCAAGCAGCAATACCACCTACAACAGGTGCGCAAGCAGCAATACCACCTGTAACAGGTGAGCAAGCCATTATAGTTGATGGGTAGGTCATCACTTACAACAGGTGAGCAAGCCATTATAGTTGATGGGTAGGTCATCACTTATAGCAGGTGAGCAAGCAGCAATACCACCTACAACAGGTGCGCAAGCAGCAATACCACCTGTAACAGGTGATCAAGCCATTATAGTTGATGGTAGGGCAACTACAAGGACAAGCAATAGTGAGGGTAGGTCATCACTTACAACAGTACAACCATATAGTTGATGGGAGGTCATCACTACAACAGTGAGCAAGCCAAAGTAGGGCATCACTTACAACAGGAGAGCAAGCCATTATAGTTGATGGGTAGGTCATCACTTACAACAGGTGAGCAAGCCATTATAGTTGATGGGTAGGTCATCACCTACAACAGGTGAGCAAGCAGCAATACCACCTGTAACAGGTGAGCAAGCCATTATAGTTGATGGGTAGGTCATCACTTATAACAGGTGAGCAAGCCATTATAGTTGATGGGTAGGTCATCACCTACAACAGGTGAGCAAGCAGCAATACCACCTTTAACAGGTGAGCAAGCCATTATAGTTGATGGGTAGGTCATCACTTACAACAGGTGAGCAAGCAGCAATACCACCTACAACAGGTGCGCAAGCAGCAATACCACCTGTAACAGGTGAGCAAGCCATTATAGTTGATGGGTAGGTCATCACTTACAACAGGTGAGCAAGCCATTATAGTTGATGGGTAGGTCATCACTTATAGCAGGTGAGCAAGCAGCAATACCACCTACAACAGGTGCGCAAGCAGCAATACCACCTGTAACAGGTGATCAAGCCATTATAGTTGATGGGTAGGGCATCACTTATAACAGGAGAGCAAGCCATTATAGTTGATGGGTAGGTCATCACTTACAACAGGTGAGCAAGCCATTACAGTTGATGGGTAGGTCATCACCTACAACAGGTGAGCAAGCAGCAATACCACCTGTAACAGGTGAGCAAGCCATTATAGTTGTTGGGTAGGTCATCACTTATAACAGGTGAGCTAGCCATTATAGTTGATGGGTAGGTCATCACCTACAACAGGTGAGCAAGCAGCAATACCACCTTTAACAGGTGAGCAAGCCATTATAGTTGATGGGTACGTCATCACTTACAACAGGTGAGCAAGCAGCAATACCACCTACAACAGGTGCGCAAGCAGCAATACCACCTGTAACAGGTGAGCAAGCCATTATAGTTGATGGGTAGGTCATCACTTACAACAGGTGAGCAAGCCATTATAGTTGATGGGTAGGTCATCACTTATAGCAGGTGAGCAAGCAGCAATACCACCTACAACAGGTGCGCAAGCAGCAATACCACCTGTAACAGGTGATCAAGCCATTATAGTTGATGGGTAGGGCATTACTTACAACAGGAGAGCAAGCCATTATAGTTGATGGGTAGGTCATCACTTACAACAGGTGAGCAAGCCATTATAGTTGATGGGTAGGTCATCACTTACAACAGGTGAGCAAGCCATTATAGTTGATGGGTAGGGCATCATTTACAACAGGAGAGCAAGCCATTATAGTTGATGGGTAGGTCATCACTTACAACAGGTGAGCAAGCCATTATAGTTGATGGGTAGGTCATCACTTACAACAGGTGAGCAAGCCATTATAGTTGATGGGTAGGTCATCACTTACAACAGGTGAGCAAGCCATTATAGTTGATGGGTAGGGCATCACTTACAACAGGTGAGCAAGCAGCAATACGACCTTGAAACAGCATGCAGCTCTGGACAGAAACAAATAATAAACCCATCTCACATTCAATGATGGATGATGGACTAGCTATGAAGGTAATTGAGATGTCGTAAAACTACCTGTATTACTGCCACTATTGTCATATAGTTGTCAGGTTACAAAGCAGTACAGTAACTTGTATATACCATGAATGATCCTTCAGTTCTATTCTTTATAACACTATTATAATGATGCTCATTGTGTAAATATGTGATTAAATGATGATGCGGCTTTGGAGTTGAATAACAAAACAACCGTACAATGTAATCAAATGATGATGTAGCTAAGGAGATGAATAACCAAGCAACTGTACAATGTAATGAAATGATGATGCAGCTAAGGAGATGAATAACCAAGCAACTGTACAATGTAATAAAATGATGATGCAGCTAAGGAGATGAATAACAAAGCAACTGTACAATGTAATGAAATGATGATGCAGCTAAGGAGATGAATAACCAAGCAACTGTACATTAAGAAATGAGATGCAGCTAAGGAGAGAATAAAAGCAACTGTACAATGTAATGAAATGATGATGCAGCTAAGGAGATGAATAACCAAGCAACTGTACAATGTAATGAAATGATGATGCAGCTAAGGAGATGAATAATAAAGCAACTGTACAATGTAATCAAATGATGATGTAGCTAAGGAGATGAATAACCAAGCAACTGTACAATGTAATGAAATGATGATGCAGCTAAGGAGATGAATAACCAAGCAACTGTACAATGTAATGAAATGATGATGCAGCTAAGGAGATGAATAATAAAGCAACTGTACAATGTAATCAAATGATGATGCAGCTAAGGAGATGAATAACCAAGCAACTGTACAATGTAATGAAATGATGATGCAGCTAAGGAGATGAATAATAAAGCAACTGTACAATGTAATCAAATGATGATGTAGCTAAGGAGATGAATAACCAAGCAACTGTACAATGTAATCAAATGATAATTCAGCTAAGGAGTTTGAACAAACCAATTAAGCAACTGTATAATGTAATCAAATGATGATACAGCTAAGGAGATGCATAACAAAGCAACTGAATAATGCAATCAAATTATGATGCAACTGGAGTTGAATAACCAAGCAACCCAGCTGGATAGCTTCCTGACTTTTCGACACCCCCAGTGTGGTTCAAATCTAGAGCGGTAAGGGGCAACAAGATATGAAATCAACAACAGTAAGTAACCACTCGGCCACGGAGGTCCCTCTTTTCCATTCGAAGAAAACATGTCAAAAGGGCCCAGATAGAAACCAGTACAAACTTGTGCATGACTAGGGTTTATTCTAGAGTGGTAAAAAGGGCAGGGTGGGTCAGAAAAGGGGCAGGGTGGTCCAGAAAAAGGGCAGGGTGGATTTTTAGCCGCAAGAGGGCATCCCAGAGACACAGCAACAGGTGTATGTATGAGAGACACAGCAACAGGTGTATGTATGTATGAGAGACACAGCAACAGGTGTATGTATGTATGTATGTATGTATGTATGTATGTGTGTGTGTGTGTGTGTGTGTGCATGTATGTGTTTCATACATAGACATTCATGAACAAAGTTACCTGTATACCATTGACGACAGAGGCTCACTCAATATAGCGAAGACGTTGACTAATATAATGTTTTATTATATAAATACACAGTGGGATAATGTTTCAATGGGCTTGTCATCAAAAATATGCATACTAGATACACTGTAACATAACATATGAATGCATCATTGCTTACCTGATGGCTATAGATAAGGAAAATCCATAGTCAAACAATTAGCCTAGGTATTTGGGTCAATGTTCACTTTGAATTCAGAATCATGTAATCTTGATCACCTAACCATTATATACTATGCACTATTCCTGTTATTAAGTCCACTCTTTCTGCTTCTACTCCAAACAGTTTGTAAATATCGTAAAGTCCACAAAGGAATGCTTCAGAAACATAAAATGCTTCTAATCTTTGCTGTAACGACACAACTATTCATGTATGACTCGATCTAAAAATATCTACGTACACAAAAACATTGTATATCAGTGTACCTTAATTTACCTGCCTTTACAAAGATTGAAATTTGCAATAGTTATCACTGCCAATCATATGTATTCAAACATGCATACATAATTTTATAAATAATCCAACCTTTGAACAAAATCATGTATTCAATTACTAGAAAGATTTTCAGGTGAAAGCTACTTTATATTCCACAAAGAAAGCTGTGATTGTTAACAGTACAGTCAAGCTGCAAGTCATTGTATTAAACCAGCCACATGATTATCAAACATGTCAACCATTTCAGGTAGAGAATCTTATGGCTGTCTGTGCAGTATGAATTTCTCCATAATGGCCCTGAAGGTGTAAATATTAAATGACCCCTGACACATGGCTGATTAACCACCTGGAATTTTGATTGACATTCTTATAATACATGTATGTCTGGCTTGCTGACAATAATTTGAAAATATGGGCAACCGGTAGCGACGATAAATAAGCGTATAATAAACTGTTTAAATCAGGGTTCATTCTAGAGGGCAACATGGGTGAAGTAGTCGCCCCTTGGGGGGACTCTGATATTGCCCCCTGGGGCACCACTTTTCCCTAACACATTTTCTTTTTAATTTTTGGGTTTTACAATTTTCAGACAAAATATTGTCAACTGGCCATTGTAAAGCACTCATTCTATTCAAATATTGTACTTAACCCATTCCCTCATAGAAGCACCTCTTGATGCCATTATCAATACGACATACATTGACAATATGTAGTAGCCAAACCAATGTTCATAATATAGGCCAGAATCTGATGTAGTCCCAGTAATATCTATGGAGGTGGGATAAATATGGCTACTACTTGATTGCATGATAGCTACATGGCACACGTTTGTATGGAGATATAATAGTATATTAACCTAAATCTCTATGAAAGGGTTAATGGTGATATTGTGTACTTTAACCCTACTATTATGTTTAAATTAATTAAAATAACACCATTACATAACGCAATCGCGCGCTTTCCCAAACAAAATTTGGGGTATAGCTTGAGCCCTGTTAAACGATAAAAAAATAATGTATTTTTAGTAAAAGCTTATTAACACCATTTTCCTTTTTTTGTAGTTGATTCTAGAAGATAATTATACATGTAATCTAATCTCAAACATAAGATGTGAAGTCCTAACAACAGCCAACTTTTATTGGGTAATCTAAATTTAACAGCCTAGATTGATACATATGACAGCATGTTGTTTTAATGGCTTCCAGGACCAATTAGTCGGCTGCTGTTATGTCATCCAGAACAGTAGGTTGTTTATTTATCACTATGGGTTCCCCATATGATCGACACCTGAAGAGATTAGTCATTTTAGATTTTGGAGGATAGTGGCAGTTTTAGCAGCCCTGGTTCGAACAGACACCCCCCCCCCCCCGAGAGTCATCTCTTACTATTATTCATACATTTAGCAGTCCTGGTTTGAAAATTTAACCCACAAGGTCATCTCTTATTATTCTCCACACATTTAGCAGCCCTGGTTCGAACAGACCTTCATAGTCATCTCTTACTATTCTCCATACATTTAGCAGCCCTGGTTCGAACAGACCCTCATAGTCATCTCTTACTATTATCCACACATTTAGCAGCCTTGGTTCGAACAGACCCTCGGAGTGATCTCTTACTATTCTCCATACATTTAGCAGCCCTGGTTCGAACAGACCCTCATAGTCATCTCTTACTATTATCCACACATTTAGCAGCCTTGGTTCGAACAGACCCTCATAGTCATCTCTTACTATTATCCACACATTTAGCAGCCTTGGTTCGAACAGACCCTCAGTCATCTCTTACTATTCTCCACACATTTACCAGCCCTGGTTCGAACAGACCCTCAAAGTCAACTCTTACTATTCTCCACACATTTACCAGCCCTGGTTCGAACAGACCCTCAGTCATCTCTTACTATTCTCCACACATTTACCAGCCCTGGTTCGAACAGACCCTCAAAGTCAACTCTTACTATTCTCCACACATTTAACAGCCCTGGTTCGAACAGACCCTCATAGTCACCTCTTACTATTCTCCACACATTTAGCAGCCCTGGTTCGAACAGACCATCATAGTCATCTCTTACTATTCTCCACACATTTAGCAACCCTGGTTCGAACAAACCCTCAAAGTCATCTGTTACTATTCTCCACACACTTAGCAGCCCTGGTTCGAACAGACCCTCATAGTCATCTCTTACTATTCTCCACACATTTAGCAGCCCTGGTTCAAACAGACCATCATAGTCATCTCTTACTATTCTCCACACATTTAGCAGCCCTGGTTCGAACAGACCCTCAAAGTCATCTGTTACTATTCTCCACACACTTAGCAGCCCTGGTTCGAACAGACCCTCATAGTCAACTCTTACTATTATACACACATTTAGCAGCCCTGGTTCGAACAGACCCTCAGTCATCTCTTACTATTATCCACACATTTAGCAGCCTTGGTTCGAACAGACCCTCAGTCATCTCTTACTATTCTCCACACATTTAGCAGCCTTGGTTCGAACAGACCCTCGGAGTGATCTCTTACTATTTATTCTCCACACATTTAGCAGCCCTGGTTCGAACAGACCCTAATAGTCATCTCTTACTATTATACATACATTCCAATTTCTAATTTATATGAAATCGCTCTGTATTCACAATTCTGACAAATTCGGAACAAATAAGGCGTGTTACAATACCAAAATAATATGACACAATAAAAATCACATTGTATTGAAATTAAAAAATGAAACAAAAGTATGTAAGACAAGTAAGTAGCTTACTCAGTGATGAAGCTTCACTTTCCAAATAAGGAGAAGTTTCTGGTGTGTTTGATGAGCCAACCAAACATACCCTATACAACTTCTACCTGGCTGGAGAAGTGAGAGAGCTCAAGGAGTCAATTTCTCACAAGTCTCTCTCTAGCTCAAGACCTGTTACTAACCATATAAAAAATAAATATATATTGTTGTGAAAATAGCAGTCAAAAAAATTAAAATAAAGTAGTGTTTGTTTATTATAGTGTCACCTCTTATGGACATCAGTACTTCCCGAATCCGATCATTTTTTGTTTTTAAACTTTATTTATTTTACAATGATTGCGAAACAAGCTTTATCACCTTATATTAATCACTCTCGTTGGCGCGGATGAAAGCGTTGAAGTGGAAAACCCACCTGTCCGATCTGGCGACCACCGTACCATCTCACATACGTCCCGGTCCGAGGATCGAACCCGGGTCGCATTGGTGAGAAGCGAACGTGCTAACCTACTGTGCTAATGGGACAATCCAATCATTGAAGGACAAGCACCTGGTAACCATTATTTAACTAGTTGGCAGGTCACTAACCGGCCATATCAGAATGAACCCAGACGAGTTTCGAACCTTCAACCTCCCGCTCCTCTGTAGGCGGACGCCGTAACCACTATGCCATGGAGACGGTAAAATAACAGTCAAATATGTCATCAATTTATTAACGACACATTTCTAAAGAAATTCCATGACATATTTCCACAGAGTTTTCAGTTACAAAATACGAATATGTGAATAATGAATTGTCACTTGCTACATTTATGTGAACTATTTATAGACATTATTTATACCCAGCATGCAAAGAGTTTAAGTCAATAGCTGCATTTTAATTTTCCAAGTGAAAACTATAGTGAAGATCCATATATATCCGTGTTAACCTGTGTAAGGGGTAATGGGTTACAGATCAATGCATGGCTTATTTACACAACATAACAACTACATCTGAAATGTTTAAAGTCGCACCAACAGCTTAGGTTATATATCGACTATTCAGCTATTATTGGTGGCAGAAGACCCCGGGTGCCCCTCAGAGCAATATTTCAGGCACGAACAGGCATCCGGGTATAACCACAGGCCCTCCGTAAGCCAACTTCTGAAATCAATAGAAATGGAGTCTAAAAATCAGTAGTGTTAGAAACATTAATTTCACACTAAACAATGACTAACATAACTAAAACAATCATGTACTATCTATTCTATATACATCACACTGGTAAATACATATTATAGACTAATGTACCTATATTAGAACAAAGGAAGGGTACACAAGCATACTGCACCCTCTGTAAGTAACAGATCATCAAAGAAAGCATTCACACCAGTACTGTAATTTACACTTAATATTCGTGCAAGCCCCCCTCCACACACACACGGGTACTCATACTCGCCCCCTACCCCACCATTTTCAAGTATCTGATCAATCAAGATATGTAGACGACCATCAATTATTTCTTAGAAATATCGTGAATTTTGGTTGGTTGGTTGTACTTCCGCTTATAAGTGTGAAAATAGAAATAGTGCATATTAAATGGTGATTACAGTAGGTAAGGAGCGCATTAAAGCAACCAACACCAGCAGCATCTAACACATGTACAGCCAGCAGCCAGCAGCCAGCAGCCAGCAGCCAGCACCAGCAGTCAGCACCCTTTACACAACTTCACAATTATCATCTGCAATCTTAGATATGGAGTTAATGATGTCCTTTACTGGTTCATCACTGGGCTGTGTATGGGTTTCCTCTGCAGGCTTAGATATGGGGTTAATGTCTATATTTATTGGTTCATAACTGGGCTAGGTATGGGTTTCCTTTGCAAGCTTAGATAATAGGTTAATGTCTTTCTTTACTGGTTCATAACTGGGCTGGGTATGGGTTTCCTCTGCAGGCTTACATATGGGGTTAATGTCCTTCTTTACTGGTTCATCACTGGGCTGGGTAGAGGTTTCCTCTGCAAGCTTAGATATGGGCTTAATGTCCTTCTTTACTGGTTCATAACTGGACTAGGTATGGGTTTCCTCTGCAAGCTTAGATATGGGCTTAATGTCTTTCTTTACTGGTTCATCACTGGACTAGGTATGGGTTTCCTCTGCACACTTAGATATGGGGTTAATGTCCTTCTTTACTGGTTCATTACTGGGCTAGGTATGGGTTTCCTCTGCAACCTTAGATATGGAGTTAATGTCCTTCTTTACTGGTTCATCACTGGGCTAGGTATGGGTTTCCTCTGCAACCTTAGATATGGGGTTAATGTCCTTCTTTACTGGTTCATCACTGGGCTAGGTATGGGTTTCCTCTGCAACCTTAGATATGGTGTTAATGTCCTTTACTGGTTCATCACTGGGCTGGGTAGGGGTTTCCTCTGCAAGCTTAGATATGAGGATAATGTCCTTCTTTACTGGTTCATAACTGGGCTATGTATGGGTTTCCTCTGCAAGCTTAGATATGGAGTTAATGTCCTCCTTTACTGGTTCATTACTGGGCTAGGTATGGGTTTCCTCTGCAAGCTTAGATATGGAGCTAATGTCTTTCTTTATTGGTTCATCACTGGGCTGGGTATGGGTTTCCCCTGCAAGCTTAGATATGGAGTTAATGTCTTTCTTTACTGGTTCATCACTGGGCTAGGTATGGGTTTCCTCTGCAACCTTAGATATGGGGTTAATGTCCTTCTTTACTGGTTCATCACTGGACTGGGTAGGGGTTTCCTCTGCAAGCTTATATATGGGCTTAATGTCCTTCTTTACTGGATCATAACTGGGCTAGGTATGGGTTTCCTCTGCAAGCTTAGATATGGGGTTAATGTCCTTATTTACTGGTTCATCACTGGGCTAGGTATGGGTTTCCTCTGCAACCGTAGATATGGGGTTAATGTCCTTCTTTACTGGTTCATCACTGGGCTGGGTAGGGGTTTCCTCTGCAAGCTTAGATATGGGGTTAATGTCCTTATTTACTGGTTCATTACTGGGCTAGGTAGGGGTTTCCTCTGCAACCTGAGATATGGAGTTAATGTCCTTTACTGGTTCATCCTGGGCTAGGTAGGGGTTTCCTCTGCAACCTTAGATATGGGGTTAATGTCCTTTACTGGTTCATCACTGGGCTAGGTATTGGTTTCCTCTGCAACCTTAGATATGGGGATAATGTCCTTCTTTACTGGTTCATAACTGGGCTAGGTATGGGTTTCCTCTGCACACTTAGATATGGGCTTAATGTCCTTCTTTACTGGTTCATTACTGGGCTAGGTATGGGTTTCCTCTGCAACCTTAGATATGGAGTTAATGTCCTTCTTTACTGGTTCATCACTGGGCTAGGTATGGGTTTCCTCTGCAACCTTAGATATGGGGTTAATGTCCTTCTTTACTGGTTCATCACTGGGCTAGGTATGGGTTTCCTCTGCAACCTTAGATATGGGGTTAATGTCCTTCTTTACTGGTTCATTACTGGGCTAGGTATGGGTTTCCTCTGCAACCTTAGATATGGTGTTAATGTCCTTTACTGGTTCATCACTGGGCTGGGTAGGGGTTTCCTCTGCAACCTTAGATATGGGGTTAATGTCCTTCTTTACTGATTCATAACTGGACTAGGTATGGGTTTCCTCTGCAAGCTTAGATATGGGGATAATGTCTTTCTTTACTGGTTCATCACTGGGCTAGGTATGGGTTTCCTCTGCAAGCTTAGATATGGGGTTAATGTCCTTCTTTACTGGTTCATCACTGGGCTAGGTATGGGTTTCCTCTGCAACCTTAGATATGGGGTTAATGTCCTTCTTTACTGGTTCATAACTGGGCTAGGTAGGGGTTTCCTCTGCAACCTTAGATATGAGGATAATGTCCTTCTTTACTGGTTCATAACTGGGCTATGTATGGGTTTCCTCTGCAAGCTTAGATATGGAGTTAATGTCCTCCTTTACTGGTTCATTACTGGGCTAGGTATGGGTTTCCTCTGCAAGCTTAGATATGGAGCTAATGTCTTTCTTTATTGGTTCATCACTGGGCTGGGTATGGGTTTCCCCTGCAAGCTTAGATATGGAGTTAATGTCTTTCTTTACTGGTTCATCACTGGGCTAGGTATGGGTTTCCTCTGCAACCTTAGATATGGGGTTAATGTCCTTCTTTACTGGTTCATCACTGGGCTGGGTATGGGTTTCCTCTGCAAGCTTATATATGGGCTTAATGTCCTTCTTTACTGGATCATAACTGGGCTAGGTATGGGTTTCCTCTGCAAGCTTAGATATGGGGTTAATGTCCTTATTTACTGGTTCATCACTGGGCTAGGTATGGGTTTCCTCTGCAACCCTAGATATGGGGTTAATGTCCTTCTTTACTGGTTCATCACTGGGCTGGGTAGGGGTTTCCTCTGCAAGCTTATATATGGGCTTAATGTCCTTCTTTACTGGTTCATAACTGGGCTAGGTATGGGTTTCCTCTGCAAGCTTAGATATGGGGTTAATGTCCTTATTTACTGGTTCATCACTGGGCTAGGTATGGGTTTCCTCTGCAACCTTAGATATGGGGTTAATGTCCTTCTTTACTGGTTCATCACTGGGCTGGGTAGGGGTTTCCTCTGCAAGCTTATATATGGGCTTAATGTCCTTCTTTACTGGTTCATAACTGGGCTAGGTATGGGTTTCCTCTGCAAGCTTAGATATGGGGTTAATGTCCTTATTTACTGGTTCATCACTGGGCTAGGTATGGGTTTCCTCTGCAACCTTAGATATGGGGTTAATGTCCTTCTTTACTGGTTCATCACTGGGCTGGGTAGGGGTTTCCTCTGCAAGCTTATATATGGGCTTAATGTCCTTCTTTACTGGTTCATAACTGGGCTAGGTATGGGTTTCCTCTGCAAGCTTAGATATGGGGTTAATGTCCTTATTTACTGGTTCATTACTGGGCTAGGTAGGGGTTTCCTCTGCAACCTGAGATATGGAGTTAATGTCCTTTACTGGTTCATCCTGGGCTGGGTAGGGGTTTCCTCTGCAACCTTAGATATGGGGTTAATGTCCTTTACTGGTTCATCACTGGGCTAGGTATTGGTTTCCTCTGCAAACTTAGATATGGAGTTAATGTCCTCCTTTACTGGTTCATTACTGGGCTAGGTATGGGTTTCCTCTGCAAGCTTAGATATGGAGTTAATGTCTTTCTTTATTGGTTCATCACTGGGCTGGGTATGGGTTTCCCCTGCAAGCTTAGATATGGAGTTAATGTCTTTACTATAAATTATTTAAATTTTAAAAATTAATAAAATGATCATGCAAAATATAAAAAATAAAGAGTACAATCCAATATATGCCGTTATAAATCTGTTATATTTCGGGTTTTACGACTGCATCAGCACCATTTTTGGGCTATATCGAGGAGTATGATCCCCCTCTAATGAATTCTTAATTGCCTAGGCCATTATAAATCATATCCAAATTGCTTATCCAAATTTATCCGAACATGTGGGGGTGAGGAGAGATTTTTTATTATAATATTTCTCTAATATTATGAGTTTTAAATAAGATTTCTATGTAGTGATTGTGTACATGTATGTTTGCTTTACTCAATATAATTGTATGGGCACCATTAAAAAGTACAAGGGTGGGCAGCAATTTACCAATTGATTTATAATGATGTCCTTTAAGGTATATATAGTTTCTATTTCAACCGCAACACTGTCAACGAATCTCCAGCCCACATTTCCTACAGAAATAAAACAACATTGTGTTAGTGTTAGCACTAAGCATGCTCAAGCATTGCAGGATATAAATGTTAGTACGGTTATATTGCTTGCTGCCGATAAATACTCACAAGCACGAGTCCATGAGCCCGTGCGACTCGTCTCCGAATCGTAACGACTCGTCCTGGGCCCCGCCCCACTGAAACGTGTCGTCCGTACTACTTATACTATTCATGCTTTCAGTCTCAGAACCTATTCTATACTGTAATGGAACAAGAGAAACATACCAGAACACCATCGAGGAAATAGGACAGAAATACAGTCAAACCTGTCTTAACCACAGGAGCGAGCCGGTCACATGCTATTTGAGAGACTCTAGTGTTCTATAGCTTGCCACTGGTTACTGTGGTTTTAACCCCTTTAACCGTATATACATATAACCAGTGGTGTTTCTAGATGGGAATGGGTTAAGCTGTCCTTATTAGGTGACAAAAACTTGTTACTAACGCTGGTAGATGCATAATAGAGTTGGACTATTTACCAGTCTGAGAATTTAGCAATTATCCCTGAACCAAAGCAGAGATAACCATGCTTACTTCTTTCTGTCAGATGTGTTTGTTTGTTTGTTTATGCATTTCTGGGGTTTTAAGTCGCACAAACGGCTTACGTCATAATAAATTGGCAACTCTACATCTTTTATTGGTGAAGGAAGACCGGGTGCCAGTGCCTCCGAGCAGTAAATCAGGCATGGCCGAGTACCCAGGTAATACCAGCACCTTCCGCAAGCCAGCTGGATAGCTTCCTCACCACCAGTGAGATTCGAACTTGACATGCTTAAATTATTGTATTGGGCATTCGATTAATGTTCTTGATTTGATAGACATCTGTCGTAACTATAATTAAAGGACAACATGATCGCTGGCACAGGTTTGACTATACACAGAGAGGTATCAAAGTTGAGTTTCTGTAAATGTGCAATATTTGCTACACTACTAAAGGCATCTAAAGTGATTTGGAAGTGATTATACCAGTGGAAGGGAATAATAAACACCTATAAGAACACAAAGATATGCTAATCTGTGAACATTTGATGAAACGAAACTCAATCGCAGAAACTGCAATTTGCCTTCAGTTTAAGTGTTGTTATATCTGCAAATGAGGCTATGTGTCTGTCCGTTTGTTTATCTGTTAGCAAGATTATGAAAAAAAGCTACGGATGGATTTACATTAAATTTGGTGGAATTGGTGGGTCAAGGACGAACATATCATATTTTGGAGGCGATAGGCAATCCAGATCTGGATCATGGTTTTTTTAAAAATATGATTCTTCATCATTGGGAGACATTTGTCCGAGTGGCGGAGGTTTGATGTCTCGGGTTGCTCTGGAGGTTTGCTGTCTCGGATTGCTGTCTCGGATTGCTCTGGTTTCAATTGATTTTTGTGTTGCGTTACATCAACTTTTCACAGTAACAACCAGTTGTTGTATCAGGGTGTTTTTATATTAGGAAAGTAAATGATATTATCTCTATAATGAAGTGCATACAAGCAAACTGAAACAATTCATTATAAACAATAGCAGCAGCAGCAGCTGTGGTATATATAAAACACAGGTATACAGGTGCATTCAACAATGGAGAGCTGTCAGCAATCACTGATAAACCTATTACAAGTGATGGTAAGGTAGACAAGAATGCCTTTGTTAAATTTACATCCCACTTACACAAGCGAAACAAGAGCGAACTCCCTTTAACTGGCCCAAAATTATACGCCAGACACGTCCTTTTCTAAAATGCGATCAGTCAGCCCATGATCCCCTAATTTAAAATGGTGGAGCTTATACTGGCATACTCAAAGCCTTTAGCTTGATCGGGACTGCTCCTTGTTTTGTCCAATAATTAGGAATTAACCCATTTCATTCTGGATACTGTTCAAACAGTACTTGCAAAGAACATAGAGCCAGATCAGCAGCCACGGAACGTGCCGTCTGATCAGGCTCTATGCTGTTTGCTATTCAGATGATCTTGCTAAGACACTTGGCTATGTAGCAAACAACATAGATCCTGATCAGCACTCAGCGTCACGCTGTGGCTGATCTGGATCTATGTTGTTTGCAAAAACCTTTAAATGTATCCAGAATGAAATGGGTTAAGAAGTCAATTCTTTTAGTTTTACTTAACAAAACAAATACCAGTCTTCCAGAAATATGCAGAGACCGTGACAAATCAGACAAAAACATTTTTAGTCGGACAAGCATAAAGTGCATTTTGTTCATTTGTCTGACAAACTCTGGCACAGTTTAGTGAAAACTTAAATACACGTATTCTATTTGATGTGATTCTAGACAATGATCAGAAAACATGCTGTCTGGTAAATAGCTTGTACAGGAGAGAGGAACAAGGAGATAACTGTGTTGGACAGTGCAGATCCACATAATCAACTCGCATATTTTGTTTGCAATCAGTTTGGGCTATATCACCAGTGGGGAGTTTACCTAACAACACCTTTCCAGGGCAAGCTCCAGCGGTTAACCAATACTTGCCAACTTGTTCATATAAATGAGACACAGTCTGATCGCGAGAGGGGCTCGAACCTGTGACCATCAGTGATCATATCTTCAAAATATATCAGGCATCTATTTTACAATGCTAATAATTATAATCGGGGTAAAACAAACTCTAGACTTAGGTGAAATTATAAATTTGGATTCTAAAATCATGCTGTTATATTACTACCCCAGCCATGCATTTAAGCAGACACATAGACAAAACAAGCTAACAAATCGTGAATCACTAGTGCAAGTTTTATTTTCCATAAAACACTCGCAAATTCAACAACTGGCTACAATATCATCGACTGTCGTCCACCTATATTATATATATATTCAGCTTACGAATAAGTAAAAAATCGTGAAAAATAAGCTCAGGCAGATATTAAAGTGATTAACAGTAACTATAAAGTCATGTAGTTTTCTACAAGCAAAGATTAATATTGTAACAAAATATTACTTTTCTAAGAATTAACACTACATGCCCTTTTCACACTGTGCAACCCAACACAACAAATTGTCTGTACTTGGAAAAAAGTTGATACAACCAAACACTAATGTCTACATTACGAATATAACATGTACTTGGAAAAGTTGCTACAACCAAACACCAATGTCTACGTTTCCAATATAACAGAGTCTGTAAGCTTATTCTTCAAATTGTGTACTGTTTGCGTCAACTTTTCAAAGTAAATATAATCTGTTGCATCAGGATACATAAAGTGTTGCTACGTATAAGTTGGAAGCTACACACACCAGATTACCTCATTGAAAGCATTCCCCGTCACCTTCTCTCCGTATATTGACTCCTTGAACCACAATGGTATTTACTATATTAGCTTCATGACTCAAACACGAACATGGCATGATAATACAATATAACCTCTATTCTCAAATAAACTGAATATCCTTTCAATCCAATTATGGTGACTTAAATTTCACCCAACAGCACATACATGTCTGGAGAACCATACATACTTGGTTGATCCCTTTGCTAACTTATCTGCTTGTCCGATGTCTTAAAAGGTCTTCCATGTTATATAGATTCGCTATAGAGAGAGGTGAGCTAGATAGAGTGGACAGCACTGTCTGGAGAACCATACATACTTGGTTGATCCCTTTGCTAACTTGTCTGCTTGTCCGATGTCTTAAAAGGTCTTCCATGTTATATAGATTCGCTATAGAGAGAGGTGAGCTAGATAGAGTGGACAGCACTAGCACTGTCTGGAGGACCGAAGTACATACTTGGTTGATCCCTTTGCTAACTTGTCTGCTTGTTCGATGTCTTAAAAGTTCTTCCATGCCATTATTGTTATATAAATTCGCTATAGAGAGAGGTGAGCTAGATAGAGTGGACAGCACTGTCTGGAGGACCGAAGTACATACTTTGTTGATACAATTGCTTATCTTGTCCGATTGTCTGGTGTCAATACTCTTATTGTTATACAGTCAAACAAAGATTAATATTGTAACAAAATATTACTTTTCTAAGAATTAACACTACATGCCCTTTTCACACTGTGCAACCCAACACAACAAATTGTCTGTACTTGGAAAAAAGTTGATACAACCAAACACTAATGTCTACATTACGAATATAACATGTACTTGGGAAAGTTGCTACAACCAAACACCAATGTCTACCTTTGTGTTAGTGGTCATCTCCATTAAGCAAACAACCTGCATTAGGCAGCCAGTTTGTTTTCCAGAGTCCCATTATGTTACTTTGCTGTACATTTGATCTCTATTAAACAGTCACCTGTGCTAAGCAGCAACTTTCTGCGATTCCATTGGCTGACAGCTTAACACAGGTATGACTGTACATGTATAGAGTGGCTACAGAGAGAGGTGAGCCGGATATAGAGTGGACAGTACATACATGCCGGGATCGAGAACCAAAATGTTGAGAAAGTAAAATTATGATCTCTTTATTAAACTTGTCGGTTTGTCCATTGTCTTACAGCTTTAACACTATTACGGTTATATAGAACTGCCCCAGAGAGAGGGGAGATGGTTACAGAGTGAACCCGGTGATATACCTTACTCCTGTTGATTAGTCACTTTAGGTCTTTGTAAATCACACTACATCCACGACCCTCTGTTCATAGTCTCATTCTAAAGAAATACTACAAAAAATTCGAGAACTTCAAGCCCGGAAATGAACCCACAACATCGGGTTGGTAATCTGGACTGTTGACCACTCACCCACCCCTTAAGCTAACATGTGTTTTATATAATTGAACATTTTAATCGTAATATGTAATCATAATAGTCTGTGTTATTAATACGTAATATTTCTGGCAATAAAATGTGTATACATGTAAACAATAAACATGTGGATAATACTCCTGACACTGAAGCAGACACAGAGTATGTGTGCGTGAGACCTGACACTGAAGCAGACACAGAGTATGTGTGAGTGAGACCTGACACTGAAGCAGACACAGAGTATGTGTGAGTGAGACCTGACACTGAAGCAGACACAGAGTATGTGTGAGTGAGACCTGACACTGAAGCAGACACAGAGTATGTGTGCGTGAGACCTGACACTGAAGCAGACACAGAGTATGTGTGCGTGCGACCTGACACTGAAGCAGACACAGAGTATGTGTGCATGTGACCTGACACTGAAGCAGACACAGAGTATGTGTGCGTGCGACCTGACACTGAAGCAGACACAGAGTATGTGTGCGTGAGACCTGACACTGAAGCAGACACAGAGTATGTGTGCGTGTGACCTGACACTGAAGCAGACACAGAGTATGTGTGCATGAGACCTGACACTGAAGCAGACACAGAGTATGTGTGCGTGCGACAACTGCACTTTACTATTAGTAATACGCACAGCAATTTAATTATAGCAAATGCAACAGGTTGGGGATTACACCCCTCGCCTCTTCCTTCGAAACCTAATAAAACTAGTGCACAAATAGTGCTTATGAACACAAGCTGGATACTGATCATGACAAACACTGGCATGTTGGAGCTAACTTTGATGACGTAACAAAAACTACAGAAATCAGGGATACTACTAAATTGAGACGTGAAAGCTGACAGGGCTCCAGTTTGGCCTTGGTGAAAGTTGTGCAGGAAATGAGGACAGTGAGCCAAGACCAATGACTAACTTCTTTCTATCAGGTGAGAAAGAACATTGTCACGATCATGTTGGAGGAAATCGGATTACCCAAACTACTGTTGACCACTCACCCACCCCTTAATCTAACATGTGTTTTATATAATTGAACATTTTAATCGTAATATGTAATCATAATAGTCTGTGTTATTAATACGTAATATTTCTGGCAATAAAATGTGTATACATGTAAACAATAAACATGTGGATAATACTCCTGACACTGAAGCAGACACAGAGTATGTGTGCGTGAGACCTGACACTGAAGCAGACACAGAGTATATGTGCATGAGACCTGACACTGAAGCAGACACAGAGTATGTGTGCATGAGACCTGACACTGAAGCAGACACAGAGTATGTGTGCGTGCAACCTGACACTGAAGCAGACACAGAGCGTGTGTGCGTGCGACTGACACTGAAGCAGACACAGAGTATGTGTGCGTGCAACCTGACACTGAAGCAGACACAGAGTATGTGTGCATGCGACCTGACACTGAAGCAGACACAGAGTATGTGTGCATGAGACCTGACACTGAAGCAGACAAATTAAAATTACACAAAATTGTCCAAACTGGCGACCACAGTACCATCTCACAAATTTCCTGGTGCGAGAATCGGACCCGGGTTGCATTGCTGAGAAGGCAGCATGTGAACCATTGCGCTAATCGGACAGCCCAAGGAGTATTTACAATGACCAAATGTTTTTCGGTTTCTAGCATTCGGGGCAGAGCAGTTTCACTACTTATGATATCAACCACCAAATCAGCTGGGATTGGTCACATAGCAATAAATTCTCATTTGATGACACTATCTACAACCTACCTATTGCAATGCTATGAGTCAGAAACTATAAATCCAATCCTGGTATATGGTATAATCCTCTTTTCAAACACAAAGATCAGGTATAACATAAACACTTAAAACTTTCATATAAACCATCATAAGTTACAATGTATTTTTCTTTTCGATGAAACAAATTAGCAATTATTGAGACACTAAGTTGCCCGAGGTCATGTAGACTGTATATTACACATCAGAAAATGAACACTGTATACATATTACTATTTACTCTTGATTACTTAATGCACCAATCAGATCAAACGATACATAGCTTTTGTCAATAAAACATTTTCACATACAAATTTCGCTATTAAAATGCTACGGTCGTTTAAATTGTAAAATATCGACTCGTTAAACTTTAGGAAGGACGGAAATCCGGTCATGGTCGAACATTGTCAACCAAAATCATCTGCTAAGTATGCTCTACCTACGTAACTTGAACAGCCCAGGGGTGTTTACATACAAATCGTTCAAGGGTGGAATTATACAAAACACCTTACAGTTCAGCCAAATATAATAATATAGGTTAAGCAACAAGTAATTGACAGTTTAATAGAGCAGCTACATGATGACGATTTCCAAGATATATCAAAGTGATAATGACTTTTCACATTTCATCAATTTTAGTAGCAAACTTGATTGAGGGGGGGGGGGACACTGAATTTACAATGTAAACAGTGAAACCTATTCTAAGAAGTAAGACACATAGAAATGAAATGTGATAATGACTTTTCACATTTCATCAACTTTAGTAGCAAACTTGATTGAGGGGGGGGGGGGACACTGAATTTTACAATGTAAACATTGAAATCTATTCTAAGAAGTTAGATACAGAACTGAAATAAGCTGCTTAACCAGTTTCCCACTAATATGTATAGAACCTGCACTGCTTGTATGTGGCATTGTGTTAATACCTGTTAAGTTGTTAACCCCAGAACAAATATTCAACTGGTGCCTGGCTGTTTAATAGAGGTTAACGTCAGGGAGGAATCTGGTATTTATCTGATTAATAGATCTCAGGTTAACTTCATAACATATAATCAGCCTAGACATCGGGACACTGGATGCTTAACCCATTCAACACCAAGTAATTGACATGGACTGGTGCATGATATTTTTTTTTAATTAATCATAAAATTACCTTTGGACAAGTTAATTTATCAAAATCGGTAATTTTGTCTAAAAATAGTAATATTACTGGCAAAAAGCAGATCCTGATGAGACTGTTTCAACTGGATCTACACTTTTTGTAAGCCTATATAGGCTGTCAGATTAGCGCAGTGGTTAAGCGCGCTCGCTTCTCACCAATGCAACCCGGGTTCGATCCTCGCACAGGGAAGTATGTGAGATGTTACGATGGCCGCCAGAATGACCACATATACGTTTTTCATCCGCGCCAAACGAGAGTGATTATGCTTTCATCTGCGCCAACGAGAGTGATTAATATAAGTTGTTAGAACTTGCTTCACAATCATTGTAAAATAAATAAAGTTTAAAACCTATTTAGAGGTATGTAGTGTTGAAAGGGTTAATAGGTCACCGCTGATATACACTTCCAAGTACAGTCAAACCTGTGCTAAAGGACACCTCCGAATAAAGGCTGCATATGAGAAACCTGTCTCTAAAGACCACCATTTTTCTCTCCCGTCGAGCCATTTTCAATGCATTTTAACCCTCTATTGAGAGACCACCTGCCAACAAAGGCCACTTTTTGACTTTCCCAAGGTTGGCCTTTATAGACAGGTTTGACTGTAATTACAAAATTATATTAATTACATTGAACGTTAAACCACTTGTTAGTACCAAAACCTTTTATTCTGTTTAGGGTTGGCTGACCTAAGCAATTAGCACCAAACAATTTGTGCTAGATACCTTTGCTTAAGAACACAACCTCCAAACCACGATCTAGGTTCGAACCAGACAGACCTCAATCTCAAATCCTCCACACTACCAGTGATACATGGATGCCACGCTATAATAATGGACTAGTTGTATGCAGAAGGTCAAAATCAATCAAGGCTATTCTGTAACAACTGATACAATAGCAACCACTCTTTGAGACGAAAACCACAATACAGTGGATATCCAATCTGCCCAACCATTCTTCAGTTTCATGTCAAACTTTCATGAAAACCTACGATTTCGTTGTTGTTTTGTGTGAAATCTAGAGATGAATCAGCGTGCCTGTTTTAGTACATAGTGAGTTACTTATTCCACACAATATAGAAAAACATTTTGTAGTAATGAAAGATGTTCAGATATCATGATATAGCACTATTACACTGACGGCAGTGTACTGCTATATACACACACAGTCTAATTGAATGATTATAACAGAATGCTTTTTTTCTTCTGTTAACCCATTCAACACTAAGTAACTGACATGGACTGGTCCAGTATATTTTTAGACAAATAAATTAATAAGAAAATTACATTTGGACCAGTTCATTTATCAAAATGGGTAATTTTGTCTAAACATAGTAGAGTGATGGAACCGATGCTCGGCGTAATCCCACATATAATGACCAGTATAAAATGTTAATTGCACTTGCCGTATATTATTATTTTCTTAAGTCGTGAAAACAACTTTCAAAACACTCTTGTTGATAGTTTTAGCTTCATCACGTGACCCTGCTGCTCAATACAGCTATCACAATGGTGTCGGTCGGCAACCGTTTATATGGGAAACTGAAGACTTCAGGGCACCTATGGCACGGCATACTTGTTATTTTTTTATTTATCCACAATAACTTGTTGAATATCTTATTTTAATATAGTACATCATTGAGTAAAAACATGTATTGGTCTTAATCAGTAATGGTATAGAAACTATTTTTCGGGTTAGGTGTAGATTTTTTTAATTCGAATAGCTACCCGAATTGCTCATATACCGTAACAGTTTCGGTGGAAATATTCTCCCAATGATTTACTTGTTTATATTAGTCTGCTGGACCAGCCACGTGACAGTTGCAGCAGCCTACCGTTACACTCAATGGAATGCTATTGAACCATGCTTCAGCGAAGTTAGCCTAGAACTATATAAATATTTTAAATACGGATGAAAATGGAAAATACGCCGAGTATAGGAATACGCCGAGCATAGGTTCCACCACTCTAATACTACTGGCAAAAAGTGCATATCCTGGATCTACACTTTTTATAAGCCTATTTAGAGGTATGTGGTGTTGAAAGGGTTAAAAAAAACCATAATTTTTCATCAGACATAAATTCTGTTTCCTGATCCAGGAACTCTCTCTCCAAGCTAGGAAACATACATGCTTAATGTTTTAGTATCACTATTGGAAACGTTTATTTATCGATGCCCCTTGGCTAATCAGGGGTGACACCTCCAGAAGTATATTGCTCATCTTAGTGTTTGGAGGATAGCGTAAGATATAGAAGATTCTCTTTTTATGAGAAGCGATGATATTCCTGCAAATAATGTTCATTTTGGATTTACAGTTCAACACAGTTCAGTGCATATTATTAATCCTTAACCTGCCGAATAAATTGGACAGAATGTGCAAACAACATAGATCCAGATCAGCGGCGACGTAACACCACGGCTGATCTGGATCTATGTTGTTTGCTATTCAGTGTTTAGCTCAACTATCTGAATAGCAAACAGCATAGAGCCTGATCAGACGGAACAGAATGTGGCTCTATGCTGTTTGCAAAAGCGACTATAGTCGTGATTGGTAGGTTACGGGTTAAATCTACATGTAAAGTAGCCTGTTTCAGAAGGGGGGGGGGGACTGTCCAACTTGAGAGGATTTAATTCCTTTTACCCAAACACAAAATGATGCCCCCGAGATCTCTGACTACTTCTTCTATGTTCTAAATAAATAAATTTGTCCCCATATAATGACCCCATTGAATGAGAGGCTTCCCCCGTTCCAACAGGATGGACAATTTTGGTTTAGCATCTCAATAATACATGAAATAACACTACTCATTCACAAATTCATTTGGAATCCCACAGACACCAAGCATTCAGAGTTAGCTGCCTCTTATGACCGTGTACGATGTATGACAGTGGTCTAACACAAACATACAGACAGACAAAGAACACAACAAAAAGCACATCTACATGTATATATATATAACCCTGGACAGAAACATTACGCATACAAGCTAATTTCTTCCCAATCTCGACTACATGTATAAGACGACCCCCCAACTTTGGTCTTTAACTCTTTCAGCGCCGAATAAATTCAGAACATGTGCAAACAACATAGATCCAGATCAGCCGCGGCGTAACGCCGCGTCTGATCAGGATCTGTGTTGTTTGCTATTCGGGTAGGTGCTTCAGCTCCACTGTCTGAAGAGCACTCAGCATACAATCTGATCAGACGGCGCGTTCTGTTCTGTCTGATCAGGTTCTCTGTTTTTTGCAAAGTCGCTTTTATGTGACATTGGCGGTTAAATAAGTGGTATTTTGCATAGACCCAGGTTGAGAAAACGGAAACAACTCAGAACAAACAAATAGATCTGTAAAAGCACTGTAAATTATGTCAAATGATAAAAACATGCAAATGTATAGATAGATTCCAAGTAAGTAAACATAACAACAAAAATATGAATAATAAACATTAGCAGATGATTAGATAAGATAAATTGACCCCACCTTACAACTAGTGCTGCATCTATGTGGGAATGGGTTTACGGTAAATGGCATCTATGTGGGAATGGGTTTACAGTAAATGGCATCTATGTGGGAATGGGTTTACGGTAAATGGCATCTATGTGGGAAAGGGTTTACAGTAAATGGCATCTATGTGGGAATGGGTTTACGGTAAATGGCATCTATGTGGGAATGGGTTTACAGTAAATGGCATCTATGTGGGAATGGGTTTACGGTAAATGGCATCTATGTGGGAATGGGTTTATGGTAAATGGCATCTATGTGGGAATGGGTTTACAGTAAATGGCATCTTTGGGAAGGGTTTACGGTAAATGGCATCTATGTGGGAATGGGTTACAGGTAAATGGCATCTATGTGGGAATGGGTTTATGGAAATGGCATCTATGGGGAATGGGTTTACGGAAATGGCATCTATGTGGGAATGGGTTTTGGTAATGGCATCTAGTTGGAATGGGTTTACGGTAAATGGCATCTATGTGGGAATGGTTACAGTAAATGCATCTATGGGGAATGGGTTTACGGTAAATGGCATCTATGTGGAATGGGTTTACGGTAAATGGCATCTATGTGGGAATGGGTTTATGGTAAATGGCATCTATGTGGGAATGGGTTTATGGTAAATGGCATCTATGTGGGAATGGGTTTATGGTAAATGGCATCTATGTGGGAATGGGTTTACGGTAAATGGCATCTATGTGGGAATGGGTTTACGGTAAATGGCTAAGATGAAAACAATCTGGTGATTCTATGAACAAAATTATATGTTATAAATTGGAGAAAATACAGCCAAACCTGCCTTAGGCAGCCAGCCGAGGGAATTACAGAAAGTGGCTGCTTAGAACAGGTAGCTGCTTAATACATGTCAAATGCATAATAAAACAACATATCTGGAATCTGGCTGCTTAATGGAGGTGACTACTAACACAAGTTTGACTGTAGAGACAAAGTTTCTGAATTATTGCAATTTTGTTATTGTTCTCTTGTAAACACTACGTCCTAGCCGTGTGTCAATCAGGTATGTCTCACAGGCATGTATCGATCTGCAGTCCAAATGTATTAAATTAGTCAAATCGAGCGCTCAGTGCATAACTGGTGTAAGACAGATCTAGTGAAAGGCTTACAGTAGTTTTACACCCAGCCCTCGAAATATAGCTTTATGATATTTTGAGATTATCCTCCAAAATGATTAATATAGTAAACATTTAAAAACTTCAATTAGTAAGCACACTTTAACAATACCTTATAGGGACAATGTATGACAGAGAAGCGTATATGTAATACAAGATTGATTGATTAGTATGTATTATTATTATATTCATTTGTTTGTAGACCATAAACTGTATAAGTTTGTGTCTTAATAAACAATTCTTCTTCTATAAGGTATATAGGACAAATTTCTATTCTCATTGGCTGCTTTTGTCACCTTCTTTTGTATTTCGCACTTGGGTGTTTAGTTGAATTGTAATCATAAAGCTGCATGCATGCATGCCTCAGTGTACACGTTAATTAATACAGAATCTGCAATTCTCATTAAAGTATTGTTACAGATGAAGTTAAATGCTAGGAACAGACAGTTATTGACAAAAACAGCACATCAAACGGATCAAATGGATCAAATGGACCAAAGGACCCAGAGTTCGAATCCAGCTGGAACCGTTACAATTGTAACCTTAGGCAAGGAATTTCAATTCCACTTTTCCTCTTCTCTCTACCTCGTGGCGATGGATTCCACCAGGAATGAGGTCTCGAGAGTGATCAATATAAGTTGTAAGAACTTGTTTCGCAATCGAGCTAAAATAAATTTGTATAAAATCAAATCATCTTGAGCTCAACTGGATGACTGACACGGGCATGGCATGGGTTACATTTCAAATGGAGAAACAAAGTAGAAAACAGGGACGGATCCTAGACATAAAGTTAGATGGGCTGTACAGTTTTGGTACAGCTTTCATGTTCATGTATCGCCTCGTAACATGTTTAGGTACGTAAACAGTCACATTGTTATTATTTGCTAAAAAATTGATCTTCAAGTCGTACTGTGACCGGGGGTTCTTAGAAGGGTGTGTGGGTATGCCCCTCCCCCCCCCCCCCGTCACAGGCATTAGACACACACAAAAAATGTTTGTGTGTCTGGTGCCTGTGGCCCCCTGATCGTGTTAGTGCAAGAAGACATAACTAACAAATAATAAAGAAAACAGGAACACAGTCACAAATCTTTTGTCTATGTGAGACGTCAATAACGCAGGCGGAAATTGTAGTGAGAATTAAAGCTGTGAATTCATTCTCTACTCCTGAATCCAAATCATATTGCGAAATACCCGATTATGGCGAAGCGCCTTAATCATTTGCCATTCGACAAAGTAAAGTAACTTATAATTATGCACAGTTGAATGGGTCAACAGAATTATTTAATGAAATTCAAATTTAGCATTGAAAATGTCTCCCGCTGGTAAGGTTAATAATATATTATACATAATATATAACAGGGACTACACAATACCTATACCCCCATCACGTTTCAATATATCTTAACTTTGGTACATTATATTGCTGACAAGAACAGCTTTTTGTAAGTGCTCACAATATTTAGAAAACGTCTCAAATTGTAAAGGTCGTATTTACATTTTGATTTATACATCTCGGCCTCGTTAAATTCTCTGTAAGGGAGGGGAGATAATCAATCACACTGCAGGGTACTGCCAATACAAACAGAAGACCAACTTATTCATCTCCCCTTTTTATTGTGCGACATTCTCATTTTTCAGTCTACACATAACACATTAGAGCAAAGGGAGCAAGTGTTAACTATATACGAATGTCAGTTTCGGATGATGGTCTTTCGGCAAACAAAAAACATGAAACATTCTGGGACAATGATCAGACATTTTATTCTCGGTCCTGTAGTGGAACCACAATTTCATATCGCATTTCTGAAAACCAACCTCTCAATCAAATCATTTGAATTGCAAATATAATATCCTGGACCATAGAGCTTTAATGTTTGGTCGATAACCTCATTTGTTCATCTTCCAACCTATATACTGAATTCACTGCAAACACTTTACATTACAGTCAAACCTGTCTTAAGCAGACAGCCAAGGGAATCACAGAAAGTGGCTGCTTAGCACAGGTGGCTGCTTAATAGAGGTCAAATGTATAGCAAAACAACATATTGGGAATCTGGAAACTGGCTGCTTAATGCAGGTTGGCTGCTTAATAGAGGTGACCACTAATACAGGTTTGACTGTATGTGTCTATCATACAATGATCTTTTTTTGTGGAAGTCGTGATAGCGCAGTGGTAGCATCAGGTGCGAAAGGCCTGGAGTTCGAGCCCCGCTGGAGCCATACAATTGTATAGTAGGTAAGGCATTTAAATTCCACGGTGCCTCTTCTCTCTCCCTCATGGTGATGAATACCATCAGGAATGAGGTCTCGGAGCGTGATTAATATATAAGTTGCAAGAACTTGTTTCGCAATCGAGCTACAATAAATTTGTATAAACTAATGATCTTTTCATGCCAGCATGATTTCATGCGAGTGCATGGAAGGAAATTGAACCTCTATCTCCTATATCTTCCCAGTCTCTAGTGTGAGCCAATGGAGAGCTGTTCAAATACATGTACATTCACATCAGCCAGGCCACAAATTTGACCAATCAAGTCCATTGAGACAGAATAATTTATGTCTCAGCAGGGCTCATTCTAGAGGGCGACTTGGGCGAAACATTGTCGCCCTAAGCCCCCAAGTAAAGAATAATTAAAATTTTGTTCTTACCTACAAAATGTTGACCCGTAAGAAACACTGGCCCATTATAAAGCACTGCTTCTATTCATATGTTCTATTTAATGGTCATGTGTATTTTAATCATATTTTGATTAAAAGACGCAATCGCACGCTTTCTCACAGGTCTTCTCCCAAAAATTCTGACCTAGAATGAGCCATGTTCGGGACCTAGTCAACACAAACATAACTCTCATACAGAAATAATTAAAACAAGGTTTGACAAACAGTTCACAGTTAGCTACATGTCATAAATGCCGTACCTCCATTGTAGAATCTAAGACAACATTCTAAATTACTTTTACCCCACACTCTAAATTACTGTTACCCACACTCTAAATTACTGTTACCCACACTTTAAATTACTGTTACCTGACAGGTTTACATTGCTAAGTACATTCCCAAAGACCCCAACACATTTCCTGCACCTCACAAGTACACGACACTCGACTGTGAAACAGTACCTGAGCTTCGCTGTGTTCTGCCTGGTACAAACCGGACACATGACCCGGATCCGACACATGCCCCGGATAGAGTACCTGAACGTCGCTGTGTTCCACCTGGTACAGCCTGTATTCCTCGGCATACAGCCTGTCCGTTAGCTCACATATCTTGTGATCTCTCAACGAATCCTCAATCTTGTCATGTATATTCGCCAGACTCGAACTTTTACTAATTTTCTTTAGCATCGTTCCTTGTTCCATGCTATTATAATACCGTATTTAATGAGCTTAACAACTTAATGTGCATACTCGTCATGTTCATAATATCATTCCTTGTTCCATGCTATTATAATACCGTATTTAATGAGCTTAACAACTTAATGTGCATACTCGTCATGTTCATAATATCATTCCTTGTTCCATGCTATTATAATACCGTATTTAATGAGCTTAACAACTTAATGTGCATACTCGTCATGTTCATAATATCATTCCTTGTGCCACACTATGATTATTCCCGTATTTAGTGAGATTAACAACTTAATGTGTATACTCGTCATGTCCATAATATCATTCCTTGTTCCATGCTATTATAATACCGTATTTAGTGAGATTAACAACTTAAAGCAGCATTACATCGTAATAAAGGATGTTTTGGGTAAAATATAAATACTAATGTGTGTGTGTTTACAAAAATCGAAATAGTCGCTCAGAAACGATACAATTCCAATAAATTTAAACTGTCGTATACACACAGAATGTAAACACGCACAGCGCGCATGTGTGAAACAACAGAGGATGTAGAAAACAACGTATATATTTTTAACATGAAAGACTATCTATCTATCTATCTTCCTCTAATGGTGAACCCCTCGCGGGGATGTAGAACTGTCCATAATAGACTTAGCTAACAGAGGTATGAATCAACATATCAAGTACATGTGTAATTTAATTAAAAAGACAACGTGGGACAAATGGGGACGATGCATTCCGAATGTAAACAAGTGCGGACGATGCGTTCCGGTTGTAAACAAGTGCGTGACCGAATGACCGATAGACTCGGAAAGTCCTACTTTTGGTTTCGAGTTTGTTTTATCGCAAAAAAACACTGTTTACCAAATGAACATAAGCATACAAAGTATAATGTTATAATGTGTAGCAGCATTGCTACCCATACGTAAAATTTGAATTTTTCAAATATATTTTATTTCATACGATGTAATGCTGCTTTAATGTGCATACTCGTCATGTTCATAATATCATTCCTTGTGCCACACTATGATTATTCCCGTATTTAATGAGCTTAACAACTTAATGTGCATACTCGGCATGTTCATAATGCTCAACTATTTTGTATAACATCATTGCTTGTTCCGTATATTATATATATATGGCAAGTTTCAAACATATGAGCATGTACTAATCACACTTAACCATAGAGTGGTGGAACCTATGCTCGGCGTAAACCCCACATATAATGACCAGTATAAAATGTTAATTGCACTTGCCGTATATTATTATTTTCTTAAGTCGTGAAAACAACTTTCAAATCACTCTTGCCGACAGTTTTATCTTCATCACATGACCTTGCTACTCAATACAGCTATCGCAAGTGTCGGTCGGCACCCGTTTATATGCGGAACTGAAGACTTCAGGGCACCTATGCACGGCGTACTTGTTATTTTTTATTTATCCACAATAAACTTGTTGAATATCTTATTTTGATATAGTACATCATTGAATAAAAACATTTATTGGTCTTAATCAGAAATGGTATAGAAACTATTTTTCGGGTTAGGTGTATATTTTTTTAATTCAGATAGCACCTGAATTGCTCATACACCGTATCAGTTTCAGTGGAAATATTCTCCCAATGATTTGCTTGTTTATATTCGTCTGCTGGACCAGCCACGTGACAGTTGCAGCAGCCTACCATTACACTCAATGGAATGCTATTGAACCATGCTTCAGCTCTGTTAGCGAAACTATATAAATATTTTAAATACGGATGAAAATGGAAAATACGCCGAGCATAGGAATACGCCGAGCATAGGTTCCATCACTCTAATCAGTGTTTTCTCCAGAGTGCGTTTCCTGCATTTTTGACGCACTAAAATGTCAATTGACGCAAGCAAATTGCCCAGGTGCGTTTATTTTGACGCAACAATATTTGTCCTGTATTCCGTATGTTAATATCGGTTTTTCCAATAATGATCCCCAAACGTTTATACGACGTTTGCCAAACAGATGCTTTTAACTGGTTATGTTTTAATTTGCGTAAAGCGCGTAGACGATCACGATCAAGATCAGCCGCTTTCATCATGTAATAGGCATAGAGCGTGTATGCAACACGGATCGATACAAGAAAACATGTCTGCTCCAAAGCAACTGCGCTTGACGGCGTTTTTCAAAATCCACGAGTCACTCAGAAAACAAATTCACAAACAAACTGCATCAATCTTGTTTGCCAAAAATGAAGCTGCTATAATAATTGGCGCAATGCGATCTGTATATTGGTTAGGCAAGGAACAGTTACCCACATTTGAAGCATATATGTCTTTACTAAATCTACAAAGACTGCAAGGATGCACATTTCCCGATGAACTGAATGTCGGCGCCAATGCATCCTACACTTCACACATGGCTGCAGAGGAAATGCAGGATGCTATTTCCAGCGTGTTGATCGATGGTGTTGACACTAAATTGTTAAATAGTCCCTTCATATCCATTCTTATTGATGAAAGTTATGACATTTCTGTGACCAAAAAATTGTTGCTGTTTGCTAGGACAGTTAGTCCAGAATTTAAGGTAGACACTCATTTTCTAAGCAACATGCATCAATAAAACTTTTTTGGTTTAGTTTAATCATATTTTATTGCTCGATAATACGATTCATTTTCCATATATTTATATATATATATATATATGAATACAAAACATGACAAATTGAAGGAAAAATCAAACAGGTCGGGTCACAAGTTCTAGCAACATTACATTATTTATGGCCCTTCCCGAACATTTTGAGTGTAAATATCAATGACCCAACAAATTTCAAAATGACCCCCAAAATTTAGATCCTGGAGAAAACACTGCTCTAATGTCTTTGATAATAATCCATTTTCCCCTGCCATAAATCAAGTGTCTTATAATATTCTGCAGGTTAATAATAGAAACTAATTCCTTGTACATGTATGTAACAAAACTTTGTCGGAGAATTAATGGTAGCTGATAGTATTAATAATACACTTGTAATACTAATATCTAATACGGCACTATATGGCAGTGTACATGCATATAAACAGCATTTTAATAGGACAGTACCACTAAGTAGGAACAGAGGGCTATGGACAAAACAATTAAGATTAACAATTAATAAATTCCGATAATTCAATATGTACCATTAGACGTAATGACAAGGCTATAAATATACCGCTAAGACAATGCCGTGCTTAATGCGGAGATAATTGGAGCTTACTCCGGCTATACAATAGTACTCAATGTGGAGACAAATGTGTTCAGCGTGGTTGTAACATAATACTACGGTATAGCAACCACAGTTCTCAAATACTGCTCAAAACCCTTTATACAGAAATACTAAAACAAATATCCGTTAACCCATTCAACACCAAGTAACTGACATGGACTGGTGCACCCATTCAACACCAAGTAACTGACATGGACTGGTGCACCCATTCAACACCAAGTAACTGACATGGACTGGTGCATGATATTTTTAGACCAAAAAATTACCTTTGGACTAGTTCATTTATCAAAATGGGTAATATTGTCTAAAAATAGTAATATTACTGGTAAAAAGTGCAGATCCTGATGAGACGACTCATCACAAGCCAGCTCATCAGGATCTACTCTTTTTGTACGCCTATTTAGAGGTCTGTAGTGTTGAAAGTGTTAAGCATCTTTGTTGACTGGGATCTCTGAGACAGAACAGACAACTAATATCAATAATGGAATGCACAGAGAAATTGACATATTGTTGTTGTTATCCTCTGCACAATCATTTTGGTATTGCCATGTTTGTATAGTTTCTGGGCGTATTGGGCGTATTGTCACACTGACAAGATTACGTTCTATGGTGACTCTGCTGCTATTATCAATGGAGGAAGAACCCCAAGTACACCTCTGAGCAGTATCTCATGCACCTGGGTAAAACCACGCACCCACCTACGATACCGCATACAAGCTGAATAGCTTTCTCACATTAAATAGGTTGAGACCCCTAGTTGGGATCAGATGTGAGGACCAATGATTTTTAAAAAGTCAACGACCGTACCTACTTGGCCACAAAACGGAAACTAGGAATACAATACGATGAAACTAAACCAAGCTCAATGTTGTATGAGAATAAATATCTACCATACATCCCCACACCTCTATTGCTCTCTCCTAAGCACATATTTGAGAAGATTTACCACAGCAATAAAGGAATTTACTGTCAATCAACTAACCTTCAACATAAACTCATACCTAAAAGTTTATGAAAATATTTTAACAAGTTGTTTAAAAACATATTTTATGCTTATTAAACAATAGCAAATAAGCATATTATTGGAATTTTCTGATACCTTTTCAAAACATCTGCCATTATTGAAGGCTAAAATCATTATCAGAAATATAATAACCAATCACAACAATGGACAGAGTTTGATAAATACAAGCCAGAAAGAATGCTATATATATATATAGAGTTACCACCAATCTGGATATGATTGTAATGCTAGATAATTTATCATGGTCTTTATCATTTAAAATACTTGTATTACTAGATTATAATAAACTGACCTGGTTTTTCAATGTGGTTTAAATATTTATATGCTTTTCAATTCTTCGCCCAATAACGCACATTTTTTTCACAGTACATACATGTATACTAAAGGCCCGGATATAAAGATGCTTGTGGTAATTAAATATGCGTGCGTTAGAAATATAGGATCTTACATGAGTCGTGATTTCATACAATATTTTATGAAACGAGTTTTGGAATTTCAAAGCGAGTTAAATAAAATATGGTATGAAATCACCACTCGTGTTAAACCCTTTTTATCACATTACCATATTGAGTTTTTATCATATTTTTGCACAAAATAACGTTGCTACTTTCATTTTGGTGCCAAATGTCAACGCAAATTGTCACAACATCACTAAATTGTCATGCCGTCACACCACAAAACAGCGTTTTCAAGACTTCCTTTAAATCTAATCTTGTCTAACCAATAACGTTAGGCACCAATTCAAATAGAAATATGCATACAATAAAGTTTACAAATTATAAGGATTATTCTCTCAACCAATCAGAATCCTTCCAGGTATTATTACACATGTGGACATATAAGAAATTATGATGTGACTGTATTACACTGGATACAAGCAAAGTTATGTGATAAAAATGCCTATTTAAATTGAGCTAGAGGGTGTGCTATCTGATCAGGCTCTATGTTGCTTGCTATTTGGATAGTGGACAGAATAGCATACAACATAGATCCTGATCAGACGCTACGTTGTTTCGCTGCTCATCTGGATCTATGGTGTATGCACATTCCTTCCAAGGCTAAACTATCAAATCAAGCAGAGATATACATGTAAGGTACACAAGAGAGAAGCTTGTCCACCCATCCAATGCACACCATAACCGAAGTCTCCATCAGCTCAATATATGGGAGAGATAAGGGAGCTGGGGCGACTATTTCAATAAAATAGTCCTCCAGCCTAGGCCCTCATCTATTCTTTATATAGTCAAGATAAAAAGATTTATTTTGGCACCAAAATGTTATGCTATGTTATATTTTGGGTTTTACGCCTGCATCAGCACCATTTTGGGCTATATCGCCGGCGGGCAGTTTATCTAACAACACCTTTCCTGGGCAGGCTCCAACGGTTAACCAGTACTTGGGTGCACAAACCTCCGTAAGAAACTGCCAACTTTTTCATATAAATGAGACACGGCCTGAGCGGGGCTCGAACCCGTGACCATCAGTGATGATAGGTTACAGTGGTATACAAGTCAGCGACCTTAACCATTCGACCACGGAGGCGGACTGGCACCAAAATGTGGACCTGCAATTGTATGCTAATTCCATTGCCATATCCCGACTTACTCCAACTCCCAACTCAGCACATAGGTAAAATAATGAGATTCATAAATCATAATGCTAACATTTATGAACCAAGCAATATAATTATGCAATTTACTGGACACGTGCAGTAGGGCTTATTCTAGAGTGGAAACACAGGCATGGTGGGTTAGATAAGAGGCAGGGTGCATTTTGAGTCATGAAGGCGGAAAGGTGCTGGAGATGGTTTTTGGGGGTTACCCCCTAAAGCATTTTGCTAACTTAAGGTGATTGACAGCTAATTATGCTTAATCCAAGAGGCAGTGGATATTGGTGGAAATGGCGGACAAGTTCTAGTTTAGATACGTAGGTTGCCCGCCCGAAGGCACTCACCTGCCGAGGCTTATAAAAAAATGTTAAAATACTTTCCTTTTATTTTAATCCTTTCCTTCATAGAGATTTAGGTTAATATACTATTATATCTCCATACAAACCACAGCCATTTAGCTATAATGCAGTGGATAAGTAGTGGCCATATCTATCCCACCTCCATAGATATTACTGGGACTACATGAGATTCTGGCCTTTATTATGAACATTGGTTTGGCTACTACATTGTCAAAGTATGTCGTATTGATAATGACGTAAAGAGGTGCTTCTATGAGGGAAAGGGTTAAAAGATAGAGAAGGGCGGCGCTAAAGGGTGGGGCTAAAAAAGGGAGAGGGTGGCGCGTGTCCTGTTATTCCGCTCTAGAAAAAATCCTATATTTGACAATATTACAGCGTAAACTTCCCAAATTTAAGAATATTTACGCGACAACATTTTCAATTGAGCGGGAATGGGTACGAGACTCATAGTGGGGTTAAGAATGCAGGAAGAACGTACCTGTTGCAGCTTATGCACTACTTGTTCCCGCTCACTCTCCAGCTCTCTAGTGAGCCTCTCAAATTGAGCTTCCTACAAAACACATAAAATATTGTACAAAGTTTAAACTTTATTTATTTTACAATGATTGTGAAGCAAGTTCTAACAACTTATATTAATCACTCTCGTTGGCGCGAATGGAGTACCCGGAGAAAAATCACCTGTCTGATATGGCGACTACCGTACCAACTCACATACTTCCCGGTCATTTTATTCAGAAATTTAGCAAAATAATGAAACTGTACCCACAAGTAAAAGTTTTTTGTAAACGGTGGGTAAGCGAAAATTAACACGCGGATAAATTTGCATATACGAATATTAATTTTATATTCCATTTCATGAAGAACAAATACAAAGAGACACCTTTTAACAATAATGCACTTTTTAAACATATATTTCTATCTATCTAGTATTCATTCCACATGATTATGCAAAATAGAATCACTACTTAAACCTAAATAAGAATTGTTAATTAAACCTATCAATTAGTGTTGTTATACAATAGACAGGGATATCATGCATTTAACATTTGAAATGGTGATATTTATGGATTAGCTCATTGACTTTTAATGTGAATGTCAGTTGCCTGCAGTTGTCAATCAATGTTGACTAAGAACATTACTCATAATTAAGCTAACAACTTTTTTACTATTGTTATCATTTTTCCTTGCTAGAAATATTGTAATTCAGTTGAAACAAATTGTATTAAAAATAGAACTATCACTGATGGTAATTAGTAACCGCCCCTCCAAACACTACCGTGGCAATATTGTGAAACTATAGTGAAAAGTATCAATGGACCACGACATAGCCCGCTGCCGTGGTCGAGGGGTTACGGTCGCTGACTTGCATACGACTGTAACCCATCATCACCGATGGTCATGGGTTCAAAACCCGCTCAGACTGTGTCTCTTTATATGAAAAAAGTTGGCAGCTTCTTACGGAGGTTGGTGCACCAAGTACTGGTTAACCGCTGGAGCCCTGCCCAGGAAGGGTGTTCTTAGGTAAACTGCCCGGCGCTCAAATGGGCAACAGGTAGCAACGTTAAAATAAGTTTAAATAAAAAAAACATGACATTGACACAGCGCAAGGGGTGTCTCGCCACGGCTGATTGACGCAGCCCCAAGGTTTGTCTCGCCATGGCTGATTGACACCGCCCCAAGGGGTGTCTCGCCATAGCTGATTGACACCGCCCCAAGGGATTAATATAAGTTGTTAAAGATTGTTTCACAATCAATATTGTTGTCAGATTTGAGAATAAAATTGTACTATTTGGTGCCAAAGTTCAAGGTCACTGGTGGGAACTTACTGTGGGTGTAGAGATGTGTATACAACATCTCAAAGCAATACATTTGATGGTTTTTGAGAATTGATAATGCTCGAGTTTCGAGGTCAAATATTTCTTAAAACACATTTATTTTGCCAAAATTCAAGTTTAAGATCGCTCTTGGGTGTCGGACATGTTACAGACAGGAACAATCCTTGGAAACAGGCTGTAACTTAAGAAAGCATTTAATTTCATGTTTTTTTATAGCTTTTAGCTGTATGCAATTGATGACTGCGCCGTTGCAAGAAAAGTAACCCCCTTTAGTCTTGCGGTCTACTAAAGTGGGCGAGACAAAATGTTGTCATAGTCTACTAAATTGCTTCATACATGTATGGTATGATTGGATACATTTGCCTATTTAGAATAGACCAATAACAAAAGAACATGACATTCATTCCAACTAGCCCAGAAATTCCACTACACATGACAAATGAAAGAGCTACATGTATGTAGTCTATTGTATAAAATGTACCTGTTCTCTAACAGTCCTCAATATATCTGTGTTACGTTCGTTGACATGACAAATGAAAGGGCTAAATGTATGTAGTCTATTGTATAAAATGTACCTGTTCTCTACTCTAACAGTCCTCAATATATCTGTGTTACATTCGTTGACATGACAAATGAAAGGGGTAAATGTATGTAGTTTATTGTATAAAATGTACCTGTTCTCTAACAGTCCTCAATATACCTGTGTTACGTTCGTTGACATGACAAATGAAAGGGCTAAATGTATGTAGTCTATTGTATAAAATGTACCTGTTCTCTAACAGTCCTCAATATACCTGTGTTACGTTCGTTGACATGACAAATGAAAGGGCTAAATGTATGTAGTCTATTGTATAAAATGTACCTGTTCTCTAACAGTCCTCAATATATCTGTGTTACGTTCGTTGACATCTGTAGCAAAATAACTTGGATTTCTTGAAACACTGTTTTCATATTTGATACCAGCGGGCATATTCTACGCTAGTATTGGCATATATGCGTGAGTCAATGCACGCCCTTGTACAATCTGTAGGAGACTGGCGTGAGTCAATGCACGCCCTTGTACAATCTGTAGGAGACTGGCGTGAGTCAATGCACGTCCTTGAACAATCTGCAGGAGACTGTTACATGTACAAATAGTAGATATGGCGACTTCACTGAATATATCGTATTTCTTTCCGAACGCAATCCTGAAATGTACAAAGATTTATTTGAGACATCTAACAATATGAAATACATAAGAGAATATGGGGACTGGGGAGATAGTGTCAACATTCCATATCATGCCATATAGTGCTGGAACCGACATACTAGTATATAACATTCATATACAATACATGTAGTGACCTAGATTTATTGTCAGTCTTTAACCTGAATAGTATAGCTGCAGGCTTTTCTCAATGACACTTTTCCAGTCCCCATTCATGTAAATGTTGATGCATACACCTATGGATAGGTCTACATTCAGATACAGTGAACAGACGGATCTGTAGTCCAGTGGTTAACACGGACTGGTAATCCAAGGATCGCAGGTTCGACCCCCCGCCTGATCCTAACAAAATTAAGTCTTTCCGATGGGACTTTAAACCAAGGTCTTGTGTTGGTACTTTACACATAGTTTGTCTAGCATGACAATCTGCACTACATGTCTGTAATGCTTATTTGTAATAATATCATAATTGCAAGATTCCAGGTGAAAGAGTTTCTTGACAATTAGGTTTTGGTCGAAATATTGTTTTTCATTCATTTCACCTAGTGCATTCAGGGAACATTCCAAAGGGCGATGTGGGCCAAATTGACACTGATAACAATTGCACTAATCGGACACTTCAAACCTCATTCCTGTTGGATTCCATCGTGATGAGGGACAGAACAACAATCTGGATTTAAGTGTATTGCCACGGGACACTACCATGGTCCTGGTAGGGCTCAAACTCTAGAAATCCGTCGGCTATTTGGTAGATGCCATATACATTGCACTATGGAAGTTATTCATGTATACACAAGATGCTTATTGGACTGAAGTAAACCACTTCAATGACATTAGGCGTTGTATCAAGAATAAATGGATGATGTGCAGACATAGAGCTCAAGTACCAAATCCATACCAGACATTGTACTTCTCTCGTGAGGTGTAGTACAAATGCCTTTACTAAATGATCGCAATTAATTGAATTAAATGTCAGAATGTCCAATTGCCCTAATAAAGGCTAATATCATCAATAAGATCATAATTTTTGTTCACAGATGGTATGATAAACTTCAGGCCATGATTATTCGGTAAACTTTCATTTGCAAATGGCACCAAATAACACATACTGGCGATAAATTTTGCTACCGACAAAAATAAAAAAAGGGTCCCTTTCAATGCCACACTCATTCACTGTTGGCCACCACACGACAGCATATAAACACCATGTAGCTAGCATGCCATATGTTGCTTCCCAGTCTGCATGTGTTTTTTTTACTTGATGTCATGTTGCATAAAGGCTGTGAGTACTCGCGACTTCAAGACAGTCCAACCACCAAGACGATGAGCATGCAAACCAGTAGAGTGTGTGTCCTAGGCTGCTGCGTGATGACTCTCACCCGCCGTGACTGCATGAGGAGATTGGCCGAGCAATGCATACGATTAACTAGACATAAATTTGTGAACAAATACTCAAATGTGGCGTCCGTGGTCCAGTGGTAGAGCGTCGGATTTGGAATCAAACGGTCCCGGTTCGATACTCGGTCAGGCCACGTATGTAGTGTCATTGAGCAAGGCACCTCACACACATTGCTTAGTACTGGTTAATCGCTTAGGTCGGCTAGGCCTGCCCAGGAAAACATGTCTAAGTCCCCGCGAGGGGTTTGACATTAAAGGAACATACAAAGAGCAATAAAAGTCGATATCTGGACATTATTCTTGTCGGACAATTGCTTGTATAACAGTACAAAAGTATAAAGTGATTTTAAATACCATTTCACACACAGGGATTCGGCACGTTTGGGGGTACTAGTATATATATTTAAGTACAGGGATTCTACTCTGTGGGATGTCAGATTTCGCATCGATCAGTAAAATGGCCCTATCTGAAACAATTTTGTACAAAGCTGTCCAAATATAACGCCTATCCCGAGTCTTTATATTGTTCTTCAAATAAAACACAACTTTAAGCTGCATGCATGTATACTTTGCAAACAATTGCCACATACATTGGCCATAGCAGGTCACATTTCCATACTAGGACACGGGTTCTGTCAGCAACAAAAAAAATCTTCGACGGGAGAGTTTTAACTGTGAATAACATTATCAATAAAATGTGTTTCCACTAACCTGTATGTTTATTCGGCAAAAATGTACGTCAAAAAGAGATTTCGTAGCATTTTCAATTTGTTTTGAAAAATTCTAAAGCGGCGCAATTAGCGTTGAAACGAGCTTCCTGATTGGATTATGATTGTTCTTCATATATAAAAAAACATCTTGTTACATTCTAATAATCCAATCAGAACGCTCGTTTCAACGCGAATTGCGCCGCTTTAGAAATTTTCAAAACAAATTGAAAATGCTACGAAATCTCTTTTTGACGTACATTTTTGCTGAATAAACCTACACGTTAGTGGAAACACATTTTATTGATAATGTTATTCACAGTTAAAACTCTCCCGTCGAACATTTTTTTTGTTGCTGACAGAACCCGTGTCCTAGTATGGAAATGTGACCTGCTATGGCCAATGTATGTGGCAATTGTTTGCAAAGTATACATGCATGCAGCTTAAAGTTGTGTTTTATTTGAAGAACAATATAAAGACTCAGGATAGGCGTTATATTTGGACAGCTTTGTACAAAATTGTTTCAGATATGGCCATTTTACTGATCGATGCGAAATCTGACATCCCACAGAGTAGAATCCCTGTACTTAAATATATATACTAGTACCCCCAAACGTGCCGAATCCCTGTGATTTCACAGGTATGCTACTGAAAGTGGGTGGGGTGATAATTTTCTGTTACTTTAAACGACATAATTTGCATATTCATTTGAGACTGGCGCAAAAATATACTTTATCTGGGTATATACGAAAAGGCTGAACCTAAATAACACAACAAGAACGACAGCAACAATCCAAACATAGTATAAAATCACGTAAACTTTACCAAATAATAAGCCAACCCACTGAACATTTTTAGCATTCCAGAAACAGAGATTACTCCCTCGGGTTGTAACATATTTCTTGTGTTTACCATTTAAAACGTACACATATTTTGCTTTTATATTCCGGTAATTGCTAATAAAGGATGGTTATTGCAACAATACGTGCATACTTGTACTACACTAGAGCCATAACGCGTAATATTAGCTGTTCTGTTTCTTAATGAGGGATTTATTTACCTGTTCAAAAAACCGGAAGTAGTTTCTCAGGTAAATGCGAATAAACTCTGTTTCGCATACCGTACAAATACATCAACATATTACTTCAAACATTCAATGCTGTGTTATTCTTTTCGGGCCTCGAAATAGTCTGCTATTCGAAAGTAACACTATTAGCTATGTGACACTAGTCTAACAGTGTGGCTCCAGGTAGCAGGTATTTAGTATATTCCTTAGAACTAATAACAGTAATAAAACCCAGCAAAGTAAGTAGCTCTTTTGAATACTTGAGCAAGGGTCTATAAAAGTAAAGTGTTTGTTTATTATAGTGACACCACTATTTAAAGGGTCAGCAATTTCGGACTTATGAGACACCTATTTTCTATTAACATCAGTACTTCCCGAATCCTATGCTTGTATGCCAGGCAATCGGTAACCATTATTTAACTAGCTGGCGGGTCACCAACAGGCCATATCAGAACGAACCACTGACGAGATTCAAACCTTCAACATCCTACTCCGTAGGCGAACGCCTTGACCACTAGACCACAGAGACTGTTCTATATCTATATGTCAGATTGTACAACAGGCCATATCAGAACGAACCACTGACGAGATTCAAACCTTCAACATCCTACTCCGTAGGCGAACGCCTTAACCACTAGACCACAGAGACTGTTCTATATCTATATGTCAGATTGTATAAAAGCTTTAGCTCGACCACATTTACAGCATGGAAATGCAGTTTGGCACGTGTAATTATGTAAATAGACGGTTTGCAAGATTATTACCAGGACTAAATGACACCAAATATTGTGAGAGACTGAAACCTTCAAAGCTACTGTGCCTTCCGCATAAATGTAAAAGAGACGACATTATTCTTCGTTCAATAATATGCAGGATCCACGCTGGAGGATTGTCATACATGGTAACGTTATAAGGTTATAATGAAGCGCGAACAGGTGCTGGCCCTGAGGTTATAAAATGTTCTCAGATCTCAAACTCGAACTCAAGAAATTTGATTGTGAGTTTCACACTCAGCTGAACCAATCCGAAGCTTGAGGTGGTTTTGAGATTGGAGAACAGTTTTATAACCCCCAGCCCAGGTTAAATATTGAAATGTATATATTGCTGTGGCTACTAATGCTGCGCCAACAATGTGGAGCTGTCACGCGTGTAATGATATAGTATGTGGTGTAGCTACCTCACAATGTGTAGCTGTAACACGTACATGTACCGAGTTTTCTCTATCTGTTTCCTCGTTCTTTGAATCAGTATCATATAAGTTGATGTATTCCAGTACTTGGCGTTGGCATCCCTCATGTCTAGCACACACTTTCCTCATTGAGTCGCATTGATAGCTAACATATTGGTTGTCAGCAATGTTGTCATTTCTGAATTTCTACTACTTGTACAGCTTCTACAATAACGATAACAGCCTGTTACGACGGTTATAGATTTTTTCATCTAATGTGCAAGAACTGGATGCCAATAGTTTACATGCATTTGCAAAATTGTGAATGTTTTCTTCTTAAATATTTGTGTTGGGAATAATGGTTATTTAGCGGAATGGGGCGATTTCGCTATCTTACGTACGTACCATCTGATCCACTGTTTAGAGTGTTTCTTCAATACTTTGCTATTCGGAATAAAGTCGCAGATGAAGTTACCTGGCGATTCTGAAGCTGATATATCTTCCTGTAATATCGAACCCCTCAAAAACCGCAAAGTTAAAAGTATGAGTAGTTAAAAGCATAAATATAAGAAAGTAATGAAAAATAAGTTGGGTTAAGAGTTTAAAAGTAGCTGCGCAGAACAACTAGGGGCTGGCATGATCAATACAGCAAACTGCCATATTGAATATCTCTATGGTATGGAGTTGGACAATGTAAGGAGGGGTATGGTTACAATGGTAGATTATTCTTGGAAAAAAGGAAAACTTGTAGTAATCTGTAGTTGCTGTAATTAACATATAGCTTAAGGAATGGCAGTGGTGTGCAGGACGGGAGAGGGGAACTAGGTAATTTTCAATGGGGATAGCAACCAGATCATTATGACGTGTATACATAAAGGATAACATACTGTCAATACGCCGTTGGTCTAGTGTGCGTAGATTTAGGGAATGTAGCATATCTGTAACACTAGAGGTACGGTAAAAGTCAGCCTTTATCAAGCGGGCTACACCTTCAATTTGGTCTAGCATTGTTTGGGTATGGGACGACCAAATCTCGGAGCCATAAATTATTCCAGCTGGGGTCTCACTAGTGTCTGGTAAGCCATGGGCTTAAGGGGTTCGGATTTGACCTGGATGTTTCTACGTAGAAATCCTAATGTTTGGTTTGCTTTCTTTCTTGGCTTTTTATGTGAGCGTCCCACGACAGGTTATTTGAGATATCCACGCCAAGGTATTTGGCTGAGGTGACCGACTCAAGTAGGATTCCATGGAATCTGGGACTGGGAATAGGATGTTTCCTTCTGGTGACGTGGTTAACTTGACAAGTCATTTGGAGGGGTTAAATTACATGTCGAACTCAAAGTCCCACTCTTCTAATCTCTCAAGATCGTTTCGGAGTGTGACCGACTCATTTGCAGATGTCAGTGATAGACATACTGCAGTATCATCTGCAAAGATACGGACACGTCACCAGAAGGAAACATCCTATTCCCAGCAAATATAAACTCCATGGAGTCCTACTTGAGTCGGTCACCTCAGCCAAATACCTTGGCGTGGATATCTCAAATAACCTGTCGTGGGACACCCACATAAAAAGGTCAACAAAGAAAGCAAACCAAATATTAGGATTTCTATGTAGAAACCTCCAGGTCAAATCTGAACCTCTTAAGACCATGGCTTACCAGACACTAGTGAGACCCCAGCTTGAATATGGCTCCGAGATCTGGTCGCCCCATACCCAAACATTGATAGACCAAATTGAAGGTGTCCAGCGAAGAGCAGCCCGTTGGATAAAGGCTGACTTCTATCGCACCTCTAGTGTTACAGACATGCTACATTCCCTAAATCTACGCAGACTATATCAACGGCGTATTGACAATAGGTTATCCCTTATGTATAACATTCATAATGATCTTGTTGCTATTCCCATTGAAAATTACCTAGTTCCTCTCTCCCGTCCTGCTCGCCATTGCCATTCCTTAAGCTATTGGTTAATTACAGTAACTACAGACTACTACAAGTTTTCCTTCTTTCCAAGAACAATCTATCATTGGAACCACCTCCCTCCTGACATTGTCCATCTCCCTACCATAGAGCAATTCAATACGGCAGTTTGCCATATTGAACATGCCAGTCCCTAGTTGTTCTGTGTAGCTGCTTTTAAACTTTTACCACAACTTATTTTCATTACCTTCTTAAATTATACTTCTAGCTACTCATATTTTTAATTTCTTTGCGGTTTTTGACGCGCAATATGTCTACGTCCCCGCGAGGGGTTCGACATTAATGGAAGATAGATAGATAGACTTTGGAACTGATGTTTTGTGGGAGCTCGTTTATATAGGCTAGGAATAGCAGGGGTCCACGTACGGATTCATGTGGCACTTGGGTAGAACTTCCGATCTTCCGCAAGCCAACTGGATACAGTACATTATAGAATTTGACCCAGCCCAGTAGGATTCGAACTAGATACAGTAGATACAGCGGTTAGGAACATTTGATTTGAAGTGAACGGCCATAACAGCTAAGCCAATGTTTCTTCAATCCCGGATACCGGACATTATTATTGCTGATAAAAAGGAAACAGACTATAATTTCCCTTCAGGTAAAAATACTCTATAAGTTTGAAATACACTATAGTTGTTTACAAATCTTCTGTGACAGCAAGTTACCTGTGTTTTTATTCGGAGGTGAACCATGACCAGTGTTTTAAAACTTTTTACGAGAGTTCTTGAAACTGTGCCGTAGACAGAACTTGATGAGGACTATCGATTCTTCTAATTTTTTAAAAAAGTTTTACTTATTTTAGCGCGTGTTTTTATGGAAATTCCGATGTAGGACGAGTTTGGAGATGGATATCCCTAATCAAACAATGGCCGCCAAACTTATTGGAGAGAGACTTCCTCAAAACTGGAGCTATGGAGTGTCAAGAGACGGTCGTATCTTTTTTATTGAGTAAGAATTTCGATTGTTGATTTTAGCATATAATAACATATACTATTGAACATTACTTGTAACTCACCTGTAAAACAATCACCTTTAATTCTAAGAAACCTACAATAATTATAACAGTAATCAGTTATATAAGGGTGTCGGAGGTTTCGTCAACTAGAGGTTTCGTCAACCCTGGAGGTTTCGTCAACGATGTGAAATGTTTGCAAGTTATTAATTGGCAAGGACTTAGTTATGGACATTAATTGTTAATTGATTTAACTAGATCTATATGTTATTTTCATTTTTATGTGATTTTTATGTATATTTGTTATAGATGACAGTCCCAGTGTAGAAATCTTCCGGTAGATCCGCTGATTCCAGTGGAATATATATCTAAAAAAAGGGCTTACATTGTACGCTTGCAAGCTTCAATTATTGTTGCTTAATCGCCTAATTGACGAAACCTCTCACATAATCGAAACCTCTTAACAATTTCCCTCTATATTGCCTTGTTGACGAAACCTCCTGCATTCGTTATATAACACAGTGATATAGGCAGATAAACATTTGTCAAAAAAGTTGACATTATCTATGCCATGCTCTCATTATTAATCCCAAATTATGCGTTAGTAGCTGGGCCCTATGGGCACCGTTCGTTATTACATATATCATATTGTCGTCCGATGCTTGATTTGAACACAACTGTCGCATTACTGTGAACAAATGATCACGATAAATAAGGTGTGTCATGCGCAAGATCCTGACCCATAGCTTCATGTTTACGGTCCCACTTTGACTTTGAAGTTGTTGTGTTTACCTCTATGTATAAAGTCCTGATTATTATTGTGGCCCAGATGTAGATTGTCAGATTTGGATCTGAAGGGTACCAAGTTCAATACTTGTCGAGGGCACTTATGTAGTGTCCTTGAACTAGGCACCTCACGCACATTACTTTGTAAGATTTGGTTAACCACGGCTAAGCCTGTCCAGCCAAATTGTTAAACATGTCTACACGTCCCTGCAAGTACAAGGGGTATGCCATGACATGTCTATGTCCCTGCAAGTACAAGGGGGTCTGCCTAAAGTGCGGAAATGACGGAAATGAGGTGGAAATGACCTCATTTCCGCGGAATTCACGGAAATCACTTTCTCAAAGTCATTTCCGCGGAAATGACATTGACTAAACAGCGGAAATGTATATGTAATATTCAACTCGGCTCAGATATGGTCGGTATATATATTTGGTGGTTTATTGTAATTTATTATGCATGTAGCACGGTAGTTAGTTAACCAAATTATCATCTCTAACAAAATAGCGAAAATGGCATTGTGAACAATGTGAAAATGTACATTGCTGTGATTTCACGGTCTATAAATATTGGCTCCACGAATTAATTACTTCCAATTATGTACTCCGCCAAGTTTCAACGCCATGATGATTAAAGCAGTTTGGTGCCGATTGATGATCTTGATTGGCATAGTTGAATCATCGTGATTAAATAATTTAATTTTCTTACGACTGCCGCTTTTAATTGAGTAGTTGCGCTAAGCCACCATCGCTAACATCGTACTAGTCAAATACTTTGATGATCACCGGCCACTAAATAATTCTATTGTTCACGGAAATCACTTTATAAACACGTCGACCCTTACCGACACTGATAAAAGGAACCAGTCCGCTAATTATTACAATGCCGATCAGGAAAATAGCTAACGTTAACATTACTACAGAAATGCATGCATACATCTCACTAAATCCGTTACCGTACTCACACAAATTCATAATTCGTTTATTTGCCTGTTAAAAAAGTCATTTTCGTAGTGAAAATAACATTGTCCTCATTTCCACTGTTTAGTCATAGCTCATTTTCACGGAAATGACTTTATAAACACGTTCGACCCTTACCAACACTAGCGAAAATGACATTAGACTCATTTCCGCTGTTTAGTCAATGTCATGTCCGCGGAAATGACTTTGGGAAAGTCATTTCCGTGAATTCCGCGGAAATGAGGTCATTTCCGCACTTTAGGCATACCGAGTACAAGGGGTATGCCATGACATGTCTACGTCCCTGCAAGTACAAGGGGTATGACATAACATGTCTACGTCCCTGCAAGTACAAGGGGTATGACATAACATGTCTACACGTCCCTGCAAGTACAAGGGGTATGACATAACATGTCTACGTCCCTGCAAGTACAAGGGGTATGACATAACATGTCTACGTCCCTGCAAGTACAAGGGGTATGACATAACATGTCTACATGTCCCTGCAAGTACAAGGGGTATGACATAACATGTCTACATGTCCCTGCAAGTACAAGGGGTATGACATAACATGTCTACGTCCCTGCAAGTACAAGGGGTATGACATAACATGTCTACGTCCCTGCAAGTACAAGGGGTATGACATAACATGTCTACGTCCCTGCAAGTACAAGGGGTATGACATAACATGTCTACATGTCCCTGCAAGTACAAGGGGTATGACATAACATGTCTACGTCCCTGCAAGTACAAGGGGTATGACATAACATGTCTACGTCCCTGCAAGTACAAGGGGTATGACGTAACATGTCTACGTCCCTGCAAGTACACATGGTATGACATAACATGTCTACGTTCCTGCAAGTACAAGGGTATGACATAACATGTCTACGTCCCTGCAAGTACAAGGGGTATGACATAACATGTCTACACGTCCCTGCAAGTACAAGGGGTATGACATAACATGTCTACACGTCCCTGCAAGTACAAGGGGTATGACATAACATGTCTACACGTCCCTGCAAGTACAAGGGGTATGACATAACATGTCTACACGTCCCTGCAAGTACAAGGGGTATGACATAACATGTCTACACGTCCCTGCAAGTACAAGGGGTATGACATAACATGTCTACACGTCCCTGCAAGTACAAGGGGTATGACATAACATGTCTACGTTCCTGCAAGTACAAGGGGTATGACATAACATGTCTACGTCCCTGCAAGTACAAGGGGTATGACATAACATGTCTACGTCCCTGCAAGTACAAGGGGTATGACATAACATGTCTACGTCCCTGCAAGTACAAGGGGTATGACATAACATGTCTACATGTCCCTGCAAGTACAAGGGGTATGACATAACATGTCTACATGTCCCTGCAAGTACAAGGGGTATGACATAACATGTCTACGTCCCTGCAAGTACAAGGGGTATGACATAACATGTCTACGTCCCTGCAAGTACAAGGGGTATGACATAACATGTCTACGTCCCTGCAAGTACAAGGGGTATGACATAACATGTCTACGTCCCTGCAAGTACAAGGGGTATGACATAACATGTCTACAGTCCCTGCAAGTACAGGGGTATGACATAACATGTCTACGTCCCTGCAAGTACAAGGGGTATGACATAACATGTCTACGTCCCTGCAAGTACAAGGGGTATGACATAACATGTCTACCCCCAAACAAGGTATGACATAACATGTCTACGTTCCTGCAAGTACAAGGGGTATGACATAACATGTCTACGTCCCTGCAAGTACAAGGGGTATGACATAACATGTCTACACGTCCCTGCAAGTACAAGGGGTATGACATAACATGTCTACACGTCCCTGCAAGTACAAGGGGTATGACATAACATGTCTACACGTCCCTGCAAGTACAAGGGGTATGACATAACATGTCTACGTCCCTGCAAGTACAAGGGGTATGACATAACATGTCTACGTCCCTGCAAGTACAAGGGGTATGACATAACATGTCTACATGTCCCTGCAAGTACAAGGGGTATGACATAACATGTCTACGTCCCTGCAAGTACAAGGGGTATGACATAACATGTCTACGTCCCTGCAAGTACAAGGGGTATGACATAACATGTCTACGTCCCTGCAAGTACAAGGGGTATGACATAACATGTCTACGTCCCTACAAGTACAAGGGGTATGACATAACATGTCTACATCCCTGCAAGTACACATGGTATGACATAACATGTCTACGTCCCTGCAAGTACAAGGGGTATGACATAGCATGTCTACATCCTTGTACATACAAGGGGTATGATATAACATGTCTACGTCCCAGCAAGTACAAGGGGTTTGACATAACATGGCCGGGAAATACCGGGGGCGGGAAATACCGCCGGGAAATACCGGTATTTCCACCGGTATTTCCCGGCCCGGGAAATAAGCCCAGAAGTGGGAAATACCGGGAAATACCGGGAAATAAGATTATGTGTCTTCCAAACACGTTTTTTGCTCATTTTTATGCATTGCTACCACTCTATAAGTGCTTAAACTATTTCGTCCCTGCCAGGGGTACTCATCAGGTGGCATCATTGGCAACCACAACAGTTTTTTTTGGGTTTTATTGTTTTTTTTTGTTTTTTTTTTATTTTATTGTTTTTTTTTCCATTTATTTTTTCGTTTTTCTTGTTGGAATGTTTCTTCAGCCAGTAGTCTGTCTTCACCAGTCGATTTCCTCGCTACCTCTCAGGAAGCAGTAGCATAGCACCAGCTTCGCTGCTTTCTCAACGCCCAGTCTGTTGCGTAGTTTCGTCTGTATGATGCCGAAGTTGGAGAACACACGTTCAATGGCGGCTGAACTTGCTGGCAGTACCATCAATTTCCTGGCGAGCTGACTGAAGTCTTTGGTGATCACGCCCGACCTCTCCACACATGACCACCATACAGCTGGCTTCGAGTTGTTGATGGAGGATTCCTGTTGTAGCACCTTAGGAATTGGCAGTGTCTCGGACATGTAGTTGAGGAGTTCGGGTACAAGTTCCGGCTTGGTCTCATGAAGAAGCTCCTGGGCACTGGTGACGTGTTGAAATTGTGTACAAACAAACAGTGTGGGTCATCTCAAATTATGATTCTGACTTCTTTAATAACTAATTGATTATTTTAATAATACAGCTATATTATGAACACATTTCAGGGATAATCCTAAAAACATTTGCATTTTGCCTACTACATTAAACATTTAAAATACCTCCAATAAATGTATGTATAAACTCCTTAAACTGTGTTTGTATACAATGTATATTAGAGTAATAATGAACAGTCTCAATAATGTTAGATCTCTAACATTTATATAAAGATTTTAAGCAATGCGTAAATGCCACTATGAATGCCTGTATTTTTCGTCATATTCTTCAAAAGCAGTTCATTTTCATCCTGCACACATGATACTACAATCAGTACACCGGGTAATAGAAATTGTATGGTATATATACCTGTATTTACCACCAAAATCATCCAAATTCTTATTTCCCGGTATCCAAATTCGTATTTCCCGGTATTTCCCGGTATTTCCCGCAGTCCCGGGAAATACTCTTATTTCCCGGGAAATTGCCAACCCTGTCTACGTCCCAGCAAGTACAAGGGGTTTGACATAACATGTCTACGTCCCTGCAAGTACAAGTGGTATGACATAACATGTCTACGTCCCAGCAAGTACAAGGGGTATGCCAAGACATGTCTACGTCCCTGCAAGTATACATGGTATGACATAACATGTCTACGTCCCTGCAAGTACAAGGGGTATGACATAACATGTCTACGTCCCTGCAAGTACAAGGGGTATGACATAACATGTCTACGTCCCTGCAAGTAGAAGGGGTATGACATAGCATGTCTACGTCCCTGCAAGTACAAGGGGTATGATATAACCTGTCTACGTTCCTGCAAGTACAAGGGGTATGACATAACATGTCTACATTCCTGCAAGTACAAGGGGTATGATATAGCATGTCTATGTTCCTGCAAGTACAAGGGGTATGATATAACCTGTCTACGTTCCTGCAAGTACAAGGGGTATGACATAACATGTCTACGTTCCTGCAAGTACAAGGGGTATGACATAACATGTCTACGTTCCTGCAAGTACAAGGGGTATGACATAACATGTCTACACGTCCCTGCAAGTACAAGGGGTATGACATAACATGTCTACGTTCCTGCAAGTACAAGGGGTATGACATAACATGTCTACGTTCCTGCAAGTACAAGGGGTATGACTTACATGTAAGTTGATCATACAGTCATGTGCACCTTTTTTTTTAACATGGAGCAATATTTAAAGTAACTTCCGACATTAAAATAATCAGCGTAAAAATACTTTGTATCACATGTGAATGTCGGACGAAATGTAACGCTGCACTAGCATACCACTTCAGGATTAAAGTAACCAAGACCCAGTCAGGGTTTGAACCCACGACCACCTGATCCTGCTTTAACCGGGAGGTGCTCTCTACTGCATCACTATACACACTAGCTCTATAGCAAGACAGCATAAGTCTCCCTATATACTATATAGCAGGGATCAGTTTAGTGGACGAAATTGTCGCCCTAGGGACCCTGACCTCTCCCTTAAAAAAAAAAATTCAAAAAAATATGTTTTGGTTTTTATGATTTTCAAACAAAATTTTGTCTAGTAAGATACACTGGCCCATTATAAAGCACTCCTTCTATTCAAATGTTGTATTTAATGGTTGTACTGTGCATTTTAACCCTATTTTGCAGCAGTATATTAAAGAACACTATTTAAGGAAGCAATCACGCGCTTTCTCACTTCTCCCAAAAATTCTGACCTAGAATGAACCCTGATATAGGCCTGTACCTTTAGTGTACCATCCATACCACTATAGGCAAGGTCATGGTGAGTATGGATGGTATACTCTCTGTCGAACGGTTCCGGGTTCGATACTCGGTCAGGCCACGTATGTAGTGTTATTGAGCAAAGGCACCTCACACACATTGCTTAGTACTGGTTATCCACTTAGGTCATCTAAGCCTGCCCAGGAATACATGTCTAGGTTCCCGCAAGGGGTTTGACATTAATGGAACATACATAGAGATATAATAGTATATTACCGTATTTACTCGCCTATAAAGCGACTCGCCTATAAGATGACCCCCCTACTTTGGTTACAGGCCTAATGTTGTCTTGCACTCCAATATATTACCACAATCATGATAGTTTGATATATTCGTATCCAGTCTAATCTGTGGTTCATAAAGCTATCATAGTTGTCATATGTCTGGTTATACATGTATAAATATTCTTCTGAAAAAGTACTGACACCAATCCTGTGTATACTCATACTGGCGCTATTGCGGTGCAATGAAGTTTATTTACATGTGTTCTAAAATATTTAAGTGTCTATGTATAGTAAAAGATGCTCAGTACGGTGACGACACTGTCGATGGTAGGGCAGCTTAAGACTGTCTGAGCAGGGTTCCCTCTGTCTGAATGTTTGTCTGCGCCACTTTCGTCGCCAATTGAAAAACACTGGAGCCAATTAAAAAAACTTGGAGCCAACTAAGAGCCATATAGTTTGAAGCCATATATTTGACATATATTATAATATGATATTTTTTAATATTTGCGCCAATTCACAAAATGTTGCGCCAATATTTGGTTTTTAGCGCCATTGGCGACTGACAGTGGGAACCCTGTCTGAGGGTGGCTGTTCCAAAGCCGACAATGACGAGGGTATACATGAATGCATTATTTTCGAGTGTAACACCGATATTTTATCATTTTCGCAGCTCACCATCCACTGACCATTCTAGCCATTTTGAATTTGCAGGACCGACTGGAAGAGGTCTGGGGGGATTGGTAGGGGACGTGTATTGCTCACTTGTTTTAGTACCTGAGCTAATAGTAAACTTAACTGTGAATGAATTGATGTCATGTTTCATTCGTGTGCAGCCATGTGCATGGATATTAACTGCAGCAACATTTTCAATATTCACTGTACTGTGGCATGGGATATTGATTTTTAACTATTATCGAGTACAGAATTACAAGCATGCAAAATGTAGGAATTCATCAGTGCTCCAGCTAGGGCGTTTTAGAAGGATGCCACACCCTTGAGTGCCACGCCCTGCCCATAATCCTGAGCACACTAGCTGACCTTATTTCAAACATATAAATGTTTTTAAAATCTGCTTGTAAGTACAAATGTATATGTACTGAGTACATACATGTACAATGTACTTCGTTATGTAACTTATGTTATGAGGGGACGAAACATTCTCTTTTGTTTTCAGTTGTTACTAATTTACATGTACATTTCATACATGTAACATTGTATGATGGAACATGTATATTGTATTTACAAATGTATTACCAGGGTTTCCGCTGTCAGTCGGCAATGGCGCCAATTGCGACAAAACAAATGCTAAATTTTGTGAATTGGCGAAAAATAGTTGGCGAAACTTTTTTTCTTTTTTTGGGGCATATGTTTTGTCAAATACATGGTCGATCAGAAAAGAGGCAGGGTGCAATATGAGGCATGACAGGGTATTTTGGAGTTAGCCCCTAAAAACGTCTTTGTGTTGTCGGTACATATGTATGTCAAGGCCGTTCATGTAGTCATTCATACTGACGTATACAGCTAGTGTTTATCCTGTTCTGAGCAGAACGTGGGTGTTATTTTTGAATAGTTAAAAACGTGGCGGCTTGAAGGAAGTTAGTCTGCGTCCCTATCAAGTTCTCATCACGTTTTATTCACTTTTCTGTCGTGATACGATCGTGGACTTGTAGGTGTGGCAATTTCCCTTTTCCTGGAGAAATCATATGTACCTGTATACTGTGTCTATGAGTGTGGGGACGTTTATAGAAGGACATTGTTCTACTACATGTATATTGAGATTTCTGCATCGAGAGTTCGAGACTTTATTGACACAAGTCCTATATTTCTTGTTTCTATTAAAGATATTATTAATCAGTTCAGTAGTTATTGCTTTATCCTCAATAATAACATACATGTAACAGGCTATTTATTTCTCCAAACCTGTACTGCTTTACGCTGATCACTTCATGATAATAGTGCTGAAGGATTCTGTGGAGTGTTGGCGGTAATTCTGCCAATTGATATGTGACACATTTTCTTGTAAAATAGTGTTGCATGTCACATAATATTCAACCAGTTTCAAAGCTTTCCAAACACCCTTTGTAATGAATAGAGACATGTAATTGTCATTCTCAAATTTTATTACCTGTGTTCGTGCATGTATATATATATATATATATATATATATATATAATTATATAGATGTACAGTTGAACCTGTGTTAGTGGTCACCTCTATTGAGCAGCCAACTGTATTGAGCAGCCAGTTTCCAGATTCCTAATATGTTGTTTTATTATACATTTGACCTCTATTAAATACCGGTATTTCCCGGCCAACCCTGGCAGTCACCTGTACTAAGCAGCCACTTTCTGTGATTCCCTTGGCTGGCTGCTTAACATATGTTTAACTGTATTTAATTAATGCTTATGTCACTTGTCACACTATACTTGAGATATTACCCCAAAAATACCTGGGTCAGAAGTGGGTCGCCGGTTGGTTACTGTCGTTGAAGTGGGCCTCCGTCGCCGGTTGGTTACTGTCGTTGAAGTGGGCCTCCGTCGCCGGTTGGTTACTGTCGTTGAAGTGGGCCTCCGTCGCTGGTTGGTTACTGTCATTGAAGTGGGCCTCTGTCGCCGGTTGGTTACTGTCGTTGAAGTGGGCCTCCGTCGCTGGTTGGTTACTGTCGTTGAAGTGGCCTCCGTCGCCGTTGGTTACTGTCGTTGAAGTGGGCCTCCGTCGCCAGTTGGTTACTGTCGTTGAAGTGGGCCTCCGTCGCCAGTTGGTTACTGTCGTTGAAGTGGGCCTCCGTCGCCAGTTGGTTACTGTCGTTGAAGTGGGCCTCCGTCGCCGGTTGGTTACTGTCGTTGAAGTGGGCCTCCGTCGCCGGTTGGTTACTGTCGTTGAAGTGGGCCTCTGTCGCCGGTTGGTTACTGTCGTTGAAGTGGGCCTCCGTCGCCGGTTGGTTACTGTCGTTGAAGTGGGCCTCCATCGCCGGTTGGTTACTGTCATTGAAGTGGGCCTCCGTCGCTGGTTGGTTACTGTCGTTGACTTCAAATCACTTGCTCCTCACCAGTGTAGGTTCAAATCCCACTGGGGGGAGAAGATATTCAGCTGGCTTGCAGTAGGTCTGGTTTTACCTGTGTGCCCGTCTGTGTCAGAGGTGAATCCAGGTCCCCCTCCACCATTAATAATTGGAGAGCTGTTTGTGCCACGTTAAGTTTCAAAAACCAAACCCAGGTCAGAGATACGATTATATGCAATGCTACTAATTGTAACATATACATGTATGTTATTCTTGCAGTGATGGTTCCCAGCACACTACATGGATACATCCACTCACAGGAGAACCAGTACAGACAGGATTCACTACAGCACAAGGTGGGTTCACTTGAAGTATTTTTGTTAGTTTGTTCTTTGCTTGTCTGAGGTTGAAAATTCCACAGGTGTATCCCCCCCCCCGGCTATTTCTTGGCTATTTCTTCGCTGTTGTTCATGGCAACCTACATTTATTCTGTATTTACAGTAATACACTGGCAGTGTAAGTAATTAATTAATTTTGAGTTCTATAGATATACATGCATCTATGTGCACTTACCCAGGGTCCCCGCTATCGGGCACCAATTGCGACAAAAAACAAATACTGGCGCTAAATTTTGTGAATTGACGCAAATATTTATCTGTGAACTATATTGGCTCGTTAGCTCCAAATTTTTCGAAATTGGCTCCAGTTTTTTTCAATTGGCGACATAGTGGCACAGACCAAAATTCAGACAGAGCCCTGCTTATCTGTACATTCATAACCAGCATCCACGATTAACCCATTACTCCACAACAGATGAGGCTGATTACTCATTGTATCTCCATACTGCTGATAAGCAATAGGCACATTGTATCTCCATACTGCTGATAAGCAATAGGCACATTGTATCTCCATACTGCTGATAAGCAATAGGCACACTGTACTACATACTGCTGATAAGCAATAGGCACACTGTACTACATACTCAATAATCAATATTTATGAGAATCGATACCAACGTGAAGTGGTGGCCATATGTGTGTGTTTTATGTTTTATTTATCTTCGCTACCGGTTGCCAATATGAGGGACGCCTCCTGAAGAGATTAGTCATTTTAGATATTTGGAGGATAGTGCAATGAGAATCTCCTCTGGTTCTTTTACGTGCACAGTGTACAGCACCGACACGAGTCCCATCTGAAAGACTGTTAATTTTATTAGGGTCAGACGGGAGATGGAAACTTATGATCCCTGGATTACGAGTCCAGTGTCCACGTATCCACCTGTATTACGTGGGCCGTCCGCCTCCGTGGTTGAGTGGTTAAGGTCGCTGACTTGTATACCACTGTAACCTATCATCACTGATGGTCACGGGTTCGAGCCCCGCTCAGGCCGTGTCTCATTTATATGAAAAAGTTGGCAATTTCTTACGGAGGTTGGTGCACCCAAGTACTGGTTAACCGCTGGAGTCTGCCCAGGAAAGGTGTTGTTAGGTAAACTGCCCGCCGGCGATATAGCCCAAAATGGTGCTGATGCAGGCGTAAAACCCGAATCATAACATAAAAATTACGTGGGCCACCCATGTCATCAACTCTATAAAACAGACAGCCAAAACCAATTGGCAATGAAAGTGTAAAAGCACTTGTATTAGGGATATGTATAATGATTTAATCAGGTTGATACAGGCGTGTTATCCCTTTTTTATGTGCTATCTGGAGAGCTACTGATAAGCCCAGCAAAAACAGGTGACTGGATGTATTGTTTGTTAAAGTGGGTGGGAATGTTACTTCCAGACCAGATATACTGTAAATTATACATTCAATGTTTATAGTTTTATTTTTCATTCCATGTTATTTGTAGCATGTTGAGAGAGATTTGGGAGAAGTTTGTATAATCAGGGGCATAGCCAGGAGGCAAATTATGTGCAGGCCCGGGTAAAGAATGTTGAATGAGCGTAGCGAACGAGGTTGCTAGGGGGTGCAGGGGCATGTATCCCCTGAATTTTTTGGTTTTTAGGATGCAATTTCCAGCATTCTGCTGCATTTAACCCTTTCAACCCCACAGGCCTCTAAATAGGCTTATGAAAAGTGTAGATCCAGATGAGCCGGCTCGTGACGAGCCGTCTCATCAGGATCTGCACTTTTTTGCCAGTAATAATTATTACTATTTTTAGATAAAATTACCCATTTTGATAAATGAACTGGTCCAAAGGTAATTTTCTTATTAATTTATTGGTCTGAAAATATCACGCACCAGTCCATGTCAGTTACTTGGGGTTGAATGGGTTAAATTAAAAGACAAATTCGGACCTGTTTTTATAACAAATAAACATATTTAAAAAAAATAATTTTGGTTGGTCAAAATGATGTGCAGGCCCGGGCCTTTTGGCCTAATGGCAGCTACGCGCCTGATAATATTATGCGTTGTAGCTACACTTATAATATTAAGCAAATACAATACTGTTAATCATTTGAACAAGTGACAAATAATGAAATTTATATGAAAAATAAAGTTTTTGTTGTAGAGAAGAATGTGCTATGGAACAAGTTATGTTTTACAGTATGTTTATCTGGATAGGTATATAAGCTGTACCCAGTCTGTCAGAGACTTAAAGGATCATGTATTAGGCGCAGCTTCCATGGAATTTAGGTCAGACGGTGTTATTGATATAGTGGTCTGGGATTGGTTGAAAAAGTGTAGGGAAGCTTAAGAGTTTTTCATACATGAACTGATTGGTTGAGTAGGTATTGTCAGCAATAGTGAAAATGACTTCTAAATATTAAAATACAATCTATGAGCTGCATTTTGGAATATTTTATAATATTTGCATACTATTTGGTGACAAATAAACACCATATTATAAATGCAGGTGTCAGTGCAACATTCACCAACAAATTACCTTCAGAGTAGGGGGTGGGGGACTTTAGTTGGAAATTAAAAAAACGCAATTGGTCAACCCCATTGAAATTTAACATTTTCTTGTGGCTCAAAGGTCAGTCTGTTGAAAACTAACTGTCTTTTGTGCCAAACTATTCTTGGAAAAAATTTAATGGGTCTGGTGGCCTATGGAAATTTCAATAGCGGTGTCTGACCTTTAAGTGGATCAAAGTTAATTGTTGTATTAGTAGATAGTAGTGTGAACAAAGGCGGAAAACCCCAAAACAATGGGAATAACCCAGTCAAAAGAACAACTTAGTTATTATGATATTAAACCCAGGGATATTCTATTTGACGATGAAGAATCAGATGACAGTGACCTTGATGACCTTCCACACGACCGTTACCCGGCTCATGTGCATTTTTCTGAAGCAGGTATCATTTGAAGTTTTGTGGATATCTTTTATATGATATGTTTATGTTGTAGTGTGATCCCTAAATTCCCTTATGGACGCTACACTGTTGCTAGGGATCCAGATGATTTTAATTTGGAACCACTGGTACAGACGTCAGTGTGAACATTTGGATCTCTGATTCCAGCTTGTGTGAAGGACCCTGCTTCTATATTTCATCGCAGATGCTTGGGGTCTGGACAAGTGGTTTCCGGTTCAAAACTAACGTTTTTTTACATTTTGATAAACCATAGGCTATATATACATAACAAAAAATTTAGGCCATATCCCAGCATATTTAAAAATGACATCCCAGATCCATAATTACTCTGATAGTTACTGGATGTCATTGTTTGTTTGTTTTTTACGTTTATTTATCGTCGCTACCGGTTACCCATATGAGCGACGCCTCCTGAAGAGATTAGTCATTTTAGATTTTTGGAGGATAGTGCAATGATACAGAAAGAGACCCATTACAGAGTATCCTCTGGTTCTTTTACGTGCACGGTGTAAAGCACCGACACGAGACCTCGGTTTAACGTCACATCTGAAAGACTGTTAATTTTATTAGGGTCAGACGGGGGATCGAACCTGCGATCCCTGGATTACCAGTCCAGCGCGTTACCACTGAACTACAGATCCGTCTGTCTGGATGTCATTTTTAAATATGCTTGGATATGTAAAATTTTGTATGTATAGTGTCAAGCCTATGGTTTATCAAAATGTTCGTAGAAAACATTTAAAAAATGGTTGTGAACCCGAAAACCACCCCATGGGTGGTCTGTGTATTTCATATATTTCTTTTAATGTTTGAGAACTCATCTCAACAACTGATTGTTGAAATTATTATTCATGAATGATCTCTCCCTTTGTGCATTTGTCTTGTAAAGTTATCGCTAACTTTGTAATTGGAAGTTAAAAATATCTTTTGGACCAGAAATACTGTTAACCCCGTCTAAACCAAACCGTCACCAGACCAGAGGTACAGTGTTCCCCCTCTAAACCGAATTGTCACCGGACCAGAGGTACAGTTTCGTTTGGAGGTGTTTTTGGCTGAGACAGGTTTTCATAGTGCAGTACATTTCTCCTAAATTAACAGTTTAACTGTGCAGTACTGAGGAGGAGATGGAGGAGACATGTTTAGAGTTTGGCAGTTAGTAAATTAACTGATTAATGTTAAGTGTACAATACAATATTCTGAAAATGGCTGAACGTTGTATGTTAAAAGAATATAGTCAGTTTCATATTTGATCAAGACAAGTTAGTTTATACAAATTTAGTTTAGCTCGATTGCGAAACAAATTCTTATAACTTATATTAATCACTCTTGAGACCTCATTCCTGATGGAATCCATCGTCATGAGGGAGAGAGAAGAGGCAATGTGGAATTTAAATGTCTAGCCTAAGGGCACAATCGTAACGGCTCAAGACAAGTTGCTGTTCCAGTTTATATTAGTTAACTTTACAGGGGTACATTATAGTTGAAAATGCACATATTTTAATAAAATCTATTCGGAAATGAGTAGGTCTGGATTTAAGAGGTTTTATTACAATGAACAGAGAAGGGGAAAAATTCAGGACCAGTTTGGAGGGAATTCCAGTTTGAGGGGTTTCACGGTATAATGTTAATTTTCAATATGTCGGAAAAATAAATGCCTAGTGGAGCTTTAACTTTGAAAGTCTGCATTGTGTTACCCTCTAAAACTTGTTTTATCGAACCTCTTTTGTTTGAATTTAATTGCAGAAGTACTAGTACAAGTTTAAATCTGGGCATTTGTAAAGAAAAGGGGATAAATATTGCTTGTACCAATTGACTATAGTAATCGTTTATACTGACTAATTCAGCCTATCACCTATGTGGACAGACATGACATAATATTCGCCTCCAGGTGGCAGACAGTAATTATGTTTACATTATCAGTGTTGATATTCTCCATTTATCAGGTCTCCCATCAGCACTATACAGTCCATTGTATTTATCCAGCAAAAATTCGCTATCAGACAAACTAACAGTCATTTCATTTACTAGAATGATAAACATATTGAATTATCTTTATGCATTTTCTTTCCTTCAAATGAAGAGCTAAAAAACCTGCCCTTTGCTCAAATGGGTAACCGATAGCGATGTTAAATAAACTTAAATAAAACAAACTATTTCTCCTGATTCACATTCTAGCTCAAGCCTTGCATGGTTAATTATTCCAAATTTTGTCTGATAAAAAATATCACAGAAAATCTAAAAACTAAATTGTCACCCCGTCCGTCATCTGTATTTACTAAATTCTAACAAATAATTTATAGTGGCCTAATTTTGACATTTCAAATGAATACGAGACTATTAATTTTTGTTTTAGTGAATGATAGACTGAAAAATGTTTCTGACAGAAAACAATGCAACTGTATGCTGAAAACAATGCAACCATGCACTGAAAACAATGACACTGTGCACTGAAAACAATGCAACCATGCACTGAAAACAATGACACCGTGCACTGAAAACAATGACACCGTGCACTGAAAACAATGCAACCCGGCGCGGAAAACAATGACGCCGTGCACCGAAAACAATGACACCGTGCGCTGAAAATAATGCAACCATGCGCTGAAAATAATGTAACCGTGCGCTGAAAATAATGCAATGTGCGCAGAAAACAATGCAACCATGCGCTGAAAATAATGCAACTGTGCGCAGAAAACAATGCAACCGTGTGCTGAAAATAATGCAACCGTGCGCTGAAAACAATGCAACCGTGCGCTGAAAACAATGCAACCATGCGCTGAAAATAATGCAACTGTGCACTGAAAACAATGTAACCGTGCGCTGAAAATAATGCAACCATGCGCTGAAAATAATGCAACCGTGCACTGAAAACAATGCAACCGTGCACTGAAAACAATGCAACCATGCACTGAAAACAATGCAACCGTGCGCTGAAAACAATGCAACCGTGCGTTAAATGGTGCTAGAACGTTTTGTTTGGACAACCATAAATAACGTTATAACTGATGTCACTGACAGTTTCAGTCTGAAATCATTCGCGTTGACATTTCCATGCGCACAAAGCAGTGAGAAATATAATGTGTTATTCCACTGCTAAACCTGTGGAATACCACATTTTGTTTCACTGATAAATCTCTATTATTTCATTTGGAATGTGTTCATGATTGTGTTTAATAAGTTTAAATTATTAAATTCGTTCTTGCAAATGCTTTGATATAAATGTGAGTAGAAGTTGTAATTGATTCATTATAAATAATAAAATAATCACCATTAATAATTGGCAAATAATGTTCATATGGAAACGAGTACATGGCACGGCTGCTGTGTGGTTTTGATGTAGCATGATAAATCACCAGTAAATGTTCAATCTTAACCTTAGGCAAAAAAACAAACCCGTGTTTACTGTTTCATGGGAAAAAAATTATGGTCGGTCGCTAAGGAATGTTTTTATAGGGTCGGTCAGTAGGGAATGTTTTTATAGGGTCGGTCGCTAGGGAATGTTTTTATAGGGTCGGTCGCTAGGGAATGTTTTTATAGGGTCGGTCGCTAGGGAATGTTTTTATAGGGTCGGTCGCTAGGGAATGTTTTTATAGGGTTGGTCGCTAGGGAATGTTTTTATAGGGTCGGTCGCTAGGAAATGTTTTTATAGGGTTAGTCGCTAGGGAATGTTTTTGTGATTTGTTGTTACCATACTCTTGGGCACAGAAAAATGCGAAAATGGAACTTTGATTATTTTATTTTTTCAAGAATTTTCTAAAACCATTCTGGGTCAGAGGTAAAAAAAATTCAGGGTCAGTTGGGAAGCCGTAAACACAGGTATTTTATTTTTTTGGCCTTAGCCAAGATATGTGATAATCAATGGTTATGATCGATTTTTGTGTGCAATTGGTATGTGGGATATAATAATATACATTTTTGTGGTTTGTAAAATGAAGTTAAATACCTGGATTTATTTTGTTGTAAATCCACCCACTCCATTTTATATATAGACATAATTGACCAAGCCGCTATCTTGTGCGTTATGTTAACTACATCGTACGTAAATGCATAGAAAACATTCGCCATGAGCCGCTATACTGTGCATTATGTGAACTACAGCGTACGTAAATGTATATAAAACATTTGTTATGAGCCACTATATTGTACACATAAACTACATTATGTAACATGTATATAAAATAAGGGACAGGCCATAAAGGCCCATAATTTATTGTGCTGTCCTTGATTCTATTTTCGGCTTAATCAGACTTTTTGATATATAATTGTACAAACGGTAATGGGACCAAGAAGATCAATTCAAATTTGGTCTCGTTCAGCAAATGTAATTTAGCCCAAACATTACATGTTTTAATCGAATTCAAATAATGATTGATGATGATCAAACTTGATGTTGACACTGGCTTAGCCTGTAACCGTAAACTAAAGTTGCTTTTGTAAACAACATAGAGCCAGATCAGATGGCACAGATTGGCCAAATTGCTAACAACATAGAGCCATATCAGACGGAACAGATTGGCCAAATTGCTAACAACATAGAGCCAGATCAGACGGAACAGATTGGCCAAATTGCTAACAACATAGAGCCAGATCAGACGGAACAGATTGGCCAAATTGCTAACAACATAGAGCCAGATCAGACAGAACAGATTGGCCAAATTGCTAACAACATAGAGCCAGATCAGACGGAACAGATTGGCCAAATTGCTAACAACATAGAGCCAGATCAGACAGAACAGATTGGCCAAATTGCTAACAACATAGAGCCAGATCAGACGGAACAGATTGGCCAAATTGCTAACAACATAGAGCCAGATCAGACAGAACAGATTGGCCAAATTGCTAACAACATAGAGCCAGATCAGACGGAACAGATTGGCCAAATTGCTAACAACATAGAGCCAGATCAGACAGAACAGATTGGCCAAATTGCTAACAACATAGAGCCAGATCAGATGGCACAGATTGGCTGAATTGCTAACAACATAGAGCCTGATCAGATGGCACAGATTGGCTGAATTACTAACAACATAGATCCAGATCAGATGGCACAGATTGGCTGAATTACTAACAACATAGAGCCTGATCAGATGGCACAGATTCGCTGAATTGCTAACAACATAGAGCTAGATCAGATGGCACAGATTCGCTGAATTGCTAACAACATAGAGCTAGATCAGATGGCACAGATTCGCTGAATTGCTAACAATATAGATCCTGATCAGACACGGTGCATGCATTGTACTCAAAATTAAATTACTGCAAACATTTGAAACTTTATATTCTATTTAAGTGGGTCATCAATGAATAATGGGTGCTGATATATTAATATAAATACGGTATCAGAGTAGTAATCTGGAACTATAATTTAATTCAAAACTATTAATATAAATCTTGGCAATTTGTTGGCATATCAGATACCTGTCATCATAGCTTATAAACCATTCAATAATCCATACCTATGTTTTTTTAAAGTCAAATTGTGTTTTCTATTTGATTGTTTAAATGTGGAAATAATATGACAGGACAGTAAATGGATGATTTGAATATATTGGTACAGGATTTACAGGGCTCATTCTAGGTAATAAACTGCCCGATTAGCTTCTCACCAATGCAACCTGGGTTCGATCCTCGGACCGGGAAGAATGTGGGATGGTACGGTGGTCGCCAGATCGGACAGGTTGGTTTTCTCCTGGTACTCCGGTTTCCTCCCACACTAATGACCAAATATACGCTTTCATCCGCGCCAATGAGAGTAAGTTGTAAAAACTTGCTTCATCGTTAAAATAAATAATGTTTAAACTTTAAGGTAATAAATTTTGGGAGAGTGACCATTAAATACAAGATATGAATAGAAGGAGTGCTTTATAATGGGTCAGTTCATCTTACTTGACAAAATAATGTAGGAAAGTTGTAAAAATAAAAATATGTTTTTCAATTTTTTATTTTTTAGGGAGAAATGCCCCAGGAGTCGAAGTTGTGGTCCCTAGGGCGACTATTTCGCCCAAGCCCTAGGGTGACTATTTCGCCCAAGCCCTAGTGTGACTATTTCGCCCAAGCCCTAGGGTGACTATTTCACCCAAGCCCTAGGGTGACTATTTCGCCCAAGCCCTACAGTGACTATTTCGCCCAAGCCCTACGGTGACTATTTCGCCCAAGCCCTACGGTGACTATTTCGCCCAAGCCCTAGGGTGACTATTTCACCCAAGCCCTAGGTCGACTATTTCGCCCACGTAGCCATCTAGAATGAGCCCTGATTTATTATAATTGTTATTGGATATGCTTATTGTAGGTACAGACAGGAACCACAGACCTTCCCGCAGGTCAGTGCAATGTTTTAATGACAGGATAGCTTCCAGACTTGGAAGAAGCTTTGTCTGCCAAGTAATTGTCAGTCCATGATGTCCACAGATATTAAATATGAATGTAGCTTACTGCGTTCACAATTGACATTGATTGTTTATGTTTTCAGGATTACCACCAGGCTGGGAACAAGCACTGACCATTGATGGAACTGTTTTCTTTATAAAGTAAGTGCTATATGCTGCTACTGTATATCACAGGTCATTGCTAATAGTCCATGTGAGAATGTTATATGTTTAAATGCCCATTTTACGGCATGCGAGTGGGCATGCGGGTGGGCAAGTGGGCATGCGGGTATGTAAGTGGGCATACAGATGTGCAAGCGGGTGTGCAAGCGGGCATGCTGGTGTGCAAGTGGACATACTGATGTGCAAGTGGGCATGCAGGTGTGCAAGCGGGCATACAGATGTGCAAGCGGGCATGCAGATGTGCAAGCGGGCATGCGGATGTGCAAGCGGGCATGCAGGTGTGCAAGTGGGTGGGCATGCGGATGTGCAAACGGGCATACATGCGGGTGTGCAAGCGGGCATACATGCGGGTGTGCAAGCGGGCATACATGCGGGTGTGCAAGCGGGCATACATGCGGGTGTGCAGGCGGGCATACATGCGGTGTGCAATCGGGCATACATGCGGATGTGCAAGCCGGCATACATGCGGGTGTGCAAGCATAAATACATGCGGGTGTGCAAGCGGGCATACATGCAGGTGTGCAAGCATAAATACATGCGGGTGTGCAAGCGGGCATACATGCGGGTGTGCAAACGGGCATACATGCAGGTGTGCAAGCGGGCATACATGCGGGTGTGCAAGAGGGTATACAAGCGTCCATTTGTATTTTACTATGGTATTCAGTTTGGAGGAATGTTTCGGGGCTTGAACCCAGTTTCTCATCATCAGTGCCAGTATGTGTATGAAAACTACTGCATGAGCAAGTATCCATTAACCCCTCCCCTCATAGAAGCTCCTCTTAATGCCATTACCAATATGACACACATTGACAATGTAGTAGCCAAACCAATGTTCATAATAAAGGCCAGAATCTGATGTAGTCCCAGTAATATATTTGACACATAAGCTGTAGGTGCGACTATAGACTCCAAAAACAACAAACATGTATGCAAACTGTCACATTTGTCAAAATCAAAAGTTTAAAATCTACGAAAATGTTACAGCTTGTAACTTGTATGACTGTTGGTCCTGGAAATACCCTGGGTTCAAGAGGGGTGTTTACACTGTATAGAAGTGTTGGGCTGTTTCATTAACCGGAGGGTCACTGTATGCAAGGGTTAAACAATCCGCTCATCATGGTGAATAAAGTACGACTGCCCGGCTGAATGTATTGTTTATAGTATAAACGTTATTTATTTTACAATAAATGTGAAACAGGTTTTAGCATCTTATAATAATCACTCTTGTTGGCATGCATGTATAAACGCGTATTTGTGGCCATTTATGTGGGCTGAAACCAGAGTACCTAGAGAAAACCAACCGTCCGATTGGGAGAACACCATATAATCTTGCATACTTCCCGGTCTGAGGATTGAACCCAGGTTAAGTTAGTGAGAAGAGAGCGTGCTAACCACTACGCTAATTGGACAGCCAAATGTGACAAATGTGTTGTTTTATGAATCATATGAAGGCATATGTGAGTGGAAAATATGATGTGAATCAGTCATAACAAATTATTCACATATGCACCATGTATATTCCCATAACCTGTCAAATATGGACAGCCTAATGGACAGACTAATGAAGTTTATTGTGCAAAATCATTGAAGTGAGAGTTTACCAAGTGTAAGTACATACAGTGGGTGTCAGGTACACCAGTGTTAACCCTTTGCACGCTAGCGGCAGATAACATCACGTTTGCATACAGCATAGTGCCAGATCGGATGGCACAGAGCATGCAGTGTAATCAGGCTCTATGTTGTTTGCTATTTGGATAGTGGTGCTAAAACACATGGCTGAACAGCAAGCAACATAGATCCTGATAAGACGTGGCTGATCTGGACCTATGTTGTTTGCAAATGGGATTTTATTTACTCAAATGCAAAGGTTTAAGTAATCATTTTTCGAATGTCTTAACTGAAATTTTATTGCATAAAATTATATAACCTCTGTTAAAGAACCACTGAGCAGCCACTTTCTGTGCTTCCATTAACTGGCTGCTGAACACAGGTTATAGACCCGGCTGCTGAACACAGGTTATAGAACCGACTGCTGAACACAGGTTATAGAACTGACTGTTGAACACAGGTTATAGAACCGGCTGCTAAGCACAGGTTATAGAACAGACTGCTAAGCACAGGTTATAGAACCGACTGCTGAACACAGGTTATAGAACCGACTGCTGAACACAGGTTATAGAACCGGCTGCTGAACACAGGTTATAGAACCGACTGCTGAACACAGGTTATCGAACCGACTGATGAACACAGGTTATAGAACCGACTGCTGAACACAGGTTATAGAACTGGCTGCTAAACACAGGCTATAGAACCGACTGCTGAACACAGGTTATCAAACCGACTGCTGAACACAGGTTATAGAACCGACTGCTGAACACAGGTTATCGAACTGACTGCTGAACACAGGCTATACTCCTTATTGATGAGTGGAGAATTGAAATTCTGTATCAGATTGTCTGGAAATCATACTGTCTAAACATCTGTCCACCACTCCCATCAGTAGATACTGATCAAAGTCTATTCTATCCCAGATCCCAGCCATTGGTATGCATGTTTATTTAAACAGTTTGCCTTTGAACCTAGTGTTCCTGTATTATTTACTGATCTGTCCAGACATTCTTTGTTCCAGATACCAAGTAATAGATCTGTAGATGTTTGTATTTGGGAAGTTATTTCCTTGCTCATCAGTGTAAGGATCATGCTATGTGGATCTACCATGTTTTGTTTCGATGTTGGTCAAATACAGGTCAATACATTAGTATTGTAGCTGATGAAGGACCTCTTCATGTATATTGTATAGTGGACTCTTTGGTCCACAGCTCCCTTGTACAACCTACTCTTCTCCCAGGCTATGTGGATATACCATGTTTTGTATCGATGTTGGTCAAATACAGGTCAATACATTAGTATTGTAGCTGATGAAGGAACTCTTTATGTATAGTGGAATCTTGCTCCCCAGCTCCCTTGTACAACCTACTCTTCTCTCCCCCCCTCCCCCCCGCTATGTGGATCTACCATGTTTTGTTTCGATGTTGGTCAAATACAGGTCAATACATTAGTATTGTAGCTGATGAAGGAACTCTTTATGTATAGTGGAATCTTGCTCCCTTGTACAACCTACTCTCCCCCCCCCCCCAACACCACACAAAACACAAACAAAACAAAAACCAAAAACCCCCACAACCACCCCCCCCCCCCCCCCCCCCCCCCCCCCCCAACACCACACAAAACACAAACAAAACAAAAACCAAAAACCCCCCACCCCACAACCACCCCGTCAAATACAGGTCAATACATTAGTATTGTAGCTGATGAAGGAACTCTTTATGTATAGTGGAATCTTGCTCCCCAGCTCCCTTGTACAACCTACTCTTCTCTCCCCCCCTCCCCCCCGCTATGTGGATCTACCATGTTTTGTTCGATGTTGGTCAAATACAGGTCAATACATTAGTATTGTAGCTGATGAAGGAACTCTTTATGTATAGTGGAATCTTGCTCCCTTGTACAACCTACTCTTCTCCCCCCCCGCTATGTGGATCTACCATGTTTTGTTTCGATGTTGGTCAAATACAGGTCAATACATTAGTATTGTAGCTGATGAAGGAACTCTTTATGTATAGTGGAATCTTGCTCCCTTGTACAACCTACTCTTCTCCCCTCCCCCGCTATGTGGATCTACCATGTTTTGTTTCGATGTTGGTCAAATACAGGTCAATACATTAGTATGTAGCTGATGAAGGAACTCTTTATTGTATAGTGGAATCTTGCTCCCCAGCTCCCTTGTACAACCTACTCTTCTCTCCCCCCCTCCCCCCCGCTATGTGGATCTACCATGTTTTGTTTCGATGTTGGTCAAATACAGGTCAATACATTAGTATTGTAGCTGATGAAGGAACTCTTCATGTATATTGTATAGTGGAATCTTGGCCCCCAGCTACCTTGTACAACCTACTCAATTCTCCCTGCACATTAATGGTGACAGTAACAGTCAAATAAGTCTGGAATTTCATTAGAATTGTGTCCCATTACCAGAGTTTTCAGCTACAAATAAAAACACATTAATGAATTGTCGGCTGCTACAGTTATTTGAACTATTTAAAGCTTTTATTTTACCCAACATGCAAAGAGTTTAAAGCATCAAGCTTCATATTAAGGGTTACAATCCTCCTCAGATATGGAGCCTATACCATAGTCCATACAGTTGTTGCTACATAACAGATGTACGGTATAGCTAGCCGGATCAGGTTTCTATTCAACAAAACTATTCATGTCTATCAACAGCTTGCACATTCCTTGCATGCTACTGTTGTCCTCTTATAGGACCATCACATCACCATCTGTTAATGTCTCTTTTATGCATTTTTATGCCCCCAAACGTAGGCATATAGATTTTGCACGGTCCGAGCACACAACAGGGTACTTACATGGCTAGGATGACAATAGATCTATGGTCTAGTTGTCTAGGGTTACCTCTTATGTGGCTATAGATGCTCTTGCCTGGCTAATAGAACAAAAGAGAGAACAAATGGGGTAACCACTGAGTACCCACTCGCGAGTCCGTCCGTCCGCTGTAACTTCTTCGGCTATGGCGTGTATATTCATCACCAGGTCCCTATCACTCAGGTAACCACTGAGTACCCACTCGCGAGTCCGTCCGTCCGCTGTAACTTCTTCGGCTATGGCGTGTATATTCATCACCAGGTGATGATCACCTACTTTGTTCTTGTTCAAGTTCATTTGCAAATTTAGCGCGTGTGTGTTTTACGTTTATTTATCGTCGCTACCGGTTGCCCATATGAGCGACGCCTCCTGAAGAGATTAGTCATTTTAGATTTTTGGAGGACAGTACAATGATACAGACAGAGACCCATTCCAGAGTCTCCTCTGGTTCTTTTACGTGCATAGTGTACAGCACCGACAAAAGACCTCGGTTTAAAGTCCCATCTGAAAGACTGTTAATTTTATTAGGGTCAGACGGGGGATCGAACCTGCGATCCCTGGATTACCAGTCCAAGGTGTTAACCACTGGACTACAGATCCGTCTGTAACCAGCAGTAAAAACTCTCTTCATTTTTCTTTATTTCCTAGTATTCTGCAACAGACGGGAAGTAAATAATATTATGTCAAACTCTCAATCTAGCATGTACTGGAGGGCCACGATGACTCTGGATCAATCACCTGAGTCTTAACAGGACAAGAATGAATGAATGAATGCTGTTTTACGGCGCATCGACATCTACCAGGATTACCAGTTCAACGTGTTAACCACTGGACCACATATCCGTCTGTGCAATTTTAGCCTAGCCTAGATACGTTTTGTTAATCATCATTTACAAAGTTATTAAGGAGTTTGTGAAGAAATATTCATAAAGGGAGGAAATTCATAAATAATATTTTCATAAAATTACAGTTCATATTTGCTTTAATTCTAAATAAATTTGCATGTATATTGAAAATTGGAAACTAAACGGTAGTAATGGTCCGTTTCACTATTTGCACGTTAGCTGTGAAAATAACAGTGAAATAATTATGCCATGTAATTTCATTAGAATTGTGATATAACGACAAAATTCTAATTAGTTTAATAATATTTTATTTGCTCTATACATATATATAATCAACACATTCTACACAATTATTCATATATACAAGGAAATACAGGCAAAAAGTGTTGGACAACAAGTTCTGACAACATTAGTTTTAAGTCCTCCTCCTTAAGTAACGTAACAAATTAATGAAATCACAAAAGTCATGTCATATTTCTAGAGTTTTCAGTGAGAAATAAGAAAAACACATTAATGAATTGTCACCTGCTACAATTATTTGAGCTATTTATAGCATTTATTTTACCCATCAGGCAAAGAGTTAAATCGGCTCATGAGGCATATACATGTATGGCTTTTAACCATTACTGTGCTGAAAACAAGTATATCTGATTTTGCAATGACACAGAACTGATCAGGCTCTATGCTTTTGCTATTACAATAGTGAAGCTAAAACACGTGGCTGAATAGCAAACAACATAGATCCTGATCAGACACAGAGTTTGCACACTCCTTCCAATGTATTCATCATTTTAAGGGTTAAACACCATGGTCCAGAGCTTCATTCTATAGATGCTTTCCAATCTATAGTTTTCTGATGCAATCAATCATGTTTGTTGCGATTTTAAAATAGTTTAGTTTAACCCATTCAACACCAAGTAACTGACATGGACTGGTCCATGATATTTTTAGACCAATAAATTAATAACAAAATTACATTTGGATCAGTTCATTTATCAAAATGGATAAAAAAAATTCTAAAAATAGTTATATTACTTGAAAAAAGTGCAGATCCTGATGAGACGGCTCGTCATGAGCCGGCTCATCTGGATCTACACTTTTTTGTAAGCCAATTTAGAGGTCTGTGGTGTTGAAAGGGTTAAACATATTTTATTTCCCAATATTATACAGTTGTCATAATACACGCCTCTCTACATTGTAATAATGCAATGCATATATTACACACACATATCAAAATACAGAAAAAGGATTAGAATGAACAACAGGAGTTTTATAATGTTTCTCTTCAAATACAATCGTTTGTTATATGTTATCAATATAGCATGATGACATGTTGCCAGTGACATGTTGCCAGCAACACCCAGGAATGTAGCAACACTGAGGATGGAACTTCCAAGTTCACTGTTGCAAAAAATAGAACACCTGTTTCCACTCCATGGCTTTTGTTGTTCATGGACAGTGTATGCCAACACCATTCTAAGAAAACCAACCATGAGATCTACACAATTCTAAATCTTATGGGTTTTAAATTGTTGGCAACTTGACAATCGACTTAGTTTAGTTTTAGTTCATACAAATTAATTTTATAATTTACATTTATTTAACGAAACAAGTTCTTACAACTGATATTAATCACTTTCGAGACCTCATTCCTGATTGGAATCCATCGCCATGAGGGAGCGAGAAGAGGCGACGTGGAAATTAAATGCCTTGCCTAAGGGCACAATTGTAATGGCTCCAGTTTGTACAGCAATTGACTTGCTTTTTACAGTTGATTCAGCATAGTATTGGTTGTATTGTCGAACAATTACCCAGATACCGGAGTGTGTGAGACCTATTGAAGATATAGAAGAATTTAGCCAAGCTGATGAATATACGATAGTCTGTTACTGATCACTCTACGGGAACAAAATGATCAATCTCTTATTCATTCACATTGTTCATTACATGCGCATTTTTTGTGTCCACCATCTCTATGTAATTCAGTACGACATTGTATCGCATTACCTATTGTTGATGTTATCGTAATGTTTAAATCGCCGGGACTTCAGTGCGCTTCATTTACAATCCGATAGTACATATTCACAGGATGTTACATTGTTACATAGGCAGTGTTGTCTTTCTTTTGTTCCAAAATAGTTGTAAAAATATGTAAATTTTGAATGGTAGTTCCATTGCAGCAATCTTTGGCCATTCTATATTTGTAACCGATCTGTCACAATGGTTTGATTTATGCCGAGGCCATATGCATGACTTGCTACCTTATCATCCTGTTCTACCCCGCCCATTAGTTTGGCACTGCGATCTGAATTTTATTGAATCGAAAAACATTTAAATTTATTTTATTTTATTAAATGTCACACCCCGCCGCCCCCATGTCAGACAAATATTTTATGAGAATGTTTACAATTGATTGAATGTGTCATTAGCAATACAATTGGGTTGGTTGGATGGTTGGTGGTGGGGGGTACTGTTGGATATCTCAGACTACGGGTTTTTTTCTTGGACTCTTTAAAGCCCCATCTGGTATTTATGTAGAAAGTAATTCGAAATTGATGTTACTGTCATATATATATGTATATATGTCTAATTTAAAATAATAATAAATAATTCAGGTTTTAATTAAAATTTGAAGATCGTAACCTAGAAATGAATATGTTTTTTATTGAAATAACTTTGTAATTTACCTCCCTTTGTGCATATTTGGTAGAAAATTATCAGTAATATTGTATATTGTGATTCACTCAGATACAACTTGAACAACTGGTAATCCAGGGATCGCAGGTTCGATCCCCCGTCTGACCCTAATAAAATTAACAGTCTTTCAGATGTGACTTTAAATTGAGGTCTCGTGTCGGTGCTGTACACCTGCATGTAAAAGAACCAGAGGAGAAAAAATCTAAAATGACTAATCTCTTCAGGAGGCGTCGCTCATATGGGCAACCGGTAGCGACGATAAATAAACGTAAAACACACAACACAACTTGAACACATTTGAAAATGAAATATAGTTTTATTTTTCCATTTGGGAAAACATGCATAAAGAAAATAATAGTGCAGAACAATCTCGAGTAAAACAAACAATTATAGAAATTTAAGTTAGATCCTAAATTTAGAGAATGTTGTTCTGAGGTAATGTCTCACCTGTTTACCTCATTTTATAATACTCTATCCATCTATTAATTAAACCACCTTAGTTAGTTGTTTGGATTACATTCAGAACTAATCTGAGGTTCTTTAGACAGGGATGCAAAATAACCATATGATCTAATCAACATGCATAATTATGTTACAACATTTGGGTGGTGGGTGGTCCTTCTGAAATTTTTGTTTTTGTATTAATTTACCTTCTGTATCCGTTTCCCCTCTGTGTTTGCCTCCCCTCTGTATTTGTCACCCCTCTGTATTTGCCTCCCCTCTGTATTTGTCTCCCCTCTGTATTTGCCCACCCCCCCACTGTATTTGTCCCCCCTCTGTATTTCCCCCCCCCCTCTGTATTTGTCTCCCTTCTGTATGCATCTCCCCTCTGTATTTGCCCGCCCTCTGTATTCCCCCCTGTATTTGTCTCCCCTCTGTATTTGCCCCCCTCTGTATTTGCCTCTCCTCT
>CM026404.1:86125542-86307044 GCA_014843695.1 Archivesica marissinica
TCTCCACTGTATCCCTCTCTCCACTGTATCCCTCTCCACTCTATCCCTCTCCACTGTATCCCTCTCTCCACTGTATCCCTCTCCACTGTATCCCTCTCCACTGTATCCCTCTCAACTGTATCCCTCTCTCCACTGTATCCCTCTCTTCACTGTATCCCTCTTTCACTGTATCCCTCTCTCCACTGTATCCCTCTCCACTGTATCCCTCTCTCCACTTTATCCCTCTCTCCACTGTATCCCTCTCCACACTACCCCTCTCTCCACTGTTTGATGGGCTGCAAAACCAATTAACCGAATGTTCATGAATTGATGAAACTGTATCTATGATATTACAAGTTTAGATATTGTATAGGCATCAAGTCATAGTGTGTAAAATCCATCTCCACTGTAACCCTCTCCACTGTATCCCTCTCCACTGTATCCCTCTCCACTGTATCTCTCTCCACTGTATCCCTCTCTCCACTGTATCCCTCTCCACTGTATCCCTCTCCACTGTATCCCTCTCTCCACTGTATCCCTCTCCACTGTATCCTTCTCTTCACTGTATCCATCTCCACTGTATCCCTCTCCACTGTATCCCTCTCCACTGTATCCCTCTCTACTGTATCCCTCTCTCCACTGTATCCCTCTCCAATGTATACCTCTCTCCACTGTATCCCTCTCCACTGTATCCATCTCCACTGTATCTCTCTCCACTGTATCCCTCTCTCCACTGTATCTCTCTCCACTTTATCCCTCTCCACTGTATCCCTCTCCACTGTATCCCTCTCCACTGTATCTCCCTCTCCACTGTACTGTATCTCTCCACTGTATCCCTCTCCACTGTATCCCTCTCCACTGTATCCCTCGCCACTGTATCCCTCTCTCCACTGTATCCCTCTCTCCACTGTATCTCTCTCCACTTTATCCCTCTCCACTGTATCCCTCTCCACTGTATCTCCCTCTCCACTGTATCCCTCTCCACTGTATCGCTCTCTCCTCTGTGTCCCTCTCCACTGTATCCCTCTCCACTGTATCCCTCTCTCCACTGTATCCCTCTCCACTGTATCTCTCTTCTCCACTGTATCGCTCTCCACTATATCGCTCTCCACTGTATCCCTCTCCACTCTATCCCTCTCCACTTTATCCCTCTCCACTGTATCCCTCTCCACTGTATCTCCCTCTCCACTGTATCCCTCTCCACTGTATCCCTCTCTCCACTGTATCTCTCTCTCCACTGTATCCCTCTCCACTGTATCCCTCTCCACTGTATCCCTCTCCAATGTATCCCTCTCTCCACTGTATCCCTCTCTCCATTGTATCTCTCTCCACTTTATCCCTCTCCACTTTATCCCTCTCCACTGTATCCCTCTCCACTGTATCTCCCTCTCCACTGTATCCCTCTCCACTGTATCGCTCTCTCCTCTGTGTCCCTCTCCACTGTATCCCTCTCCACTGTATCCCTCTCTCCACTGTATCCCTCTCCACTGTATCTCTCTTTCTCCACTGTATCGCTCTCCACTATATCGCTCTCCACTGTATCCCTCTCCACTGTATCCTCTCCATTCTATCCCTCTCCACTTTATCCCTCTCCACTGTATCCCTCTCCACTGTATTTCTCTCCACTGTGTCCCTATCCACTGTATCCCTCTCCACTGTATCTCTCACCACTGTATCCCTCTCCACTGTATCCCTCTCCACTGTATCTCTCTCCACTGTATCTCTCTCCACTTTATCCCTCTCCACTGTATCCCTCTCCACTGTATCTCTCTCCACTGTATCTCTCTCCACTTTATCCCTCTCCACTGTATCCCTCTCCACTGTATCTCTCTCCACTGTATCTCTCTCCACTTTATCCCTCTCCACTGTATCCCTCTCCACTGTATCTCTCTCCACTGTATCTCTCTCCACTTTATCCCTCTCCACTGTATCCCTCTCCACTGTATCTCTCTCCACTGTATCTCTCTCCACTTTATCCCTCTCCACTGTATCCCTCTCCACTGTATCTCTCTCCACTGTATCTCTCTCCACTTTATCCCTCTCCACTGTATCCCTCTCCACTGTATCTCTCTCCACTGTATCTCTCTCCACTTTATCCCTCTCCACTGTATCCCTCTCCACTGTATCTCTCTCCACTGTATCTCTCTCCACTGTATCCCTCTCCACTGTATCCCTCTCCACTGTATCCCTCTCTACTGTATCCCTCTCTCCACTGTATCCCTCTCCAATGTATACCTCTCTCCACTGTATCCCTCTCCACTGTATCCATCTCCACTGTATCTCTCTCTCCACTGTATCCCTCTCTCCACTGTATCTCTCTCCACTTTATCCCTCTCCACTGTATCCCTCTCCACTGTATCCCTCTCCACTGTATCTCCCTCTCCACTGTACTGTATCTCTCCACTGTATCCCTCTCCACTGTATCCCTCTCCACTGTATCCCTCTCCACTGTATCCCTCTCTCCACTGTATCCCTCTCTCCACTGTATCTCTCTCCACTTTATCCCTCTCCACTGTATCCCTCTCCACTGTATCTCCCTCTCCACTGTATCCCTCTCCACTGTATCGCTCTCTCCTCTGTGTCCCTCTCCACTGTATCCCTCTCCACTGTATCCCTCTCTCCACTGTATCCCTCTCCACTGTATCTCTCTTTCTCCACTGTATCGCTCTCCACTATATCGCTCTCCACTGTATCCCTCTCCACTCTATCCCTCTCCACTTTATCCCTCTCCACTGTATCCCTATCCACTGTATCTCTCTCCACTGTGTCCCTATCCACTGTATCCCTCTCCACTGTATCTCTCTCCACTGTATCTCTCTCCACTTTATCCCTCTCCACTGTATCCCTCTCCACTGTATCTCTCTCCACTGTATCTCTCTCCACTTTATCCCTCTCCACTGTATCCCTCTCCACTGTATCTCTCTCCACTGTATCTCTCTCCACTTTATCCCTCTCCACTGTATCCCTCTCCACTGTATCTCTCTCCACTGTATCTCTCTCCACTTTATCCCTCTCCACTGTATCCCTCTCCACTGTATCTCTCTCCACTGTATCCCTCTCCACTGTATCCCTCTCCACTGTATCCCTCTCCACTGTATCTCGCTCTCTCCACTGTATCCCTCCCTCCACTTTATCCCTCTCCACTGTATCCTTCTCTTCACTGTATCCATCTCCACTGTATCCCTCTCCACTGTATCCCTCTCCACTGTATCTCTCTCCACTGTATCCCTCTCTCCACTGTATCCCTCTCCACTGTATCCCTCTCCACTGTATCCCTCTCCACTGTATCCTTCTCTTCACTGTATCCATCTCCACTGTATCCCTCTCCACTGTATCCCTCTCCACTGTATCCCTCTCTCCACTGTATCCCTCTCCACTGTATCCCTCTCCACTGTATCCCCCCACTGTATCCCTCTCCACTGTATCCCTCTCTCCACTGTATCCCTCTCCACTCTATCCCTCTCCACTGTATCCCTCTCTCCACTGTATCCCTCTCCACTGTATCCCTCTCCACTGTATCCCTCTCAACTGTATCCCTCTCTCCACTGTATCCCTCTCTTCACTGTATCCCTCTTTCACTGTATCCCTCTCTCCACTGTATCCCTCTCCACTGTATCCCTCTCTCCACTTTATCCCTCTCTCCACTGTATCCCTCTCCACACTACCCCTCTCTCCACTGTTTGATGGGCTGCAAAACCAATTAACCGAATGTTCATGAATTGATGAAACTGTATCTATGATATTACAAGTTTAGATATTGTATAGGCATCAAGTCATAGTGTGTAAAATCCGTTGACATCTTCATAATGTACTTGGAAGGATTCAGTTCTCTCACTAGAGTTGTGGGTATTTTATTAACACTATGAATATCAATTTTCAAGATACTTTCAAAACACAAGATGATAAATACCCAGGGAATGTTAACAAGGTGGTCTCCATTTAAGTTCAAATAAGCATAGTAAATTGTGTCTCAAAAGTCAACTACAGAAATGTTGTCCCCCCCCCGCCAACAATTTCTATAGTTAACATGTGAAAATAAAATTAATGATATTCGAAATAGTATTTCATAATTGAGCTCAAAGTGACTTTGACATGACAGGTATATACTGGTAGCTGTTGAATGATCACTTAACTGGCGAGGCTCATCTGTAGGGCTTACGTTAGACCTTTAAAGTAGGGAGATGTTTAATGGCATACAAGGGAGATGTTTAAGGCATATAAGGGAGATGTTTAAGGCATATAATGGAGATGTTAAGGCATATAAGGGAGATGTTTAAGGCATACAGGGGAGATGTTTAAGGCATGTAAGGGAGAAGTTTAATGCATACAAGGGAGATGTTTTAAGGCATGTAAGGGAGAAGTTTAATGCATATAAGGGAGAAGTTTAAGGCATATAAGGGAAATGTTTAAGGCATATAAGGGAGATATTAAGGCATATAAGGGAGATGTTTAAGGCATACAATGGAGATGTTTAAGGCATACAAGGGAGATGTTTAAGGCATGCAAAGGAGAAGTTTAAGGCATACAAGGGAGATGTTTAAGGCATACAAGGGAGAAGTTTACAGCATGCAAAGGAGACGTTTAAGGCATACAAGGGAGATGTTTAAGGCATACACAGGAAAAGTTTAAGGCATACAAGGGAGAAGTTTAAGGCATTCAAGGGAGATGTTTTAAGGTGTATAAGGGAGATGTTTAAGGCACACAAGGGAGATGTCTTAAGGCATATAACGGAGATGTTTAAGGCATACACGGGAGATGCTTAAGGCATACAAGGAAGAAGCTTAAGGCATACAAGGAAGAAGGTTAAGGCATACAATGGATATGTTCACAGCATACAAGGGAGAAACCCATCTTTAAGCCCATAGTTTATGTAAAAATTAGAGTCATTTTGAGCCCATTTGCTTCATGCTTTACAGGACACTGATATTGTTGTGTATGTGTAGAGTTCAGGTTAATGTACAGACAGCAGTACTTGTGAAAAGATAATTGACTATAATCAGTAATCTTTTGATCAGTTCTCTCTGTGTTCACACCAAATTGACCAGCTCGTTATCCATTAATGAAATGTAAATAGCTGAGGGACTAATCAACTTAACCCTTTCAACCCCACAGGCCTCTAAATAGGCTAATGAAAAGTGTAGATCCAGATGAGCCGGCTCGTGACGAGCCGTCTCATCAGGATCTGCACTTTTTTGCCAGTAATAATTATTACTATTTTTAGATAAAATTACCCATTTTGATAAATGAACTGGTCCAAAGGTAATTTTCTTATTAATTTATTGGTCTGAAAATATCATGGACCAGTCCATGTCAGTTACTTGGGGTTGAATGGGTTAACCATATTACAGAATATTTCACATTTTTCACAAGAAGGCAATGATGCATATTTCCGCAAATAAATCTTATAGGATTGATAGAATAGACTTTCTTTCTATTCCTAAGACCAGTTATATTTCTAATTTCCTACTAACAGCCTGGGTCAGCCATTAAAATTTGTATCCAAATGTACCTAAATAGTTCTTCAAATGCATGGCCCGAGCTTAAAGAATTCTGTCAAAGTGATAATGTGCATTGACGGTCAGGAAACCGATTTACACATCAATTGTGTAACACTAAAGTTGATGGACTTGTAATCCAGCGATCGCAGGTTTGATCCCCCTGGTAATCCAGCGATCACAGGTTTGATCCCCCTGGTAATCCAGGGATCGCAGGTTTGATCCCCCTGGTAATCCAGGGATCACAGGTTTGATCCCCCTGGTAATCCAGCGATCGCAGGTTTGATCCCCCTGGTAATCCAGCGATCGCAGGTTTGATCCCCCTGGTAATCCAGGGATCACAGGTTTGATCCCCCTGGTAATCCAGCGATCGCAGGTTTGATCCCCCTGGTAATCCAGGGATCGCAGGTTCGATCCCCCTGGTAATCCAGGGATCGTAGGTTTGATCCCCCTGGTAATCCAGGGATCGCATGTTTGATCCCCCTGGTAATCCAGGGATCTCAGGTTTGATCCCCCTGGTAATCCAGCGATCGTAGGTTGGATCCCCCTGGTAATCCAGCGATCACAGGTTGGATCCCCCTGGTAATCCAGGGATCACAGGTTTGATCCCCTGGTAATCCAGGGATTGTAGGTTGAATCCCCCTGGTAATCCAGCGATCGCAGGTTGGATCCCCCTGGTAATCCAGCGATCGCAGGTTCGATCCCCCAGGTAATCCAGCGATCGCAGGTTTGATAACAGTCATTCAATTGAGCCTTTAACCGTGGTCTCGTGTCGGTGTTTTACACTGTACACGTAAAGGAACCAGATGGGTCACTGTCTGTATCATTGTACTATCCTCCAAAAATCTAAAATGACTAATCTCTTCAGGAGGCGTCACTTATATGGGCAACCTGTAATGACGATAAATAAACGTAAAACACCACCACTTGTCCTGTAGGTCTAGTTGCCTGAAAAATCAACTCGCCCGAAGTAACCTTTCACTTGCCCGAATTAATCTTTCACTCGTCCATAGTAATCTTTCACTCACCCATAGTAATCTTTCACTCACCCATAGTAACCTTTCACTCACCCATAGTAACCTTTCACTCGCCCATAGTAACCTTTCACTCGCCCATAGTAACCTTTCACTCGCCCCAAAGTAACCTTTCACTCGCCCCAAAGTAACCTTTCACTCACCCATAGTAATCTTTCACTCGCCCATAGTAATCTTTCACTCCCCATAGTAAACTCACTCGCCCATAGTAAACTCACTCACCCGTAGTAACCTTTCACTCGCCCATAGTAAACTCACTCACCCATAGTAACCTCACTCGCCCCAAGTAACCTCACTCGCTCGCCATTTTGATAATGTGCCGGATAATTCCATGTATGTCTGTCTGTCAGAATAGGGGAACCTGGTGATTAGTTAATAATCCATGTGGAAATTCCTACTAGTCACTGATAACTGACTGATTCATAACCCCACATTTCCCCTTAAGATCTCAACTTCACGATTTCAACTTCACGAATTCACGATTTCAACATAACAAATACACGTTCTCACAATCTCAACTTCATAAGTGTAAAATGTATATTTGTGCAAGTTGTATTGTTCGAAATAAACTATGTTTAAACTTCACAAGTTCACAATTTCAGCTTCACAAATTCATGATTCCAACCTAACATATTCACTATCTCACAATCACAACTTCACAAATTCAAGTTCACAAATTCACGATTTCAACTTCATGAAATTCCTGAACTTCCAGAAATTTATGAATTTGAAATCGGGAATTTGTAGAGTTGAAATTGGGAATTTGTTGAGTTGAAATCTTGTATTCATAAGAGTTGAAATCTTGTATTCATAGAGTTGAAATCGTGTATTCATGGAGTTGAAATCGTGTATTCATGGAGTTGAAATTGGGAATTTGTGGAGTTGAAATCATGTATTCATGGAGTTGAAATCGTGTATTCATAGAGTTGAAATTGTGTATTCGTAGAGTTGAAATTATGTATTCATAGAGTTGAAATCGTGTATTCATAGAGTTGAAATTATGTATTCATAGAGTTGAAATTGTGTATTCATGAGTTGAAATCGTGTATTCATAGAGTTGAAATCGTGTATTCATAGAGTTGAAATCTTGTATTCATAGAGTTGAAATCTTGTATTCATAGAGTTGAAATCGTATATTCGTAGAGTTGAAATCGTGTATTTGTAGAGTTGAAATCGTGTATTCATAGAGTTGAAATCGTGTATTCATAGAGTTGAAATCGTGTATTCATAGAGTTGAAATCTTGTATTCATAGAGTTGAAATCGTATATTCGTAGAGTTGAAATCGTGTATTCGTAGATTTGAAATCGTGTATTCATAGAGTTGAAATCGTGTATTCATAGAGTTGAAATCGTGTATTCATAGAGTTGAAATCGTGTATTCATGGAGTTGAAATCTTGTATTCATAGAGTTGAAATCTTGTATTCATAGAGTTGAAATCGTATATTCGTTGAGTTGAAATCGTGTATTCATAGAGTTGAAATCGTGTATTCATGGAGTTGCGAAATAGTGAATGACATCACTCGTCTTTCGTTCGGATGCCTCTGGCATTGACTGTAACCTACTTTTGCTTGCCAGTGGAGATTTCATTCTTCATAGAAAAAAGTTAGGATATTAATGTAGTTCAAGCAATATTTTCATACATTGTATACATACAGTGTCTATCTACAACAGGCCTTGTTCATACCAAAGAAAACAATGTAAATGTTTTTGTTTTTTTAAAAAGTATTTAGTTGGAATTTGTGCATGCATAGTAGCCATTTGTTTTCCTTAACATTGATCGTTATGATCAAAGGGATGCAACTATTCTGTTTGATGTGTAAATCCTATCTGTGTTTGAATGTTGTCAATAGTAGGGACTGTTTGATGTGTAAATCCTATCTGTGTTTGAATGTTGTCAATAGTAGGGACTGTTTGATGTGTAAATCCTATCTGTGTTTGAATGTTGTCAATAGTAGGGACTGTTTGATGTGTAAATCCTATATGGGTTAGAATGTTGTCAATAGTAGGGACTATAGGAAGGGTGTGTCCTTCAAGGATATGAACACAAATATCACCGTAATTATTGTCTGTATGTACAGTGAAACCTGTGTAGAAAGTTATATACATTTATTTTTAGCTTGATTGCGAAACAAGACTTTACAACATTAATTTACAACAATGCTCTCAAAACTTTATTCCTGATGGAATCCATTGCCATGAGGGAGAGAGAGAAGTGGCAATGGTGGATTTAAGTCTCGTACCTAAGGAAACCACCACCGTAGCTCTGGTGGGGCTCAAGCTCGCAACCTCTATTACGAGGCAGACACATTACACCATGGAGGCTCCACCTCAGGCTCAAACCTGTGTTAGTGATCACCTCTATTGAGCAGCCTACTTATATTAAGCAGCCAGCTTCTGGATTCTATAGCAGACAATATATTTCATCATTAACCCATTCAACACCAAGTAACTGAAATGGACTGGTCCATGATCAGTTTTTAGACCAATAAATTAATACGAAAATTACATTTGGACCAGTTCATTTATCAAAATGGGTAATTTTGTCTAAAATAGTAATATTACTGGCAAAAAGTGCAGATCCTGATGAGACGGCTCGTCACGAGCCGGCTCATCTGGATCTACACTTTTTGTAAGCCTATTTAGAGGTCTGTGGTGTTGAAAGGGTTAACCTCCAGTAAGCAGCCACCTGTTGTTCTAATCAGCCGTTTCTTGTGCTCTAGCTGTCTCTTTGCATGCTGGGTTAGAATATAAAGACTATCAATAGTTCAAACAGTTGTAACAGACGACAATTCATTAACGTGTTTTTCTTATTTGTAAGTGAAAACTCTGGAAATATGTCATGGAATTTCATTAGAATTGTGTTGTTACTTTTACGACACATTCTATTGAAATGCCATGACATAATTGACAGTTAGTTTTACTGCAGGTCCGCCTCCGTCGTCGAGTGGTTACGGTTGCTGACTTGTATACCACTGTAACCTATCATCACTGATGGTCACGGGTTCGTGCCCCGCTCAGGACGTGTCTAGTTATATGAAAAAGTTGGCAGTTTCTTACAGAGGTTGGTGCACCAAGTACTGATTAACCGATTAGCCTGCCCAGGAAAGGTGTTAGGTAAACTGCCAGCTGGCGATATAGCCCAAAATGGTTCTGATGCGGGCATAAAACCCGAACAAATAAACACAACGTTTCACCGCTAGTATGTAATAATAAAGAGCCTAAAGGAGAGGACAATCATAAACTATACAGCTTTCTGTCCAATTCCTTATATCAGTTGTTGTAAATAATCATGTATTGACAGAAAATAAATACAGTCAAACCTGTCTTAAGCAGCCAGCCAAGGGAATCACAGAAAGTGGCTGCTTAGTACAGGTGGCTGCTTAATAGAGGTAAAATATATAATAAAACAACATATTGGGAATCTGGTAAGTGGCTGCTTAATAGAGGTGACCACTAACACAGGGTTGACTGTATGTTTAAACTAATATAGAGCCATATTGGACTGTATAGATGATGATGAAACTGGAGAAATATAGATATTTGCATAAAAGTTAGTGACAAAGTTAATGAGTAATGTATAGTGGTTAATGAGAGTAGATATGCCTCATTTAATTGACATTTAGCAATAAAACATCAATAAACGTGAAAGGTTTTAATAGTTATTTTATTTACTACAGGGCAATTTAGTTCACAACAAACAGAGTATCAATATTTATGTTGACTTTTCGTTTGATAGATTGATGTTTATAAAAGTGTAGTTGAGCTTGACTGATAACAAGTATATTGAAGTGTAAACCAATGTGGCATTTTATCAACATACAGAGAATTAACTACCATTGCCAGTTATTATCTGCCCTTGAATTATTTACCAACATGAATTATTATTTCGAGTGTGCTACAACACGAAATCAAGAAATGTCTTTTATTATAAATTTTGAAATTACCGTACATACTCGCCTATAAGACGCGGATATTTATCACCAGATTTTCTTTTGGAAAATCAGTTTTGTTCCAACTCAAATTGATGACCTTTGAAATATCTGAAAGGGTGTAACAAAAGCATAGACTTTCACAGCTCTATCTGTAAACTGAACTTGTCAATAGCATCTTAGCAAATCAAATTTATTGTTGTGTATCAGTGCATTTTTTTTATGATTTGACATAATTTACAGTACAATTTTTATTGATCTTTGCGTCTGTGTGGTTTCTTCCATTTCCATTTTCTTATACGAGGTCTATGCAAAATATCACTGATTTAAGACCAAAGTTGGGGGAGAGGAGAAGAATTATATATGACCCTGTCATTCATTCTAATCCTTTTTCTGTATTTTGATTATATGTGATGTATGCATTGTTCAATATGTGTTATATTGGGAAATAAAATATGTTTAACCCTTTCAACCCCACAGGCCTCTCTCTAAATAGGCTTATGAAAAGTGTAGATCCAGATGAGCCGGCTCGTAACGAGCCGTCTCATCAGGATCTGCACTTTTTTGCCAGTAATAATTATTACTATTTTTAGATAAAATTACCCATTTTGATAAATGAACTGGTCCAAATGTAATTTTTTATTATTAATTTATTGGTCTAAAAATAGCATGCACCAGTCCATGTCAGTTACTTGGGGTTGAATGGGTTAAATTAAAGTTGGGGGGGGGGTCGTCTTATAATCGAAATCGTCCTATAGTCGAGTAAATATGGTACATGAAATCTGTATTCCAAGCATTACGACATTTGCAAACAAAGATTGTTAACTACAGTCTATGCTAAATTGCATAAACATTAATAAGCAATATAATGTATATGTGTGCTGGAGATAAAAGTCTTAGCAAGAGATGGAGAGAAATGTAAGAGAGAAGACAGAATTTGTAAGCGGCATAGTAAGTGCAGTACTGTCTGTACGTATAAGTTGAAAAGAATAATAATTAACTTATTCGTTTATACTTTTTTCATAATAAAATCCTAATTTTTATGATAATGAAGAACATAAATGATTTGTGTGTTTTACGTTTATTTATCGTCGCTACCTGTTACCCATATGAGTGATGCCTCCTGAAGAGATTAGTCACTTTAGATTTTTGGAGGATAGTGCAATGATACAGACAGATACCCATTCCAGAGTCTCCTCTGGTTCTTTTACATGCACGGTGTACAGCACCGACACGAGACCTCAGTTTAAAAAACTGAAACACCTTTAATTTTATTAGGTCAGATGGGGATCAAACCTACGAACCCTGGATTACCAGTCCAACGTGTTAACCACTGGACTACAGAACTGTCTGTAACATAAATGATACTACGTTAGCCATGAATTTATGTAAAATTGCTACATTGTATCTAAGTTTGGTTGAAATATTCGTAACACGTTTCTAATTACTATCCTGTCGGGAAGGGCCGTAACTATTGTTGTTAAAATTGTGCTTCGACCAGTTTGCTTTTTCTTTGTATTAGTATGTTTTGTATTGATATAATGTATGGTTAAGCTATATACACATTTGGTTACACTCATTGAACCATATTTTATTGCACATGTAGTACATTCGACAATACAATATTACATACGAGCATGAATCAGGTGTGAAATAAGGTAACAGATTATAAGGCACATATATACATTTGTGTAACATACTTTATCTATGTTGATATTGATTAACCCATTCAACACCAAGTAACTCACATGGACTGGTCCATGATATTTTTAGACCAATAAATTAATAACAAAATTACATTTGGATCAGTTCATTTATCAAAATGGGTAAACATTTTTCTAAAAATAGTTATATTACTTGAAAAAAGTGCAGATCCTGATAAGACGGCTCGTCACGAGCCGGCTCATCTGGATCTACACTTTTTTGTAAGCCAATTTAGAGGTCTGTGGTGTTGAAAGGGTTAACTGGAAAATATAAATAATAAACCGAAATTTCTTAATTTAGATACATCGGAAATGTTAAAGCGACATTACATCGCAAAAAGCAAATAAAATGCATTTTTTCATGTATAAATGTGTTGCTATTACAAATTCTTCCGAATACATTCGGACACTAACATTGAATCAATAATCAATGTTTTGTGATCTACATACAAACTTTCAAAATTCCAAGTAGGATTTCATATAACGATCATCCATGCCCCTGAATTGACGTAAAGATAATGTTGTTTAAAGATAATTTGACGAAGACTAGTCTACAAATATATATGCATAGGCACACATGTGAGATATAACAGTAAATCTGTACCATAAATCGTGTTATTCATGATACACGTGTTGTATTACGCATGTATGTCGATCCTATTTACATTATTTTGTTACATCAACAAACTGCGTATATGACGTTTGCTTATTAGTTGAAATACTCAGTATTTGAGGCAAATATTTGGAAAAAAATTTGTGTTTTCACCGATGTAATGTCACTTAATGTAGAAATTTGCGTTTTCACCAATGTAGTGTCGCTTTAATGTAAAGACGATAATAAGAAATAGAAAAACGAAAAAATCGAACTATTTTCATAAATCCATCAATACTTTGAATGAATTTGGTTTACACTCTAGTTACATCAATGGGGGTAACAATAACCTTACAGGATTGCGGTTCTTCTGCAATCTTATCAAATATTCAACACAATTAGTAATGACAAAACATCGGTAAACCATACAATATATTATGTGGGCCTCCATTGCTGAGCGGTTACGGTCAATGATTTAAAAATACTTCATCACTATATGATCGAATCCCACTATGGGTGTCTAATTCTTTCACGACAGGAGGTTATCCAGTTGGTGTGCAGAAGGTCGGTGGTTCTACTCAGATAACCGTCTGTGCCTGATATACAGTCCTGAGGCATCCAGTGTCTTCCTCCTTACTCAGGTGTCCGTCCATCTGTGCCTGATATACAGTCCTGAGGCACCCAGTGTCATCCTCCTTACTCAGGTGTCCGTCCATCTGTGCCTGATATACAGTCCTGAGGCACCCAGTGTCTTCCTCCTTACTCAGGTGTCCATCCGTCTGTGCCTGATATACAGTCCTGAGGCATCCAGTGTCTTCCTCCTTACTCAGGTGTCCGTCCGTCTGTGCCTGATATACAGTCCTGAGGCACCCAGTGTCTACCTTCTTACTCAGGTGTCCATCCGTCTGTGCCTGATATACAGTCCTGAGGCATCCAGTGTCTTCCTCCTTTCTCAGGTGTCCGTCCGTCTGTGCCTGATATACAGTCCTGAGGCACCCAGTGTCTACCTCCTTACTCAGGTGTCCGTCCATCTGTGCCTGATATACAGTCCTGAGGCATCCAGTGTCTTCCTCCTTACTCAGGTGTTCGTCCGTCTGTGCCTGATATACAGTCCTGAGGCACCCAGTGTCTACCTTCTTACTCAGGTGTCCACCCGTCTGTGCCTGATATACAGTCCTGAGGCATCCAGTGTCTACCTCCTTTCTCAGGTGTCCGTCCGTCTGTGCCTGATATACAGTCCTGAGGCATCCAGTGTCTACCTCCTTTCTCAGGTGTCCGTCCGTCTGTGCCTGATATACAGTCCTGAGGCATCCAGTGTCTACCTCCTTTCTCAGGTGTCCATCCGTCTGTGCCTGATATACAGTCCTGAGGCATCCAGTGTCTACCTCCTTTCTCAGGTGTCCGTCCGTCTGTGCCTGATATACAGTCCTGAGGCATCCAGTGTCTACCTCCTTACTCAGGTGTCCGTCCATCTGTGCCTGATATACAGTCCTGAGGCATCCAGTGTCTACCTCCTTACTCAGGTGTCTGTGCTTGATATACAGTCCTGAGGCATCCAGTGTCTTCCTCCTTACTCAGGTGTCCGTCCGTCTGTGCCTGATATACAGTCCTGAGGCATCCAGTGTCTACCTCCTTTCTCAGGTGTCCGTCCGTCTGTGCCTGATATACAGTCCTGAGGCATCCAGTGTCTTCCTCCTTACTCAGGTGTCCGTCCGTCTGTGCCTGATATACAGTCCTGAGGCATCCAGTGTCTTCCTCCTTACTCAGGTGTCCGTCCGTCTGTGCCTGATATACAGTCCTGAGGCATCTAGTGTCTTCCTCCTTACTCAGGTATCCGTCCGTCTGTGCCTGATATACAGTCCTGAGGCATCCAGTGTCTTCCTCCTTACTCAGGTGTCCGACCGTCTGTGCCTGATATACAGTCCTGAGGCATCCAGTGTCTACCTCCTTACTCAGGTGTCCATCCGTCTGTGCCTGATATACAGTCCTGAGGCATCCAGTGTCTACCTCCTTACTCAGGTGTCTGTCCGTCTGTGCCTGATATACAGTCCTGAGGCATCCAGTGTCTTCCTCCTTACTCAGGTGTCCATCCGTCTGTGCCTGATATACAATCCTGAGGCATCCAGTGTCTTCCTCCTTACTCAGATGCCCATCCGTCTGTGCCTGATATACATTCCTGAGGCATCCAGTGTCTTCCTCCTTACTCAGGTATCTGTCCGTCCGTCTGTGCCTGATATACAGTCCTGAGGCATCCAGTGTCTACCTCCTTACTCAGGTATCCGTCCGTCCATCAGTGCCTGATATACAGTCCTGAGGCATCCAGTGTCTACCTCCTTACTCAGGTATCCGTCCATCCGTCTGTGCCTGATATACAGTCCTGAGGCATCCAGTGTCTACCTCCTTACTCAGGTATCCGTCCGTCCGTCTGTGCCTGATATACAGTCCTGAGGCATCCATTGTCTACCTCCTTTCTCAGGTGTCCATCTGTCTGTGCCTGATATACAGTCCTGAGGCATCCAGTGTCTACCTCCTTTCTCAGGTGTCCGTCCGTCTGTGCCTGATATACAGTCCTGAGTTATCTCCAGTGTCTACCTCCTTACTCAGGTGTCTGTCCATCTGTGCCTGATATACAGTCCTGAGGCATCCAGTGTCTACCTCTTTACTCAGGTGTCCGTCCGTCTGTGCCTGATAATACAGTCCTGAGGCACCCAGTGTCTACCTCCTTACTCAGGTGTCCGTCCGTCTGTGCCTGATATACAGTCCTGAGGCACCCAGTGTCTTCCTCCTTACTCAGGTGTCCGTCCGTCTGTGCCTGATATACAGTCCTGAGGCACCCAGTGTCTTCCTCCTTACTCAGGTGTCCGTCCGTCTGTGCCTGATATACAGTCCTGAGGCACCCAGTGTCTACCTCCATACTCAGGTGTCCGTCTGTTTGTGCCTGATATACAGTCCTGAGGCATCCAGTGTCTTCCTCCTTACTCAGGTGTCCGTCTGTCCATCCGTCTGTGCCTGATATACAGTCCTGAGGCATCCAGTGTCTTCCTCCTTACTCAGGTGTCCGTCCGTCCGTCTGTCTGTGCCTGATATACAGTCCTGAGGCACCCAGTGTCTACCTCCTCAATGGTAGCTGTAGCTGCAGCTGCAGATCCGCCATTATGACCTTAGCTGTCGGTGCAACATTAAACCCCAAAAAACAAACAAAACAAACATGATACTCCACTTCAATCTGACATGTTATTTTAGTATCATGATTAACACACAAAACAACACTATCTAATGCACTGCAAAAACATACATTCAGTTTATATAGAATATAATGAGCGACATTGTTTTAGTCCTATTTATCCTGGAATGTATATTGGTGCCTTTATGAGCGACATTGTGAGCGACATTGTTTTAGTCCTATTTATCCCGGAATGTGTATTGGTGCCTTTATGAGCGACATTGTGAGCGACATTGTTTTAGTCCTATTTATCCTGGAATGTATATTGGTGCCTTTATGAGCGACATTGTGAGCGACATTGTTTTAGTCCTATTTATCCCGGATGTGTATTGGTGCCTTTATGAGCGACATTGTGAGCGACATTGTTTTAGTCCTATTTATCCTGGAATGTATATTGGTGCCTTTATGAGCGACATTGTGAGCGACATTGTTTTAGTCCTATTTATCCTGGAATGTATATTGGTGCCTTTATGAGCGACATTGTTTTAGTCCTATTTATCCCGGAATGTATATTGGTGCCTTTATGAGCGACATTGTTTTAGTCCTATTTATCCCGGAATGTATATTGGTGCCTTTAGTTGCAATCCTTTGTTTTTACTGTTGTTACCGAACCAGGTGATGCGGTATGATAAATGTGACTTTATCAAAATCATGTTAATTAATTGATAACAAATTTGTACAGTAACGTATCCATTGGATATACTGTAGGATATCTGTCGCTATGCTGTAGGATATCTGTCGTAGGATATCTGTCGCTATGCTGTAGGATATCTGTCGTAGGATATCTGTCGATATGCTGTAGGATATCTGTCATAGGATATCTGTCATAGGATATCTGTCATAGGATATCTGTCATAGGATATCTGTCAATATACTGTAGGATATCTGTCGCTATGCTGTAGGATATTTGTCGTAGGATATCTGTCGCTATGCTGTAGGATATCTGTCGTAGGATATCTGTCGATATGCTGTAGGATATCTGTCATAGGATATCTGTCATAGGATATCTGTCATAGGATATTTGTCATAGGATATCTGTCAATATGCTGTAGGATATCTGTCGATATGCTGTAGGATATCTGTCGATATGCTGTAGGATATCTGTCATAGGATATCTGTCATAGGATATCTGTCGACATGTCGTAGGATATCTGTTGATATGCTGTAGGATATCTGTCGATATGCTGTAGGATATCTGTCAATATGCTGTAGGATATCTGTCGTAGGATATCTGTCGATATGCTGTAGGATATCTGTCGATATGCTGTAGGATATCTGTCGATATGCTGTAGGATATCTGTCGTAGGATATCTGTTGATATGCTGTAGGATATCTGTCGTAGGATATCTGTCGTAGGATATCTGTTGATATGCTGTAGGATATCTGTCATAGGATATCTGTCGTAGGATATCTGTCGTAGGATATCTGTCGATATGAGAATATGGATGAAAATGGATAGCATGTTGTGTAAAGGAAACCACGATGAAAACCAAATTAAACAGACCTGTCTTCCTTGACGAGTATTCAGGGGAAGTAACTGACAAGTATTGAGGGGGAAGTAACTGACAAGTATTGAGGGGGAAGTAACTGACAAGTATTCAGGGGGAAGTAACTGAGAAGTATTCAGGGGGAAGTAACTGACAAGTATTCAGGGGGAAGTAACTGACAAGTATTCAGGGGAAGTAATTGACTGATGTCTCTCATTGTGCACATTCTATTTGTCTTTTTCAGTCATAATCATAGACTAACCACGTTTGATCACCCGGTGACTGGTCAGCCAGCCATGGGAGGCCCGGCCAGAACCCCACCTCAGAGTCCCCTTGGCAAAGGGAACCAGAATCGTAAAAGCGGGAAATCTCGATACATGAAAGCCCCTACTGTGTCAAGGGAAGAGAACTCTAAAGTAATTCTTAGAGGATGGCTCCAAAAACAGGTATTGTATTAAATCCTTTTGTGCAGTATCTGACAGATTTGTGAGTGAAATACCTACTATGTGTATGTGAGGAGTCTAGTAATGTGCCTCAATTTGATGGCCAGAAGTTTTGGGTGGTGTGTCCAATAAGTATGAATTCCTTAGCCCTTATAATAATGTACCACTAGGAGAGACGCTTGTAAACGATGTTTGTCTTTGTTGTGCTATAAAGTGATTGAGACAAGTGATTAAAATAGTTTTCTATGTTCATAGGTAAAATATTTATTCGATCATCAGGGTTCATTCTAGGTCAGAGTTTTTGGGAGAAGTGAGAAAGCGCGTGATCGCTTCCTTAAATGGTGTTCTTTAATATACTTCTGCAAAATAGGGTTAAAATGCACAGTACAACAATTAAATACAACATTTGAATAGAAGGAGTGCTTTATAATGGACCAGTGTATCTTACTAGACAACATTTTGTTTGAAAATTGTAAAAACTCGTAATTTTTTTATTTTATTAGGGAGAAGTGGGGTTGGCCCCCAGAGGGCGAAGTCAGGGTCCCTAGAGCGACAATTTCGCCCACAGCGCCCTCTAGAATGATCCCTGATCATTTACTTACACAGACAGATAGTGTTTTTATTTTAGGCTGAAAAATGTTTTTATGTTAGAAAACAATGTAACCGCGCGCTAAATGGCGCTAGAACGTTGCGTTTAGATGATCATAAAATGTGTCACAAATGACGTCTCTGAAGGCTTGAGTCCGAAAACCTTCTAGGTTGACAACATTTCAACATGCAGCGGCTAGGTACCACACATGCAAAGCAGTGAAATAACACATTTTAATTCCCTGATAAATTTCTATATTTTTCATTGGAAAGCCAAAAGGGCATGTATTCACAATGCAGTGTTGTTGTTGTTATATTAATCATTCACACTAGGATGCTAGGGTTACTGTACTTGCCTTAGGATGTTTTCTAGAGATTAATGACCGGCTCGGGTACCCTGCCCATTTCTAGCACGCCCTTTTGCCATTTATGTCCACCTATTTGCTTTTTTGTTTAATTTCGTATGCCTCAACAGGTGAGTGAGTGCCTTAGGGTGGGCAGACCTTTATACACTCGAAATCGCCCAATATGTACCACCTTACTGCCTCTTTGATTAAACATAATTAGCTGTCAATCACAGTAAGTTAGCAAAATTGTCTAGGGGTAAAAACCTCCAAATACCTGCCCGCGCAACTACCCCCTTCACCCTCACAATGCACCTTGCCCATATTCTAACCCACCCTGCCATTTTCCCCACTCTACAATAAAGCCTATTAGCATTAACCGGTTGCACCTTGAAGCTAGAGGGATTACGATTAATTCATTTTGTTTGGATTCAATACCTATATGCTTAGTTTAAGGTCATTCATCCTCTAATATTACAAATGACTGCCATGAAAACCAGAATATATTGGTTTCTCCGTTGCCTAGTGGTTAAGGGGTCGGCCTACAGAGTGAGAGGTCGAAGGTTCAAACCAATATCTGTGTAAAATGAACTAATCCGGGTCAATCTCTGTGTAAAATGCACTAATCTAGTCACCCAAATGCATTTATGCAGTGGCGACTTTAAATTAATTTAATAGTCAGACTAATCTAGGTCAATCTCATGTGTAAAATGCACTAATCTAGGTCAATCTCACGTGTAAAATGCACTAATCTAGGTCAATCTCTGTGTAAAATGCACTAATCTAGGTCAATCTCTGTGTAAAATGCATTAATCTAGGTCAATCTCTGTGTAAAATGCACTAATCTAGGTCAATCTCTGTGTAAAATGCACTAATCTAGGTCAATCTCTGTGTAAAATGCATTAATCTAGGTTAACCTCTGTGTAAAATGCACTAATCTAGGTCAATCTCTGTGTAAAATGCACTCTATATTTATTACTAGTAAGTTCCTGCCCTTGCTGTTTTTCTTTTGTCGTGAAAAGCAAAAACTCATTTAACCCTTTGCCTGCTGAGCAATTAAAATCACATTTGCAAGCAACATAGATCCAGATCAGCAGCGGCATAATGCCGCGTCCGATCATGATCTATGTTATTTGCTATTCAGCCAAGTGCTTTAGCTCCACTATCCACTATTAGCCTGATCTGGGCCGTCTGGTCGGGCTCTATGCTGTTTGCAAAAGTGATTTTACCTGCGCTAGTGTGCAAAGGGTTAAACAACAACAGCAAGTTAAACTGGGTTTAGTATTTCATGCTTTTTTGTTGAATGGTTTCCATAGATACTGTATAATGAGAATAGTTTGTATATTTGGTAATATTGAATATCGTACACCTATCTCATCGCATATTGCCTCGGGTCTGGATAATAACAAACAGGGATCATTCTAGAGGGTGATGTGGGCGAAATTGTCGCCCTAGGGACCCTGACTTCGCCCTCTGGGACCCACTTCTCCCTGATTTTCAAACAAAATTGTGTCTAGTAAGATACACTGGCCCATTATAAAGCACTCCTTCTATTCAAATGTTGTATTTAATGGTTGTACTGTGCATTTTAACCCTATTTTGCAGAAGTATGTTAAAGAACACCATTTAAGGAAGCGATCACGCGCTTTCTCATTTCTCCCAAATATTCTGACCTAGAATGAACCCTGAACAAACCAAATCCTTACTGTTTTACAATGGATTTCATTACAAAATGTGTACCAGCAACAAAATTTTACGTCTTCTGTTCTGTATCGTTTTAACTCTGCACGTTAGAGGTGAGAATAAGTCATTTAATAAAAATGTTATTACATATTTCCAGAGATTTCAGTTACAAATAAGAAAAAAACACATTAATGTATGTGTTGTCTGCTACAATTATTTGAACTATTCATAGCCTTTATTTTACCCAGCATGCAAAGAAGTGCTGTTGAACGTTTTAAAGACCTATATCCTTGTATTTTGTAGGAGAGTGGTGGTTTAAAGCAGTGGAAGAAAAAGTGGTGTGTGCTGGCAGACTTTGGTCTGTTCTTCTACAAGGATGATGCTGAACAAAACTGTATAGGTGAAGAATACTCTTTTTTTATATACTCTTTATGAAACTTGTTTGGTTTTGGAACTATTTGTTTTGGAACTATTTTTTTGGTTTTGGAACTATTTTTTTGGTTTTGGAACTATTTTTTTGGTTTTGGAACTTTGCTATTAGCAAGACTTCTGGCGAGCTTGATAGCAAAATGATATCCTTTTTTTATCACATTACCACAGACAAACCATAAATTTGAAATAGAAACTTTTCTGTTTGCCTGCATATTTTGCACCTCATTACATCTCAAGGAAATCAGTAGGATGCATCCGTATGCTGTAGTAAATAGTCCCTGATAATCAAACAAATAACTCCGCTAAAAAAATCGACAAGATACAAAATTACATCCTAGTGCATATTTAACATTTTATTGATTTTCAACGACAAAGAAAGCATAATGGCAAAGTTGCAAGCTATCATGCCACGACCAATCAGAATTCTTCCAGGTTGTATTACACATGTGTGCATACAAGAAAATATGTGTATTACACTGAATACAAGCAAAGTTATGTGATAAAAAAATGAATTATGTTCTTCAGGTTCTATATTGTTGCCTAGCTACAGTATCAAACCGTGTGGATTACCCGATGTCAATAAGAAATACGCATTCAAGGCGGAACATGAGAACATGAAGACGTTCTACTTCGCCGCTGACAGCCAGCCCGAAATGGACAACTGGCTGGAAGCACTAAAGATGGCCTCTCTTGTACAGCGGGCTCCAGGGTAAGTTACTAGATGTAGATTGACTAGCATAGAACCAGAGATAGAAACCTAGACAGAAGCCCTAAATATGACCCCTGTTGTACAGCGGGCTCCAGGGTAAGTTACTAGATGTAAATTGACTGGCATAGAACCAGTTATACAAGCCTGGGCAGAAGCCCTAAATATGACCCCTCTTGTACAGCGGGTTCCAGGGTAAGTTACTAGATGTAGATTGACTGGCATAGAACCAGTTATACAAGCCTGGGCAGAAGCCCTAAATATGACCTCTCTTGTACAGCGGGCTCCAGGGTAAGTTACTAGATGTAGATTGACTGGCCTAGAACCAGTTATACAAGCCTGGGCAGAAGCCCTAAATATGACCCCTCTTGTACAGCGGGCTCCAGGGTAAGTTACTAGATGTAGATTGACTGGCATAGAACCAGTTATACAAGCCTGGGCAGAAGCCCTAAATATGACCTCTCTTGTACAGCGGGCTCCAGGGTAAGTTACTAGATGTAGATTGACTGGCCTAGAACCAGTTATACAAGCCTGGGCAGAAGCCCTAAATATGACCCCTCTTGTACAGCGGGCTCCAGGGTAAGTTACTAGATGTAGATTGACTGGCATAGAACCAGTTATACAAGCCTGGGCAGAAGCCCTAAATATGACCTCTCTTGTACAGCGGGCTCCAGCGTAAGTTACTAGATGTAGATTGACTAGCATAGAACCAGAGATAGAAACCTGGGCAGAAGCCCTAAATATGACCCCTCTTGTACAGCGGGCTCCAGGGTAAGTTTCTTCAAGTAGATTGGACTTGTAACACCACCATCAGAGAGAGGCTTGGCTGAAAGCATGGGGCCCAGAGGGGAGCGGCACATAGGTCTTCTTTCATGAATAAAAGCTGGAAAATTGCTGAGTCGCCTCAGCTGTTTGTGGGGGCGACTTTTTTTGTCCAATAACAACCAGTAAATCATGTAGTAACATGAGCAAGTACAAATGTACAGCTTTGTCCAGTAATTCAAGTAATAGACCTGTGTATGTGAATGTTGAAGGTCCACACTAGTTATATATCCAAGTTATAGACCTGTGTATGTGAATGTTGAAGGTCCAGTATAGTTATATATCCAAGTTATAGACCTGTGTATGTGAATGTTGAAGGTCCACACTAGTTATATATCCAAGTTATAGACCTGTGTATGTGAATGTTGAAGGTCCAGTATAGTTATATATCCAAGTTATAGACCTGTGTATGAGAATGTTGAAGGTTCACAATAGTTATATATCCAAGTTATAGACCTGTGCATGTGAATGTTGAAGCTCCACAATAGTTATATATCCAAGTTATAGACCTGTGTATGTGAATGTTGAAGGTCCACATAGTTATATATCCAAGTTATAGACCTGTGTATGTGAATGTTGAAGGTCCACACTAGTTATATATCCAAGTTATAGACCTGTGTATGTGAATGTTGAAGGTTCACAATAGTTATATATCCAAGTTATAGACCTGTGTATGAGAATGTTGAAGGTTCACATAGTTATATATCCAAGTTATAGACCTGTGTATGAGAATGTTGAAGGTCCAGTATAGTTATATATCCAAGTTATAGACCTGTGTATGTGAATGTTGAAGCTCCACAATAGTTATATATCCAAGTTATAGACCTGTGTATGAGAATGTTGAAGGTTCACAATAGTTATATATCCAAGTTATAGACCTGTGTATGTGAATGTTGAAGCTCCACAATAGTTATATATCCAAGTTATAGACCTGTGTATGTGAATGTTGAAGCTCCACAATAGTTATATATCCAAGTTATAGACCTGTGTATGTGAATGTTGAAGCTCCACAATAGTTATATATCCAAGTTATAGACCTGTGTATGTGAATGTTGAAGCTCCACAATAGTTATATATCCAAGTTATAGACCTGTGTATGAGAATGTTGAAGGTCCACATAGTTATATATCCAAGTTATAGACCTGTGAATGTTGAAGGTCCAGTAGAGTTATATATCCAAGTTATAGACCTGTGTATGTGAATGTTGAAGGTCCACACTAGTTATATATCCAAGTTATAGACCTGTGTATGAGCAGGTTGAAGGTTCACAATAGTTATATATCCAAGTTATAGACCTGTGTATGAGAATGTTGAAGGTTCACAATAGTTATATATCCAAGTTATAGACCTGTGTATGTGAATGTTGAAGCTCCACAATAGTTATATATCCAAGTTATAGACCTGTGTATGTGAATGTTGAAGCTCCACAATAGTTATATATCCAAGTTATAGACCTGTGTATGAGAATGTTGAAGGTTCACAATAGTTATATATCCAAGTTATAGACCTGTGTATGTGAATGTTGAAGCTCCACAATAGTTATATATCCAAGTTATAGACCTGTGTATGTGTATGTTGAAGGTTCACAATAGTTATATATCCAAGTTATAGACCTGTGTATGTGAATGTTGAAGGTCCACACTAGTTATATATCCAAGTTATAGACCTGTGTATGTGAATGTTGAAGGTCCAGTATAGTTATATATCCAAGTTATAGACCTGTGTATGTGAATGTTGAAGCTCCACAATAGTTATATATCCAAGTTATAGACCTGTGTATGTGAATGTTGAAGGTCCAGTATAGTTATATATCCAAGTTATAGACATGTGAATGTTGAAGGTCCACATAGTTATATATCCAAGTTATAGACCTGTGTATGTGAATGTTGAAGGTCTACACTAGTTATATATCCAAGTTATAGACCTGTGTATGTGAATGTTGAAGCTCCACAATAGTTATATATCCAAGTTATAGACCTGTGTATGTGAATGTTGAAGGTCCAGTATAGTTATATATCCAAGTTATAGACCTGTGAATGTTGAAGGTCCACATAGTTATATATCCAAGTTATAGACCTGTGTATGTGAATGTTGAAGGTCTACACTAGTTATATATCCAAGTTATAGACCTGTGTATGTGTATGTTGAAGGTTCACACTAGTTATATATCCAAGTTATATATCCAAGTTATAGACCTGTGTATGTGAATGTTGAAGGTCCACACTAGTTATATATCCAAGTTATAGACCTGTGTATGTGAATGTTGAAGCTCCACAATAGTTATATATCCAAGTTATAGACCTGTGTATGAGAATGTTGAAGCTCCACAATAGTTATATATCCAAGTTATAGACCTGTGTATGTGAATGTTGAAGCTCCACAATAGTTATATATCCAAGTTATAGACCTGTGTATGTGAATGTTGAAGCTCCACAATAGTTATATATCCAAGTTATAGACCTGTGTATGTGTATGTTGAAGGTCCACAATAGTTATATATCCAAGTTATAGACCTGTGTATGTGAATGTTGAAGGTCCACACTAGTTATATATCCAAGTTATAGACCTGTGTATGTGAATGTTGAAGGTCCAGTAGAGTTATATATCCAAGTTATAGACCTGTGTATGTGAATGTTGAAGGTCCACAATAGTTATATAGGATAAATAAATTGTGGTGGTTTGATTTGAACTTTGAAGTGGTTCATTATTATTTACTTTGAAACAAGGAGGTATTTGCGTTAACATTTTTGCATTTTGGATTAGGGGCTTGTTAATGATTTGAACTTTGTGTATTTCAGGTCCGGACATGTCCCAAAACTGATCCCTAAGTCTCCCATCATGAGTTGGAAGGATAACATCGACAGTCCAGGGGTTGTCACGCCTCCTGATATGCAGCAGTACCCTTTTTCCAGTCAGGGTGGGGGGCTCCATAGTGATGAACGTGACTCCAGCTTCATGGAAAGTTCCCCGCTACAGTCGAAGGAAAATAGTCTGAATTACAGTGATCCATACCACAGACAAAGAAATGATAGTGGACCTCCAAGTGAAAGTTTTGGAACATTGCCAAGAGAAATTAGAGGTCAAGGTCATGGTCCACCGAATGCAGAATATGACCCCAGCTATCCTGGGAATAGAATGGACAAAAACAGAGCCTCTCAGAGGTCATATCAAAGTCAGGGGTTGCCAGAGGATCAAAGGTCACTACCTCCAGGAGGTCACAGGCCATTCTCTTCTAGTACTTTACCTAGAGACATGAGGTCCATGCAGCCAGATAACAGAAGTTCAAATTCACTCAGGGGTCAAGGTTACAATTCGTTGCCAAGAGATCAAAGGTCAAATGTACCATATAATGAAGGTCAAGGTCAAGGTAGGGCACGAGAATATGGAGATAATGACACGGCACAGAGAAGAAGGGAAGATAATCCATATATGATGATGGTGTCGCCTCAAAGCCAACACGGAGATGAAAGGTAGGAGCTTGTTTGTTATCACTCGCACTTTGAAACATGACAACGTGCAGAAGAACCGGCCTCTGTGACTGAGTGGTTACGGTCGTTGAATTGAAATGATTTGCCCATCACTGCTATATGTTCGAATCCGACTGCTACTGTCAAATTTATTTCATGGAGGAAGCTATCCGGATGGCTTGCAGAAGGTTGGTGGTTGTACCCAGGTGCCCGTCAGTGCTTGAAATTCTGCTCTATTGGGGCACTCTTGGTCATCCACCAGTGACGTTAAACCCCAAAACAAACAAGCACTAAGTCATATAGAAGAGGTACAAACTAAAAGCATTTAAAAATGTTGAAAGACTAGTGTTTTACAAGCTGTCTTGTTTTGCGTTGTGTCATCACATGGCATCAGCTTGCAGTCACACATGGGAACACATTCCTGCGAGTCACACGGCAGTCACACAATTTCCAGTTAAACTATCCTTCTTTCCACACCTTTTGCTTCACAGCACAGAATGCTCATCATAGCAATAAATTATTTACAACTGAATTTGTCTAAGTCATGTTTCAAAATTGAGTATTTTAAAAGTAAAATGATTGTTTATTATTGTGTCGCCCGCCCCTATTATATTGAAAGCGTGAGCCATTTATGACTTATGAGATACCCTATTAACAGAAGTACTTCCCTAATCCTATCCTTGCAGGCCAGGTACCAGGCTGATAGGCAATCGATAACAATTATTTAACTAGCTGGCGGATCACTAACTGGCCATATCAGAATGAAACCCTGACGAGGTTCGAACCTGCAACCTATCGCTCCTTAACCCATTTCATTATGGATACCGTTCAAACAGTATTTGCAAAGAACATAGAGCCAGATCAGCCGCCATGGAACGTGCCGTCTGATCAGGCTATATGCTGCTTGCTATTCAGATGATCTTGATAAGACACTTGGCTATGTAGCAAACAACATAGATCCTGATCAGCACGAAGCGTCACGCTGCAGATGATCTGGATCTATGTTGTTTGCAAAAGCCTTTAAATGTATCCAGAATGAAATGGGTTAACCATCAGGCCATGGAGCCGGTATTATATTTATATAATTATTATATGTACATTGTAAATCTAGATGTTGACTCTAAGCATTGTTACATTTGTAGAAAAATGGACCCGATGAAGCACAGCAAGAGACCACTACCCCAGGAGCCAACACATCAACGACCCCAATCACAGGATAAACTGCATGAGAAGGGCAGATCAGGTGGTGGAGATTATGCTAGTCTCACTAGAATACGTGATAAATGGCCCAGTAAGTAACTGTGTAGTTTCAGCTCGGCTAGTTGGATAGGTGTGTCCAGTGTCATACTATGTGCGTCTCATCTGTTGATCATAGTCAGTTTGTCGACGAAGTCATGATAGCGCGGTGGTAGCGCGTTCACTTCAGATGCGAAAGTAACAGAGTTTGTGACCCACTTGATCCGTTACGATTGAGCCCTTAGGCAAGGCATTTAAATTCCATATGCCTCTTCTCTTACACTTGTGGCGATGGATTCCATCAGAAATGGGGTCTCGAGAGTGATTAATATATGTTGTAAGAACTTGTTATCGCAATCGAGCTAAAATAAATTTGTATAAACTATAGTCTATCAACGATTGCTTCAAGTTAAATCTCCCACAGAACCAACAATCAGATTTGTTTGAAACACGTGTCAATAACTAGCCATGAAGACCATCTTTAAAATTTATGGTTGATTCATCCTTCCTAACTAATGTGTATTAGCAGAATATTCTATTGTTGTCTCAGGATCACTAATTGAATGAAATGTACAACTTCTCCTAGCAAATAAGTCAGAATTTCTGAAAATCTTTGACAGCCGTTTTCTCGGAATATTAATCGCGTGAAGTCCATTATTCAAATGGTCATAACTTTGGACTGAAACGAGCTACATGAATGATATTGATATCACTAGAAAGCTTATGGTATAGTTAACTCATTATTTATTTTTTTACCGACTTAAGACTGATTTTGTTATGGTGGGTCACATTTTGTCAAATTTAGCTAAATTATTTACTATGATACCGAGGTGACTAGAATGTCACGAAATCTTGCAGTTAAACATTTATTAATTATGTGATATTATTCCTTTGTAATTAATTGGAAATGGATGGGATTTCTCCTTTATGATTACAGATCAACAGTTGACGGCCGGCAGTAATGCAGGGCCGAGTGGGGGTAGACCTTCCAGTGCCAGTCATCTTTCTCCTACCCAACAACAGCGACCAGATCTGTATGTGGATATACCGCACACATATGTTAATGTGTTCGACGAATCACAAGTCAGAGGTATAGGTATGGTCCCCTTTATATGTGTAGAAAAAATGGATTGGATTGCTCCCTTATAATGAATAGAAAATTAATTGAATGGTTCATTAATGATTAATAGAAAATGGATTGGATTTCTCCTTTATAATTACTGTAAAATAGTATTATTTTGCGAACACTCTATTTTGAACATTTTCAATTAATTCTCAAGAGTTTAAAATCGCACTTTCGTGATGTATCAGTGAAAATGAAGGCGACTGTGATTGGATTGGATTGCTATTATGATTAATTGGAAATGGATTGGATTGCTATTTATGATTAATTGGAAATGGATTGGATTGCTATTTATGATTAATTGGAAATGGATTGGATTGCTATTTATGTTTAATTGGAAATGGATTGGATTGCTATTTATGATTAATTGGAAATGAATTGGATTGCTATTTATGTTTAATTGGAAATGGATTGGATTGCTATTTATGATTAATTGGAAATGGATTGGATTGCTATTTATGTTTAATTGGAAATGGATTGGATTGCTATTTATGATCAATTGGAAATGGATTGGATTGCTATTTATGATCAATTGGAAATGGATTGGATTTTTCCTTTATAAATATATAGAAATTGGACTGCTCGTGTATTGCTCTTATTGAATGGAAAAAGTTAAAAACGGATCATAATATTATTAGTTTGGACCTTTTATGTTTTCCTCATGTATAACTACTATTCACGTAACAATAAGAAAATTAATTATATGAACTATTCCAACAGACAATTACTAAATTATAAATGTCTTATAATACAGTTTTGTTGAATGAAATACTATTATTGTCAAGAGAGTATTTTGTTTCCAATGCAGATCACCCGCCTGAATTACCAACCCGCCCGCCTTTGCCAGCAGAAATGCGCCATCAGATTGTAGCAGACATCGCTAAATCTCATTCGCCCAATACCCAGCATGAACTGATTACAGCTGAGAATAATCTCGAACTGAGAATGAAGCAGCCAGCATTCTTCAACTACCCAACCCCGATACAGGAATCACTGCCAGCTATACCACAGGTCAGAGACACATGCGACGTAGAATACATCTTTCACTGGTCTCCATCTACTGTCGTTATTAAGCGTCGTACTAGTTTGATTCGCACTATAAATCTTTGTCCTGCTAACTTTTGTGGGTCTGGGAGATGTAGAGATGGCAGCTCCGTCAACAAGTACGTACCAGCTAACATATGGCATGGAAACTTGTCGAAGATATTGCTGTCGAATCTTACACACTGATTCTTGGGGTTGCTCTCGGTCCTACAGACAGTTCCCACCAGTTTGTCAGCTTCCTCTTGAAGGAAATTGGCACCTCCAGTGGAATTCGAATCTAACGCAAGTGATTTGAAGTCGGCGACCCTAACCACTCGATGACGAAGACCTCCTAGGTGCTGCATAACCCTAGCTGTGCCATTCTGAAGCAGTCATATATACCGGAGACCTCCTAGGTGCTGCATAACCCTAGCTGTGCCATTCTGTGGAGACCTCCTAGGTGCTGCATAACCCTAGCTATGCCATTCTGTGGAGACCTCCTAGGTGCTGCATAACCCTAGCTATGCCATTCTGTGGAGACCTCCTAGGTGCTGCATAACCCTAGCTATGCCATTCTGCGGAGACCTCCTAGGTGCTGCATAACCCTAGCTATGCCATTCTGAAGCAGTCGTATATACTTCTATCAATTAGTTTATACAAATCTATTTTAACATGAGTGTGAAACAAGTTCTTACAACTTATATTAATCACTATCGAGACCTTATTCCTGATGGAATCCATCGCCACGAGGGAGAGAGAAGAGGCAATGTGGAATTTAAATGCCTTGCCTAAGGGCACAATCGTAACGGCTCCAGTTGGGTGTGAACTCATTGGGCACATTTCGCACCTGAAGCGAACGCGATTCCACTGCTCTATCACGACTTCCACTTCTTTCATGCTCTATGATGTTTTTACTCTCTCAGGAAAGTCCAAGGTCACAGCATTCAGAAAGGTCACAGAGATCACAAGACCCAAGGTCACATGAAGAGTTGAGAAGTCAACCACAGCTACCACGGAGACCAGGTAAGTGAATGTGGTGGATTGTACTGGTATTTGTCGTGGAGTAATGTGGAGTATCTTCATTGTACTATTTGCTTACGCACACAACAGGTGGCACAGATCCAACCTGGGATCCTAACAGTTTACTTTATTACACCTTATGATGTTAACGTGAGCTGCTACATTTATTGAATCATCCCAATGTACACACGATGGTAGAATTCAGAGCAAATGTAGCAACCAATTTGAATGCACGACACACTAAACCGGTGAAATACCCACGCCAATTCCTATCCACCCCACCCTTCAGCTACCCGAGCTGCAGTCAATCAGCACGAGATTGGAACAAATATGTTTTATCCATCTGTCAATCATATAGATGACATGTGAACAAAATAAACACGTATATAATAATGTAATAATAATTTCATCCGGACATTTAGTTCTTGCAGTTTGGGAAAATGGGTGTGACTGTTCAGTGTCATAGGAGGTCAGATTATATTTCGAATATGTTTGAACGCGCATTAATTTCGGTAATAAGTCTCCAACGTCTGTGACATTGTCTGAATTTCATCCGGTCTCAATTGATTGATTAACATTTAGCTCTTGCAGTTTGGGAGAATGGGCGTGACTGTTCAGTGTCACAAGAGGTCAGATTATAGTTCGAATTTGTTTGGACATGCGTTAATTTCACAAGCGGTAATAAGTCTCCAATGTCTGTGACAATGTCTGACTTTGCTACATGTTTCCGTCTATTGCACTTGGTTTCCCGCTGGATAACTTGAGAAACATATCGCCCGCAGTCTTCAAATTGTATTTGGCATTGAGGTCAGTTGATGAACCCTGTTGAATTTGGGGTCTGTAGGTGAATGAAGTCTAGCATATAGTCACGCTAGAGTCTCTGCCACAGTACTGTACATGAATAGTGCCATCTCACATACACTAGATAACGTAGATGTTTGTGGAGTATGTATAGTTGCACTAGAGTCTCTGCCACAGTACTGTACATGAATAGTACCATCTCACATACACTAGATAACATAGATGTTTGTGGAGTATGTGTAGTTGCACTAGAGTCTCTGCCACAGTACTGTACATGAATAGTACCATCTCACATACACTAGATAACATAGATGTTTGTGGAGTATGTATAGTCGCACTAGATTCTATCATGCTTAACCCTTTCCCTCATGGAAGCACCTCTTGACACCATTACCAATACGACATACATTTACAATGGAGTAGCCAAACCAATGTTCATAATAAAGGCCAGAATCTCATGTATTCCCAGTAATATCTATGAAGGTGGGATAGATATGGCAACTACTTATCCACTGCATGATAGCTAAATGGCTATCGTTTGTATGGAGATATAATAGTATATTAACCTAAATCTCTATGAAGTCCCAGTAATATCTATGTAGGTGGGATAGATATAGCCACTACTTATCCACTGCATGATAGCTAAAGGGCTGTCGTTTGTATGAAGTATATAATAGTATATTAACCTAAATCTCTATGAAGTCCCAGTAATATCTATGTAGGTGGGATAGATATAGCCACTACTTATCCACTGCATGATAGCTAAAGGGCTGTCGTTTGTATGAAGATATAATAGTATATTAACCTAAATCTCTATGAAGTCCCAGTAATATCTATGTAGGTGGGATAGATATAGCCACTACTTATCCACTGCATGATAGCTAAATGGCTATCGTTTGTATGGAGATATAATAGTATATTAACCTAAATCTCTATGAAGTCCCAGTAATATCTATGTAGGTGGGATAGATATAGCCACTACTTATCCACTGTATGATAGCTGAATGGCTGTTGTTTGTATGGAGTATATAATAGTATATTAACCTAAATCTCATGTATTCCCAGTAATATCTATGAAGGTGGGATAGATATGGCGACTACTTATCCACTGTATGATAGCTGAATGGCTGTTGTTTGTATGGAGTATATAATAGTATATTAACCTAAATCTCATGTATTCCCAGTAATATCTATGGAGGTCGGATTGATATGGCAACTACTTATCCACTGCATGATAGCTAAATGGCTGTCGTTTGTATGAAGATATAATAGTATATTAACCTAAATCTCTATGAAGGAAAGGGTTAATACTGTATCACTTATACCAGGTAACGTAGATGTTCGTGGAGTATGTATAGTCGCACTAGAGTCTATCATGCTTAATACTGTATCACTTATACCAGGTAACGTAGATGTTCGTGGAGTATGTATAGTCGCACTAGAGTCTATCATGCTTAATACTGTATCACTTATACAAGGTAACGTAGATGTTCGTGGAGTATGTATAGTCGCACTAGAGTCTATCATGCTTAATACTGTATCACTTATACTAGGTAACGTAGATGTTCGTGGAGTATGTATAGTCGCACTAGAGTCTATCATGCTTAATACTGTATCACTTATACTAGGTAACGTAGATGTTCGTGGAGTATGTATAGTCGCACTAGAGTCCATCATGCTTAATACTGTATCACTTATACTAGGTAACGTAGATATTAGTGGAGTCTGTCTCACATACCTGTGCAGCTTCATTTCTATTTCACCTTAAATACCGTATCGCATTGTGTAAATGACACAACTCTGCGACCTAACTGCAACATCCCAGCACCCTTGTTAGTTGCATAATGTTAATTGGTATTGAGCTCAGAGAAATATATATTGCTTTAAATATTTAAAGAATGAATCACGAGTTAATAGTTTCTATTGTGGTATGAACTACATTGAGTGTGTTTAAAGTGCAAGATAAGTGTAAAGGTAATTTTAAGCACACCCAATGTAGTTCATACCCCAATGGAAACGATTAACTCGCGATTCATTACGTATGTTTGCATTAATTATTCTTTTCAATAACGCAAAGAAAACACTTTCCAATTAAAAGGTATTTAATCCAATTTACAACTTGTCTGATAATTAGATCATCCTTGATGTTAAGTCGTTTTGCATATATGGAGAAAGTGACAAAATGGCAAATTTGAACTCATATAAGTCTACATTATAGGGTATTGACGGGGGAGGGGATTGGTTAATTTCGAAAGCAGAAATTTTGGAATATCAAAACTCACGAAACTATATAAGAAAACAAGATCATCTCTAGATAGTTTTCTTGTGGATAATATAATTTTAAATTCATTGTTATATACCTAAAATTCATTGTTACATACCTACATGGCACGTGAATGTGGGACAGACTTACAGCTCCCATGCTTATGTAGGATATTCACCTTGCATGCACAATAAAATAGTAAACATAAGTATCATAGCACTGTATCATTGTATGTGTTGTAGTGTGCCAGCTAGACCTAAATCAAAAGGCATGCCCTACCCACTGATCTAGGCACCCCTCTCTCAGCGGTACCCCACCCACCATAAAAACATGTGATCCTTATATAGCTTCGACACTATAACGCCGTTTTCTATCCGGTCAGAAAACAAACTAAGATATTTTGTAACTTCAGTTAGATTTCCAAAACTAACTTGATAACACTGATGCGATGCAAAAATATAATTCCCTAATTTTTTAAATAGCCGTAGTTTCAGATTTTGCTCCCCGCCCTTTTGAAAAGTCTAGCTGAACCACTGCAGTGTGTTGTCATGGTATTGTTGCAGTTGCTATTGTGTGATTTGAGGGAGTTTCCAGTTCTGTTTCTATAGATAAAAGCAGTGAAAAGCTTTTCATTTGAAATTACATGTACAGGTATACAATTTGGCTAATGTAACGCCATAGTTTTGAAACGACCATATATCAAGAACTACCCTAGATAAGATGAGATAAATTATTATACCCTTAATTTTGATTTTCAAATTATTTTTTTTGATATTATAATTAATGTTGGTCGTTATTTACGTCCGCCTCCGTGGTCGAGTGGTTAAGGTCGCTGACTTGTATACCACTGTAACCTATCATCACTGATGGTCACGGGTTCGAGCCCCACTCAGGCCGTGTCTCATTTATATGAAAAAGTTGGCAGTTTCTTACAGAGGTTGGTGCACCCAAGTACTGGTTAACCGCTGGAGCCTGCCCAGGAAAGGTGTTGTTAAGTAAACTGCCCGCCGGCGATATAGCCCGAAATGGTGCTGATGCAGGCGTAAAACTCGAAATATAACATGGTCGTTATTGAATAATGAATATGTCGTAAACTTCTGTGAGATAATTGAATAATGTAAAGTGAATATTTTTGAGGCACCGGTAGCTTAATTTTGAAGAATACAATATGTGTATTGTGTCTTAATTTATCCCTTGCAAAAATTTAAATATTGCTTGGTATATCAATATTTTGGTTTAGCTTCAAATAGTTCTGAGTGCAGATGGAACAGTTTCATGCTAAGACCACAAATGGCTGTCCGATTAGCGCAGTGGTTAGCGTGCTCGCTTCCCACCAATGCAACCCGGGTTCGATCCTCGGACCGGGAAGTATGTGAGATGGTATGATGGTCGCCAGATCGGACAGGTGGGTTTTCTCCGGGTACTCCGGTTTCCTCCCATACGATTGACCACATATACGTTTTCATCCGCGCCAACGAGAGTGATTAATATAAGTTGTTAAAACTTGTTTCGCAATCGTTGTAAAATAAATAAAGTTTAAAGACCACAAATAGTTTGTTATTACAATTTTACTGTGTTTAAAATTCAGTGATTATATAATTATGACTGCAAAAACAGTAAATTTAAATTGCCTGGAAATAGTACTTCAACAGAATATGGTTTAAAGTTTGAAATAAACATCTGAAATAATTCGAAAGCACTCCAAACTTGACAGTTGCCCCCCCCCCCCCTCCTGTGTTAGCAGTAATTCGTGTGATATGGAAACTCCTTGATTAAGTGTGTGGGCTTGTTGTTTGGTGTGTTATAACAGTGTGCCGTGTTTTCGTTGTAGATTTTTCACAAGATGGTCCCATTTTACGTCAGGATGCCAGAAATACATTCCAACCTCCTCCAAATAAATACGATCATAACGTGAATGACTCTAACCTATCTAACCATCTCAATGGCAGTGATGATACACTTACAAATGAAGATGATCGGAACGATAAAATCAGCGAGTTTTACGGTCTTGGAAAATATAATGCTAAACATGGTACCAACAGCCATAGTAGAAGCGATAAGTCGAGGTTTATGTCCGACATGGATGTACGTTCAAATATGTTGCCTTCAAAGCCACTGTCTGGCATTACTGGAGAGAAAGATTTTCGCTTGCGGAGTTTACCGGACCATGTTCAGTCGATGCCAGCACTGTATCATGATCAGCAGCCATTTTCGATACGTGTCCCGGAAAGTGACCACGTTGCCAATAGCCACTTGAATCTTGCCCCAACAAACGGTATGCCGAACGGGCCTGAGACAGCTGATCAGGACCAGAGAAGATCAGCATTCCGACCTCTATCAGCAAATTCCTTACAACGAATTCCAAACAAAGGTAGTAACGCGGATGATCGCTATGGAGAATACAGAGATCCGAGTCATGCAGGAGGTTACCCTAATCAGAGTAGATCGGGTGATTACAGCCGGTCTCCGAGTGACTCTGATCAAACAGATGTAAAGAGATTGTCATCTGCCAGTTCACAACTGTCTCAGAGTAGGGTGCCACCGTGGAAGCAAGGTAGTCTGTCATGATCTGCTGTTTTGTGCGAATTTGGTGGCGTTGGTGCTTTATGCATACTAAATATTAAATTGGAAAGTAGTAGTCAAATAGTTGAAAGTAAACACAAATGGGTTAATAAAATTAAGTACAGCTTGACTATTTATTTGGAAAATGCAGTGTTTTGAAATGTAGGTTTTGCATTCTTAAAGTGATATATGTTGTATTTATACTAATCTAAAGATCACTATAAAAATAGAAAGTATATAATATTCCTTACAATAAATGTTATGGTTTTGTGAAGTTAATCGATTTAATTTTTAAGTTTTAAGGTAGATCGTAAAAAAGTTTATTTCATAATGCTGTTTGCTTGTTGAAGAACACGACAGATTGAAGCTACACATTTTGATTGGCAGTGGTGTCTGTTATATTGCTAGAGTTGCCATGTGTTAGTGTAGTGCACACAGCTGAACTGGGAGTCTAATGTTGTATGAAAATAATCTTATATAAAAAGTACTCAAAAGTAGTATATGCCATCTGTCACTTTAATAATATCGAAAATCGTCACCAAACCACAAACCAAATTATGTTTTTTTTATTATTCAATTATTTCGGATAATATTTATCGTTCTTCAGCGAATATTAAAAATATAATCACTTTAATCATTCTCTTAGTATTCCCGGGAGACTACATTAGTGTTTCCCGTATGCAGGAATAGGAGGGCGGCGGTCTGCCTTGCCCCCTTTTGGGTTTGCCCATATGCCCGAAATTCCGAAAATGCCCATCCTCATATGTTTATATTTAAATATCATATGCTGATAATTACTGCAATATTGCCTGAAATCTAAAAATGTAGATTCCCGAGTCATCATATTCTGTATTTGTTTAGTTTGCAGATATACTGTAACCCCGAATACACAGACCTGTTTACGATTATACTGTGAAATGTACCGCTGTGTAATGTAGCCTAATGCCAATGTTGACCTTTGCTCGGATCTTGGAAGAAATCAATTCATTTTGACATTAAAAATGTTCAGATTTTATATTTCTACATGATACTGCCGATCAATCAGTTTTGGCAGGTCCCGTATTTATTATTTGTGACACACTAGCATTGTGGATACAGTACAGCTGGGCACGAACCCCGGGCCTATCGCAATCTTGTAAACACCAGCAGATAGGTTTTCTCAATAGTTCCCTAGAGGGATAATGGTATTGGCGTATAGTTACCGTCAATTGATTAGTACTTTTGTAAGGGAAGTAACCGCTAAGAAGCTTCTTCTAAAAAATAGATGCAGAATTTCGTGTTTTGTTTCCAGTAAATTGATTTTCATGCAGGAGAAAACAATGCATAAAGATTTTATTGTCCAAATTCATTAATACGGGCATCTTCCTGCTTTTGGCCACAAAATGTTGAATTCAAAGCCTATTCCAAACCGGATAAAAATGAGCTGAAATTCCCGATATTTCTTGAATTCCCGACACTGTGGGAAGCCCTGTATAACAAATAAGATTCAGACCGTATCAATTCTAAGACAGGTTATATGAACAAATGCCCCGTTTTTCTATCTGCGCCCTGGCCCCTTTTCAGTCTGGGGGAAGCACTACTACATGATCCCCTATGGATAAAGATGATACATTATGTATTCAATATATTGTTAATCATTTATTATTCCTAGTCTATATCTTGTAGATGCATATATATAAATGGCTTGTGATATTATAGTAGATTATAATTTTGTTGTACTTTATTGTATGGATAAAAATGTCATTGTTCATTAACAACTTGCTTATAAACTTAGAATCGTTACCGGAAGATGTTGGTGCTGGAGGTCAATCTTGGGGCCATGGTTTCAAGGGTCAAGGTCAGAGGGCACCACCAGCTATACACACAGTGAAAGAAGAGCCTGATATGCCAGATTCACAAGTTATTGTAAGTATAAGAATAAAAATTATAAATGTTTATACCGTCTGCATGAACCCCACTCCCCCAGGTTTACTCGTACTCTGCCACCATTTCAGCATCCATCTTTCTCCATGCACACAAACCCCCACAACATAACTAGTACTCTGCCATAAAACTCCTCCCCCCACACCCCAACATTACTTGTTCTCTACAACCATTCCAGCATCCAACTCCCCCCTACCACCCACACACAAAATTCCTCCCAACTTTATTAGTATTCTGCCAACATTTTGACATGCCATGCAGTGACTCAAACTACGAGAGGAATATGAGAGGCCAGTTGGTGTGGTCCATATTACAATATCCATGATACAGTTGTATATTTTAGAGTGTTGATTTTGAAAAGGTATACCAGATGTTGTAAATGTAGATGATTAATTAGTCAGGTTAATTGATGCTTATTACAAATTACAGACATCCGTCATATATTGATGTATTTGTGACTAGAGTAGATAAGAGACCATATCTACATAAATACGTGTACCTTTCTTCATGTAAATTGTCAGTCAGTGAGTGTACCTTGTATACTAATTCCTCAAAATAGGGAGAAGTTGTTTATCAAAATAGGGAGAAGTTGTTCCTCAAATCAGGGAGAAGTTGTTCCTCAAAATAGGCAGAAGTTGTTTCTCAAAATAGTGAGAAGTTGTTCCTCAAAATAGGGAGAAGTTGTTCCTCAAATCAGGGAGAAGTTGTTCCTCAAAATAGGCAGAAGTTGTTCCTCAAAATAAGCAGAAGTTGTTTCTCAAAATAGGGAGAAATTGTCAAATTTACACTTACAATGTTGCATTTGTTTTGCGTTCATGTTATAATTTACAATTATCATCAGTTATTTTAAAGTTTAGTATGTTTTTGTATGTTTTATCAGGAAACGGACCTACCAAAGAAGGTATTCCCATTGAATGGACCTCGACTCAGAATGAGCATCTCTGCAACAGAGTTACTCGGTAAAACGGTAAGTTAGTGGAGCGAGAAGACTAATAAATGAATTGCTGAAATCTCGTCCCCACAGCACCATCATTTTGGCACAACAACCTCTGTTTGGTACCACACCATCAATGAGTAAAATATATACATGTATTTTTCTTACAAAAATGTCTTCCCCCAGAATGGTCAACTTTTATTATTTTCCCAAGCTTCAACCCCCACCTAGTTCAGATAAAATTTGACGTGAAACATTTTACGTTTAACTTGAATCGTTTTTATATTTATTTATTTTATATTTTATTATCAAAGCATTTTTCATGCTTGAATTCAGCTGGAATTTCGTTCATGGTATAAGTAGGGTAGAGTTCAGGTGGAGTTTATGTACACGGTGTAAGTTGGGTGGAGTTCAGGTGGAGTTTATGTACACAGTATAAGTAGGGTAGAGTTCAGGTGGAGTTTATGTACACGGTATAAGTCGAGTAGAGTTCACGTGGAGTTTATATACACGGTGTAAGTCGGGTAGAGTTCAGGTGGAGTTTACTTACACAGTAGAAGTTGGGGTAGAGTTCAGGTGGAGTTTATGTACATGGTATAAGTTGTGTAGATTTCAGGTGGAGTTTATGTACACAGTATAAGTCGGGTAGATTTCAGATGGAGTTTACGTACACGGAATAAGTCGGTAGATTTCAGGTGGAGTTTATGTACGCGGTATAAGTTGGGTAGAGTTCAGGTGGAGTTTATGTATGCAGTATAAATCGGGTAGAGTTCAGGTGGAATTTATGTATGCGGCATAAGTCGAGTAGAGTTCAGGTGGAGTGTATGTACGCGGCATAAGTTGGGTAGAGTTCAGGTGGAGTTTACATACACAGTATAAGTCTGGTAGAGTTCAGGTGGAGTTTTATGTACACGGAATAAGTCGGGTAGATTTCAGGTGGAGTTTACTGTTCTTTCAGCATGACGAGCTTGTGTTGTTGTTGATACAACTACGACGAGACAAAGCTGAGCTCACTGAACAAAGAGATGGTGTCAGAAAATCTGTGGAGCAGCAAAGGCCTGCAGAGTTTTATTACAGAAAATTGTAAGTGTTCTCTGACAATGTATGCCACAGTTGTTTGTGAACAGATAGCTGTTAAGGTAGATGGTTACCCACTGAGATTCTTTACAGGAGACGGGTATAATGTCAATTATAACTTGATTGGTTAAATACAGATCAAATAAATGACACTAAATACATGTAGTTTGTACATGTATTACAATGTGTGTTATATTATATCACCTGACCGAGATGTAGCCATTACGATTGTGCCCTTAGGCAAGGAATTAAAATTTCTCTCTCCCTTCTGTCGATGGATTCCATCAGGAATGAGGTCTAGAGAGTGATTAATATAAGTTGTAAGAACTTGTTTTGCAATCGAGCTAAATTAAATTTGTATAAATTAAACGATCACCTGTCCATGAATGATTGCGTACTCACAGAACTCACATTGTCTAAATGCATGACATATGAATTGGGAGTCATAGTCATTGTCATGCCCTTTTTTGACATAACAAGTCATATTAGGCCAGAGTTAGATGATAGTTTATTTGCCCGAACCCGACCGGTATGAAATTTACATGTCGATCTGAAATCTTTTCCTGTTGTAAAAGATTTATTTTTTGCATATGTTTCCATTGGGTTCTTGTCATTCGGTTGCTAATTTAGTTCCATTTCCGACCATCTGGTTAGTTTTTATCATGTCATTAAAACGGTTTTGATCACTCGTTTTCACCTTATCTTATCGACCAATCGCTTCAGCAATGCAGATGGGACATGATTAAATTGCGACTATGCCCGTCCCAAATGGGGCTCTATTTATAGGTGCTACAAGTGGCCTCACCTTACAGTCTAGTGTTTGTTTAATGGTATTGATTGGTTTGCGGATATTAATCAGATCTTGTATATTAAAGTGGGATAAACAGATACAATAACAGCATATAGGATTAGTTTAACCAATTATCGGCTAATTGGTTATCTTAAAAAACAATTGGAAAATAAATACAAATGTAAAAGAAAGATTTTGCCTACCTATCCATATTTTGAAGGGCCTGGTTTGGGCAGACGTGACATCCTTTGTGGCATTATGTAAAAAAATAAGTTCTTGGGTATTGTAACATCCACCAAAAATGTCACAATAAATATTTGTTTGGTCTGAAGTATTCATAGTTTGATGGATTCCATCAGGAATGAGGTATCGAGAGCAATTAATACCTATAACGTCGTAAGAACTTGTTTCGCGGTGGAGCAAAAATAAATTTATTATTCTTCATTTTGCTATCCGATAATTACATATTTGTTTACGTACATCGATCTATTTTTGTCAATGGACATATCTTTTTTCAGAAAGATATCCACCAAAAATTTCATAATAATTTTTTTTAGTCTGAACCATTCATAGTTTGATAGAAATAGAGAGCTCTCTATTCTAGACTATTACTAAAATCGATTACAATCGAATCATGAATGTACTAATGACGCTAATTCACTATAAGCAGTATAATCTGTATTATTAATGTTATTAATGTAATGTGTTAAGATAACATTGTAATCTATGTTGAATGTCTACATCCCCACTAGAGGTTCCACATTAGAGGAAGATAGATAGATAGAATGTGGAATAATACTAATGCTCACAGGTTCGAGCCCCGCTCAGGCCATGTCTCATTTATATGAAAGAGTTGGCAGTTTCTTACAGAGGTTGGTGCACCCAAGTACATGTTAACCGCTGGAGCCTGCCCAGGAAAGGTGTTGTTAGGTAAACTGCCCGCCGGCGATATAGCCCAAAATGGTGCTGATGCAGGTGTAAAACCCGAAATATAACATAACATAACATATAACATGATAAGATACCGTATTTAGCTGTGTATAGTGCGCTACCGTGTATAGTGCGCACCCACGATCTGGCACGAAAATCTGCGGAAAAACTGAGTTCCGATGTATACTGCGCACGTGAAAAACGCAATTTTCCAAGTCAAAATTTAACATTTCTCAAGAATCACTAAAAATTGTGCTCCGTGATTTTTACAACTTATATTAATCACTCGAGATATACCTCATCGAGTAACGGTAACGCACTCAGGCACACCTGCTCAAATTTCTCGACACGTTCTCAAACATCTCAACACGTTCTCAAACATGTCAGCAGATGCTCAAACTTCTCAACACGTGAAGCCTACCTAATTAACTGGGACCCATTGTGAAAGGTTTGTCGAAATTAATTATCGCTACAATCAATTGAAATACTGCAGCCAAAAAAGTTTTTTTTTTATGCAATGCATTGTACATTGTACGGCGAAGTACGCGAAAAGTACGGGAAATATTACATACGATAAAACCACGTGATGTTATCAAATCGCCATTTTTTATGCATTTACTAATTTCAATTAAATTCTTCAAAGTTTGCCAAAATAAACGAAATATATGCTAATTTTGTGGTCTTATTCATTTGATTTATTTATATAGACTATCGGCAACTGGTTTTAATAGCTAGTTTATAACGATTGTCGAATGTAACAACTTATAGAATGACTGTGTTCCGTTCGGGTCGAATTTCAGTTTTTTCATGAAATTTTGGTCCGGAAAAAAATGTCCTGATGCGCAGTAGATAAAATGGATGAAGATTTCAGTAAGAAATGTGCGCACTATACACAGCTAAATACGGTAGATAGAATGTGGAATAAAAATAAATAAAAAAAAAAACAGTGATAAAACCGGAAAGTTCTCCTTTCCAGACAAAATGAGGGTCGACCAATCGATGGAGATAAGGAAATGCAGCATAGACGCTATCAAGATGTGAAGCACAAGTTGGACGAGGTGGAGAAAAAGGTAATGGTACCGTTCTTGATGATTCTCTGTCTAGGTACGTTAAGGGGAATCTAATAGTTGCCATGGTTACCATATGACGTGCATGTTAGCGTAGAATATCCTATGTGTTATATCGTGTACATATACATGCATACTGTATGTGTTATATCGTGTACATACATACTGTATGTGTTATATCGTGTACATGTACATGCATACTGTATGTGTTATATCGTGTACATGTACATACATACTGTATGTGTTATATCGTGTACATGTACATACATACTGTATGTGTTATATCGTGTACATGTACATACATACTGTATGTGTTATATCGTGTACATACATACTGTATGTGTTATATCGTGTACATGTACATGCATACTGTGTGTGTTATATCGTGTACATGTACATGCATACTGTATGTGTTATATCGTGTACATGTACATACATACTGTATGTGTTATATCGTGTACATGTACATACATACTGTATGTGTTATATCGTGTACATGTACATGCATACTGTATGTGTTATATCGTGTACATGTACATACATACTGTATGTGTTATATCGTGTACATGTACATGCATACTGTATGTGTTATATCGTGTACATGTACATACATACTGTATGTGTTATATCGTGTACATGTACATACATACTGTATGTGTTATATCGTGTACATGTACATACATACTGTGTGTGTTATATCGTGTACATGGCATACTGTATGTGTTATATCGTGTACATGTACATACATACTGTATGTGTTATATCGTGTACGTGTACATACATACTGTATGTGTTTATATCGTGTACATGTACATACATACTGTGTGTGTTATATCGTGTACATGTACATGCATACTGTATGTGTTATATCGTGTACGTGTACATACATACTGTATGTGTTATATCATGTACGTGTACATACATACTGTATGTGTTATATCGTGTACGTGTACATGCATACTGTATGTGTTATATTGTGTATGTACATACATACTGTATGTGTTATATCGTGTACGTGTACATACATACTGTATGTGTTATATCGTGTACGTGTACATACATACTGTATGTGTTATATCGTGTACATGTACATGCATACTGTATGTGTTATATCATGTACATGTACATGCATACTGTATGTGTTATATCGTGTACATGTACATACATACTGTATGTGTTATATCGTGTACATGTACATGCATACTGTATGTGTTATATCGTGTACGTGTACATGCATACTGTGTGTGTTTTGAAATGTATTGCACCAATCAAATAGTTCGGTCTTGTACTATGGCATTTTGAAAATGCATTGCGTACAAAGAATCGGATTGTTTCGTGATATATATACTGCCATATATATACTATCATTCAACCGCAGTTACTAGCATACCAGTACATTATCACGAAGATGGATTAATGACGTAAATGTAGTTCCTTAAACACTACGTAGTAACCCATCCTGAACCACAGATTAGTTTAAACATATTTATTTTCTCTCAATACATGATTATTTACAACAACTGATATAAGGAATTATCTTGGTGGTTTTGTATTTGTAACATTAAAATATCTTGTGTACATAATAATGCAATATGCTAACATGACTTTTGATGGCAATTAATCAATATCAATTAATTCAACCATCACATATTTTCTTGTATGTACACATGTGTAATACAACCTGGAAGGATTCTGATTGGTCGCGACATGACAGCTTGTTGTTGACACATATAGTTTGCAACTTTGCCATCATGTTTTCTTTGTTTGGGTCCGCCTCCGTGGTCGAGTGGTTAAGGTCGCTGACTTGTATACCACTGTAACCTATCATCACTGATGGTCACGGGTTCGAGCCCCGCTCAGGCCGTGTCTCATTTATATGAAAAAGTTGGCAGTTTCTTACGGAGGTTGGTGCACCCAAGTACTGGTTAACCGCTGGAGCCTGCCCAGGAAAGGTGTTGTTAAGTAAACTGCCCGCCGGCGATATAGCCCAAAATGGTGCTGATGCAGGCGTAAAACCCGAAATATAACATATAACATAACATGTTTTCTTTGTTGAAAAGCAATAAAAATGTTAAATATGCACTAGTGGGTTATACATATATAGTGATTAAAAGTATTTTATCGATTATCGTGGATTATTTTGTATATTGGGGACTACTTACTACAGCGTACGGATGTACCATACTGAATTCCTTGAGATGCAATAAGGCTCCAGGTATACAGGCAAACAGAACGTTTCTTTTTCAAATTTATGGTTACTGTTGAAATGTGATACAATGTTGTAATACAGTGAAACCTGTCTTAAGCAGCTAGCCAAGGGAATCACAGAAAGTGGCTGCTTAGCACAGGTGGCTGCTTAATAGAGGTGAAATTTATAGTAAAACAACATATTGGGAATTTAGAAACTGGCTGCTTAATACAGGTTGGCTGCTTAATGGAGGTGAAATTTATAGTAAAACAGCATATTGGGAATTTAGAAACTGGTTGCTTAATACAGGTTGGCTGCTTAATGGAGGTGAAATTTATAGTAAAACAGCATATTGGGAATTTAGAAACTGGCTGCTAAATACAGGTTGGCTGCTTAATGGAGGTGAAATTTATAGTAAAACAGCATATTGGGAATTTAGAAACTGGCTGCTTATTACAAGTTGGCTGTTTAATGGAGGTGACCACTAACAGGTTTAACTGTATATGAAACGAGTTCTGGAATTTTGCCATTAAGCTCACCAAAAGGCTTGTTTCATCAAATTTGATTGGTTGTTTCTGAGTCTTACTGCCAGCTGAACCAATCAGAAGCTTGAGACTGAGTTTTGAGATAGGAGAAAAGTTTTATAACCTTGAGGCATGGTATGGAATAACTATGAGTGTAAAGTGCTATATATATTATTTTAGTTGGAGGTGTACAAGCCGTTAGTGAACCTTGTATGTAACATGGTGACTATGGGCAGCCTATATGGAGGGGACAATCTCATGCTGGCTACAGAATATAGAAAGGTAATTAATAGCTCTATAAACATTTCATTCATCGCGAGGCAAAACCTCTCAACGTGTATTAACCCTTTCAACACTACAGGCCTCTAAATAGACTTACAAAAAATGTAGATCCAGATGAGCCGGCTCGTGACGGATCTGCACTTTTTGCCAGTAATAATTATTACTATTTTTAGATAAAATTACCCATTTTGATAAATGAACTGGTCCAAGTGTAATTTTCTTATTCATTTATTGGTCTAAAAATATCATGCACCAGTCCATGTCAGTTACTTGGTGTTGAATTGGTTAATCTCTCCTCGTATTACACACATCTAGTGAGGGAGTATCTCGTTGAAAACTTGAGGACAAACATACTGCCTCAAAGACATAGCCATCTTAGTTTATACACATTTATTTTAGCTCGATTGCAAAACAAGTTCTTACAACTTGTATTAATCACTCTCGAGACCTCATTCCTGATGGAATCCAACGCCACGAGGGAGAGAGAAGAGGCAACGTGGAATTTAAATGCCTAGCCTAAGGGCACAATCGTAACGGCTCCAGTGGGGGGCTCAAACTCCGGTCCTTTCGCACCTGAAGTGAATGTGCTACCACTGAGCTATCACGACTTCCATGAAGTACCCACCTTTGTGGCAGTAATAACTGCAATTCATATTTAGATATTTCAATCCGTTTTCCTGTACGTACTATTGAATGAATCCCCCCCCCCAATTGATTTGGTGTATTGGATTTGAATCTAATAAAATTGAGAGGGCAGCACCAGAAAATAATTGGGGTAGGAATGGGAGGTTGGTAGTCGTTGGGGGTTGGTAGTTGCTAGAGAGAGTGGGGGGGGGGGGGGAGAGTGATTATAGCATCAAATTGCTAATGGTCTTATCCTGGCTGATGGAAATTATAGCAATGTTTATATGGATTATATGTCAGCATTTGTTATCACCAAAGCAATATTCATGTTTATATGAATTATATTTCAGCATTTGTTATCACCAGAGCATTATTCATGTTTATATGAATTATATTTCAGCATTTATTATCACCGGAGCAATATTCATGTTTATATGAATTATATTTCAGCATTTGTTATCACCGGAGCAATATTCACCACCTAAAAAGATGATTGAGTTTTCTCGGAAACACCAAGAAGATAAAATTGTACAAGAGATCGAGGAAGATGTTAAACAACTTACAGCAGAACAGGCAGAAATAGAGGTACAAACTATTCATTTCATTATATCAGACCTGCATGGAAAATGGGGCCCTTGAGAGGGAGGCCATCTTCAGTTTAGTTTAATACAATCAATACAAAACAATACATAACAACAGCCAGCCTCAATGGTTTATGATGCACTAACATGTAATATCATAATCAGTGTGTAGTTCCTTTAAATATGACGCATAGAATATATCTTAGATGAACATATAATTGAATGAGCAAATGTAATTTTGGTAAGGCATAAATCTGTAATATTGAAGCATAAATATTATGGGTGGGCATTATAAATAAGTTACCTAACAGATATCCATACTCACATACGGTGCCAACAGATATCATCACTAGTTAAACATACCCATGCAAGTTTGGATGACACTCGGAACCAAGTATGAACAAACTAGTAACCAAGTAACCAGTGCTATTACATCAGTGGGCCCATCATAAACTGGTTAACAAGTCATCATTACTGAACCAAGTATGAACAAACTAGTAACCAAGTAACCAGTGCTATTACATCAGTGGGCCCATCATAAACTGGTAAACAAGTCATCATTACTAACACACAGACTGTTTGAGCAAGTTTTAAGTTCTACCGAATTGACATACTGAAATAATACATAAGTTCCTGATTGGAGCAATTTGAATACAGGATAGCTGGAAAATGAACATTTGTCCTATGACAACCAAGTTGTGTGTCTTGAAGTTATGAAGAAAATTACAATCCAAACCTCATTACTATTAGTAAACATTTTATTGCAGCTTGAGGAATTTGAGGTAATTTAGAGGAGTTGGTTTTAATTTGATACTATGTGTAGTGGTTTGTTATTTCTGATATCTATCTCTGAGTAATTATGCAACAGTAATTTGTAATGCCATTGGGAACGAGAAACGAATAGGTCTTTTGACTTCCCTCTCAGCAGACTACAAGCCCATGGATTCCCGGGCAACAAAATGTCGCTATTTCCCAGACTATTTGGTCAACAGATTAAAAATAAAAGCTTGGTTCTAATCCACATTGGCAGGCATTAACAATTGAAAACAAATCCAGTTGCCATTTTATTCAAATAATAAGAGGATATTTGTTTGTTTCAGTGAATGATCGAATTATATTTCACCGAATGAACATTGAAAGCATTATTATCACGAGTTGCACTAGCCACGAGTAGCCCGACAAGTGATAATACTAGCTTTCTATATTCATTAGTGAAATATTATTCAATCATTCTCTTAACAAATATTCTTTTTATTTTAGACTGAAAAGTGTTTTTTTTATAGAAAACGATGCAAGCATGCGCTAAATTATGCTACGTCGTGTTTAGATGACCATAAAGGACGTCATAAAACACCTATTCAATGTCGTCACCGACAGCTGAAGTCCGAAAACGTTCCCGTTGACAATATTTCAGCAGGCAGCGGCTAGCTACCACACATGCAATGCAGTGAGGAATAAAATGTGTTGTTTCCACAACTTTCAACACATATTATTTCACTGATGTGTGTTTTACGTTTATTTATCGTCGCTATCGGTTGCCCATTTGAGAGACGCCTCCTGAAGAGATTAGTCATTTTAGATTTTTGGAGGATAGTGCATGATATTGACAGAGCCCCATTCCAGAGTCTGCTCTGGTTCTTTTACGTGCACGGTGTACAGCACCGACACGAGACCTCGGTTTAACGTCCCATCTGAAAGACTGTTAATTTGATTATGGTCAGACAGGGGATCGAATCTGCGATCCCTGGATTACCAGTCCAGTGTGTTACCACTGGACTACAGATCCGTCTGTATATTTTCACTGATTTATTTTATGCTTTCCACTGAAATATAGAAATTTATCTATCTATCTATGGTTGTTGCTTTTCACAAATGTGAACCATATTTACGCAACAGTTGTTTATTATTTATTTATTATTTCTATGTAGGGGTACCAAGCACTAACACACAAGCCACTTCTTCATTTAGTTTTTGGATTTGGTCAGAATTGTACATGTATATATATTGCTATACATATATACACTAGAATACATATATTTCTCAAGTTAGATTGTATTGATGCTGGACTGTCTTGGTAGAAGGCGATGTGGGAGAAGTTGTCTCCCTGAGCTGTCTCATTTCTCCCTATATTTAACTCAGAGGGGGGGACATGGGGGAGAAATTTTCATGTAGAATATATTGATGTCACTGTCTTCCACAATGCAGATCTTCCACAATGCAGATCTTCCACAAGGATCTTCCACAAGGCAGATCTTCCACAATGCAGATCTTCCACAATGCAGATCTTCCACAAGGCAGATCTTCCACAAGGCAGATCTTCTACAAGGCAGATCTTCCACAAGGCAGAACTTCCACAAGGCAGATCTTCCACAAGGCAGATCTTTTACAAGGCAGATCTGTTACAAGGCAGATCTGTTACAAGGCAGATCTTTTACAAGGCAGATCTTCCACAAGGCAGATCTTCCACAAGGCCGATCTTCCACAAGGCAGAACTTCCACAAGGCAGATCTTCCACAAGGCAGATCTTTTACAAGGCAGATCTTTTACAAGGCAGATCTTCCACAAGGCAGAACTTCCACAAGGCAGATCTTTTACAAGGCAGATCTTTTACAAGGCAGATCTTCCACAAGGCAGATCTTCCACAAGGCAGATCTTTTACAAGGCAGATCTTTTACAAGGCAGATCTTTTACAAGGCAGATCTTCCACAAGGCAGAACTTCCACAAGGCAGATCTTTTACAAGGCAGATCTTCCACAAGGCAGATCTTCCACAAGGCAGATCATAATAGCGTATACAAATTATGAAAAAATGAAGCAAATTAATTGGTGTGGTTCACCAGATAGTTGGATGGGCAAGATACTTTGTGGATGTTGTGATAATGTTTGTTTCAGGTGAGAGAGGCCCGGAGTGTGCGCCCAGCTGTGGCCAGTACGATTGTGCCCTTAGGCAATGCACTTAAATCCCCCTCTATCTCCCTCATAGCGATGGATTCCATTAGGAATGATGTCTCGAAGGCGATTATGTTGTAAATGTTGTATAAACCTGTTTCGCAATCAAGCTCAAATAACTTTGTATTAACTAATATACACTTAAAATCTGGGGGCATGGCACCCAGAATGGTGGACAGGGCATGGAGCCACAGGCATAGCACCCAGAATGGTGGACAGGGCATGGAGCCACAGGCATAGCACCCAGAATGGTGGACAGGGCATGGAGCCACAGGCATAGCACCCAGAATGGTGGACAGGGCATGGAGCCACAGGCATAGCACCCATAATGGTGGACAGGGCATGGAGCCACAGGCATAGCACCCATAATGGTGGACAGGGCATGGAGCCACAGGCATAGCACCCATAATGGTGGACAGGGCATGGAGCCACAGGCATAGCACCCAGAATGGTGGACAGGGCATCCAGAATGGTGGACAGGGCACCCAGAATGGTGCACAGGGCATGGAGCCACAGGCATAGCTGGAGTATTGATTTTGATACAGATTTCACTTTTTCATATTGATTTTCAGGAGAAGTTGAATAGGGTTTATGATCTGGACAAGGTTATCCAGAACCAGTCGTTCCAAGTAACCAGTCTTAAGGAAGACAGGGTAATATATATTGCCTGCATTCTAGATTTTACAGAAGGAAAATGTAAACTTATATATTAACCCGTAACATGATAATCACGACTAATGTTGTTTACAGTCAAACCTGTCTTAAGCAGCCAGCCAAGGGAGTCAGAGAAAGTGGCTGCTTAGCACAGGTGGCTGCTTAATAGAGGTCAAATATATAATAAAACAACCGATTGGGGATCTGGAAACTGGCTGCTTAATACAGGTTGGCTGCTTAATGGAGGTGACCACTAACACAGGTTTAACTGTATGCAAACAGCTTTGAGTCAGAACACAGAATGTGCCATCTGATCAGGCTGTATGAACCACTTGGCTGAATAGCAAGCAACATAGATCCAGATCAGGCATACGCTATGGCTGATCTGGATCTATGTTGTTTGTACATTCCTTCCAATTTATTCAACATTTTAATTCTTATATGCGAGTGCATGCCAAAACCCACAGATTTCATGACCAAAGTAGGGGGGGGTTCGTCTTATACGCGAGATCGCCTTATGGCCAAGTATGGACTGTATAAAGGTCAGACAAGATTCTAAGTAGCAGTTAATGGAGATGTTATAGAGATACTGATCGATTATTCATTCCTAATGATAGTTAAATGGCTGCTATTTATATGGAGATAAAGTAGCATAGAAGCTTATTATGGTTGATAGAGTTAATATAATTCTGTTGTTGAAGCTACATGCAGCCTTTATTAAACCTGACCCTTTATTAAACCTGACGGGTGTGTATTGTTTTACCACTGAAAGTTAGATATTTATACCAATTATGAAGCAACATGAGGTCAATGACAATGCAATCATATATGTGTTTCTCCAAGTGAGAGGAAACGCGAGTACTTGAAGCAAAGCCACTTGTATGATCTGGCTGCCACCACGCCAGCTCATGCCTCACAGTCCGAGGATCAAACCCAGGTTGAATTGGTGAGAATAGAGCGTATTAAACACTGCACATATCAGCCAGCCTACAAGGGAATGGTACACAGGAATAAGGGAAGGTGCTAAAAACAAGTGTACACGTATTTTACCTTTTGTTTCACTTAAGATTTGCTGAATGATGCCTAATGGCACGGTACTGACAGCCTCTACATGGGAATGCATCATAACCTGACCATTAAAATCTGGAGATATTGTAAAATTGTAATATTTTACTAAAATTTGGTTGTGTTCTCACAAAAATTGATCTCCAGTCTGATTTGAAATATGTTGTGTCCCCAACCTAAAAAAAAACCCCATCTTACCTCACCACAAGCCCCCACTCGGTAAATGCATATTGAATTTATATGTTTGATACATGACAGGAGATGTTGGAACGAGCACTAAGTGGTTTATTGAAGAAGCAAAATCAACATTGTACCAATCCAAGGGAGTTGGAAATATTGATACAGCAACAGAAAACTTTGGAGAAAGAACTGTCCAGAGTGCTTCAACAATTGGCTGAGGCTTCTAAGGTAGGAACTATGAAACTTTGGAGAAAGAACTTCCAGGGTACTTCAACAATTGGCTGAGGCTTCTAAGGTAGGAACTATGAAACTTTGGAGAAAGAACTTCCAGGGTACTTCAACAATTGACTGAGGCTTCTAAGGTAGGAACTATGAAACTTTGGAGAAAGAACTTCCAGGGTACTTCAACAATTGGCTGAGGCTTCTAAGGTAGGAAATATGAAACTTTGGAGAAAGAACTGTCCTATATAGCCTGTAGGTGGTGATAGTTGATGTTTATCATTCTTTTATTATATATATAATTATGTTGTCCTCTCTACTTGCATTCTTTTATTATATATATAATTATGTGGTCCTCTACGTGCGAATTTTCGACTTAAAAAGCCTTTAAAAAAAAATTGAATTAGCCGGATGATTTTTGTTTTCCTTGAAAAAGGGTTTTAAGTCGAAAATTCGGATAAATATATATTACTAGTTCCATGTTGGGAACAATCAACATATAATTAATTCTTTTATCAACAGGAATTAGAAGAGACGACGGCAGAAAACAATAAATTAGAACATGAAGTGGCGTTACTAAGGTCTACGGTTCATGGGAATGTATCGCGTAGTAAAAGTGCTCCGTCATTGGTATGTATCGTACGAGCATGTTTACCACACTGTCTTGCATTTAACTCACAACTAGTAAAACTTGCACTTTGGAAAAACCACTGAGGAAAGTAGTCCCAAAAAACCACTGAGGAAAGTAGTCCCAAAAAACCACTGAGGAAAGTAGTCCCAAAAAACCACTGAGGAAAGTAGTCCCAAAAAACCACTGAGGAAAGTAGTCCCAAAAAACCACTGAGGAAAGTAGTCCCAAAAAACCACTGAGGAAAGTAGTCCCAAAAAACCACTGAGGAAAGTAATCCCAAAAAACCACTGAGGAAAGTAGTCCCAAAAAACCACTGAGGAAAGTAGTCCCAAAAAAACACTGAGGAAAGTAGTCTCAAAAAACACTGAGAAAAGTAGTCTCAAAAAACCACTGAGAAAAGTAGTCCCAAAAAACCACTAAGGAAAGTAGTCCCAAAAAACCACTAAGGAAAGTAGTCCCAAAAAACCACTAAGGAAAGTAGTCCCAAAAAACCACTAAGGAAAGTAGTCCCAAAAAACCACTGAGGAAAGTAGTCTCAAAAAACCACTGAGGAAAACAGTATTATTTATACATGTATTTGAGGTGTGGAATATGTTTCATGTTGCTGTAACCGAGATGTTATGGTCGGTGACTTCAAATCACTTGCCCCTCACTGCTGTAGGTTCAAATCTCACTGGGGTAGTCAAATTATGTCATGTGAGAAAGCTGTCCAGCTTACTTGTGGAAGGTGTTTGGTTTACCCTGGTGGGGGCACGTGCCTGAAACACTGCTAGGAGGGGGAGGGCACCTTCCTCCACCAGTAAGAGATATATAGATATATAGGATAAATGGAAGAACAATCCAACATTGCATCCATTATAATTTTTATATCAAAATCCTTGAGTAATGATTAATAAGTAAATATTGTACAGAATCAGGGCTCATTCTAGAGGACAACTTGGGCGAAATAGTTGCCCTAGGGACCCCTGACTTCGCCCACTACTCTACAAATTATTTACAATCTCCATACAAACAATTTTCCAGTAAGATACACTGTCCTATTTATAGAGCACTCATTTTATTCAAATGTTGTATTTAATGGTCATACTGTATATTTTAAGCCTATTTTGTTGATATTTATTAAATAACACTATATACGCATGTAATCAATCGCATGCTTTCTCAATTCTCCCAATAATTCTGACCTAGAATGAGACCTGAAAATGGACACAAATATTCATTAATTTTAAAAATGAAGTTTGTAGCACCTCGAGGACAACGGGGTGAATACTGAAAATCGTATTACCCTTTCCTTCATAGAGATTTAGGTTAATATACTATTTAAATCTCCATACAAACGACAGCCATTTAGCTATCATGCAGTGGATAAGTAGTCACCATGTCTATCCTACCTCCATAGATATTACTGGGACTACATAGAGATTTAGGTTAATATACTATTATATCTCCATACAAACAACAGCCATTTAGCTATCATGCAGTGGATAAGTAGTCACCATATCTATTCCACCTCCATAGATATTACTGGGACTACATAGAGATTTAGGTTAATATACTATTATATCTCCATACAAACGACAGCCATTTAGCTATCATGCAGTGGATAAGTAGTCGCCATATCTATCCCACCTCCATAGATTTTACTGGGACTACATAGAGATTTAGGTTAATATACTAGTATATCTCCATACAAAGGACAGCCATTTAGCTATCATGCAGTGGATAGATATTACTGGGACTACTTGAGATTCTGGCCATTATTATGAGCATTGACTTTGCTACTACATTGTCAATGTATGTTGTATTGGTAATGGCGTCAAGAGGTGCTTCTATGAGGGAAAGGGTCAATGTATGTTGTATTGGTAATGGCGTCAAGAGGTGCTTCTATGAGGGAAAGGGTCAATGTATGTTGTATTGGTAATGGCGTCAAGAGGTGCTTCTATGGGGGAAAGGGTCAATGTATGTTGTATTGGTAATGGCGTCAAGAGGTGCTTCTATGGGGGAAAGGGTCAATGTATGTTGTATTGGTAATGGCGTCAAGAGGTGCTTCTATGAGGGAAAGGGTCAATGTATGTTGTATTGGTAATGGCATCAAGAGGTGCTTCTATGAGGGAAAGGGTCAATGTATGTTATATTGGTAATGGCATCAAGAGGTGCTTCTATGAGGGAAAGGGTCAATGTATGTTATATTGGTAATGACATCAAGAGGTGCTTCTATGGGGGAAAGGGTTAACAAATCTTGCTCACAAGGTGCTGTTCTATGAAACTCAACGATGACATGTCCATTTTGTATTATTGTTTTGTTGCTGTAGTTTAACCATATTGTATTGCTTACCGTATATATATATATCAGGCCCGTCGCTGGGCATACGCAAGTACGCACGTGCGTATCATTGGTATCAGAAAACGAAAAAAATGAAAACTCCAAAAATGCATTAAAACCCCGGGGGTGGGCTTGTAGGGATACATAGGCGCCGTGATGTGTGTAGTGATGGAATAATTGAGCCCACTGCAAATATTGTGCATCTCAAAATTTAGTTTGTGCTATTTTACGTGCTTGTTTAATTGATAAGGGCGATAGATCATCAACAAATTTCCGGGGGGCATGGCCTCGGACCCCCCTAGCGTACTCGCTCGCTATGCTCACTCGACAAACGAGCATATTTTGGCCGTGCGTATCATCAAAATAGCTCCAGCAACGGCCCTGTATATACATGCATATAGTTACACAATAATAATATAATATAGCAAAAGCAAATGGATTGGGCAACACGTTCTAACAACATTACATTAAGCTCTTCACATTTGTTGCTCTCCCTGCAGTGGAGGAAGGAAATAAAGATATCTATCTTGTCCATTTTGCATGATTTTTGCTTGAAATCGGCTTGAAATTGGGTTCCTCAAGACTGGTTTTATGGCCATAACATGCATTAATGTTACTGTATTCAAACAAAAAGATATCTAACGGGTGAAGGGTATTTGGTGTGCTTTGTATTCAATTCACTCAAAGTCGAAAAGCGTTCGCTTCAGATGCGAGAAATGTGAGTTCGCGCCAAGCTGTAACTGTTACGAGTGTGCCCTTAGGCAAGGCATTTAAATTCCACATTGCCTCTTCTCTCCCTCATAGCAATGGATTCCATCAGGAATGAGGTCTCGAGAGTGATTAATATAAATTGTAAGAATTTGTTTTGCAATCAAGCTAGAATAAATTTGTATAAACTAATTCACTTAAACGACACAACAAACACAATTGACCTATTGTTTTGTGTATAATTCAGTCGACCGAGTCAATACGCACGAAGATGAAGATGGAGAAAGACCTTGCACAGGTAAAGGACATAATGGCTGGGCTGTCACAGGAAGGGGCGAGGCTACAGGAAATGATGAGCACGTTGCGCAAACCCAGATCTGCCACAACCCCACAGAGCCCTACTTCACCACTTCAGAAAGGTGCTGTATTTGTACTTGAGTCTATGCTAAGAATGGATCCGTGGTCCAGTGGTTAACATGTTGACTGTGAATCCAGGGGTTCGATCCCCCGTCTGACCATAATAAAATTAAGTCTTTCAGATGGGACTTCAAACTGAGGTCTGGTGTCAGTGCTGTACACTGTGCACGTAAATGAACCAGAGGAGACTCTGGAATGGGTCTCTGTTTGTATCATTGCACTATCCTCCAAAAATCTAAAATAACTACCGGGTAATCTCTTCAGGAGGGGTCGCTCATGCTCATATGGGCAACCGGTAGTGACGATAAATAACGTAAAACACACATACATGGGTGGGGAGTTCGGCACCCTGTCCAGATTCTAATATTAACAGTCTTTCAGATGGATGGATAAACAGAGGTACATTGTATCAGTGCTATCCACATGGTATATAGTAGAACCTGAGAGAGATGCTTCTGGAATTGCCGTGTCTTCTATATCTCGCCCCACCCTATATAAAATCATTCATATACTTCATTGAAAAAAAAAGTAATATATTGGAGGTGTCACCTCGAAACGTTTAATAATAATAAAACAACTTGAGCTGAAAGAAATATGCATCAACTAATTGTGTTGCATCATGTGGAGTGCACACTATTCAACCCTTACATGTATTGTGTCCGCCTCCATGGTCAAGTGGTTAAGGTCGCTGACTTGTATACCACTGTAACATATCATCATTGATGGTCACGGGTTCGAGCCCCGCTCAGACCATGTCTCATTTATATGAAAAGTTGGCAGTTTCTTACGGAGGTTGGTGCACCCAAGTACTTGTTAACCGCTGGAGCCTGCCCAGGAAAGTTGTTGTTAGGTAAACTGCCCGTCGGCGATATAGCCCAAAAATGGTGCTGATGCAGGCGTAAAACCCGAAATATAACATAACATACATGTATTGTGCGGTCACCTGTGAACAAAGACCGCCTTGTGCCATTCCTGTGTGTTGTCCTTATTGTATGCCATGACTATGATGAATGATCTTTTGTGTTATGTTGCGTTAGTTTCACAAGTATGCATGCACTATGCATGTTTCTCCGCCTCTGTGGTCCAGTAGTTAAGGTCGCTGACTTGTATACCACTGTAACCTATCATCACTGATGGTCACGGGTTCGAGCCCCGCTCAGGTCGTGTATCATTATATGAAAAAGTTGGCAGTTTCTTATGGAGGTTTGTGCACCCAAGTACTGGTTAACCACTGGAGCCTGCCCAGGAAAGGTGTTGTTGGTAAACTGCCCGCCAGCGATATAGCCCGAAAATGGTGCTGATGCAGGCGTAAAACCCGAAATATAACATAACTATGCATGTTTTACCACATGGAATGACCTCGTTAATTTATGTAATTTTTAGGTCAATTCGGAGGTTTAGATCAGCACACTGACAGGAAGGCCAACGGGAAGACGTACTACGAGACCGACCTTGACAATGGCGAGTCCAAGGATCTCGCTCAGGTCACGGCTCTACTAGCCTCGTATCACCTGCTACCAGGACAACCAGTCGAGGACATGAGTACGAGTCCACAGCCCCTCAGTCACAGGTCGAATGTGGGGAGAAGTTTTGGTTCCCCGCCACCGAGCACAGAAGAGGGAACCAGTGCATTTAGAACTGTAGTAAGATGATAAATAATTTGTTGTTATACAGCCATATCAACGTACGGGTATCTGATTCAATATAGTCAAAAAATGTATCACTCCACATATAAATTTACAAACAAAAAACATTGATGAAATTACAATTCCAGTAAATTTACTTGCTTTTTAAGTTTTATTGAATGCATGTTTTTTTTTCATTTTTGGGGCCCCTATTGGGTAACCTCATTTATTTTTCATACATACATACATTTTTATATACATAGTATACATATGCATAAAGTGATGTTTAAAGTAAAACAAATACATGTAGATCTGTTGTCAATGTAATGAATTTCATGTACGTATGAAAATAATTTTGGGCGAGAATAATTTTACCCCCGACAAAAAATGACCAAAAATGCTTTAAGATGAAAGAAAAGGAGAAAAAATGTAAAAAGGAAGAGAATGTAGTACATTTTTTTATGATCATTTCCATGTTATCATACTAAATGTATTTGTTGGTTATTTCGGGGATATTATATTATTATAGAAAATTTGACCATTTCATATTATATTGCCTTTTCCAGTGTGATCCGTATATCAAGGTAGTTTTTAAAATGCTCAAAATGGGGAATCGCTTTCCTATATTTCATTTTAAAAATAAAGAATTTGCACAAAATAATAAAAGTAATTTATACATCTATTCGATTTAGAATTATCAGTTCTACCAAAACATATATCCGCTAGATTGAATGCATGTTGGCATGAAATAAAATGGTACCCTTATTGGGAATAATTTACAATCTAGCGAGGTCGTGGGAAAATCTTTTAAAATGAAGGTTAAAGATATTTATCCTACCTTCATGCGAAATAACATTCAAAAACGGCCTGCCTAATAAATTTTGCTTTATTAGTCAGTGCCTAATAAAGCTTTCGTGACGTCATAGGGCTAACCGTGGATATAAATAGAAATATCAATGCGCAACATATTACCAAGTGCATAGCGAGTTTGTAAGCTGTCATGGCTAGTTTGTTTGTTTTTGTGTCGGGTGCACACTCAGAATGTAGGATAAATAGAATATTAGGTTAATGTCTTATCAATTTTAACTTATTAGGCGAGTCAGAGAAAAAATACAAGGCTCGGCAGAGACTCGCCTTGTATTTTCTCTCCGACTCGCCTAATAAATTTAAATTTATAAGACAGTAACCTAATATTCTCTATATATAAAGATATAATCCTGATTAGAAAGGCAAAATTGCACTGTATTTTATTTAATACAAATTTATTTTAGCTCGATTGCGAAACAAGTTCTTACAGTTAATCATTGGCGTAAAGTTATATGACTGTTCAAAAATATATTAAACTGCACTGTGAGTGGCCATTATTTTTTTGCCAGCAATTCAAATAAAAAGTTACGAACAGTGATTTGCGCACATTCATCTCTTTGGTCCGCCTCCGTGGTCGAGTGGTTATGGTCACTGACTTGTATACCACTGTAACCTATCATCACTGATGGTCACGGGATCGAGCCCCGCTCAGGCCGTGTCTCATTTATATGAAAAAGTTGGCAGTTTCTTACGGAGGTTGGTGCACCCAAGTACTGGTTAACCGCTGGAGCCTGCCCAGGAAAGGTGTTGTTAGGTAAACTGCCCACCGGCGATATAGCCCAAAATGGTGCTGATGCAGGCGTAAAACCCGAAATATAATAATAATAATATCATTTCTTTGATCTTTCTCGTTTGTTATTTGGAAATATGGAGTTACAACTAGCGACAAACGTAAACGAAGAATATCCTAGTCTAAATAAGGTTATATATCAACAATGGTCACGTACATTTAAAATGTAACTTTCTATGTTGCAAAACCTGTGGTAATGCTGATTTTGTAATGAATACTGTTACACATGTAATATGAAAAAATCGAATTGTATGGCATGTATCACTCTTCGTGTTTACAGACAAACATTGATGAAAATGCAATTCCAGAAAATGCAATTCCAGAAAATGCATTTCCAGTATATTTGTTTCACATGTCTTCAATTTGAAGACTAACATTTACTTCCTGTTACTCGTATCGTAACAATGTTTTTTTTTAAATTGTGAAAATAATATTGAACTTGTCGTTGCTGATTTCCGTTATAAATGTAAAATCAACCATTTAAAACTAAATTTACTTTTCAGTCATTGTTGGATTAGTAATTGCTCACAAAATGACAAATTAGTCGTTTCATGAAATGAATGAACCATATTTTCAGTCATTTCATGAAATTCTTATAAATTTTAGTCATTTCGTGAAATGTCCAAGGATCATGTGAATTATACGAATCAAACTAATTGATTGTTTGTACATGCATTACACGTAATGTCTGAAGTATTTATGCATTACATGATTGACATGTGACTTGTTTCACAGATTGCCTGTAACATCTACAAACAATCAATTCGCACATCAAAGTTTTCACGATAAAGAATGAGTAGCAACGGGGTGCTAAATGAAGGGTGAAAATTAAATATTTACACATTTCAAAATTGAATTGCAATTGAATGTTGGGATAAAAGGATAATGAATAATGGTGAAATTATTTACACTGGAAACAAATTTTGAATAAACATGCTATTATTTACACTGGAAACAAATTTTGAAAAAACATGCAATTATTTACACCGGAATTGTTTTTTGAATAAACATGCAATTATTTATACTGGCAGAGAATTATGAATTAACATGCAATTGTTTAAACCGAAAAAGAATTTTGAATAAACATGCAATTATTTACACCAGAAAAGCATTTTGAATAAAAATGCAATTATTACACAGGAAAAGCATTTTGAATAAAAATGCAATTATTTACACAGGAAAAGCATTTTGAATAAAAATGCAATTATTTACACAGGAAAAGCATTTTGAATAAAAATGCAATTATTTACACAGGAAAAGCATTTTGAATAAAAATGCAATTATTTACACAGGAAAAGCATTTTGAATAAAAATGCAATTATTTACACAGGAAAAGCATTTTGAATAAAAATGCAATTATTTACACAGGAAAAGCATTTTGAATAAAAATGCAATTATTTACACAGGAAAAGCATTTTGAATAAAAATGCAATTATTTACACAGGAAAAGCATTTTGAATAAAAATGCAATTATTTACACAGGAAAAGCATTTTGAATAAAAATGCAATTATTTACACAGGAAAAGCATTTTGAATAAAAATGCAATTATTTACACAGGAAAAGCATTTTGAATAAAAATGCAATTATTTACACAGAGCATTTTGAATAAAAATGCAATTATTTACACCGGCAGAGTATTTGGAACAAACATGCAATTATTTACACCGGCAGAGTATTTGGAATAAACATGCAATTATTTACACAGGAAAAGCATTTTGAATAAAATTGCAATTATTTACACTGGCAGAGTATTTGGAATAAACATGCAATTATTTACACAGGAAAAGAATTTTGAATAAACATGTTTGATTTTACAGAGTCCATCGAAGAAAGAAGATGACGCAACATATCATGCAACACTCGCCAAAGCAACATTTCACCCTAGCAACAATGCACCGCTAGAGGTAGGTAGTTGCTAGCTAGTGTGTGTGCGTGCATTAACCTGAAGAAGTTAGGCTTTTAAAAGTTTATGGAGGCGAGAGTCCCATTCCAGAGGCTCATCTGGATTTGTATGTGCGCTATTGTATGTAATGCACCGACACAAGACCTTGGTTTTAAGTCTCATTTTAAAGGATCGAACCAGGAACCTTTGGATTACCAGTCCAGCACCTTACCACTAGACCACTGATCCACAATTGATGCAATATTGGCATAGGCGCTCTAAGTATAATACACAGGCACAAGACACTCTTTTTTTTGGCCCTATGGTATAGTAAGTATGGGCCAAAAAAAAATAATTGTGTCTTGTGTCTGCGGTACAATATTGATGGAAATATCGTGAAAGTAGAGTGTCTTGTCATGTGACTAAATCATGAGCTCTTGTGGAGTGAAACCTGACTGCTTTGCACAGGTGGTTGCTGAATACGAGGACATATATGTAATAAACTGCAGGTTAATTACACCTTCCTCCTGTTATCATCACTGATGGTCACGGGTTCGAGCCCCGCTCAGGCCGTGTCTCATTTATATGAAAAAGTTGGCAGTTTCTTATGGAGGTTGGTGCACCCAAGTACTGGTTAATCGCTGGAGCCTGCCCAGGAAAGGTGTTGTTAGGTAAACTGCCCACCGGCGATATAGCCCAAAATGGTGCTGATGCAGGCGTAAAACACGAAATATAACATAACCTTCCTCCTGTGTGCGACTCCTAGTGATGTGGATTTGCTTGTGTCTGACACAATCCTCCGAGGAGTATCTATTGTGTGCCACCGTGAAAGCTGGAACACCACATCTATTGTGTGCCACCGTGAAAGCTGGAACACCACATCTATTGTGTGCCACCGTGAAAGCTGGAACACCACATTGTACCTATAGATTTATATTGATGGCTAAGTGGTTGAGGTCATTAACTTAAAATGCCTTACCCCTCACTGCTGTTTGTTCGATTCCCACCAGGGGTGTCAAATTCCTTCAAGGTCAGTGGTTCTACCCAGTTTCTCATCCGTGCCTGAAATACAGCTTGGATTGCCAACCTAGGTCTTGCTCTATCAGTAATAGCTGGATAGTCATTGTATCACCTAAGCTGTTGGTGCAATTTTAACCCATTCAACGCCAAGTAACTCACATGGACTGGTCCATGATCAGTTTTTAGACCAATAAATTAATACGAAAATTACATTTGGACCAGTTCATTTATCAAAATGGGTAATTTTGTCTTAAATAGTAATATTACTGGCAAAAAGTGCAGATCCTGATGAGACGGCTCGTCACGAGCCGGCTCATCTGGATCTACACTTTTTGTAAGCCTATTTAGAGGTCTGTGGTATTGAAAGGGTTAATTCATGCGAAATAAGTTCCTACAATTTATATTAATCACTCTCGTGACCTCAGTGCTGATGGAATCCATCGCCACGATGGAGAGAGAAGAGGCAAAGTGGAATTTAAATGCCTTGCCTAAGGGCACAATCGTAATGTCTCCAGCGGGGCTCAAACTCCCTGCTTTTCGCACATGAAGCGAACACGCTACCACGGCGCTATCACAACTTCCACTCTTTAATCCTTTAAACTATGGAGAGGACCGACTCTATTGTTGTTATAGATTGTGGTCCATCACAATTTTGTGTATGTATGTAATATTTGAATGATTGTGCTTGTGTATACATATACAATAAAATATGATTAAACTAAATTAAACTTTAAGCCTCAAAATCATGCAAACAAACAAATGATTTGATATACATAGTTCCCGTGTGACGTCATCATTCCTACTGTGGCTGCCATTTTGAATGGCAAAGTTGATCAGATATTATATATAATATATAGTAGCTTAATTTTGTTTTCTTCATAAAATATTTATTTTTCATCCCATCACCATGGTTCATACATTGTTGGAAAGCTCTCAATGGACATATTTTTTGTATCATTTCACAAATTTCATATCAATAACGAATACATAATAATTTACCTGTATATTAATATTTCAACTGTGAAAATAGACTTTCAAAAATAGGTGCAAGTTAAGTTCTTATAATTTATAGTCCATACATCACTGTCAAAAAAAAAGTTATTGCAATTAAAGAATTACTAGTAAAATCATGAAATTGCCGTTAATAAAACTTGCCAGTCAAAATGGCTGCCAAGATAAGATCTTATCAGTGTTTTTGACTGCCGTGGGAACTATGTATTGAACAAGCAAATAATAAAACATAGTATTGTAGTATATTCTGTTTTATTTCTGTCATAGAGTGGTTTGGAAGCAGACTGTTCACCTGATCAATGGGATATTGGAGAAGCAGATGACAATACTAAAAGATTTTTTGGTGAGTTTCTTGTTCCAGTTGTAAATAGTGAAGGTACACTCAAACCTGTCTTACCCAACCAGTCAAGGGAAGTACAGAAAGTTGTTGATGTCAAATATGTAATCAGATTCAAGTTAGGGAAGCTGGCCATGTATTACATGTTGACTGCTTAATAGTGGTTACCGGTAGCAGAGGCTTCACTGTAGATAGGATCTTGCTTAATAGAGGTTACCGGTAGCAGAGGCTTCACTGTAGATAGGATCTTGCTTAATAGAGGTTACCGGTAGCAGAGGCTTCACTGTAGATAGGATCTTGCTTAATAGAGGTTACCGGTAGCAGAGGCTTCACTGTAGATAGGATCTTGCTTAATAGAGGTTACCGGTAGCAGAGGCTTCACTGTAGATAGGATCTTGCTTAATAGAGGTTACCGGTAGCAGAGGCTTCACTGTAGATAGGATCTTGCTTAATAGAGGTTACCGGTAGCAGAGGCTTCACTGTAGATAGGATCTTGCTTAATAGAGGTTACCGGTAGCAGAGGCTTCACTGTAGATAGGATCTTGCTTAATAGAGGTTACCGGTAGCAGAGCCTTCACTGTAGATAGGATCTTGCTTAATAGAGGTTACCGGTAGCAGAGGCTTCACTGTAGATATGATCTTGCTTAATAGAGGTTACCGGTAGCAGAGGCTTCACTGTAGATAGGATCTTGCTTAATAGAGGTTACCGGTAGCAGAGGCTTCACTGTAGATAGGATCTTGCTTAATAGAGGTTACCGGTAGCAGAGGCTTCACTGTAGATAGGATCTTGCTTAATAGAGGTTACCGGTAGCAGAGCCTTCACTGTAGATAGGATCTTGCTTAATAGAGGTTACCGGTAGCAGAGCCTTCACTGTAGATAGGATCTTGCAGGAGTGGCCTTATACACGACAGGGTTTTCCCAACCCGAGGGACAGAGGGCGTCCAGAGATACATACCTGTGGAGTAGCTGTGGTGTAATGGATACGATGTCCACCTCATTACCAAGAGGTTGTGAGTTCAAGCCCTGCCAGAACCAAGGTGGTGGTCTCGTTAGTCAAGACACTTAAGTCCATATTGACTCCTCTCTCCCTTATGGTGATGAATACCCCATCAGGGATGAAGTGTAGAGGATCGAACCCAGGTTGCATTGGTGAGAAGCTAGCGCGACAGCTCATTTATGTAGTAGTCCGTTAATCTTCATTTCAACACATTATATTGATTTGTAAATATGACCATTCTAGGTCCGAATTTTTGGGAGAAACCTTAAATGGTGTTCTTTAATATACTTCTGCAAAATAGGGTTAAAATGCACAGTACAACCATTAAATACAACATTTGAATAGGAGTGCTTTATAATGGGCCAGTGTATCTTACTAGACAAAATATTTGAGAAAATCGTAAAAACCAATTTTTTTTATTTTTTTTTGTTTTTGGGAGAAGTCAGGGTCCCTAGGGCGACAATTTCGCCCACATCGCCCTCTAAAATGATCCCTGTATGTCGAGACATAGGTTGCTTGTTAATTTAGGTCTGATTCCGAAGAACATGCCTAAGCAGCAGACGGTAAGGGACGTAAAAAGAATCTCGGAGACTCGGAAAGAGGGGAGGAAAAAAGATGAAGGTACCATTTCTGTTAAAGATTGAATTAAGATGAGTATTTCATCACATGGTATGAAACAGCCAGACAAATATTTATATGCTGTAATGTATAAAGTACTGCTTGAACATTTAAAGGATTTGTTGACATTGACAGATTTAGTTACAGATTAGCGACATTGACCGATTTAGTTACAGATTAGCGACATTGACAGATTTAGTTACAGATTAGCGACATTGACCGATTTAGTTACAGATTAGCGACATTGACAGATTTAGTTACAGATTACCGACATTGACTGATTTAGTTACAGATTAGCGACATTGACAGATTTAGTTACAGATTACCGACATTGACCGATTTAGTTACAGATTAGAGACATTGACTGATTTAGTTACAGATTAGCGACATTGACTGATTTAGTTACAGATTACCGACATTGACAGATTTAGTTACAGGTTAGCAACATTGACTGATTTAGTTACAGGTTAGCGACATTGACTGATTTAGTTACAGGTTAGCGACATTGACTGATTTAGTTACAGGTTAGCAACATTGACTGATTTAGTTACAGGTTAGCAACATTGACTGATTTAGTTACAGGTTAGCAACATTGACCGATTTAGTTACAGATTACCGACATTGACAGATTTAGTTACAGATTAGCGACATTGACTGATTTAGTTACAGATTAGCGACATTGACAGATTTAGTTACAGATTAGCGACATTGACAGATTTAGTTACAGATTAGCGACATTGACCGATTTAGTTACAGATTAGCGACATTGACAGATTTAGTTACAGATTAGCGACATTGACCGATTTAGTTACAGATTAGCGACATTGACAGATTTAGTTACAGATTAGCGACATTGACAGATTTAGTTACAGATTAGCGACATTGACCGATTTAGTTACAGATTAGCGACATTGACAGATTTAGTTACAGATTAGCGACATTGACCGATTTAGTTACAGATTAGCGACATTGACAGATTTAGTTACAGATTAGCAACATTGACAGATTTAGTTACAGATTAGCGACATTGACCGATTTAGTTACAGATTAGCGACATTGACAGATTTAGTTACAGATTAGCGACATTGACCGATTTAGTTACAGATTAGCGACATTGACAGATTTAGTTACAGATTAGTGACATTGACCGATTTAGTTACAGATTTGCTCTACTTTTCAGCTCCATATTATTTCCCAATTTTGAGATCAATGTTCGTCCCAATTTTGACCTCCGGATGATTTTGGTTTTGGGGTTATAGATTGGTTTCAACCATTTACTCTAGACATGGAGGTATATGAAACATCGCAGAAGTGGCTTGAAGTCTCAAACATGGTCTCACGCTCTGTGATTGTTGAGTCTAAGCCTCACTTTCAACCAGACATATTAATGGAGGTTGTGCTTGGGGTCTGAGCACCGTGTTATTTACCTCCATGCCAGGAGAATAGTATGCTATTCCTTGATGTTATAAATGTGTACAGATAATATGGGTTTACATGCGGTTTATTGCGTTCAGGCTTTCAATTTTGTTGAGGTGTAATATAGGGCTGTGTTCTATCATTCTACCTTATATGCTGTTTGTATAATATTTTTATAATTATATAATTATGCAGTTTTTATATCATAAACTTGCATGCATAGAATTTGACATGTGTCACAGATTTTCTGTGAACGAGTCACACGGACATACACTGAGTCACACGGACATACACTGAGTCACACGGACATACACTGTGTCACACAGACATACGCTGAGTCACACGGACATACGCTGAGTCACACGGACATACACTGAGTCACACGGACATACACTGAGTCACACGGACATACACTGAGTCACACGGACATACGCTGAGTCACACGGACATACACTGAGTCACACGGACATACGCTGAGTCACACGGACATACACTGAGTCACACGGACATACGTTGAATCACACGGACATACGCTGAGTCACATAGACATACGCTGAGTCACATGGACATACGCTGAGTCACACGGACATACGCTGAGTCACACAGACCTACGCTGAGTCACACGGACATACGCTGAGTCACACGGACATACACCGAGTCACACGGACATACGCTGAGTCACACGGACATACACTGAGTCACACGGACATACACTGTGTCACACGGACATACACTGAGTCACACAGACATACAGTGTCACGGACATACGCTGAGTCACATGGACATACGCTGAGTCACACGGACATACGCTGAGTCCACAGACCTACGCTGAGCCACACGGACATACGCTGAGTCACACGGACATATGCTAGATGTAGTCTAACCCTTAAAATGCTAATCACAACTGAAGTTGCTTTTGCAAATAGCATAGAGCCAGATCAGACGGCACAGAACGTATGGCACAGAACATGCTGTCTAATCAGGCTCTATTCTGTTTGCTATTCAGATACTGGAGCTAAATCACTTGGCTGAAAGGCAAATAAAATAGATCCTGATCAGATGCTGTGGCTGATATCTATGTTGTTTGCACATTCCTTCCAATTTATTCGGCATTTTAAGGGTTAATAATGAATTCCTTGTAATACGTTAATCGGTATAAGTATATCTAAATGCCGGCATAATGAGAGACATCGGTCAGTTACTGCCCCTGAATATTCCCTAAAAGTAGATAGGTCCTATTAACTGTTTTCCTCTGTTTTTATCATAGGTTCCTTTGCACAACATGCTAGCAATTTTATTCCACTATCGCTTTTTATGGGTACTTATTTGTAAGACAATGCTATCGGTTATTTAACACGATTTTGATAAAATCACAATTATCATACCACAACAGTAAAAACAAAGGATTCTAACTAAAAGACCTATTCACATTTTGGAATAAATCGGACTTTATCTGCCAAGGGAGGTAATAGAAAATTAGAGATTTGATTTCATTGATTTAACCCTACTCGTGCTGAAATTCCATAAGGCCTGAGAAGAATAAAGGTTTGTTTCAGGTCCCTACCTAATCTTATTATTTAATTATTTATATTTTACAAACATGACATTGTCTCAAAAATAATCCAAAATACAAATTCTTGTTTTAAAAAGAATCGTACATACCCAGTAAAATGTTTTTTTAATTTTAGACAAATTTAATTTAGCTTGATTGCGAATCAAGTTCCTACAACTTATATTAACCACTCTCGATACCTCATTTCATGATGGAATCCATCGCCACGAGGAAGAGAGAAGAGGCAATGTGGAATTTAAAAGCCTTACCTATCTTGTCACAATCTTAACGGCTACTGCTGAGCGCGAACTCTGGGCATTTCGCACCTGCAACGAACGCTCAACCACTGCGCTATCATGATAGTCAATATTTTACCCAATTGTGACCATAAACAAACCTTAGGCTTAAGGCCATTATTGAATTGATAATAGTTTCTCATCCCCATCCATTTTATTGTTTTATATAATTATAATTAACCGATCATCACTGATGGTCACGGGTTCGAGCCCCGCTCAGACCGTGTTTCATTTATATGAAAAAGTTGGCAGTTTCTTACGGAGGTTGGTGTACCCAAGTACTGGTTAACCGCTGGAGCCTGCCCAGGAAAGTTAGTGTTGTTAGATTAACTGCCGCCGGCGATATAGCCCAAAAATGGGCCAAAAAATATAACATAACATATATAATTATAATTTAAAAAAATACTTGTTTACACTATTTTTCCAAAATAAAAAATGTAAACATTTGGACAGATGAGAATTTATCAATTAGCTTAGAAATGGCCTGATGGAATTTGAATCTTGTTTATCTCTCAAGAAAGTGTGGAGCTTAGTAAGACAATTACAGAATAGTAAAGCTATATATCCGATGCAAAGGAAAATGGGGCTTATTCAGATAAGGTTGTCCCAACAATGTACTTAGAACGTGATGCACAATGTGATATTTCTAGGATATTTGCATCAGATCTGTAGTTTTATTTGTTCATGTAAAGATATTTGAATTAACTCTGGGGGCCACATAGGTTACAGCCATTGACTTCAAATCACATGCTCAGCAACCACAGTAGGTGTGGAAGTCGTGATAGCGCAGTGGATGCGCGTTCGCTTCAGGTGCGAAAGGCCCAGAGTTCGAGCCCCGCTGGAGCCGTTATGATTGTGTCCTTAGGCAAGGCATTTAAATTCCACGTTGCCTCTTCTCTCCCTCGTGGCGATGGATTTCATCAGGAATGAGGTCTCGAGAGTGATTTATATAAGTTGAAGAACTTGTTTCGCAATCGAGCTAAAATAAATTTGTATAAACTAACCACAGTAGGTTTGAATCCCACTACGATTTTCATTCGTGTGAGGAAAACTATCCAGTTGATTTCCAGAGGTCAGTGGATTTACTCTACATGGATGCCCATCTGTGCCTGAAATACTGGGGGTCTTCATCAACCAATAAAAGCTAGATCACCATGTCTGAGAAAATGAGGCCAAATGCCGTAAAATGAATGTCGAGATACAGTGATTGTAAAAAGTGTTTGTGATACAAAGCTGTGATGTTTCGACAAACATGAGACCTGTTGCGATTGAAAACTGACATTTAGAGCGTCACAAGGTCAATTTTGACGTCAGAAAAATATGGATACAAAAATTGACACTCCTCCTTTAAGCATAATTATTCTCGTAATTAAAGTTGTCCAAGAATTCTTAATATATGTTTCTCTGTACCTTTAAAGCTAATGAAGATATTCTTCTGGTAGAGGAGTACCCTGCTGCCCCCCCCCTTCCGAGCAGTATTTCAGGAACGGACGGGTACCCAGGTAGAACCACTGACCTTCCCCAAGCCAACTGGATAGCTTCCTTGTATGTATGACTAGTTTTCAACACGTCCAGTGGGATTCAAACCTACAGTTGTGAGGGGCAAGTGCTTAGTAGTCACTCGGGTCAAGGAGGCTGGGTCCTCGGGAGTTAAGATTATAATTATGGTTGTTGTTGTATCTGATGCAGTATAATACATTTTATCCTACCTTCATGCGAAATAACGTACAAAAATGGCCTGCCTAATAAATTTTGCTTTATTAGTCAGTGCCTAATAAAGCTTTCGTGACGTCATAGGGCTAACCGTGGATATAAATAGAAATAGCAATGCGCAACATATTACCAAGTACGTAGCGAGTTTGTAAGCTGTCATGGCTAGTTTGTTTGTTTTTGTGTCGGGTGCACACTCAGAATGTAGGATAAATAGAATATTAGGTTACTGTCTTATAAATTTTAATTTATTAGGCGAGTTGGAGAAAAAATACAAGGCGAGGCAGAGCCTCGCCTTGTATTTTTTCGGAGACGAGCCTAATAAATTAAAATTTATAAGACAGTAACCTAATATTCTTTATATAACTAACTGCATGGATTCAACAGTTATTGACATGATTGTGGCATTGTTCTTGACAAATATATATCCATATCCGATTTGTTCTCTTTGTGTGACTATATTTGATCACATTGTCCAGTTCAAATTATATACCACTGAGTGTACTTAGACATGAGTTATATGATAGTTTTCAATGTTCATGAGTGAAATATAATTTGAACAAATTTTCTTTTTGTTTTATGCTGGAAAATGATTTCCGTGGTAGCAGATAATGTGAACTAACTGTAAATGGTTGCAAAATATTGTACGAAATAACCGCGGGTGTAAGATCCTTTATATCACATTACCATAGAGCGTTCGGTTTAATAAATAACGTTGCTACTTTCATTTTGGCGACAAGTGTCGGCGCAACTTGTCACTAAATTGTCATGATGTCACTACGCAAGGCAGAGTTATATTTAAGTTTTATACAGCGTTATAATTGCGTCGATACATCTTTTAAATCATAGTGTGTCTTACCATTAACGTTATGTACCAATTCAAATAGAAATATGCATACTTTATTTAATTTATTTATTTATAAGTTTATTGTAAAGGGAGGGAAACAATTGTGCATAAAACAGTAAGAATAAATTTGATATGTGTCCAATCAGTGAAATATCGCTTTCATTTGATAATTGTCCAGAAGTCATTGAAAAGCATGAAATAAAAATACATAAATGTATCGTACGATTACAACATAGTGCATGTCTTCTTTGTTTTCACTTTGTACGTACACACTGTAATATTGCATGCTTTACATGTACATCTTTTATTACCCTTTGTATAATTTCTTCCATTTTCTAGACTTGCCTACTTTACATATTGGGGTCATTCCATCCGATTATAATGGCATCGCCCATGTATATGAAAACCTTCCGCAACAGAAGGCCGCTTCTACTGAGCAAAAATTTCCCTGGTCAGCCTTACTGAAAGAGGACGAGAATGCATCAGGCACAAAGAGACGGCGCTCCAATTTACATCTTATGGCTCCAAAACCCTATTCTCTAAATAGCAAGCCCACACCCTATAGCAGTGTAAACAATATAGCCTCATCTTCAGTATATAATAGCCAGAAACATAACCAATCAGATGCACCCTTACATAACCATAATACCCAATCACAGCCATTTAGTGATAGCATGAACAATGTTGAAAGTAACCAATCAAATGGCAGCTATAAACCCACAGAGCCAATGGCAGTACAGCTTACAAGCAGGACTCCACCCCCTCCACCTGTGAGAGGAACCAGCAAATACTTAACAGCGGATGCCTCACAAATAGAAAATTTGAAAGAAATGTTTAAGAAATCATCAACCAATAGAAACTATGAACCGCCTGTGCCTGCAATATTGAAGAAGGGACGCAATGCTAGAAATGCACAGAAAGGTCGATACTTGACCATCTCAAGCTCTGAACCGATCAAGTTGGAACAGAATGCCTTGCAGTCACCAAAACACTACTCACAAGCCGGGGACCTTATTTCATCAGTAAGTTCAAACAACATAATTTATTGTATAATATATGTATAAGTCTGCATCCGTTGCTGAGTGGTTAAGGTCACTGTAACACTGATGGTCACGGGTTCGAGCCCCGCTCAGGCCATGTCTATTTATATGAAAATGATGGCAGTTTCTGTCGGAGGTTGGTGTACCAAGTACTGGTTAACCTCTGGAGCCTGTCCAGGAAAGGTGTTGTTAGGTTGCCCGGTGGCGATGTAGCCCAAAATGGTGATTATGCAGTCGTAAAACCCGAACAAATATTATTGTATGATATTCATTAGATGACATGGTAGGGTGATTTTATTGGAGTGGGTGGAGATTTGGGTGTGTGTTTGTGAAGTACATGTAGTAACTAGGACTGGACTGTCAAGGTCAAAACTGCTTGAATGTACCATATTGTATTCATCATTCATTGCTTGGAGAACTGCAGGTACTGCCGGCTTCAATCGTCGTGGTGAGAAAACATTAGGAGTAGATAGTTGCGATTGAAGTTGTGGAAACATTAATTATTGTTTATATGTTTTAGATGGATATACCTGATATAGTGAAGAGTTCTACAACGAAAGCCGACCAGTACGACGAGAGGACAATAGACAGAGAAATCGTGAGTTCTTCATTAAGTTTAAACATTATTTATTTTACAACGATAGCGAAGCAAGTTCTAACAACTTATATTAATCACTCTCGTTGGCGCGTATGAAAGCGTAAATGTTGTCATTCATGTGGGAGGAAACCGGAGTACCCAGATAAAACCCACCTGTCCGATCTGGTGACTACTGTACCATCTCACATACTTCCCGGTCCGAGGATCAACCCGGGTTGCATTGGTGACAAGTGAGCGCGCTAACCACTGTGCTAATCGGACAGCATAGTTCTTGATTGATTATGTATATTACTATTTATTTGTTACAAATACTCGGCGTACACGGAATACTCCAGTGATATGATTGGTTGAGTTTGAGATTTTCTCATGGCTCAACCAATCAGACAGCTTGATACTAAGTTTGAAATTGGAGAAAAGTTTTATAGCCTCCAGGCTTCGTAACCAAATAGTTTTATAGCCTCCAGGCTTCGTAACCAAATAGTTTTATAGCCTCCAGGCTTCGTAACCAAATAGTTTTATAGCCTCCAGGCTTCGTAACCAAATAGTTTTATAGCCTCCAGGCTTCGTAACCAAATAGTTTATGCCTCCAGGCTTCGTAACCAAATAGTTTTATAGCCTCCAGGCTTCGTAACCAAATAGTTTTATAGCCTCCAGGCTTCGTAACCAAATAGTTTTATAGCCTCCAGGCTTCGTAACCAAATAGTTTTATAGCCTCCAGGCTTCGTAACCAAATAGTTTTATAGCCTCCAGGCTTCGTAACCAAATAGTTTTATAGCCTCCAGGCTTCGTAACCAAATAGTTTTATAGCCTCCAGGCTTTGTAACCAAATAGTTTTATAGCCTCCAGGCTTCGTAACCAAATAGTTTTATAGCCTCCAGGCTTCGTAACCAAATAGTTTTATAGCCTCCAGGCTTCGTAACCAAATAGTTTTATAGCCTCCAGGCTTCGTAACCAAATAGTTTTATAGCCTCCAGGCTTCGTAACCAAATAGTTTTATAGCCTCCAGGCTTCGTAACCAAATAGTTTTATAGCCTCCAGGCTTCGTAACCAAATAGTTTTATAGCCTCCAGGCTTCGTAACCAAATAGTTTTATAGCCTCCAGGCTTCGTAACCAAATAGTTTTATAGCCTCCAGGCTTCGTAACCAAATAGTTTTATAGCCTCCAGGCTTTGTAACCAAATAGTTTTATAGCCTCCAGGCTTCGTAACCAAATAGTTTTATAGCCTCCAGGCTTCGTAACCAAATAGTTTTATAGCCTCCAGGCTTCGTAACCAAATAGTTTTATAGCCTCCAGGCTTCGTAACCAAATAGTTTTATAGCCTCCAGGCTTCGTAACCAAATAGTTTTATAGCCTCCAGGCTTCGTAACCAAATAGTTTTCTGTTATTTGATTTTTTATTTTAGTTATTTTTTCCGGAGAAAGTAGAAATTCCGGAGCGTTACATTCCGGACTCGGATGATGAGAGTATTACCGAGGTAGAAAAAGTAGAACGACGAAAAAAGGCGAATAAAATCAAGAAGATTCTTACACAACAGAGGTAAATACACGCTCATATAAAATCAAGAAGATTCTTACACAACAGAGGTAAATACACGCTCATGGAATTGTACATATAAATACTCTGCCCCTATAGTATAGCATTTTCCATTGTTCAGAGATACAAAAGTTCTGTGATTTGGACTTGTTACTCAGATCTCAATGATATGATTGGTCTATGCTGAGATTTGTACTGAACTCGACCAATCAGAATGCTTGAGACAGATTTTCTATCTCTGTAGATTTAAAACTCAATGATCATGTGATTTGATTGGTTTCAATCTGAGATTTACACTCAGCTTAACCAATGAGAAAGCTTAAGCTTGAGGATTCAGGAAAATTGTATAGCCTTAATAGGTTGGGTCTGTGCTATGAACAGCCATGCCTTCTAGTACAGTAAACTACATAGTATTTTGTTAATTGTGTTTACTTGACATTTTGCATAAAAGTTATATAATTCCATCTGTTCATGTTTGTATCCTTGAACTTTAGAACCTGAACAATAACGCATTGGATGAACTATAGTTTGAAGACAAGTGATGTGTACCCCTCCCCCATAGCATGGTTACATGTGTTTGCAGCCCTATATAGTTTGTATTGAACCCTCCAGTCCCTCCAGTCTAAAGACTGTGTGCATCACACTTTATGTTCTGTTCTTATTTTCTAGCTTAAAGCTTCACAGCTACATTTTCATCATAATTCCAGTTTTACATGATCATTTTCTCCATGTCAGTACTTATATTCATGTAGAGGCATGATAAATCCATTTATAACTGTTTCAGTAAAGTTCTATATAGATAACAGTATTTATATCTACATTTAGACGTGATAAATCCTTTCTGCAAAACATTTTAAATTCCCTGAAGAAGGGCATTGCCAGAAAATCTTAAAAATTGTCTGTTTATTCAATTCTAATGTATTGTATTGTATGAAGATTATTGCTATAGAACAATTTCCATCTTATTTCTGCTAGTCGGTATCATTATCTGTCCCTAGAGGTAAGTGGCATGCCGATTATACAAGTAATGTAACACACGAGTATCGCATCTTGATCTGCGTAATGTACGTAACAATGTATTGTGGAATGTATGCCACTAAACCACCGTCCATGTCCGTGTTTCAGCATCTATTATGCATATGTTCTTAAGCTTCTTGTGTTTTGGAGCCGTCCCCATTACAGAACCGATATGATGCTGATAAAGACGCAACTGTTGCCTAAATTCTGAAATGATAAATATGTTGGTGTTATTCCGCCGAAAGTATGTAACTTCAATTTTGTTCAGTTTTTCGCGAGAAACCCCAAAAAATTAAAATATACTCCACAATGTTTAGAAAATATTTCAAAAAATCAAATATTATAAATGTATTCAAAATTACCAATGTTTTTATTTGACCAATTTACATAATTATTGGCAAGCAATAAAGAAAAATCGTAAATATATCGTTTCATTGTATGTACATGTAAATTGTTTTGAATTGTCAGTGTTACGTACAGCAGTTGAGCACTTATATCGTTAGGGGTGATGTTAGTTTTGTCATGGGGCGGCTCATTTGTGTAGATAAATTTGTAATTATCACTACTCGGGTAAAATTTGCGGAAAAGGTGCATAAAAGAATACAATCCATTGTTTGGAAGTCGTGATAGTGCAGTGAGTGGTAGCATGTTCGCTTCAAGTGCAAAAGGCCCAGAGTTTGCACCCTGCTTTAGCCGTTAGGATTGTGCTCTGAGACAAGGCATTTAAATTCCATATTGCAAACCATGCCCCACCCCCTCCCCCCAGTTCTTCCAAGCTTTAACAGCTAGTTGAACATTGAAAATAAATAAGTGTTTGTCTGTGAACTTAATTAGTTTCACTAGAAAGGGTTAGATCTACAGAAATGTTGCAATAAGGTGAAAACAAATATGAAATCCAAGAAATAGAAATATTGAACTTTCTATAAAAAATAACTTGTTAGCTTAACCAAACAACTGTTTGTTATCTTTAGCCAGACAACCATGTTTTGTTGTATCAACTTTCCACAGTAAAGATACTATGTTGTTCTAGGTAGCATTGGGCACATACTATATCTGTAGCAGGGCTTCTAGAAACGCAGGTATCCCGGTCCAGGACCAAATTTTAAACTAGTCCTGTTGTAGCAACCAAAAAGTCATTAAAAAATCGGTCCAGAAAGCTTTTGAAAAAACCAAGAAATTTGTAAGTTACATTTTTCTAACAATCATAAATTGTTAAATATAATCCGTTGATAAGATCTATGCATTAATTTTGTTCACACCTTTTTCTTGTCTAAGGTCGATATGCGACCTTCTTGACTGATCCATGTTAATTGCCCATATTGTCCGAATCCCAAAGCCATACATTAATCCGAGACAGATGTTTCCCCCCCCCCCGAGGCACTAAATTGTCAATAACCTTCAAACTGTGATTTAATCCCTTCAACTGCCTGGCACAGTAATAAACGATTATAGTATATAAGGGAAGTAACCACTACGGAGCTTCTTAAAATTACAACAGGTGCGTGTCTAAAAATAGATATGAAATTTCTGTGTTTTGTTCTAGAAAATTGATTTGCTACACAGTGTGCGCTTACTTGATGAGTTGATGTGGTGTCTATCAATGGACAATACTGCAGGAATTTAACCCTCAGCCTATACATGTGTATATATATAATATATATATATATATATATCGTAAATGGCAGGAGCTACATCTCTGACATATTTTCTCAAACACAGCAAAGCATGCCAAACTTGTTGAGAAATAAAGCAAGAAAGCAGTGAGTTTACTTCTGAATTTATGGGGATGGGGGGTGGGGTATCGTAAAAATAATATTAGGACATGGGGGGACAGGGGAGTGGAGTCACTGTCAATTTTGGCTTGGACAGATTTGGTTTTGAAAATTTAGATGCCCTGATCTATAGCGATGTTATTAAGTTTTCAAGAACTATGTTTTGCCATGCCAAACGCTTTAATAATGTTTGTTTTCAGGAAAAATGATCATTTTTGCAATTGCATCCGTTCCGAATAACACCAACAAAATACGCTAATGTCCTTTTAAAAGAACAGAAATAAAACCTATTCATTTTTCTATTTGATACATGCAGACTGGCACCAGTTTATCACTAAACTTTAACATGAGTGGAGTTAGTGATTATTTGGGAAATTTTAGAGACAATTTGAAGGTACATTAAAAGAGAGTTTGCTAAATAAGCTAAGCACTCAAAATAGCAAGAAGTTCATGCTATTTTTGCGTAATAGTTGCCATAGCAACCCTGACTCAGCCCACTTCTTGCTTATTGCTTTTTTTTGTTTTTGTTTTTTTTACAATTTTCATACCAAATTTTGTTCAGTAAGATACACTGGCCCATTATAAAGCACTCCTTCTATTCGACTGTTGTATTTAATGGTCATACTGTGCATTTTAACCATATTTTGTTGAAATTTATTAAATAACACCATTTAAGGATGCAGTCGCGATAGCACGCTTTCTCACTTGAATTCTTACCAAGAATGTGATCCCTGCAATATGATATAAACACTTCTCACTCAGTTGAAAATATTGAGAAGTGAATAGCCGAAGGGGGACTCATTTCTGTGAAGTCTTTCTCTAAATTGTCCGCCTCCGTGGTCGAGTGGTTAAGGTCGCTGACTTGTATACCACTGTAACCTATCATCACTGATGGTCACGGGTTCGAGCCCCGCTCAGACCGTGTCTCATTTATATGAAAAAGTTGGCAGTTTCTTACGGAGGTTGGTGCACCCAAGTACTGGTTAACCGCTGCAGCCTGCCCAGGAAAGGTGTTGTTTGGCTAAACTGCCCGCCGGCGATATAGCCCAAAATGGTGCTGATGCAGGCGTAAAACCCGAAATATAACATAACATATAAATATATCTTCCTCTAAATTAACACATTACTACATGCAAGCAAACAGCCAGTGCTATTTCTAGGTGGAAATGGGTTAAATGCAGGTATTGACTGTTTTGAAGTGTTCAAATGTATTGTTTATATATGCTTATCCCTACCCCACCCACTTGTCCACCAGACACGCTCAATTTTTTAATTTGTTTTTAAAGTTGCTTTTAAAGTTTTGAATTTACGACTTCTCAATTATCCAATAAATTTATAAATTATAAAATATACATGTATAATATTATCATCTATATATTATTAATCTTAAACCTTTTTATTGTAATATTCTGCATTTAACTTTCTTAGTGTAAAGTTCTGCATTTAAAAGCTGATATATTATGATCATAGAAATAGGGACAAGTTACCAGTAATCCATATTTTTATATTTACACAATCAGCAATTGGTAAGTGTCCTGTTCTGTTGCTATAGTTACTGAGGTCAAGGGTCACCACCATTGTGATTATTGTTGTTTTTAAAGCACAATGTTTAATAGACATGTTTGTTCACGTGCAGGTTGATTTTGTGTTGATTTTATTTTGATATCCTTATAGCTTAGATACTACTATTGTGGCACTTGTTAACCCATTTCATTCTGGACACAGTTAAAGGCTTTTGCAAACAACATAGATCCAGATCAGCCGCAGCGTGACGCTGCATGCTGATCAGGATCTATGTTGTTTGCTACATAGCCAAGTGTCTTAGCAAGATCATCTGAATAGCAAACAGCATAGAGCCTGATCAGATGGAACGTTCCATGGCGGCTGATCTGGCTCTATGTTCTTTGCAAAAACAGTATCCAGAATCAAATGGGTTAAAATGGCAGTAAAAATACTTCTGACATCGGAAAGGCATTGAGCATGAAATCTGGAGGACCATTCAATGAGTGAATAGCATTCCACATGTTTTTTGATAGAATAATCATCTATTGGAGGGGACGTCCATGCCGAGTGGTTAAGGTCGTTGACTTCAAATGACTTCCCCCATACCTCTGTAGGTTCGAATCCTACTGGGGGGTGTCGGAAGTGAGTTAGCTATCCAGCTGGTCTGCGGTATGTCGTCGTTCTACCCCTGTACCTGCCTATGCCTGAAATCATGCTCGGAGTGGCACCCACGGTCCTCCTCCACCAATAATAGCTGGATCACCCAGGGTCCTCCACCAATAATAGCTGGAGCACCCACAGTCCTCCACCAATAATAGCTGGATCATCCAGGGTCTTCCTCCACCAATAATAGCTGGATCACCCAGGGTCCTCCTCCACCAATAATAGCTGGATCATCCACTGTCTTCCTCCACCAATAATAGCTGGATCATCCACTGTCTTCCTCCACCAATAATAGCTGGATCACCCAGGGTCCTCCTCCACCAATAATAGCTGGATCATCCACTGTCTTCCTCCACCAATAATAGCTGGATCACCCAGGGTCCTCCTCCACCAATAATAGCTGGATCATCCACTGTCTTCCTCCACCAATAATAGCTGGATCATCCAGGGTCTTCCTCCACCAATAATAGCTGGATCATCCAGGGTCCTCCTCCACCAATAATAGCTGGATCATCCACTGTCTTCCTCCACCAATAATAGCTGGATCATCCACTGTCTTCCTCCACCAATAATAGCTGGATCATCCAGGGTCCTCCTCCACCAATAATAGCTGGAGAGCACCCAGGGTCTTCCTCCACCAATAATAGCTGGATCATCCAGGGTCCTCCTCCACCAATAATAGCTGGATCATCCAGGGTCTTCCTCCACCAATAATAGCTGGAGAGCACCCAGGGTCTTCCTCCACCAATAATAGCTGGATCATCCAGGGTCTTCCTCCACCAATAATAGCTGGATCACCCAGGGTCCTCCTCCACCAATAATAGCTGGATCATCCACTGTCTTCCTCCACCAATAATAGCTGGATCATCCAGGGTCTTCCTCCACCAATAATAGCTGGAGCACCCAGGGTCTTCCTCCACCAATAATAGCTGGATCACCCAGGGTCCTCCACCAATAATAGCTGGAGCACCCAGGGTCTTCCTCCACCAATAATAGCTGGATCATCCAGGGTCTTCCTCCACCAATAATAGCTGGAGCACCCACAGTCCTCCACCAATAATAGCTGGAGAGCACCCAGGGTCTTCCTCCACCAATAATAGCTGGAGCACCCACGGTCTTCCTCCACCAATAATAGCTGGAGTGTCGCCATATGACCTAAGCTGTTGGTACGACTTTAAAACTCCAAAAACAAACATACAAATCTTCATCTGAAAATACTGATACACATTTTTCTAACCAATAATGTAATAAATAGACTTCATCATTTTAACAATTGCCTAACCTATTAATTCTAGCGTTACTTTCATGCCAATTTAAAGAGTGAACACAGTAACAGTTTGCGTAGTGTTTCATATTTCATATTACCATGCAACTTTTGCATAGTACTACCTACGATGGTATTGTATGATATGTGCCATGGTATTATCTCATCTAGTTTCTGGCTAGAGCCATAGACAGGCCAGTAGCGAGCTAGTAATGGGCCAGTAGCGGGCTAGTAATGGGCCAGTAGCAGGCCAGTAGTGGGCTAGTAATGGGCCAGTAGCGGGCCAGTAACGGAAATTATGGAAGACTTGCTTTTTGCATTTTAGACATCTTTTTAAAAAGTCTGACAAGTCAAAAAGCAACTTCTACATCTATATTAAAACTATGATGATTCATTACGTTAACATTTCTCTGGCATGCACACATTGCCACAGGAGCCGGTCTCAAGCTATCTGAGAGCCTATAGTGTATGTATAAAATAGGTGTATACATGTACATATAGAACACTATGCCCTCTGAAATTGTATATGACCGGCTCCTGTGGTTACATGTACTTTCTTTCTGTGGGTACAATATTTATGAACCAAAGATGGAAGCTATGAACAAGTATACGGCAAACAGTACTACTGTGGAATCTCCATGATGCAGGCGGTATGGTGTCTGTCTCATAACCAATGGGTTGCAAGTTTGAGCCCAGTAGAACCACAGTTGTGGTGTGCTTAGGGAAAGCTTAGGCAACCCATTATCTCTTCTCTCTCCCTCATGGTGAAGGATTCAATACAGAGTGAGAATAATCGTTGAATTCTTTCAATCGATGAAACTATGCAGCTGACTTGTGGAAGTTCAGTGGTTCTACCTAAATATCCGTCTGTGCCTGTAATGCTGCTCGTAGGGTCAACCGGGGTCTTCCTCCATCAATAATAGCTGGAGAGTCGCAATACAACCTAAGCTGCTGGTGCGATTTTAAACCCTAAAAAGAACCTTCTATTCTACTTATACATGTAGTTTAGATTTACCTGCATTGTCTTGTGTGCATCTCTGCTTTGCTTTCTATTATGGAATTTTAGTCCAGTAAGTAGTTCAGATATATATCGTTCCTGTGTACAGGATACAAGTTGTAATACTTAAATGATATAATCCTATATAATGTATCGTGATATAGCAATGTTGCATGATCGTGACGCGTGTGATCTCCGGCGGACGTTCTCCATATCGCGCACTCCATCTTGTGCTCTCTCTGTCGGAGATAAGCCCAGACAACCTCATCATGTGTGTACATTTGTACAACAATTGTAAAAAGTCATGAATGTAGAAAAATGAATGGTACTATTCTGCATGGAATGAAATCTGGTTGCTGGGCTACTAACTCAACTGTTTGAAATGGTTGGATTATAATGATCATGTTTTACTGAGTTTGGTGGCCGCGTGGTTGCGGTCGTTGATGTCAAATAACTTTCCCCACACTGTAGGTTCGAATCCCAGTGGGGTTGTCGAAATCATTCATGTGAGAAAACTATCCAGCTGGCTTGCGAAAGGTTGGTGGTTCTATCCAGGTTCCGGTATCCATCACGAAATACTTCTCGATGGATTACCCAGGGTCTTCCTCTACCAATACTAGCTGGAGAGTTGCTATATAACCATAGTTGTTTGCGTGACTAAACCCTAAAAACAAACATATACATTTACTGAGTTCAATGTTTTAGTGTGTGTGCGAGTTGATTAATATAATGGAGTTTAGAGCAAGTTCTTTAAATGTGTATTTCATTTTGTAAGATAATACCACCAACAATTAAAGTTGAATTAATTAGAATTGCTTATTTACATACAGTCAAACCTGTCTTAAGCAGCCAGCCCAGGGAATCACAGAAAGTGGCTGCTTAATACAGGTGGCTGTTTTAATAGAGTTCAAATGTATAATAAAATAACATATTGGGAATCTGGAAACTGGCTGCTTAATACAGGTTGGCTGCTTAATAGAAGTGACCACTAGCACAAGTTTGACTGTATTTCGAAAAAGACGAAACATGTCCGGATAAACAAGAAGATACTGTTAACCTGATTTCTTTCTTTTCTTAGTTTACATTAGAAATAATTATGTAATTGATAAGGTGGTACAAAATCGTCACTGTATGTCTGTGCATGCATTGTGGGTGGTTTTGTAGATAATGTAATTGGTATCCGGGTAGGACATTTATATATTCTCACATCTCTGTTAATAATATGTTCAACAGAGGCGCACTGCCGGACGCCTGCAGTCACAGTTTGTCCCAGGTCAGCGCAGACTCGGCTCTTATATTCAACATATCCTTACTTCTGCATCGAGAATGGATCGGTTGTTAAAATATATAAACGTGTCTTGGACGCCATCTAAGCTTTGTCGAATTGATTATTTGGAGAAATTGGAGAGTATAAAAACACCTAAAACCCTTTCAAATCACATTTTGTCCCTGTTCCTCGAGACCCTTCAGTTTCGAGTGATTCACTATATTTTCATATTTAAAGGGATATGCTACAGTTTCTTAAAAAAATGTGATTAACCCTTTCAACACCACAGGCCTCTAAATAGGCTTACAAAAAGTGTAGATCCAGATGAGTCGGCTCGTGATGAGAAAGATTACCCATTTTGATAAATGAACTGGTCCAAATGTAACTTTCTTACTAATTTATTGGTCTAAAAATATGATGCACCAGTCCATGTCAGTTACTTGGTGTTGAATGCACCAGTCCATGTCAGTAGTTACTTGGTGTTGAATGCACCAGTCCATGTCAGTTACTTGGTGTTGAATGGGTTACGTGTCTAGCCTAAGGACACCACTACATGGTTCTTGTAGGCTCAAACTCATAACCCCTCAGTTACGAGGATAGGCCCCGAGGTTATAAAACTTTTATCCAATTTCAAACCAATCAAATTTCTTGTGCTCGAGTTTGACATCTGAGAAATGTTCTATAACCTCGGGGGCCCATGAGAAAATGTCCAAATCTGTCGATAACATTATTTCATGTACTTGGGGTTGAATGGGTTAATTAGATATTTGACATGTTTACACCTTATTTATTATTGTCACAAAGCGCACGAAACCACCGTGTGTATTTATTTATGCATATGTATTGCAAAAACAAAGTCGGTGACATAATATTTTTAAAATCATTTTTATGTTTTTATTTTCATCCAAATAGTTCAAACTAACAATGTACATAGGTTGAAGAAGAAATTCTGAGTTTGCAAATTATTTCGAGGAAAGTGAAGAAACTGTAGCATACCCCTTTAACTGTACATTGACGGTTTCGTGCAACACCATTGATGCTACATGTACATAATGGCGTACATGTACACTGTGGCGTCCGTGGTCCAGTGGTAGAGCGTCGGATTTGGAATCGAACGGTCCCGGGTTTGATACTCGGTCAGGCCACGTATGTAGTGTCATTGAGCAAGGCACCTCACACATTGCTTAGTACTGGTTAACCACTTAGGTTGGCTAAGCCTGCCCAGGAAAACATGTCTAGGTCCCCACAAGGGGTTTGACATTAATGGAACATACATACATAATATTATGTTGGCAGAAATGGTTTTTTGTCATAAAATGATATTATTTTATTTAAAGATACACATCATCAAAAGAGATATTAATATAATGTCCAAAAAAAATTGTATATAAGACAGCTGTTAATCGTAATGCAACACTGTAATAACTAAGTTGTAACATTAGTTGTAATTGTGTAACAATAATAACTCTGTCATGTACATAATGAATACTGGCCCCGAGGTTATAAAAATGTTCTCTAATCTCAAAACTCAGTCTCAAGTGTCTGGTTTGTTCAGCTGACAATAACACTCAGAATCAAGTAATCAGATCATTTGAGCTTGAGTTTGAGATCTGAGAAAAGTTTTATAACCCCGGGGGGCCTGGTTTCAGCGTGCAGAAGTGAGCACCAACGTAAGCAAGATTTTTCTATTTAACTGTACCTGTATGCTTATGAATACTTGTTTCAGCGTGCACTCCCTGTCCCAGCCCGACGTGAGCAAGGTTGCAGGCGAGGTCCACGAGCGTGTACAGCAGCAGAAACAGCAACGTGCTCTCCTGCTCGGCATCAATCAAGAGCTCGCTGAACAGGTCAAGCGTAAATCCCGACAGTATGCCGGTAAGTGTCCGTACGTTCTACTTCAATACGAGTCTTAGTAAGCCATTCTAACTTGAGGGGTAAATTCCGAATTCACAGAATTCATAATTGTAAATTTCCAGTTGTGGTGTAAGGGAGATAACTTAATCCAATATTGTATTATAAAACTAGGTTGTCTCCCTTAACACCATAAAGTGACATTCGCATTTCCAAATTCCATTTACAAATTCTTATGTAAATTGGAATATTCTACATGAATTTGTTAACATATTAACTATGGAGGATTTATGTATAGAAAACATATTGAAGTATTCGCTATATTGTAGACCAAATATTATACATACCTGTAGCAAAACTATATCCTGAGACTTGTAGAACGCCTTTTATTATTATTCCTCATTTTGCTATCCGATAATTACGTCTTTTTTACGTACATCGATCTATTTCTGTCCAAAAATAATTGCGTATTTTTTACGTATATCGATCTAGTTTTGTCAATGGACATACCTTTTTTTCAGAAAGATATCCACCAATAATTTCACAATAAATGTTTTTTGGTCCGAAATATTCATAGTTTGATGGAATAGAGCTCTATTCTAGACTACATGAGTGTGTATTGTTAAAATTGATTACAATGGAATCATGAATGTACGAATGATGCACATTCACTATGAGCAGTATTATTATTGTTAATGTGTTACGAAAGCATTGTAATCTATGTTGAATGTGGAATAATAAAAAAAGTAAAAAAAATAAGGAAGCCTTTCATAGATGGTAACCTTATTGTTTAGGCCATTCTATGTGAACTATTTGCTACATGACTATTTGTGTGTCCAACGTGGGGGCAGTATGATGGGGGCAGTGATGATACAGCAGCACCCATGTAATTTAGAATCGGGCTCACTACCTCCATGTACTCTGGTATGATACAGCACCCATGTAATTTAGAATTGGGCTCACTACCTCCATGTACTGTATACAGCACCCATGTAATTTAGAATCGGGCTCACTACCTCCATGTACTGTATACAGCACCCATGTAATTTAGAATCGGGCTCACTACCTCCATGTACTCTGGTATGATACAGATCCCATGTAATTTAGAATCGGGCTCACTACCTCCATGTACTCTGGTATGATACAGATCCCATGTAATTTAGAATCGGGCTCACTACCTCCATGTACTCTGGTATGATACAGATCCCATGTAATTTAGAATCGGGCTCACTACCTCCATGTACTCTGGTATGATACAGATCCCATGTAATTTAGAATCGGGCTCACTACCTCCATGTACTCTGGTATGATACAGATCCCATGTAATTTAGAATCGGGCTCACTACCTCCATGTACTCTGGTATGATACAGATCCCATGTAATTTAGAATCGGGCTCACTACCTCCATGTACTCTGGTATGATACAGATCCCATGTAATTTAGAATCGGGCTCACTACCTCCATGTACTCTGGTATGATACAGATCCCATGTAATTTAGAATCGGGCTCACTACCTCCATGTACTCTGGTATGATACAGATCCCATGTAATTTAGAATCGGGCTCACTACCTCCATGTACTCTGGTATGATTCAGATCCCATGTAATTTAGAATCGGGCTCACTACCTCCATGTACTGTATACAGCACCCATGTAATTTAGAATCGGGCTCACTACCTCCATGTACTGTATACAGCACCCATGTAATTTAGAATCGGGCTCACTACCTGTAAACTGTTTCTTCATCGTAGTTATAAGATGGTCTTAGATCATGCCTTTTCTGTAACTCTTGTTTGATTCCAGCATTTGTTGATATTTTGGTTGCATATTTTGTATTTTGTTACGACGTAGATTAGATAAACCAGGGAAATATATGTGTGTGTGTTTTACGTTTATTTATCGTCGCTACTGGTTGCCCATAAGAGCGACGCCTCCTGAAGAGATTAGTCATTTTAGATTTTTGGAGGATAGTGCAATGATACAGACAGATACCCATTCCCGAATATCCTCTGGTTCTTTTGCGTGCACGGTGTACAGCACTGACACGAGACCTCGGTTTAGCGTCCCATCTGAAAGACTGTTAATTTTATTATTGTCAGACGGGGGGATCGATGCTACGATACCTGGATTATCAGTCCAGCTTGTTAACCACTGGACTACAGATCCATCTGTCGTGGGAATATGGTATACCATCCTTGTTAAATGCTGCTTAACCCTTTCAACCCCAAGTAACTGACATGGACTGGTGCATGCTATTTTTAGACCAATAAATTAATAAGAAAATTACATTTGGACCAGTTCATTTATCAAAATGGGTAATTTTATCTAAAAATAGTAATAATTATTACTGGCAAAAAAGTGCAGATCCTGATGAGACGGCTCGTTATGAGCCGGCTCATCTGGATCTACACTTTTCATAAGCCTATTTAGAGGCCTGTGGGGTTGAAAGGGTTAAAATCAACCATATGGCTGAATGGTGAACGCAATCATTGTTTTTCAGCAATGCCTCCGCACAAGAGGTTAAACTACTTTCTAGATTATACGCTCTGTTGCTGGAGACCATTGTTTTTCAGCAATTCCTCCGCACAAGAGGTTAAACTACTTTCTAGATTATACGCTCTGTTGCTGGAGACCATTGTTTTTCAGCAATGCCTCCGCACAAGAGGTTAAACTACTTTCTAGATTATACGCTCTGTTGCTGGAGACCATAGGTTCGCAGTCGCCGATCTTCATCAAATGTACTCTTCTTCGGTGCATTTCTTGTTTTATTTTGCAAGTCGTATATCCTTAACACACTAAGAATGACACATATTATACAGAATGTACAATGTAGCATCATTTCATGATTATAACGGATTCTCTGTTATATAGCTCTAAATCTTGATGGGTTTTTTAAAACATTATGTTTTTCCATTTTTTATTATTTCTCTATCAACATTCAATAATACGGAAAACAATATATGCAATGTATTAACATATATAATTTATGTAGTATTTTCATGTTATGTTGCATACACATATTATAAATAATAATACAATGGATGTATTTATTTAGTCTGAATATTCATTTATATTATTGGTTCCCATGTACTAATATTTACCAGGTTTATAAGTATAATACATTATAATTGTATATTATTGGTTCCCATGTACTAATATTTACCAGGTTTATAAGTATAATACATTATAATTGTATATTATTGGTTCCCATGTACTAATATTTACCAGGTTTATAAGTATAATACATTATAGTTGTATATTATTGGTTCCCATGTACTAATATTTACCAGGTTTATAAGTATAATACATTATAATTGTATATTATTGGTTCCCATGTACTAATATTTACCAGGTTTATAAGTATAATACATTATAATTGTATATTATTGGTTCCCATGTACTAATATTTACCAGGTTTATAAGTATAATACATTATAATTGTATATTATTGGTTCCCATGTACTAATATTTACCAGGTTTATAAGTATAATACATTATAATTGCTATTCAGATTCTAAGAGGTAAATGTGTGGCCAAAATAGGAATTAGTTTTATTTGTGTGAGAGCTAGTAGGCTGGTGTTTGTCTATCATACTGGTAGAAAGAATAATTCTTATGGTATCTATGGTAACCATCAATTGCATAACCATTTCTTAGCAACCATCAGTTCCTTGGTAACCATCAATTACATAACCATTTCTTAGCAACCATCAGTTCCTTGGTAACCATCAATTACATAACCATTTCTTAGCAACCATCATTTCCTTGGTAACCATCAATTACATAACCATTTCTTAGCAACCATCAGTTCCTTGGTAACCATCAATTACATAACCATTTCTTAGCAACCATCCGTTTCTTGGTAACCGTCATTTCTTTGGTAACCACCAATTACATAATAACTATTTCTTGACAACTGCCAATTCCTTGGTAACCATCAATTTCATAATAACTATTTCTTGACAACTGCCAGTTCCTTGGTAACCATCAATTACATAATAACTATTTCTTGACAACTGCCAGTTCCTTGGTAACCACCAGTTACATAATAACTATTTCTTGACAACTGCCAGTTCCTTGGTAACCATCAATTACATAATAACTATTTCTTGACAACTGCCAGTTCCTTGGTAACCATCAATTACATAATAACTATTTCTTGGCAACTGCCATTTCCTTGGTAACCATCAATTACATAATAACTATTTCTTGACAACTGCCAGGTCCTTGGTAGCCATCAATTACATAATAACTATTTCTTGGCAACTGCCATTTCCTTGGTAACCATCAATTACATAATAACTATTTCTTGACAACTGTCAGGTCCTTGGTAGCCATCAATTACATAATAACTATTTCTTGGCAACTGCCAGTTCCTTGGTAACCATCAGTTACATAATAACTATTTCTTGGCAACTGCCAGTTCCTTGGTAACCATCAATTACATAATAACTATTTCTTGGCAACTGCCAGTTCCTTGGTAACCATCAATTACATAATAACTATTTTTTGACAACTGCCAGTTCCTTGGTAGCCATCAATTACATAATAACTATTTCTTGGCAACTGCCAGTTCCTTGGTAACAATCAATTACATATAACTATTTCTTGACAACTGCCAGTTCTTTGGTAACCATCAATTACATATATTTCTTTGGATCCATCAGTTCTTTGGTACTTTGTAACTTTGCTGGTTACTTACTGACTTGGTGAAGGTGCTAGATGCTATAATCACATATTGTAAACAATGAGTAAATGACCCTATATTCTGGAAAATTTTAACTTGTATTAGACTTCAATTAAACCACCTTGCTTTGTGCAACATAACAGTTCATTACATTTCAACTACTCCACCCACAATATAGTCGGAGAATCCGTCTTCGGATACAAGAATATATTTACAGTTTGTAGAGTTAACCTTTAAGCACGCTCTAGGCGAAATGAACAGATAACAAATGTGTAAGATTTTTCTCTTTCCTAGAAAGTCAGGCTTGTCACATATCATTCAAATCATGGGTGTTGAATTTTTTCAATGTGCGGAAGCTATCCAGCTTGCTTGCAGAAGGTCAGTGGTTCTACACAAGTGCTTGTCCATGCCTGAAGTACTGCTCAGATGGGCACATGGGGTCGGTCTTCCTGTTAGTGCGACTTTCAACTCCAAAATTAAAACAAACAATTGTGTAATAAGAATATATATCATGTTTTCAAAAATTCATGTAATGGTCAATTTTCTGGTTTATTCATTTCATGAAGCTGAGAGAAGAAAGACGTGGTCCGGGTCTACACCGATGATTCATGCAGACCCCGAACAACATGCCGAAACCGATGATGAAAATCACGGCGATGCCAACAACAATAACTCACACGATGTCTCCCGTCAGGATAATAAAGACATGTATTATCCGGAGAACACATCGTACGGCAAGGACACGTATAACGGTGATATATATTCTAGCGGAGGAATGTACGACGATAGATATTATAGCAATAATTACACGACTACCTCATATAACAATGCGACAAACTTTAAGATTTAGCAATAGTTTAATATGTGTAGCTAAAAGTTTTATTAGTTAAGAAGAATTGATGTAGTTATGACATGCAATGAAGGCATGCGTCGTGCCAGTTTGCACATGAAGATTTGCATATCGTTGTCGTTTAAAGTGATGTGGACCACAGGCTTAGTCTGCATACATTGTGAAACCCTCTAATAGGGGGTATTTAGAAAAAAACATGTATTAACAATTATAGGAAAATCACAGCTCTCGACGTGCGGGTATTTCCTCAGACATTTTAACCTCTAACGGTCACATGTGTGAGTCATGCATATGTTATACCACACAAGTTGCTGTTGCATACACTAACTTACACATAGCAACCAAGGTTCTATGATTTTATGGCTGTGAAGAAACGGTACACATGCTTTGAGCAGACTGCATTATGTAAATTATGTACACTATGTGATTCCTATATTATTATAAATATGTGATACAGTAACTGATAATCTAGCCACCAGTATCTAGCTGTAAAATTATACAAACATAAGCTGGCTGTTGAACCTGCATCGTTATGATTATGGCGCATAGCAATATCAAATTTAACAAAGAGCTTATAGTACAGGGTTCATTCTAGGTCAGAATTTTTGGGAGAAGTGAGAAAGCACGTGATCGCTTTCTTAAATGGTGTTCTTTAATATACTTCTGCAAAATATGGTTAAAATGCACAGTACAACCATTAAATACAACATTTGAATAGAAGGAGTGCTTTATAATGGGCCAGTGTATCTTACTAGACAAAATTTTGTTTGAAAATCATAAAAACCAAAAAATATTAATTTTTTTAGGGAGAAGTGGGGCCCCCAGAGGGCAAAGTCAGGGTCCCTAGGGCGACAATTTTGCCCACATCGCCCTCTAGAATGATCCCTGATAGTATATATAACCTCCATTGTGTGTAACAGCTATTTTTCCCCGCGTCATTCTTGAATTTATTTTGAAATATTAATGTTATGTGTTTTTTTTTTCATTTTTAAAGGAGGCATATAGTTTTCGCACCGTCCGTCCGAGTCAATATTTCCAGTCCGGGCTGTAACTTCAACGGCTATAAACTTCATTACCAGTAACACCATTCATCACCTACTGTGATATTTCTTGTTTTATCAATTAATGATTACCCTGAAATGTCTGTACTCGGTAGGGGAGGGGGTATTTGAAGTTAGAGGGTGCATATGATTATTCTATCAATTTTTCAGGTCCAAGTTGCACCCTGTAAAACACTTAGGTAAAGAAGTTGCATTTTTATTATTTTCAAAAAGAAAACAAGATATTCCTGGATTTTTGACGGGTTAGTTTATACAAATTTATTTTAGCTTGATTTGTGAAACAAGTTCCTACAACTTATATTAACCACTCGCGAGACCTCATTCCTGATGGAATCCATCGCCACGAGGGAGAGAGAAGAATCAATGTTGAATTTAAATGATCTGGGCACAATCGTATCGGCTACCACTTGGCGCGTACTACGGGCCCGAAGTGATTGCACTGTCACAGCACTATCTTATTTTGAGGGTTAATTATTGGATTTTTAAGTATCGGTAATACTGTATGATCGGGCATTTTGTTGACGACGGATAATCCAGTGATGACGGATAAGATGATGGATAATCCAGTGATGATTTATAATCTGTTGTTGATGGATAATCCAGTGATTATGGATAATCTGTTGTTGATGGATAATCCAGTGATGACAGATAATCTGTTGTTAATGGATAATCCAGTGATGATAGATAATCTGTTGTTGATGGATAATCCAGTGATGACAGATAATCTGTTGTTAATGGATAATCCAGTGATGACAGATAATCTATTGTTGATGGATAATCCAGTGTGATTATGAATAATCGGTTGAAAACAAATATCTTGAAACCAAATAAAGGATAGTTCACTTCACATGGTTTAGGGTAAAAGATTTACAAAATTCAGATATGAAAAATGATTGATGATGTAATCCGAGCCCAGAGAGATATGAGCCAGCCTAGAATACTTTGTTTGTCATGGAAACAGAATATTCAGTATTATTACACATAGATGTACAGTCAAACCTGTGTTAGTGGTCACCTGCATTAACCCTGTCAACACCACAGACCTCTAAATAGGCTTACAAAAAGTGTAGATCCAGATGAGCCGGCTCGTGACGAACCGTCTCATCAGGATCTGCACTTTTTGCCAGTGATATGACTATTTTTAGACATAATTACCCATTTTGATAAATGAACTTGTCCAAATGTGATTTTCTGATTCATTTATTGGTTTATGAATATCATGGACCAGTCCATGTGAGTTACTTGGTGTTGAATGGGTTAAGCAGCCAACCTGCATTAAACAGCCAACCTGCATTAAGCAGCATGTTTCTCGATGTGTTGTTTCATTACACATTTGCCCTCCATTAAGCAACCACCTGTAATAAGCAGCCAATTTATGTTATTCCCTTGGCTGGTTGATTAAGACAGGTATGACTGTATACACATGTAAGGGTTAAGAATTTTGTACATAGATATTGATTTATACACCAGGATAGATGTTTATGATTTGTGTACATAGAGATTTGTTTATACATATGTGTTTATTGGTCTATACACAAGTATGTCCATAAGCAAATATACTTACATTGGTATACATTTGTACTTGTGAATGGGGTTTAAAAAGACTGAAGTACCTTCGACGTATTGAAAATTATTATTTTCTTTTATTCCTTGATTAACTTTTGTTTCATGATGCATTTTTTCCCGTGGAAACTTTGTGGAAATTGGCGAAGTCATTTTGTCATATTGTGCGACTGGTCACTGAAAATGTTATTTAGTTCCATGACATGATACGGTAACCATGACGCTACGCGGTTCCATTCTCCCCCCCAAAATTACATGACTCGACAGCGCCTCGCCATGTGTATTTTCTCCAACTCGCATTAAATAAATAAAAATTTATTAGACTAGCCTTTGTAATATTCTCTATATTTATACATATACAGTAGGATAAACAGTTACCCTTTTTACCAGTTAGTTAGAGTTCAGCAGTTAGTTATTAGAGTTCAGCAGTTAGTTATTAGAGTTCAGCAGTCAGTTAGAGTTCAGCAGTTAGTTAGAGTTCAGCAGTTAGTTATAGTTCAGCAGTTAGTTAGAGTTCAGCAGTTAGAGTTCTGCAGTTAGAGTTCAGCAGTTAGAGTTCTGCAGTTAGAGTTCAGCAGTTAGAGTTCTGCAGTTAGAGTTCAGCAGTTAGAGTTCTGCAGTTAGAGTTCAGCAGTTAGAGTTCATCAGTTAGTTAGAGTTCAGCAGTTACAGTTCTGCAGTTATAGTTCAGCAGTTAGTTATTAGAGTTCAGCAGTTAGTTATTAGAGTTTAGCAGTTAGTTAGAGTTCTGCAGTTAGAGTTCAGGTTTACGACAATGAGTATTCATTGGTTCATGATACTGTCGATCACTATTTAATTTTGTAGTATTATTGGAGTATTATTTTCGCATGATAATTCTCATGGGCTTGTCTTGATAATTCTCATGGACTTGTGATGATAATTCTCATGGACTTGTGATGATAATTCTCATAGACTTGTGATGATAATTCTAATAGACTTGTGATAATAATTCTCATAGACTTGTGATGATAATTCTCATAGACTTGTGATGATAATTCTCATGGACTTGTTATGATAATTCTCATAGACTTGTGATGATAATTCTCATGGACTTGTGATGATAATTCTCATGGACTTGTGATGATAATTCTCATGGACTTGTGATGATAATTCTCATGGACTTGTGATGATAATTCTCATGGACTTGTGATGATAGTTATAATAGACTTGTGATGATAATTCTCATAGACTTGTGATGATAATTCTCATGGACTTGTGATGATAATTCTCATGGACTTGTGATGATAATTCTCATGGACTTGTGATTATAATTATTATAGACTTGTGATGATAATTCTCATGGACTTGTAATGATACTTATCATGGACTTGTGATGATAATTCTCATGGACTTGTGATGATAATTCTCATGGACTTGTGATGATAATTCTCATAGACTTGTGATGATAATTCTCATGGACTTGTGATGATAATTCTCATAGACTTGTGATGATAATTCTCATGGACTTGTGATGATAATTCTCATGGACTTGTGGTGATAATTCTCATAGACTTGTGATGTAACTTCTAAGAACTAGACCTCATTCAAGGATAAATGCTATTCCAATTGTAAGCAAGTGTTTGTATATACCATACATGTTGGGTCCAAGTCATCTAATTTGTATAATTCATCAAATGTGCTGAGAGTCACTATGCAAATATTCATAATATGTAATTAGTGCGTTGATACCATTCTTGTATTTTAACAATTGTGAAATGTCGACATTATTTAGAAAATTATGTGCAATTTGTTTTAATTTCTGAATTAATGTGACCAGAAAAATGTTGCTCTTTATACACACATTTTAGTATAGATTGTATTGTAATATATTTTTTTTATGTATGATCAAGCTTTATGCAGAATCTATGCATCTTTTAATATTCAAAGGTCAGTTTCCATGTATATCATTTTTATTTTCGTTGTGTTTCGTCTTAATTGTAAATAGTTCTTATCATATTGGTTTGTATTTAATAGTTTTAATCGTGTAGTAATTAATTACAGACAATGTATTCCATTATTCAATCAGGTTGTTTAGCTGATCCTATGTTTATATCTGTATAATTGTGATATCATATTGTAGGAGTATGTTGGATTTTAGCTGATTATTTAAACTTGATTTGCTATAACGTGTAACAAAGATTACTAAGTAAAGTTGTCAGTTTTATATTTTAGAACATTCAAGATTTGTGGAGAGCAGCTCTATATTATCTGTGCTAATATCATCATCAACATCAGCATCATCATCAGCATCATCATCACCATATCCTCATCATCATCACATCATCTTCATCATCATTGCCATCATCATCGCCATCATCATCCATCATCATCATATCCTCATCCTCAGTGGCAGGCATCATCTTTCATCATTTTATATATATTATCAATCGCCTCAACAGCAGCATTATATTCATCATTACACTATTATCATTATGATAGTTGTCATCATTTTTATCATCATCAGCTTCCAACAATATCATCATCATCAGTTATGATTAGAGGTGACTATTGAGGCCAAAATGACTATCAAAATAGTTGAAAATACTATCACGGTACTATTGCGATAGTCACTATGCTATCACGGTACTATTGCGATAGTCACTATGCTATCACGGTACTATTGCGATAGTCATTGCTATCACGATACTATTGCAATAGTCACTATGCTATCACGATACTATTGCGATAGTCACTATGCTATCACGATACTATTGCGATAGTCACTATGCTATCACGATACTATTGCGATAGTCACTATGCTATCACGGTACTATTGCGATAGTCACTATGCTATCACGATACTATTGCGATAGTCACTATGCTATCACGGTACTATTGCGATAGTTTGGTTAAACACAGGTAATATGCAATATTGGTTTGACACTGATTTAATGAATCTATATCAATGCAAAAAAGAGTTTAATATGACTAGAATAGGTTAAGTAGCTAGAACACTGACTTATACTTAGTATGAAACTTAAAATACAGTATGAAACTTAAACAAACATGTCTAACTCTTAACACTTAACCTGCCACAGGTAGCATTTGTCACATGCCATATGCGAACAGTGTTGCTCCAGATCAGCCTGCGCATCCGCAGGCAGATCTGGAGCTACACTGTCTGCGCATGGCACATGTACCCGGCAGGAGGATAACATTTAACTTGTCATTACTCGTCATCAATCTCATCATGGCACATGCCATTGTCATACACAGTTCACTGCTTCCAGGTTTTCTTCCCTGAAATGCCTGTATTTCGGGCGTCCGAGAAGTTATGATTGCATAGCGGTCGTCTAGTACAGGGTATTGACCATTTACCGCACCCCTCTCAATTGCGCAATCATATCGCCAGGGAGCTCTTTCAGCGGGTACACAATACAATCAAATAAGCGCCTGTGCGAACTGGAGTAGTTACTTTCACTTTCAAAAGCATCGCTGTCGATTGTAAGTGAAAACATTCGACAAAATTGAATTTTAAACGAACTATCGATAGTTCGATGGACTATCGGCGATAGTTATCGACTTGGAGTTTTGCTATCGACCTATTGCTATCGCCAGCTCCACTATCGCGACCTATCATTACACCTCTAGTTATGAATGAATTAAGTATCATGAATCATAGAGTAAACTCAAACTCAGCAAAGAATAGCATCCAATCGTACATCAAAGGGATTTTTCAAACATTGACCGAACTTACGTATACGATTCTTTGCATGCTAGCGGTGAAACAAATACACTAGACCACTGAGTCTTGATCCTCATTCTGAGGGTGAACACCTCCGCTATGTGATGTTGGGCAAGTCCGAGCATGTTCACGACACAATTATATTAAACTTCATCAACAAGCCAAATGAACATGGGAACATTACGTCAACATGTAGGTTTTAAAAAACATGTCAATTATTTTTGTACAAAACATTCCATAGTATATAAATCACTTAAATTTGAACAGATGTGGACCACATTATGTTGTTCTAAATATAATATGAAGAATTTGTCAACTACAATATATGTGAGGGAAGAGGGTGGGGTGCCGTTCTGAATGGCTACGGTCATTAAATTCAAATAATTTGTACATACATGTACATCACCACTGTAGGTTTGACTGACACAAGATGTGTATGTATGTATGTTCCTTTAATGTCAAACCCCTCGCGGGGACTTAAGACATGTTTTCCTGGGCAGACTTAGCCGACCTAAGCGATTAACCAGTACTAAGCAATGTATGTGAGGTGCCTTGCTCAATGACACTACATACATGGCCTGACCGAGTATCGAACCCGGAACCGTTTGATTCCAAATCCGACGCTCTACCACTGGACTACGGACGCCACACAGTAGAATTCTTTCATTTGAGGAAACCTACCAACTGACTCGTGGAAGGTCATTGGTTCTAGCCTGGTGCTTGTCCACACCGGGGCATCTGGACTCTTCCTCCACCACTTACAAGCTGGAAGATCAGATCCTCCACCACTTACAGGCTGGAAGGTCAGATCCTCCACCACTTACAGGCGGGAAGGTTAGATCCTCCACCACGTACAGGCTGGAAGGTCAGATCCTCCACCACGTACAGACTGGAAGGTCAGATCCTCCACCACTTACAGGCTGGAAGGTCAGATCCTCCACCACTTACAAGCTGGAAGGTCAGATCCTCCACCACTTACAAGCTGGAAGGTCAGATCCTCCACCACTTACAAGCTGGAAGGTCAGATCCTCCACCACTTATAGGCTGGCAGGTCAGATCCTCCACCACTTACAGGCTGGAAGGTCAGATCCTCCACCACTTACATCAGATCCTCCACCACTTACAGGCTGGAAGGTCAGATCCTCCACCACTTACAAGCTGGAAGATCAGATCCTCCACCACTTACAGGCGGGAAGGTCAGATCCTCCACCACTTACAGACTGGAAGGTCAGATCCTCCACCACTTACAGACTGGAAGGTCAGATCCTCCACCACTTACAGGATGGAAGGTCAGATCCTCCACCACTTACAGGCTGGAAGGTCAGATCCTCCACCACTTACAAGCTGGAAGGTCAGATCCTCCACCACTTACAGGCTGGAAGGTCAGATCCTCCACCACGTACAGGCTGGAAGGTCAGATCCTCCACCACTTACAAGCTGGAAGGTCAGATCCTCCACCACTTACAAGCTGGAAGGTCAGATCCATCAGATCACAGTGTATTTAAACAGAATGATCTTCTTAAGCTGAATAACGTACACGCGAGTATGTGATGTAATTATTTCTATGCATTAACCCTTACAATGCTGATATAAGTTGGAAGGAATGTGCAAACAACATAGATCCTGATCAGATGTGACATCAAGATGCGGGAACAGCTATTCAGGCCAAGTGTTTTAGCTCCACTATCCGAATAGCAAACAGCATAGATCCTGATCAAACGCGACATTAAGACGCGGGAACAGCTATTCAGCCAAGTGTGTTAGCTCCACTATCCGAATAGCAAACAACATAGATCCTGATCAGACGCGACATTAAGACGCGGGAACAGCTATTCAGCCAAGTGTTTTTTTAGCTCCACTATCCGAATAGCAAACAGCATAGATCCTGATCAGATGGCACATTCTAATCTGGCTCTATTATGTTTGCAAAATCTAATATACTCGTTTCCAGCACAGTAGGGTTAACCCTTTCAACCCCAAGTAACTGACATGGACTGGTCCATGATATTTTTAGACCAATAAATTAATAACAAAATTACATTTGGATCAGTTCATTTATCAAAATGGGTAATTTTATCTAAAAATAGTAATAATTATTACTGGCAAAAAAGTGCAGATCCTGATGACGGCTCGTTACGAGCCGGCTCATCTGGATCTACACTTTTTATAAGCCTATTTAGAGGCCTGTGGGGTTGAAAGGGTTAAACAACAACGATATTATATAGAACTACATGCTGTAGCCATCTTAGAACTAGATAATTCATTTAATTAAAAGATACAATAGTTTATATTAGACTTTATCACATAAACTACGGCACGGGAGTTTAATAAAGCCATGTCATAAATTCGGTAATACACTAGTGTATTAAATATGCAAATGAGGCAAATGGTGGGCGAATCACATAGCGATTCGCAGTGACATACATTTTTACATCAACTAGCACGCACTGTGTAACTTTGATTGTGACGTCATTTGCCAAAACATTGTGTATTTGTTAAAAAAGACTGTTTGAAAATAATTTAAAAGTGTTTAATATTGAATTGTTGCACATGATATGTTGTGATAGTTTAAAAACTGTTTACAATAGAAGAAAATAAAAAATTGGAGTATTTAGTGTTGCACTATTTTCTTGGCCCATTAAGTAGAAACCGCAGTACTACTCTGGCTTTCATTTGCTAAAGGGGAATCGTGACAATCGTGACACACTTTTACTGCGTATTTGGTTTATGTGATAAAAAGAATCTTACATTCGTGTCTTTCCATATTGAATTTATTAAACTCGTTGAATAAAAATGATAAAATGCTCAGCAGAGTTGTTTAATAAATTCAATATGGAAAGCCACTCGTGTAAGATCCTCTATATATTGTTTGTAGTTGTTAAATAGAGTAGGATAGGAACATTTATTTTCATTAATAAAACTTTTTTGTATGCTTTTTGTAAACCTATATTGTTATACATTTAAATTTTAATATTGTTAGAGATGTCTCGGAGCAACAAGTTTCATATATTTAGACAAATAAAATAGGGAAGCAATCAAAACCAATTTCTCTTGTTCTTTACAACCAATCTGTATTTCCAGTCGTTATTATGAGAGGTATGTACTCCCAGTCGTTATTATGAGTGGTCTGTACTTCCAGTGTGCATTACAACCAATCTGTACTCCCAGTCGTTATTATGAGCGGTCTGTACTTCCAGTGTGCATTACAACCAATCTGTACTTCCAGTGTGCATTACAACCAATCTGTACTTCCAGTGTGCATTACAACCAATCTGTACTTCCAGTGTGCATTACAACCAATCTGTACTTCCAGTTGTTATTATGAGCGGTCTGTACTTCCAGTGTGCATTACAACTAATCTGTACTTCCAGTCTGCATACAACCAATCTGTACTTCCAGTGTGCATTACAACTAATATGTATTTCCAGTGTGCATTGCAACCAATCTGTACTTCCAGTCTGCATTACAACCAATCTGTACTTCCAGTGTGCATTACAACTAATATGTATTTCCAGTCTGCATACAACCAATCTGTACTTCCAGTGTGCATTACAACTAATATGTATTTCCAGTGTGCATTGCAACCAATCTGTACTTCCAGTCTGCATTACAACCAATCTGTACTTCCAGTGTGCATTACAACTAATATGTATTTCCAGTCTGCATACAACCAATCTGTACTTCCAGTGTGCATTACAACTAATATGTATTTCCAGTGTGCATTGCAACCAATCTGTACTTCCAGTCTGCATTACAACCAATCTGTACTTCCAGTGTGCATTACAACTAATATGTATTTCCAGTCTGCATACAACCAATCTGTACTTCCAGTGTGCATTACAACAAGTGTGCAACCAATCTGTACTTCCAGTCTGCATTACAACCAATCTGTACTCCCAGTCTGCATTACAACCAATCTGTACTTCCAGTCTGCATTACAACCAAGTGTGTAACCAATCTGTACTTTCAGTCTGCATTACAACCAATCTGTACTTCCAGTCTGCATTACAACCAATCTGTACTTCCAGTCTGCATTACAACCAATCTGTACTTCCAGTCTGCATTACAACCAAGTGTGCAACCAATCTGTACTTCCAGTCTGCATTACAACCAAGTGTGCAACCACTCTGTACTTCCAGTCTGCATTACAACCAAGTGTGAAACCAATCTGTACTTCCAGTCTGCATTACAACCAAGTGTGCAACCAATCTGTACTTCCAGTTTGCATTACAACCAAGTGTGCAACCAATCTGTACTTCCAGTCTGCATTGCAACCAATCTGTACTTCCAGTCTGCATTACAACCAAGTGTACAACCAATCTGTACTTCCAGTCTGCATTACAACCAAGTGTGCAACCAATCTGTACTTCTGATTTAATTACAGATGTCAATTTTGCCAATCTACATTACAAATGTCAATTTTTGCCAATCTACATTACAGATGTCAATTTTTGCCAATCTACATTACAGATGTCAATTTTTGCCAATCTACATTACAAATGTCAATTTGGGCCAATCTACATTACAGATGTCAATTTTGCCAATCTACATCACAGATGTCAATTTGGGCCAATCTACATTACAAATGTCAATTTGGGCCAATCTACATTACAAATGTCAATTTGGGCCAATACATTACAAATGTCAATTTGGGCCAATATACATTACAGATGTCAATTTGGGCCGATCTACAATACAGATGTCAATTTGGGCCGAGCTACATTACAAATGTCAATTTTGCAGATCTACATTACAGATGTCAATTTGGGCCGATCTACAATACAGATGTCAATTTGGGCCGAGCTACATTACAGATGTCAATTTTGCTGATCTACATTACAGATGTCAATTTGGGCCAATCTACATTACAGATGTCAATTTTGCCATTCTACATTACAGATGTCAATTTGGCTGATCTACATTACAGATGTCAATTTGGGCCGAGCTACATTACAGATGTCAATTTTGCTGATCTACATTACAGATGTCAATTTTGGTTTTACAATATACTGAACTGAGCAACCTGGCATTGCAGAAACCGGTCGTACAATAATTAAATGAACATAACATTAATAACAATGTATATAGGGTCAACAGTCGTGCGTAATACACCATGTGTATCCTGAATAATAACAGTTCTGGTACAAATTTATGTCTTAGATTGTATCACGTGTCATAAATGATCTCTAACCGACAGTATCATAAATTATCTCTAACCGACAGTATCACAAATGATCTCTAACCGACAGTATCATAAATTATCTCTAACCGACAGTATCACAAATGATCTCTAACCGACAGTATCACAAATGATCTCTAACCGACAGTATCATAAATGATCTCTAACCGACAGTATCACAAATGATCTCTAACCGACAGTATCATAAATGATCTCTAACCGACAGTATCACAAATGATCTCTAACTGACAGTATCATAAATGATCTCTAACCGACAGTATCACAAATGATCTCTAACCGACAGTATCACAAATGATCTCTAACCGACAGTATCATAAATGATCTCTAACCCGACAGTATCACAAATGATCTCTAACCGACAGTATCATAAATTATCTCTAACCGACAGTATCACAAATGATCTCTAACCGACAGTATCACATGCTTAGTAGAGAATCCAATAATAAACGCACGTCAATTCAAGAGCGTGGCTGACCATTATATATGAAATTCTAGTGTCACTTTTGAGAGTTTGTAGACCGCAAAAACACTGTTTATTGACTGAAAATGTTTATTACAACTTATTTCGGAGGAATTTGTAGTAGCAATGTAATGTATGCTCGACGTAAACTATTTGTTTGCTATGCCGATTTAACAATGGTTTAACTACCGTAATTGCTATCCTAAACATACTACTGAGCATCCGTGGTTTTTATGCATATTTTGTTGTTTTTATCTTATCAACGGCTTACGGTCAGATGTTGTAATCACCCTCCTCTCCAGGTCTAACTTCCTTGTGTGTCGTCAACAGCTCCAAAACATTTAGGTCATTTGTTGCTAAGCTACACAGGAACTACTTTCAGGTTTGTACTAATGGGGTGTCAGGGTCAATAACTATGTCACAATGTCAACTTCATGGAAACATTTAGATAATGTGAACCAATACAAGAAAGGCTGCCAAATTTATATCTTGTGAATCTATCAATAGAAGAAAGGTTGCCAAATATAGATTTGTGAATCTATGGTAGGTGTGTTGCCAACTGTAGTTATGAACCAATGCAAGAAAGGCTGCCAAATTTATATCTTGTGAATCTATGGTAGGTGTGTTGCCAAATGTAGTTATCATGAATCAATAGAAGAAAGGTTGCCAAATATAGATTTGTGAATCTATGGTAGGTGTGTTGCCAAATGTAGTTATCATGAATCAATAGAAGAAAGGTTGCCAAATATAGATTTGTGAATCTATGGTAGGTGTGTTGCCAAATGTAGTTATCAGGAATTAATATAAGAAAGGTTGCCAAATATAGATTTGTTAATCTATGGCTGTTGCCAAATTTAGCTCTTGCGAATCCATGGTATGGTTGCCAATTTTAGATCTTGTGAATCTATGGTAGAAAGATTGCCAAATTTAAATCTTGTATCGGAGTGGCCATCAACAATTATTTCAAATTACTTGTTCAATGAAATTGGCTGACAGGACGGACTATTTATTGGTCACGGGTTCGAGTCCCGCTCAGGCCGTATCTCATTTATATGAAAAAGTTGGCAGTTTCTTACGGAGGTTGGTGCACCAAGTACTTGTTAACCTCTGGAGCCTGCCCAGGAAAGGTGTTGTTAGGTAATTGCCTGACCACGATATAGCCCAAAATTGTGCTGATGCAGGCGTAAAACCCAAACAAACGGGACAGACTATAGGTGTGATTCATTTCTGGGTTGCAAGGCAACCGGTGCGAGTCCAGGAATTCTGGTGCTGATAGGGTTAGACAGCCTGATTAAACTGCCGGAGATAGCGATACAGCGCCTGATTAAACTGCCGGAGATAGCGATACAGTGCCTGATTAAACTGCCGGAGATAGCGATACAGTGATGTTCAAAGGTTTTAATATTAATAAATTACCACAGTAAGAATTAATGAATCTAATTTTCAGTCAATCACATTAATAACAAAATTGTACAATGGTTTTAACAAGATACCATTTCATATACTTAACATCAACAGCTTATACGTGCATACATTGATAACAAACCAGCTTAAATATGAAAATATATGTAATACATGTATAAGTTTGTCCCACATATACAGTCAAACCTGTGTTAGTAGTATCCTGTATTAAGCAGCCACCCTGTATTAAGCAGCCAGTTTACATATTCCCAATGTTGTTTTATTATATATTTGACCTCTATTAAGCAGCCAACCTGTATTAAGCAGCCAGTTTACATATTCCCAATGTGTTTTATTATATATTTGACCTCTATTAGGCAGCCACCCTGTATTAAGCAGCCAGTTTACATATTCCCAATGTGTTTTATTATATATTTGACCTCTATTTAGCAGCCACCCTGTATTAAGCAGCCAGTTTACATATTCCCAATGTGTTTTATTATATATTTGACCTCTATTAAGCAGCCAACCTGTATTAAGCAGCCAGTTTACATATTCCCAAGGTGTTTTATTATATATTTGACCTCTATTTAGCAGCCACCCTGTATAAAGCAGCCAGTTTACATATTCCCAATGTGTTTTATTATATATTTGACCTCTATTAAGCAGCCAACCTGTATTAAGCAGCCAGTTTACATATTCCCAATGTGTTTTATTATATATTTGACCTCTATTTAGCAGCCACCCTGTATTAAGCAGCCAGTTTACATATTCCCAATGTGTTTTATTATATATTTGACCTCTATTAAGCAGCCAACCTGTATTAAGCAGCCAGTTTACATATTCCCTATGTGTTTTATTATATAGTTGACCTCTATTTAGCAGCCACCCTGTATTAAGCAGCCAGTTTACATATTCCCAATGTGTTTTATTATATATTTGACCTCTATTAAGCAGCCAACCTGTATTAAGCAGCCAGTTTACATATTCCCAATGTGTTTTATTATATATTTGACCTCTATTTAGCAGCCACCCTGTATTAAGCAGCCAGTTTACATATTCCCAATGTGTTTTATTATATATTTGACCTCTATTAAGCAGCCAACCTGTATTAAGCAGCCAGTTTACATATTCCCAATGTGTTTTATTATATATTTGACCTCTATTTAGCAGCCACCCTGTATTAAGCAGCCAGTTTACATATTCCCAATGTGTTTTATTATATATTTGACCTCTATTTAGCAGCCACCCTGTATTAAGCAGCCAGTTTACATATTCCCAATGTGTTTTATTATATATTTGACCTCTATTTAGCAGCCACCCTGTATTAAGCAGCCAGTTTACATATTCCCAATGTGTTTTATTATATATTTGACCTCTATTAAGCAGCCACCTGTGCTAAGCAGCCACTTTCTCTGACTCCCTTGGCTGGCTGCTTAAGACAGGTTTGACTGTACCCTGACATTAATATGTACACGATAGCGGTGAAAATAACAGTCAAATACATCATGTATACGTCATTACAGTTGTGACGTTATGATTATCGGTATAATGAAATACGGTATCTCTGACTCCCTTGGCTGGCTGCTTAAGACAGATTTGACTGTACCCTGACATTAATATGTACACGATATATTTTTATGTTTCAAATAAGAAAAACACATTAATGAATTGGCATCTGCTACAAAGAGTTAAAAGTACTTATATATACGTATATATAACAGATTTCATTAAATATAGGTCTTTGGAAAATAAGACTATAATAAAACTCCATATTGCATACATTGATGGTTTTGCAAAAGGAATTATTTTCCAAAAACCAGTTTCATTGTAGACAGATATTCTAAATATAGTACTGGCAGTAATCACAATTTCGAATCATCAGTTTCTTTGAAAACGATGTACTCCTGTGTGCAGCACATCTATTTCTTAGAATATGCCAGTTTGCAGCCCATTAATATCTGAGAATACCCCAGTTTGCAGCCCATTAATATCTGAGAATACTCCAGTTTGCTGCACATTAATTTCTTAGAATACCCAAGTTTGTAGCACATTAATTTCTTAGAATACCCAAGTTTGCTGCACATTAATTTCTTAGAATACCCAGTTTGCTGCACATTAATTTCTTAGAATACCAAAGTTTGCTGCACATTAATTTCTTAGAATACCCAAGTTTGCTGCACATTAATTTCTTAGAATACCAAAGTTTGCTGCACAATAATTTCTTAGAATACCCAGTTTGCTGCACATTAATTTCTTAGAATACCCAGTTTGCTGCACATTAATTTCTTAGAATACCAAAGTTTGCTGCACAATAATTTCTTAGAATACCCAGTTTGCTGCACATTAATTTCTTAGAATACCCAGTTTGCTGCACATTAATTTCTTAGAATACCCAGTTTACTGCACATTAATTTCTTAGAATACCAAAGTTTGCTGCACATTACTTTCTTAGAATACCCCAGTTTGCTGCACATTAATTTCTTTGAATACTCCAGTTTGCTGCACATTAATTTCTTTGAATACTCCAGTTTGCTGCACATTAATTTCTTAGAATACCCAGTTTGCTGCACATTAATTTCTTTGAATACTCCAGTTTGCTGCACATTAATTTCTTAGAATACCCAGTTTGCTGCACATTAATTTCTTTGAATACCCCAGTTTGCTGCACATTAATTTCTTTGAATACCCCAGTTTGCTGCACATTAATTTCTTTGAATACTCCAGTTTGCTGCACATTAATTTCTTTGAATACCCCAGTTTGCTGCACATTAATTTCTTTGAATACCCCAGTTTGCTGCACATTAATTTCTTTGAATACTCCAGTTTGCTGCACATTAATTTCTTAGAATACCCAGTTTGCTGCACATTAATTTCTTTGAATACTCCAGTTTGCTGCACATTAATTTCTTTGAATACCCCAGTTTGCTGCACATTAATTTCTTTGAATACCCCAGTTTGCTGCACATTAATTTCTTTGAATACTCCAGTTTGCTGCACATTAATTTCTTTGAATACTCCAGTTTGCTGCACATTAATTTCTTTGAATACCCCAGTTTGCTGCACATTAATTTCTTTGAATACTCTAGTTTGCTGCACATTAATTTCTTTGAATACCCCAGTTTGCTGCACATTAATTTCTTTGAATACCCCAGTTTGCTGCACATTAATTTCTTAGAATACCCCAGTTTGCTGCACATTAATTTCTTAGAATACCCCAGTTTGCTGCACATTAATTTCTTTGAATACTCCAGTTTGCTGCACATTAATTTCTTTGAATACCCAAGTTTGTAGCACATTAATTTCTTTGAATACCCTAGCACATTCTAACTAAATACAACACATGAAGCTAAAAACCATAGACTATAATATTAGGCAGATATATGTTGTCTCAAAACAATGTAAGTTTGACATTTTTCCATGTGGTTAAAGTTCTGAGGTATTCAAACACCAGTTATACAGCTTCCTCCTGCTGAAATTGTCTCTGGGCCACATGTGCTAAATATATGGGTCAGTAGTCCAGTGGTAACACATTGGACTGCGATCCAGGAATCGCAGGTTCGATCCCCCCATCTGACCCTAATAATATTAACAGTCTTTCAGATGGTCTTGTATTGGTGCTTTACACCATGCACACAAAACGAACCAGAGGAGACTCTGGAATGTATGTATGTATGTACCATTAATGTCAAACCCCTTGCGGGGACCTAGACATGTTTTCCTGGGCAGGCTTAGCCGACCTAAGTGGTTAACCAGTACTAAGCAATGTGTGTGAGGTGCCTTGCTCAATGACATTACATACGTGGCCAGGCCGAGTATCGAACCCGGGACAGCTCGATTCCAAATCCGACGCTCTACCACTGGACGCCACACTGAATGGGTCTCTGTTTGTACCATTGCATTATCCTCCTCTAAATGACTGACGTCTTCAGGAGGCGTTGCTCATATGGGTAACCGGTAGTGACGATAAATAAACGTAAAATGATACATGTGCTAAATGTACATGTAATTGGGCCATTAATACTTTGCGTAAGTCAATGAGTAAGATACAAATGTTAGCAAATGATGTCAAAGAAAGGAAATGAAGACAATTTCTCTTTAAAGCAGCATTACATGGTATGAAATAAAATATATTTGAAAAATTCAATTTTTACGTATGGGTAGCAATGCTGCTACACATTCTAACATTATACTTTGTATGCTTATGTTCATTTGGTAAACAGTGTTTTTTTGCGATAAAACAAACTCGAAACCGAAGGTAGGACTTTCTGAGTCGATCGGCCATGCACTTGTTTACAACGGGAACGCATCGTCTGCACTTGTTTACATTCAGAATGCATCGACCCCATTTGTCCCACGTTTTTAAAAAAAATTAAATTACTTGATATGTTGATTCATACCTCTGTTAGCGTCTTTTAGGGACATTTCTACAACCCCGCGAGGGGTTCGACATTAGAGGAAGATAGATAGATAGTATTTCATGTTCAAAATATATACTTTGTTTTCTACATACTCTGTTGTTTCACGCATGCGCGCTGTGCGTGTTTACATTTCGTGTGTTGATAAACAAATTCGTGTATACGACGGTTTAAATTTATTGGAATTTTATCGTTTCTGAGTTGACTATTTTCGATTTTTGTAAACACACACACATTAGTATTTATATTTTACCCAAAACATCCTTTATTATGATGTAATGCTGCTTTAACTAAATATGTGTCAAATCCAAAGACAATGTGCCACTGCCACATCAACACTATTATTTATAAGCAATTTGTCTGTTTGGCACATTACGAGGAAACCCCCCCCCCCCTGAGTTGGGTTAAACAGAGCAGTTTCAGGTAATAAAAGGATTAAACATTTTTGTTACTTATCTCATTGACATTGAAAACAACAGAGATATAGAACGAAAACATTCCGAACTGCTGGACACCGCTACAACAAAACAAAGTGTTTACACGACAGTTCAGATGTACCGTAATTATTCTAAATGACACCCAGGCATTTATTTGAATCACGGTCAACTCCAAAATTGAGGGTGAGCGATTATTGAGACAGTCCCAACAAATATGCTGATTCAGACAAAAATGTACAAAACTTGTAAACTAAACGACAGAAAATCGTACTAATATTCGACTGGAAAATGGTGCTTTTTATAACAAAATGTCGGAGATGGACCTTTATTAAAGTATGGTTGTTAATTAGAATAAATACGGTAGTAAGAGAACATAAGCATGAAACATGATAATAATGTATGCATATCTACAATGGAATGTTATAATCTGCTATATAAATACAGTGTGATAGTGGGCGGGCACGGATCGACACACAAACCATGGTCATTGGCATACTCCACCTACACTGGAGAGTATAATGATCGTCGACGATGGGTTCTTGAGGTTAACCATTGTGTCTGGTTCGGATAACAATACACGGTTCCCTCTGTCTGAATGTTTGTCTGCGCTCCATCTGTCGCCAATTGAAAAACACTGGAGCCAACTAAGATCCATATAGTTCACAAATAAATATTTGAAGCCATGTATTTGACAAAACATGAACCAAAAAAAAAAAAAAAAAAAAAATAGCTGCGCCAAATATTTTCGCCAATTCACAAAATTTAGCGTCAATATTTGTTTGTTGTCGCAATTGGCGACCGACAGCAGGAACCCTGCAATATTGTCCAATAAGCATAATGTTTGAACATTAAATAATTTGAAAGCATATATTTTTGTTCATCAATCTGAAGCACCAATATTAATGCATACCATTTTAACTCTTACAAAGAGATTTAGGCCAATATATATCTGAATACATACAGCAGCCATTTTGCTATCAATCAGTGACCTACCCCGCCTATACATGTAGATATTACTGGGACTACACGAGATTCTGGCATTTATTATGAATGCTGGTTTAGTAATGTACTACATTGTCAATATATGTGGTATTGGTAATATATGTGGTATTTGGTGATATATGTGGTATTGGTAATGTATGTGGTACTGGTAATGTATGTGGTATTGGTAATGTATGTGGTATTGGTAATGTATGTGGTATTGGTAATGTATGTGGTATTGGTAATGTATGTGGTATTGGTAATGTATGTGGTATTGGTAATGTATGTGGTATTGGTAATGTATGTGGTATTGGTAATATATGTGGTATAGATAACAAGCAACTCAACGAGGTGTAATGGAGAAATTTCAGGAAATGTGCATAACTTTTCTTTACACAGGTGTACATTTTTCGCGTTCAAAATAGTTCATATTTCTGTCAGAAACATACGATTCTAACACAGATCTGAATGACGCTATGTAAATGCTCCGCCAACTCTAACATCATGGAAGCTGTAATTTCCTAAATATTAAATGTACCGGTATATGAATATTATTTGCAAAATTAATACAATAGAGCATACATATTGAACGTGACAACATTTTATTAAATTTAATTATTTAACACAAACATAAAAAAGATATGCATACCGTAAGTATTACCGGTAATAAAGCTAAACCCGGGAAAATGAAACATACCTTTATTCAACTTTAACATATAAAGTTTATAAACAGTCCCCTCTGTTGACAGACGAGGCATGCATGCATGTCAGTATACAGACTGCACCTGTTCGTTTTTTTTCCAGCCAAATTTTTTTTTACGAATACTCGACTATCATTTAGCTATTCGATACTTGAGACATTTTTCCATGTACTCGATTATCGTTTAGCTATTCGATACTTGAGACATTTTTCCATGTACTCGACTATCGTTTAGCTATTCGATACTTGAGACATTTTCCCGAGTACTTGAGCACTTCTGTCAACACAATTACTTATCTATAACTGGACGTCAAAATATACCCTGATAATGTGAGTAAACAAAGGACTTCATGTATCATTAATATCCTACAATATAGCATAAGAGTTTTCAAAGGAATCATTCGGTGATATAGTATTATATATTATACTATAATTATATATATATATTATATTATATATACTATATCTGATCAGAAAAGTAGAAAAATACCGCCTCCGTGGTCGAATGGTTAAGGTCGCTGACTTGTATACCACTGTAACCTATCATCTCTGATGGTCCGTCTCCGTGGTCGAGTGGTTGCGGTCGCTGACTTGTATACCATTGTAACCTATCATCTCTGATGGGGTTCGAGCCCCGCTCAGACCGTGTCTCATTTATATGAAAAAGTTGGCAGTTTCTTAAGGAGGTTGGTGCACCAAGTACTGGTTAACCACTGGAGCCTTCCCAGAAAAGGTGTTGTTAGGTAAACTGCCCGTCGCTCAAATGGGAAACCGGTAGCGACATTAAATAAACTTAAATATAAAAAAAAGTAGAAAAGGCAAAACTATATAAAATTTAAAATTGTTCTAATGATCTCCTCCGAGATATATTATATAAAATACTCTGTAACACCATATTTGAAAAATACACTAATTTTCAATTTTTCATATTTGCTGAAAAAAACTTGATTACACCTTGAGAAAGGTGGTTTATCTCAGTGAAACATCGGCACACCCGGCACACCCGGCACACCCGTGTTACATATTATCGTGTTATTATATATCTAAAATTTACACTAGTAATTTACATAGTATGATTTGTTTTAATATGCAAGCTACATGCTATAAAATGGAACATTTTGATTGCTCAGTAAACATGACTAGATAGATATTAGTCGTTAAATATTACTTTCAATTTTGTACTGTAGTTCACACAGTAACAGAAACTCTTTGAAACTTGAAACATGAATGAAACTGTTTATTATGTGGCCTGTTTTCAAAATAGCAGTTAGTGTTAAACATAGAGATAAGCCCACAATAGTGCTCTGGATGACAGTATAGCCACCTGACCTCAATGAAGTGCAGAGAGACAAGCCCACAATAGTGCTCTGGATGACAGTATAGCCACCTGACCTCAATGAAGTGCAGAGAGTTAAGCCAACAATAGTGCTCTGGATGACAGTATAGTCACCTGTCCTCAATGAAGTGCAGAGAGTTAAGCCCACAATAATGCTCTGGATGACAGTATAGCCACCTGACCTCAATGGAGTGCAGAGAGTTAAGCCAACAATAGTGCTCTGGATGACAGTTTAGCCACCTGACCTCAATGAAGTGCAGAGAGATAAGCCCACAATAGTGCTCTGGATGACAGTTTAGCCACCTGACCTCAATGAAGTGCAGAGAGATAAGCCCACAATAGTGCTCTAGATGACAGTATAGCCACCTGACCTCAATGGTGTGCAGAGAGTTAAGCCCACAATAGTGCTCTGGATGACAGTATAGCCACCTGACTTCAATGGTGTGCAGAGAGTTAAGCCCACAATAGTGCTCTGGATGACAGTTTAGCCACCTGACTTCAATGGTGTGCAGAGAGTTAAGCCCACAATAGTGCTCTAGATGACAGTATAGCCACCTGACTTCAATGGTGTGCAGAGAGTTAAGCCCACAATAGTGCTCTGGATGACAGTTTAGCCACCTGACTTCAATGGTGTGCAGAGAGGTAAGCCCACAATAGTGCTCTAGATGACAGCTTAGCCACCTGACTTCAATGAAGTGCAGAGAGATAAGCCCACAATAGTGCTCTGGATGACAGTTTAGCCACCTGACTTCAATGGTGTGCAGAGAGTTAAGCCCACAACAATGCTCTGGGTGACAGTATAGCCACCTGACCTCAATGAAGTGCAGAGCGTTAAGCCCACAATAATGCTCTGGATGACAGTATAGCCACCTGACCTCAATGAAGTGCAGAGAGTTAAGCCCACAATAGTGCTCTAGATGACAGTTTAGCCACCTGACTTCAATGAAGTGCAGAGAGTTAAGCCCACAATAGTGCTCTGGATGACAGTATAGCCACCTGACCTCAATGAAGTGCAGAGAGTTAAGCCCACAATAATGCTCTGGATGACAGTATAGCCACCTGACCTCAATGAAGTGCAGAGAGTTAAGCCAATAATAGTGCTCTGGATGACAGTATAGCCACCTGACCTCAATAAAGTGCAGATAGATAAGCCCACAATAGTGCTCTGGATGACAGTATAGCCACCTGACCTCAATGAAGTGCAGAGAGTTAAGCCCACAATAGTGCTCTAGATGACAGCTTAGCAACCTGACTTCAATGAATTGCAGAGAGGTAAGTCCACAATAATGCTCTAGATGACAGTTTAGCCACCTGACTTCAATGAAGTGCAGAGAGTTAAGCCCACAATAGTGCTCTAGATGACAGTTTAGCAACCTGACTTCAATGAAGTGCAGAGAGGTAAGCCCACAATAATGCTCTAGATGACAGTTTAGCCACCTGACTTCAATGAAGTGCAGAGAGTTAAGCCCACAATAGTGCTCTAGATGACAGCTTAGCCACCTGACTTCAATGAAGTGCAGAGAGAGATAAGCCCACAATAGTGCTCTAGATGACAGTTTAGCCACCTGACTTCAATGAATTGCAGATAGTTAAGCCCACAATAGTGCTCTAGATGCAGCTTAGCCACCTGACATCAATGAAGTGCAGAGAGATAAGCCCACAATAGTGCTCTAGATGACGGTTTAGCCACCTGACTTCAATGGTGTGCAGAGAGTTAAGCCCACAATAGTGCTCTAGATGACAGCTTAGCAACCTGACTTCAATGAAGTGCAGAGAGTTAAACCCACAATAGTGCTCTAGATGACAGCTTAGCAACCTGACTTCAATGAAGTGCAGAGAGTTAAGCCCACAATAGTGCTCTAAATGACAGCTTAACAACCTGACTTCAATGAAGTGCAGAGAGTTAAGCCCACAATAGTGCTCTAGATGACAGCTTAGCAACCTGACTTCAATGAAGTGCAGAGAGTTAAGCCCACAATAGTGCTCTAGATGACAGCTTAGCAACCTGACTTCAATGAAGTGCAGAGAGATACGCCTACACTAGTGCTCTAGATGACAGTTTAGCCACCTGACTTCAATGAAGTGCAGAGAGATAAGCCCACAATAGTGCTCTATATGACAGCCTGACTTCAATGCTACTAAAAATGTTACCTACGGTATGTTTAACACCAACTGTTTGTATTGTCTATTAATAATGTAGAAAGTGAGATTAGTTCTGGTCATTTTTGATATTACATCAAGTTATTAAAGCTTGCATATAGACCTGGTTCCAACATCTAGTACGCAGTGGAAAGAATAACTAAAGCTGTTAGCTTTCAGTTCAATCCACATATCACGATATACATGTATGTTTCTGTCTATTTCTCAATGTATAATACATGATTCCTGATAAATAAATTTAAGTTTAAACAAATGTGAGAAGATTTTGCCTTGAGGTTACAAAAACTGTTCTACAATCTCTCAACTCAGTCTCAAGCTTCTGATTGGTTGAGTCAAGAGAAAATCTCAGATTCAGCCAATAAATTGTTTTGAGTTTTAGATCTGAGAAAAGTTTTAACCCTCGGGAGGGGGGAGGGGTGTGTCAGTAAATGCATACATTTACCCGTTTACATGAATATTCATAAATGAATCATTATTTACATGATGTGTTATGATAAACTGCGGGTAGGTCACAGATTACGAGATATGCCACAGTAAAACAAAGAACCAATGACGTACTAATGCTGATTTCATTTTTATGCTACATTTAAAATCCTAGCGACATTAAAGCGACATTACATCACATTTTTTTGTTATTGTTTACTTATAAATAGCAATGCTACTACAAATTCTTCCGAAAGCTACCTTTCAATCAATTAACAGTGTTTATGCGGTCTACAAACTCTCAAAAGTGAAAGTAGGATTTCATACAACGGTCAGCCACGCTCCTGATTTGACATTTGTTTATTATTGGAGTGTATACTACATGCATGATACTGTCCTTTAGAGATAATTGAAATCAGATTAAGTCTAAAAATAAATATGCATAGGTAGACATGTGAAATATAATGGCAACTCTGTAGACTGTACCATCTGTGATGTCATTCAGGATACATGCATTGTATTAAGCATGGCTGTTGATACTATTTAAATTATTTCGTTATGTCAACAAACTTCGTATACGATGTATTTGTATCAGTTGAAATCCTTAAATTCTGTCTCAAATATTTGGAGGAAAATTGTGCAATATAATAGGAAATTACATTCTGTAGAAATTTGCTTTTTTTCACCGATGTAGTGTCGCTTCAACGGCTTACAATAAACAAAGCAAATTATGTATACCAAAAAATATGTTTACATACCTACATGTATATAATTGAATAAATCTGAAGTTGTGCAATTATTAAGATGCACAAAAACAAAACAAACATGATGGTTTGATAGAAACATATAAACAAAACAAACATGATGGTTTGATAGAAACATATAAACAAAACAAACATGATGGTTTTGATAGAAACATATAAACAAAACAAACATGATGGTTTTGATAGAAACATATAAACAAAACAAACATGATGGTTTGATAGAAACATATAAACAAAACAAACATGATGGTTTTGATAGAAACATATAAACAAAACAAACATGATGGTTTGATAGAAACATATAAACAAAACAAACATGATGGTTTTGATAGAAACATATAAACAAAACAAACATGATGGTTTGATAGAAACATATAAACAAAACAAACATGATGGTTTTGATAGAAACATATAAACAAAACAAACATGATGGTTTGATAGAAACATATAAATAACAAGGCTAGGCCAATTGGACATTTCATGGGAAAATACCTCAATTATCATGCAGCTATTTTGATTATTGGCTTGCAGAATGTCTATGATTTTATCAGGGTGCCCATCTGTGCAGGAAATATTGCCGAGAGAGGAACCTATAGTCTTCAAATAACAGCTGGAGTCGCAATATGAGCTAAGCTGTCAGGGAAACTTAACACCCCAAAAACAAAACAAATCAATCGGTAACATTAAAATTTATAATCATTTCTTCAATGCAAACTGACAGGTGTACTGTGGTTTTTCTATTGGTTCAGTATGTATATTAGATTTATTATTAATTTTATAACATATTCCTGAAAAATAAATTGTTCTGTATGCAAGTGTTCCGTTTTGATTTGTCTCAACTTAAAATAAAGCATGCTATATGATGTGCGTAACATTCTCATTTTTCTCGCTAATCCAATCACTCACTTATATACTGTAATGGTGTAGATATTATTATATATGTTCTTAGCCAATTACTAGAATCCTAGTTATATATATGTATACATTCTTATTTATATTTCCATATATTATTGTCATGTGTAAATGTTTAAAATTGCATCTGTAATTGTCAAGCGCAATAGAATAATTTTTAATTTTTGTGCTATATAAACGCTATGTATTTGTATTGTTTAAAAAAATAGTTTAAACTTTTATTTATTTTACAACAATTGCGAAGCAAGTTCTAACAAGTTATATTAAATGTGGTCATTTGTGTGGGAGGAAACCGGAGTACCCGGAGAAAATCCACCATTGCAACCTGGGTTCAATCCTCAAGACTGGGAAGTATGTGAGATGGTACAGTGGTCGCCAGATCGGACAGTTTGGTTTTCTCCGGTTTCATCCCACACCACATATAAGCTTTCACCCGCGCCAACAAGAGTGATTAATATAAGTTATTAGAACTTGTTGTAAAATAAATAAAGTTTAAACTAAAACATGTGTGATGGATGCATTTTATTACTGTAAAACTAGAGTAATACTGATTTTGAAAATAATACAATTGTACGATAGAAAACCATTGTGACCATCATTTTGAACAGTGATATGACTTTAAAGTAGGGATGGCAACGAACATTCCAGTATTCGGATATTCGGAAAAAATATATAATATTTGCAAAATTGCATCGTGGCGATGGATTCCATCAGGAATCGAGAGTGATTTATATAAGTTGAAATAACTTGTTTCGCAATCAAGCTAAAATAAATTTGTATTAACTAACATCCATCCTGTGTTTCTTAAATTTATAATTAACTGCTCAATATTACCCAAAAGTACTATATAAAATACGATCTTTATGATGTTGTCCTCAAAAAAATGCCGCCCACTCAGGAAAGTTTGGAAAGACTACAATCGCGCAGGGAATAAGAAAACTGCTAGGTGCAAATTGGATTTAACAGATTCGGGTACAAGATCAATCTGAATAATCATTTGAAAAACAAACACACTTCAACGGAAAGCAGTTCAAGTGACATCGGCTTCATTTGTGAAAACGCCCATAAATGTACAGTGGCCGATAACAATAACTGAATGAATCGTCGTCATATTTGCACGGCCTTACAGGAAGAAGATGACGTTTACTAATTTAAAAGTAGCTTAATTTGGCATTTTTTATAAGAGTTTGAGTGATTATTAGTTTTTAATAGAATTACACTGAATATTCGAATACCTTACGGACCGGATATTCAGATAGTGAAATCGCTATTTGTTGCCATCCCTACTTTAAAGTGTATTTGATAGCATTTAGAAAGTTTTGAGCAATCTGGAGGATAACCTACTGTCTTCAACAGCAACCACAATTAGAGTCTCATGAACACTTACAATATCTCGCAGTTTGTTCAGAAATACGTTGGCCTGTGGTATGGTAATATTTTGCAGTTTGTTCAGAAATAAGTTGGCCTGTGGTATGGTAATATTTCACAGTTTGTTCAGAAATACGTTGGCCTGTGGTATGATATATTTCGCAGTTTGTTCAGAAATACATTGGCTTGTGGTATGGTAATATTTCACAGTTTGTTCAGAAATACGTTGGCCTGTGGTATGGTAATATTTCACATTACAAAAACGGTATGTTAGATACAAAAGTTGATATTTGAAACTGAAACGTTGCATTATCTGCCAAACAGTCGTGAGATTCAGTAATGTTTCATATCCGTTATTCATTTGTCTCTGATGTAAACAAATGTTGTATGGTAATCCTAAATGTTTGATGTATCCCCTCTGTTACAAGCCCATCAATAATGTGTCACATCTTATCCTAGATGGATTAAAACACGAAAACATGATCCCCCCCCAAAAAAGAAATGTCTTGAAATGCAATTTCCATTACAATATTGAACATTTTTACACAGTTTTTCTGATCGTAGGTTACATGCCCTTAGGTTCTAATTATTGCTGATCTGACAACACAGTGATGTCCAGAGAAATTGTTTTTAAATGCAATGATATGATCTGAAAACACAGTGAAGTCAAGAGAAACAGTATTTAAATGCATTATGATCTGACAACACAGTGAAGTCCAGAGAAATTGTTTTTAAATGCATTATGATCTGACAACACAGTGATGTCCAGAGAAATTGTTTTTAAATGCAATGATATGATCTGAAAACACAGTGAAGTCAAGAGAAACAGTATTTAAATGCCATGATATGATCTGACAACACAGTGAAGTCAAGAGAAACAGTATTTAAATGCAATGATATGATCTGACAACACAGTGAAGTCAAGAGAAACAGTATTTAAATGCAATGATATGATCTGACAACACAGTGAAGTCAAGAGAAACAGTATTTAAATGCAATGATATGATCTGACAACACAGTGAAGTCAAGAGAAACAGTATTTAAATGCAATGATATGATCTGACAACACAGTGAAGTCAAGAGAAACAGTATTTAAATGCAATGATATGATCTGACAACACAGTGAAGTCAAGAGAAACAGTATTTAAATGCAATGATATGATCTGACAACACAGTGAAGTCAAGAGAAACAGTATTTAAATGCAATGATATGATCTGACAACACAGTGAAGTCAAGAGAAACAGTATTTAAATGCAATGATATGATCTGACAACACAGTGAAGTCAAGAGAAACAGTATTTAAATGCAATGATATGATCTGACAACACAGTGAAGTCAAGAGAAATAGTATTAGCATGCTATGATATTATTATTGCATTATATAGATATGTTGCTAAAACTGATGAGAAAATATGTGATATTTTTCAGTCATAAAAATGCATGACTTGTGTAAAGTCTAAAAATAATGATTGCAAATAAGAGTAGACATAACTGTAGCACTAAATTGTATTAAAGCATTAAAACAACAATATACACCAGATTTCACATCCATAAAGAAAGAAAACCGAGTGTTTCAGGACATTTATGAAAACCAGATGCTGTACTAGTCAGAGTCCATGGCAAATGGAAGCACGCTGGATTTTTTGCCGAGTCGCCGTTTCTGACCCATTGCAAACTTATGTTCTTGTATTCTACTTTGAAATAATTCTGAAATGAAAACAAACAATGTAGCAATTTCACAATACATTTATATGCTAATATGATAAGAAATATGCAAATATGATAAGAAATATGCAAATATTTACACAATTACAATATGAAGTAATGTTCTCCTCATGTTACATAACTTGGATATGACAATCAGCAGATATTGTCATAGACGGATCTGTAGCCCAGTGATAAAACACTGGACTGGTAATCCAGGGATCGCAGTCTCGTGTCGGTGCTTTACACCGTGCAAGTAAAAGAACCAGAGGAGACTCTGGAATGGGTCTCTGTCTGTATCATTGCACTCTCCTCCAAAATCTAAAATGACTAATCTCTTCAGCAGGTGTCGCTCATATGGGCAACCGGTAGCGATGATAAATAAACGTAAAACACACACACAGATATTGTGTGTACTTTGTTATCTAGCTGGAACTACCCAACTGAGTTGAGTAACATGTTTATTAGGATTGCAGCTTGTGGGGAAAATGACAAGATCTTGCATTAACTGGACTGGTGTCCTACCACTAGCATCAGTCCACTTGTCTGTACAAAAAACCAATTACTTCTTCACCGCTCCAATACAGCTTTTATTCACAGAACTCCTATACACTCGTGCTCCACACTAATTAACATTTTGAGAGTGAAAATAATATTTTCCATACATTGGAATAGACCAACTTATTTTATGCTTTTCGATTGAAATATAGAAATTTATCATCGAGATCAGTGTTATTCCACTAGTTGAAAACAGTAGAATAAAACGTTGTATTTATGACTTGAATGTGTGCTGCTTAGCCACTGTATGTCACCGTGAAAGATTTCGGGACTCAACCTATCAGTGACATCATTAATGACATCATTTCTGGTCCTTTAAATGCGACGTTCTAGCACCATTTAGGACATGTTAGCATCATTTTCTATCATAAAAACACTTTTCAGCCTAAAAAAAAATTATTAAATTTTGTTTGTTTCAGTGAATGATCGAATAATATTCACTCGCGCCACTCGTGATAATGATGCTTTCAATGTTCATTCGGCGAAAATATAACTCGATCATTCACTGAAACAAACAAATATCCTTTTAGTTTTACAAGTTCATCACAATTTCAGAACGAGTAAACATGTGCACACATCAGATTTCAAGTATCTTGTAATATAACGTGGCACATCAATTTTGACCTTCATCTTCACGCTTCACCTATTGAAGGTGGATAACTTCTGGAAAGTCAACATCTATGGACCACCATCTACTTACCTATAGTGTTACCCCAGTCCGTCAACATCTATGGACCACCATCTACTTACCTAGGGTTACCCCAGTCTGACAACATCAATGGACCACCGTCTACTTACCTAGGGTTACCCCAGTCTGACAACATCAATGGACCACCGTCTACTTACCTAGTGTTACCCCAGTCCGACAACATCTATGGACCACCATCTACTTACCTATAGTGTTACCCCAGTCTGACAACATCTATGGACCACCATCTACTTACCTAGTGTTACCCCAGTCTGACAACATCTATGGACCACCATCTACTTACCTAGTGTTACCCCAGTCTGACAACATCTATGGACCACCATCTACTTATCTATAGTGTTACCCCAGTCCGACAACATCTGTGGACCACCATCTACTTACCTATAGTGTTACCCCAGTCCGACAAAATCTATGGACCACCATCTACTTACCTATAGTGTTTGCCAGTCCAACAACATCAATGGACCACCGTCTACTTACCTATAGTGTTACCCCAGTCCGACAACATCTATGGACCACCATCTACTTACCTATAGTGTTACTCCAGTCCAACAACATCTATGGACCACCATCTACTTACCTATAGTGTTAGCCAGTCTGACAACATCTATGGAACACCGTCTACTTACCTATAGTGTTATCCCAGTCCGACAACATCTATGGAACACCGTCTACTTACCTATAGTGTTACCCCAGTCCGACAACATCTATGGACCACCGTCTACTTACCTATAGTGTTAGCCAGTCCGACAACATCTATGGACCACCGTCTACTTACCTATAGTGTTACCCCAGTCCAACAACATCTATGGACCACCATCTACTTACCTATAGGGTTACCCCAGTCCGACAACATCTATGGACCACCATCTACTTACCTATAGTGTTAGCCAGTCTGACAACATCTATGGACCACCGTCTACTTATCTATAGTGTTAGCCAGTCTGACAACATCTATGGACCACCGTCTACTTACCTATAGTGTTACCCCAGTCCGACAACATCTATGGACCACCATCTACTTACCTATAGTGTTACCCCAGTCCGACAACATCTATGGACCACCATCTACTTACCTATAGTGTTACCCCAGTCCGACAACATCTATGGACCACCATCTACATACCTATAGTGTTACCCAAGTCCGACAACATCTATGGACCACCGTCTACTTATCTATAGTGTTAGCCAGTCCGACAACATCTATGGACCACCGTCTACTTATCTATAGTGTTACCCCAGTCCGACAACATCCATGGACCACCGTCTACTTACCTATAGTGTTAGCCAGTCCGACAACATCTATGGACCATCGTCTACTTACCTATAGTGTTAGCCAGTCCGACAACATCTATGGACCACTGTCTACTTACCTATAGTGTTAGCCAGTCTGACAACATCTATGGACCACCATCTACTTACCTATAGTGTTAGCCAGTCCGACAACATCCATGGACCACCGTCTACTTACCTATAGTGTTAGCCAGTCCGACAACATCTATGGACCACCGTCTACTTACCTATAGTGTTACCCCAGTCCGACAACATCTATGGACCACCATCTACTTACCTATAGTGTTAGCCAGTCCAACAACATCTATGGACCACCGTCTACTTACCTATAGTGGTAGCCAGTCCGACAACATCTATGGACCACCGTCTACTTACCTATAGTGTTACCCCAGTCAGACAACATATATGGACCACCATCTACTTACCTATAGTGTTACCCCAGTCTGACAACATCTATGGACCACCATCTACTTACCTATAGTGTTACCCCAGTCTGACAACATCTATGGACCACCGTCTACTTACCTATAGTGTTAGCCCAGTCTGACAACATCTATGGACCACCGTCTACTTACCTATAGTGTTAGCCCAGTCTGACAACATCTATGGACCACCATCTACTTATCTATAGTGTTACCCCAGTCCGACAACATCTATGGACCACCGTCTACTTACCTATAGTGTTACCCCAGTCCGACAATATCTATGGACCACCATCTACTTACCAATAGTGTTACCCCAGTCAGACAACATCTATGGACCACCGTCTACTTACCTATAGTGTTAGCCAGTCCGACAACATCTATGGACCACCATCTACTTATCTATAGTGTTAGCAAGTCCGACAACATCTATGGACCACCGTCTACTTACCTATAGTGTTACCCCAGTCCGACAACATCTATGGTCCACCATCTACTTACCTATAGTGTTAGCCAGTCCGACAACATCTATGGACCACCGTCTACTTACCTATAGTGTTACCCCAGGCCGACAACATCTATGGACCACCATCTACTTACCTATAGTGTTACCCCAGTCCGACAACATCTATGGACCACCATCTACTTACCTATAGTGTTACCCCAGTCCGTCAACATCTATGGACCACCATCTACTTACCTAGGGTTACCCCAGTCTGACAACATCAATGGACCACCGTCTACTTACCTAGGGTTACCCCAGTCTGACAACATCAATGGACTACCGTCTACTTACCTAGTGTTACCCCAGTCCGACAACATCTATGGACCACCATCTACTTACCTATAGTGTTACCCCAGTCTGACAACATCTATGGACCACCATCTACTTACCTAGTGTTACCCCAGTCTGACAACATCTATGGACCACCATCTACTTACCTAGTGTTACCCCAGTCTGACAACATCTATGGACCACCATCTACTTATCTATAGTGTTACCCCAGTCCGACAACATCTGTGGACCACCATCTACTTACCTATAGTGTTACCCCAGTCCGACAAAATCTATGGACCACCATCTACTTACCTATAGTGTTTGCCAGTCCAACAACATCAATGGACCACCGTCTACTTACCTATAGTGTTACCCCAGTCCGACAACATCTATGGACCACCATCTACTTACCTATAGTGTTACTCCAGTCCAACAACATCTATGGACCACCATCTACTTACCTATAGTGTTAGCCAGTCTGACAACATCTATGGACCACCGTCTACTTACCTATAGTGTTACCCCAGTCCAACAACATCTATGGACCACCATCTACTTACCTATAGGGTTACCCCCAGTCCGACAACATCTATGGACCACCATCTACTTACCTATAGTGTTAGCCAGTCTGACAACATCTATGGACCACCGTCTACTTATCTATAGTGTTAGCCAGTCTGACAACATCTATGGACCACCGTCTACTTACCTATAGTGTTACCCCAGTCCGACAACATCTATGGACCACCATCTACTTACCTATAGTGTTACCCCAGTCCGACAACATCTATGGACCACCATCTACTTACCTATAGTGTTACCCCAGTCCGACAACATCTATGGACCACCATCTACATACCTATAGTGTTACCCAAGTCCGACAACATCTATGGACCACCGTCTACTTATCTATAGTGTTAGCCAGTCCGACAACATCTATGGATCACCGTCTACTTATCTATAGTGTTACCCCAGTCCGACAACATCCATGGACCACCGTCTACTTACCTATAGTGTTAGCCAGTCCGACAACATCTATGGACCATCGTCTACTTACCTATAGTGTTAGCCAGTCCGACAACATCTATGGACCACCGTCTACTTACCTATAGTGTTAGCCAGTCTGACAACATCTATGGACCACCATCTACTTACCTATAGTGTTAGCCAGTCCGACAACATCCATGGACCACCGTCTACTTACCTATAGTGTTAGCCAGTCCGACAACATCTATGGACCACCGTCTACTTACCTATAGTGTTACCCCAGTCCGACAACATCTATGGACCACCATCTACTTACCTATAGTGTTAGCCAGTCCAACAACATCTATGGACCACCATCTACTTACCTATAGTGGTAGCCAGTCCGACAACATCTATGGACCACCGTCTACTTACCTATAGTGTTACCCCAGTCAGACAACATATATGGACCACCATCTACTTACCTATAGTGTTACCCCAGTCTGACAACATCTATGGACCACCATCTACTTACTTATAGTGTTACCCCAGTCTGACAACATCTATGGACCACCATCTACTTATCTATAGTGTTACCCCAGTCCGACAACATCTGTGGACCACCATCTACTTACCTATAGTGTTACCCCAGTCCGACAAAATCTATGGACCACCATCTACTTACCTATAGTGTTTGCCAGTCCAACAACATCAATGGACCACCGTCTACTTACCTATAGTGTTACCCCAGTCCGACAACATCTATGGACCACCATCTACTTACCTATAGTGTTACTCCAGTCCAACAACATCTATGGACCACCATCTACTTACCTATAGTGTTAGCCAGTCTGACAACATCTATGGAACACCGTCTACTTACCTATAGTGTTATCCCAGTCCGACAACATCTATGGAATACCGTCTACTTACCTATAGTGTTACCCCAGTCCGACAACATCTATGGACCACCGTCTACTTACCTATAGTGTTAGCCAGTCCGACAACATCTATGGACAACCGTCTACTTACCTATAGTGTTACCCCAGTCCAACAACATCTATGGACCACCATCTACTTACCTATAGGGTTACCCCAGTCCGACAACATCTATGGACCACCATCTACTTACCTATAGTGTTAGCCAGTCTGACAACATCTATGGACCACCGTCTACTTATCTATAATGTTAGCCAGTCTGACAACATCTATGGACCACCGTCTACTTACCTATAGTGTTACCCCAGTCCGACAACATCTATGGACCACCATCTACTTACCTATAGTGTTACCCCAGTCCGACAACATCTATGGACCACCATCTACTTACCTATAGTGTTACCCCAGTCCGACAACATCTATGGACCACCATCTACATACCTATAGTGTTACCCAAGTCCGACAACATCTATGGACCACCGTCTACTTATCTATAGTGTTAGCCAGTCCGACAACATCTATGGACCACCGTCTACTTATCTATAGTGTTACCCCAGTCCGACAACATCCATGGACCACCGTCTACTTACCTATAGTGTTAGCCAGTCCGACAACATCTATGGACCATCGTCTACTTACCTATAGTGTTAGCCAGTCCGACAACATCTATGGACCACTGTCTACTTACCTATAGTGTTAGCCAGTCTGACAACATCTATGGACCACCATCTACTTACCTATAGTGTTAGCCAGTCCGACAACATCCATGGACCACCGTCTACTTACCTATAGTGTTAGCCAGTCCGACAACATCTATGGACCACCGTCTACTTACCTATAGTGTTACCCCAGTCCGACAACATCTATGGACCACCATCTACTTACCTATAGTGTTAGCCAGTCCAACAACATCTATGGACCACCGTCTACTTACCTATAGTGGTAGCCAGTCCGACAACATCTATGGACCACCGTCTACTTACCTATAGTGTTACCCCAGTCAGACAACATATATGGACCACCATCTACTTACCTATAGTGTTACCCCAGTCTGACAACATCTATGGACCACCATCTACTTACCTATAGTGTTACCCCAGTCTGACAACATCTATGGACCACCGTCTACTTACCTATAGTGTTAGCCCAGTCTGACAACATCTATGGACCACCGTCTACTTACCTATAGTGTTAGCCCAGTCTGACAACATCTATGGACCACCATCTACTTATCTATAGTGTTACCCCAGTCCGACAACATCTATGGACCACCGTCTACTTACCTATAGTGTTACCCCAGTCCGACAATATCTATGGACCACCATCTACTTACCAATAGTGTTACCCCAGTCAGACAACATCTATGGACCACCGTCTACTTACCTATAGTGTTAGCCAGTCCGACAACATCTATGGACCACCATCTACTTATCTATAGTGTTAGCAAGTCCGACAACATCTATGGACCACCGTCTACTTACCTATAGTGTTACCCCAGTCCGACAACATCTATGGTCCACCATCTACTTACCTATAGTGTTAGCCAGTCCGACAACATCTATGGACCACCGTCTACTTACCTATAGTGTTACCCCAGGCCGACAACATCTATGGACCACCATCTACTTACCTATAGTGTTACCCCAGTCCGACAACATCTATGGACCACCATCTACTTACCTATAGTGTTACCCCAGTCCGTCAACATCTATGGACCACCATCTACTTACCTAGGGTTACCCCAGTCTGACAACATCAATGGACCACCGTCTACTTACCTAGGGTTACCCCAGTCTGACAACATCAATGGACTACCGTCTACTTACCTAGTGTTACCCCAGTCCGACAACATCTATGGACCACCATCTACTTACCTATAGTGTTACCCCAGTCTGACAACATCTATGGACCACCATCTACTTACCTAGTGTTACCCCAGTCTGACAACATCTATGGACCACCATCTACTTACCTAGTGTTACCCCAGTCTGACAACATCTATGGACCACCATCTACTTATCTATAGTGTTACCCCAGACCGACAACATCTGTGGACCACCATCTACTTACCTATAGTGTTACCCCAGTCCGACAAAATCTATGGACCACCATCTACTTACCTATAGTGTTTGCCAGTCCAACAACATCAATGGACCACCGTCTACTTACCTATAGTGTTACCCCAGTCCGACAACATCTATGGACCACCATCTACTTACCTATAGTGTTACTCCAGTCCAACAACATCTATGGACCACCATCTACTTACCTATAGTGTTAGCCAGTCTGACAACATCTATGGACCACCGTCTACTTACCTATAGTGTTACCCCAGTCCAACAACATCTATGGACCACCATCTACTTACCTATAGGGTTACCCCCAGTCCGACAACATCTATGGACCACCATCTACTTACCTATAGTGTTAGCCAGTCTGACAACATCTATGGACCACCGTCTACTTATCTATAGTGTTAGCCAGTCTGACAACATCTATGGACCACCGTCTACTTACCTATAGTGTTACCCCAGTCCGACAACATCTATGGACCACCATCTACTTACCTATAGTGTTACCCCAGTCCGACAACATCTATGGACCACCATCTACTTACCTATAGTGTTACCCCAGTCCGACAACATCTATGGACCACCATCTACATACCTATAGTGTTACCCAAGTCCGACAACATCTATGGACCACCGTCTACTTATCTATAGTGTTAGCCAGTCCGACAACATCTATGGATCACCGTCTACTTATCTATAGTGTTACCCCAGTCCGACAACATCCATGGACCACCGTCTACTTACCTATAGTGTTAGCCAGTCCGACAACATCTATGGACCATCGTCTACTTACCTATAGTGTTAGCCAGTCCGACAACATCTATGGACCACCGTCTACTTACCTATAGTGTTAGCCAGTCTGACAACATCTATGGACCACCATCTACTTACCTATAGTGTTAGCCAGTCCGACAACATCCATGGACCACCGTCTACTTACCTATAGTGTTAGCCAGTCCGACAACATCTATGGACCACCGTCTACTTACCTATAGTGTTACCCCAGTCCGACAACATCTATGGACCACCATCTACTTACCTATAGTGTTAGCCAGTCCAACAACATCTATGGACCACCATCTACTTACCTATAGTGGTAGCCAGTCCGACAACATCTATGGACCACCGTCTACTTACCTATAGTGTTACCCCAGTCAGACAACATATATGGACCACCATCTACTTACCTATAGTGTTACCCCAGTCTGACAACATCTATGGACCACCATCTACTTACTTATAGTGTTACCCCAGTCTGACAACATCTATGGACCACCGTCTACTTACCTATAGTGTTAGCCCAGTCTGACAACATCTATGGACCACCGTCTACTTACCTATAGTGTTAGCCCAGTCTGACAACATCTATGGACCACCATCTACTTATCTATAGTGTTACCCCAGTCCGACAACATCTATGGACCACCGTCTACTTACCTATAGTGTTACCCCAGTCCGACAATATCTATGGACCACCATCTACTTACCAATAGTGTTACCCCAGTCAGACAACATCTATGGACCACCGTCTACTTACCTATAGTGTTAGCCAGTCCGACAACATCTATGGACCACCATCTACTTATCTATAGTGTTAGCAAGTCCGACAACATCTATGGACCACCGTCTACTTACCTATAGTGTTACCCCAGTCCGACAACATCTATGGTCCACCATCTACTTACCTATAGTGTTAGCCAGTCCGACAACATCTATGGACCACCGTCTACTTACCTATAGTGTTACCCCAGGCCGACAACATCTATGGACCACCATCTACTTACCTATAGTGTTACCCCAGTCCGACAACATCTATGGACCACCATCTACTTACCTATAGTGTTAGCCAGTCCGACAACATCTATGGACCACCGTCTACTTATCTATAGTGTTACCCCAGTCCGACAACATCTATGGACCACCATCTACTTACCTATAGTGTTAGCCAGTCCAACAACATCTATGGACCACCATCTACTTATCTATAGTGTTACCCCAGTCCGACAACATCTATGGACCACCGTCTACTTACCTATAGTGTTACCCCAGTCAGACAACATCTATGGACCACCATCTACTTACCTATAGTGTTACCCCAGTCCGACAACATCTATGGACCACCATCTACTTACCTATAGTGTTAGCCAGTCCGACAACATCTATGGACCACCGTCTACTTACCGATAGTGTTACCCCGGTCCAACAACATCTATGGACCACCATCTACTTACCTATAGTGTTACCCCAGTCAGACAACATCTATGGACCACCATCTACTTACCTATAGTGTTAGCCAGTCCGACAACATCTATGGACCACCATCTACTTACCTATAGTGTTACCCCAGTCCGTCTTCTCCAGCTGTTTGGTCTTGAACACTTCAAACATCTGTGTTTCCACGAACCATTCCCTCATTTGCTGTAGAGATGTGCCAGATATACCTGTAATCACGTGTTGTGTTTTCATTAATACACATTTTTATTCTTTTTAAAATTTCAGGAACTTGTTGTAAGTCGAAAAGAAAGTTCACCAATTCAGGGATTTTTCTTGTACCCTTTTCAGCATTTTGAAGGAGTAATTTAAGTCCAGTTCCTGTTAACCCATTCAACACCAAGTAACTGACATGGACTGGTGCATGATATTAACCCATTCAACACCAAGTAACTGACATGGACTGGTGCATGATATTAACCCATTCAACACCAAGTAACTTACATGGACTGGTGCATGATATTAACCCATTCAACACCAAGTAACTTACATGGACTGGTGCATGATATTAACCCATTCAACACCAAGTAACTTACATGGACTGGTGCATGATATGTTTTAGCCCAATAGATTAATAAGTAAATTGCATTTGGACAAGTTCATTTATCAAAATGGGTAATTTTGTCTAAAAATAGTAATATTACTGGCAAAAAGTGCAGTACCTGATGAGCCTGCTCATTTGGATCTACACTTTTTGTAAGCCTATTTAGAAGTCTGTCGTGTTGAAAAAGTTAAAATACAATAGCCAAATATGGATGTGCCATCTGGAATGTGCATCATCAACATTAACATACAATGATTTGTATTTTCATGCTATGTATTGTATCTTTATGTGTATGACATGTGTACTATTGATTTGCAATTAAATATGGTTAAATAAACATACAAGAGACAGACAAATAGAGCAGCACACTACATACCTTTTATGAACTGTTCTTTCTGGAAGACTGTTTTACCGTCGGGTTGAGTGATGATGAATTGACCGTAATGTCCAACAGCCTCGATGAAAAATCTCAAGAATGTTTCTGATATCATCAAGTTTGCAGAATGTTTTGCATCTATAAGCAGAAAGATGGGAGATATAAGATGGGAGATATAACTATATGCAAGATGGGAGATATAACTATATGCAAGATGGGAGACATAACTATACAGACATATGGGAGATATAACTATACAGACAGATGGGAGATATAACTATACAGACAGATGGGAGATATAACTATACAGACAGATGGGAGATATAACTATACAGACATATGGGAGATATAACTATACAGACATATGGGAGATATAACTATACAGACAGATGGGAGATATAACTATACAGACAGATGGGAGATATAACTATACAGACAGATGGGAGATATAACTATATGACAGATGGGAGATATAACTATATGACAGATGGGAGATATAACTATACAGACAGATGGGAGATATAACTATACAGACATATGGGAGATATAACTATACAGACAGATGGGAGATATAACTATATGACAGATGGGAGATATAACTATATGACAGATGAGAGATATAACTATACAGACAGATGAGAGATATACCTATACAGACAGATGGGAGATATAACTATACAGACAGATGGGATATATAACTATATGACAGATGGGAGATATAACTATATGACAGATGGGAGATATAACTATACAGACATATGGGAGATATAACTATATGACATATGGGAGATATAACTATATGACAGATGAGAGATATAACTATACAGACAGATGGGAGATATAACTATACAGACAGATGGGAGATATAACTATACAGACATATGGGAGATATAACTATACAGACATATGGGAGATATAACTATATGACAAATGGGAGATATAACTATACAGACAGATGGGAGATATAACTATACAGACATATGGGAGATATACCTATACAGACAGATGAGAGATATAACTATACAGACAGATGGGAGATATAACTATACAGACAGATGGGAGATATAACTATACAGACATATGGGAGATATAACTATACAGACATATGGGAGATATAACTATATGACAGATGGGAGATATAACTATATGACAGATGGGAGATATAACTATACAGACAGATGGGAGATATAACTATATGACAGATGGGAGATATAACTATACAGACATATGGGAGATATAACTATATGACAGATGGGAGATATAACTATACAGACATATGGGAGATATAACTATACAGACAGATGAGAGATATAACTATACAGACATATGGGAGATATAACTATACAGACAGATGGGAGATATAACTATATGACAGATATAACTATACAGACAGATGGGAGATATAACTATACAGACAGATGGGAGATATAACTATACAGACAGATGGGATATATAACTATACAGACAGTTGGGAGATATAACTATACAGACAGATGGGAGATATAACTATACAGACAGATGGGAGATATAACTATACAGACAGATGGGAGATATAACTATACAGACAGATGGGAGATATAACTATACAGACAGATGGGATATATAACTATACAGACATATGGGAGATATAACTATATGAAAGATGGGAAATATAACTATATGACAGATGGGAGATATAACTATACAGACAGATGGGAGATATAACTATATGAAAGATGGGAGATATAACTATATGACAGATGGGAGATATAACTATATGACAGATGGGAGATATAACTATACAGACATATGAGAGATATAACTATACAGACATATGGGAGATATAACTATACAGACATATGGGAGATATAACTATACAGACATATGGGAGATATAACTATACAGACAGATGGGAGATATAACTATATGACATATGGGAGATATAACTATACAGACATATGGGAGATATAACTATACAGACATATGGGAGATATAACTATATGAAAGATGGGAGATATAACTATATGACATATGGGAGATATAACTATATGACAGATGGGAGATATAAATATACAGACATATGGGAGATATAACTATACAGACATATGGGAGATATAACTATATGACAGATTGGAGATATAACTATATGACAGATGGGAGATATAACTATACAGACATATGGGAGATATAACTATACAGACAGATGGAAGATATAACTATATGACAGATGGGAGATATAACTATATGACATATGGGAGATATAACTATACAGACAGATGGGAGATATAACTATATGACAGATGGGAGATATAACTATATGACAGATGGGAGATATAACTATACAGACATATGGGAGATATAACTATACAGACATATGGGAGATATAACTATACAGACAGATGGGAGATATAACTTTACAGACAGATGGGAGATATAACAATACGACAGATGGGAGATATAACTGTATGACAGATGGGAGATATAACTATATGACAGATGGGAGATATAACTATATGACAGATGGGAGATATAACTATATGACAGATGGGAGATATAACTATACAGACATATGGGAGATATAACTATACAGACAGATGGGAGATATAACTATACAGACAGATGGGAGATATAACTATACAGACAGATGGGAGAGATATATATATATAACTATACAGACAGATGGGAGAGAGATATATATATATAACTATACAGACAGATGGGAGAGATATATATATATAACTATACAGACAGATGAGAGATATAACTATACAGACAGATGGGAGATATAACTATACAGACAGATGGGAGATATAACTATACAGACAGATGGGAGATATAACTATACAGAAAGATGGGAGATATAACTATACAGACATATGAGAGATATAACTATACAGACAGATGTGAGATATAACTATATGACAGATGGGAGATATAACTATACAGACATATGGGAGATATAACTATACAGACATATGGGAGATATAACTATACAGACAGATGGAAGATATAACTATACAGACATATGGGAGATATAACTATACAGACAGATGGGAGATATAACTATACAGACAGATGGGAGATATAACTATACAGACAGATGGGAGATATAACTATATGACAGATGGAAGATATAACTATACAGACAGATGGGAGATATAACTATATGACAGATGGAAGATATAACTATACAGACAGATGGGAGATATAACTATATGACAGATGGGAGATATAACTATACAGACAGATGGGAGATATAACTATATGACAGATGGGAGATATAACTATACAGACAGATGGGAGATATAACTATACATACAGATGGGAGATATAACTATACATACAGATGGGAGATATAACTATATGACAGATATAACTATACAGACAGATGGGAGATATAACTATATGACAGATGGGAGATATAACTATACAGACAGATGAGAGATATAACTATACATACAGATGAGAGATATAACTATACAGACATATGGGAGATATAACTATACATACAGATGAGAGATATAACTATACAGACAGATGGGAGATATAACTATATGACAGATGGGAGATATAACTATACAGACAGATGGGAGATATACTTATACAGACAGATGGGAGATATAACTATACAGACATATGGGAGATATAACTATACAGACATATGGGAGATATAACTATACAGATATATGGGAGATATAACTATATGACAGATGGGAGATATAACTATATAGACATATGGGAGATATAACTATACAGACATATGGGAGATATAACTATACATACAGATGAGAGATATAACTATACAGACATATGGGAGATATAACTATACATACAGATGAGAGATATAACTATACAGACATATGGGAGATATAACTATACAGACATATGGGAGATATAACTATACAGACAGATGGGAGATATAACTATACAGACAGATGGGAGATATAACTATACAGACAGATGAGAGATATAACTATACAGACATATGAGAGATATAAATATACAGACATATGGGAGATATAACTATACAGACAGATGGGAGAGATATTTATATATATATACAGACAAATGGGAGATATAACTATACAGACATATGGGAGATATAACTATATGACAGATGGGAGATATAACTATATGACAGATGGGAGATATAACTATACAGACAGATGGGAGATATAACTATATGACATATGGGAGATATAACTATACAGACAGATGGGAGATATAACTATACAGAAAGATGGGAGATATAACTATATGACAGATGGAAGATATAACTATACAGACAGATGGGAGATATAACTATATGACAGATGGAAGATATAACTATACAGACAGATGGGAGATATAACTATATGACAGATGGAAGATATAACTATACAGACAGATGGGAGATATAACTATATGACAGATGGAAGATATAACTATACAGACAGATGGGAGATATAACTATATGACAGATGGAAGATATAACTATACAGACAGATGGGAGATATAACTATATGACAGATGGAAGATATAACTATACAGACAGATGGGAGATATAACTATATGACAGATGGAAGATATAACTATACAGACAGATGGGAGATATAACTATATGACAGATGGAAGATATAACTATACAGACAGATGGGAGATATAACTATATGACAGATGGAAGATATAACTATACAGACAGATGGGAGATATAACTATATGACAGATGGAAGATATAACTATACAGACAGATGGGAGATATAACTATATGACAGATGGAAGATATAACTATACAGACAGATGGGAGATATAACTATATGACAGATGGGAGATATAACTATATGACAGATGGGAGATATAACTATACAGACATATGGGAGATATAACTATACATACAGATGGGAGATATAACTATATGGCAGATATAACTATACAGACAGATGGGAGATATAACTATATGACAGATGGGAGATATAACTATACAGACAGATGAGAGATATAACTATACATACAGATGAGAGATATAACTATACAGACATATGGGAGATATAACTATAAATACAGATGAGAGATATAACTATACAGACAGATGGGAGATATAACTATATGACAGATGGGAGATATAACTATACAGACAGATGGGAGATATACTTATACAGACAGATGGGAGATATAACTATACAGACATATGGGAGATATAACTATACAGACATATGGGAGATATAACTATACAGATATATGGGAGATATAACTATATGACAGATGGGAGATATAACTATATAGACATATGGGAGATATAACTATACAGACATATGGGAGATATAACTATACATACAGATGAGAGATATAACTATACAGACATATGGGAGATATAACTATACATACAGATGAGAGATATAACTATACAGACATATGGGAGATATAACTATACAGACATATGGGAGATATAACTATACAGACAGATGGGAGATATAACTATACAGACAGATGGGAGATATAACTATACAGACAGATGGGAGATATAACTATACAGACATATGAGAGATATAACTATACAGACATATGGGAGATATAACTATACAGACATATGGGAGATATAACTATACAGACAGATGGGAGATATAACTATACAGACAGATGGGAGATATAACTATACAGACAGATGGGAGATATAACTATATGACAGATGGGAGATATAACTATACAGACAGATGGGAGATATAACTATATGACATATGGGAGATATAACTATACAGACATATGGGAGATATAACTATACAGACATATGGGAGATATAACTATATGACATATGGGAGATATAACTATACAGACATATGGGAGATATAACTATACAGACATATGGGAGATATAAATATACAGACATATGGGAGATATAACTATACAGACAGATGGGAGATATAACTATACAGACAGATGGAAGATATAACTATACAGACAGATGGGAGATATAACTATATGACAGATGGGAGATATAACTATATGACAGATGGGAGATATAACTATACAGACAGATGGGAGATATAACTATATGACATATGGGAGATATAACTATACAGACAGATGGGAGATATAACTATACAGACAGATGGGAGATATAACTATACAGAAAGATGGGAGATATAACTATACAGACATATGAGAGATATAACTATACAGACAGATGTGAGATATAACTATATGACAGATGGGAGATATAACTATACAGACATATGGGAGATATAACTATATGACATATGGGAGATATAACTATATGACAGATGGGAGATATAACTATACAGACAGATGGGAGATATAACTATACATACAGATGGGAGATATAACTATATGACAGATATAACTATACAGACAGATGGGAGATATAACTATATGACAGATGGGAGATATAACTATACAGACAGATGAGAGATATAACTATACATACAGATGAGAGATATAACTATACAGACATATGGGAGATATAACTATACATACAGATGAGAGATATAACTATACAGACAGATGGGAGATATAACTATATGACAGAATATAACTATACAGACTATGGGAGATATACTTATACAGACAGATGGGAGATATAACTATACAGACATATGGGAGATATAACTATACAGACATATGGGAGATATAACTATACAGATATATGGGAGATATAACTATATGACAGATGGGAGATATAACTATATAGACATATGGGAGATATAACTATACAGACATATGGGAGATATAACTATACATACAGATGAGAGATATAACTATACAGACATATGGGAGATATAACTATACATACAGATGAGATATATAACTATACAGACATATGGGAGATATAACTATACAGACATATGGGAGATATAACTATACAGACAGATGGGAGATATAACTATACAGACAGATGGGAGATATAACTATACAGACAGATGAGAGATATAACTATACAGACCTATGAGAGATATAAATATACAGACATATGGGAGATATAACTATACAGACATATGGGAGATATAACTATACAGACAGATGGGAGATATAACTATACAGACAGATGGGAGATATAACTATACAGACAGATGGGAGAGATATTTATATATATATACAGACATATGGGAGATATAACTATACAGACATATGGGAGATATAACTATACAGACATATGGGAGATATAACTATAAGACATATGGGAGATATAACTATACAGACATATGGGAGATATAACTATACAGACATATGGGAGATATAAATATACAGACATATGGGAGATATAACTATACAGACATATGGGAGATATAACTATACAGACAGATGGGAGATATAACTATACAGACAGATGGAAGATATAACTATACAGACAGATGGGAGATATAACTATATGACAGATGGGAGATATAACTATATGACAGATGGGAGATATAACTATACAGACAGATGGGAGATATAACTATATGACAGATGGGAGATATAACTATATGACAGATGGGAGATATAACTATACAGACAGATGGGAGATATAACTATATGACATATGGGAGATATAACTATACAGACAGATGGGATATATAACTATATGACATATGGGAGATATAACTATACAGACATATGGGAGATATAACTATACAGACAGATGGGAGATATAACTATACAGACCTATGAGAGATATAAATATACAGACATATGGGAGATATAACTATACAGACATATGGGAGATATAACTATACAGACAGATGAGAGATATAACTATACAGACCTATGAGAGATATAAATATACAGACATATGGGAGATATAACTATACAGACATATGGGAGATATAACTATACAGACATATGGGAGATATAACTATACAGACATATGGGAGATATAACTATATGACAGATGGGAGATATAACTATACAGACAGATGAGAGATATAACTATATGACATATGGGAGATATAACTATACATACATATGGGAGATATAACTATACAGACATATGGGAGATATAACTATACAGACATATGAGAGATATAACTATATGACAGATGGGAGATATAACTATATGACAGATGAGAGATATAACTATACAGACAGATGGGAGATATAACTATATGACATATGGGAGATATAACTATACAGACATATGGGAGATATAACTATATGACAGATGGGAGATATAACTATACAGACAGATGGGAGATATAACTATATGACATATGGGAGATATAACTATACAGACAGATGGGAGATATAACTATATGACATATGGGAGATATAACTATACAGACATATGGGAGATATAACTATACAGACAGATGGGAGATATAACTATACAGACATATGGGAGATATAACTATACAGACATATGGGAGATATAACTATACAGACATATGGGAGATATAACTATACAGACAGATGAGAGATATAACTATACAGACCTATGAGAGATATAAATATACAGACATATGGGAGATATAACTATACAGACATATGGGAGATATAACTATAGACATATGGGAGATATAACTATACAGACATATGGGAGATATAACTATATGACAGATGGGAGATATAACTATACAGACATATGAGAGATATAACTATATGACATATGGGAGATATAACTATACATACATATGGGAGATATAACTATACAGACATATGAGAGATATAACTATATGACAGATGGGAGATATAACTATATGACAGATGGGAGATATAACTATACAGACAGATGGGAGATATAACTATACAGACAGATGGGAGATATAACTATATGACATATGGGAGATATAACTATATGACAGATGGGAGATATAACTATACAGACAGATGAGAGATATAACTATACATACAGATGAGAGATATAACTATACAGACATATGGGAGATATAACTATACAGACATATGGGAGATATAACTATACAGACATATGGGAGATATAACTATATGACAGATGGGAGATATAACTATACAGACATATGGGAGATATAACTATATGACAGATGGGAGATATAACTATACAGACATATGGGAGATATAACTATACAGACATATGGGAGATATAACTATACAGACCTATGAGAGATATAAATATACAGACATATGGGAGATATAACTATACAGACATATGGGAGATATAACTATACAGACATATGGGAGATATAACTATATACAGATGGGAGATATAACTATACAGACATATGAGAGATATAACTATACAGACATGGGAGATATAACTATACAGACATATGGGAGATATAACTATACAGACAGATGGGAGATATAACTATACAGACATATGGGAGATATAACTATATGACAGATGGGAGATATAACTATACGACAGATGAGATATAACTATATGACTATGGGAGATATAACTATACAGACATATGGGAGATATAACTATACAGACATATGGGAGATATAACTATATGACAGATGGGAGATATAACTATACAGACATATGGGAGATATAACTATACAGACAGATGGGAGATATAACTATACAGACATATGGGAGATATAACTATACAGACATATGGGAGATATAACTATATGACAGATGAGAGATATAACTATATGACAGATGGGAGATATAACTATATGACAGATGGGAGATATAACTATACAGACAGATGGGAGATATAACTATACAGACAGATGGGAGATATAACTATACAGACATATGGTTAGAAATGGAAAATGAAAATTTCACATCAAATACTCTTGTACTATAATTATATTATAATACATTTACAATTATCAAACATTTACCCGAATCAACGCTGCACATGTTAATGGATGTTTTGAGTGCTTTTTCCATCTTCTTTGGCAGGAGAGTACCCTCGTCACCTTGACATTTCACGAACGATCGCTTGTCAATGTCGACAATCAACACATTCTGTAAGGATTGGTGAGATAAATATCATAATAGAATACATTGTGTATATAATATAGCAACATAACTCTGTGAAGTGTTACATGTACCTCCTGTATACCATATGTACCTACCTTTATACCATCTGTACCCCATTTCTACCTACCTTTATACCATCTGTACCCCATCTCTACCTACCTTTATACCATCTGTACTCCATCTGTACCTCCTGTATACCATATGTACCTACCTTTATACCATCTGTACCTCATCTGTACCTACCTTTATACCATCTGTGCCCCATCTGAACCTACCTTTATACCATCTGTACCTACCTTTATACCATCTGTACCCCATCTGAACCTACCTTTATACCATATGTACCCCATCTGTACCTACCTTTATACCATCTGTACCTCATCTGTACCTACCTTTATATCATCTGTACCTACCGTTATACCATATGTACCTACCTTTACACCAACTGTACCTACCTTTATACCATCTGTACCTACCTGTATATCATCTGTACCTACCGTTATACCATATGTACCTACCTTTACACCAACTGTACCTACCTTTATACCAGCTGTACATGTGAATACCTAAGACTTCCTGCTATATTTGTAGTATCTGTACTTACTTCCTGCTATATTTGTAGTCTCTGAACCTAAGACTTCCTGATATATGTGTAGTCTCTGTACCTACCTAAGACTTCCTGCTATATTTGTAGTCTCTGTACCTAAGACATCCTGCTATATTTGTAGTCTCTGTACCTAAGACTTCCTGATATATTTGTAGTCTCTGTACCTACCTAAGACTTCCTGCTATATTTGTAGTCTCTGTACCTAAGACATCCTGCTATATTTGTAGTCTCTGTACCTAAGACATCCTGCTATATTTGTAGTCTCTGTACCTAAGACTTCCTGATATATTTGTAGTCTCTGTACCTACCTAAGACTTCCTGCTATATTTGTAGTCTCTGTACCTAAGACATCCTGCTATATTTGTAGTCTCTGTACCTAAGACATCCTGCTATATTTGTAGTCTCTGTACCTAAGACTTCCTGATATATTTGTAGTCTCTGTACCTACCTAAGACTTCCTGCTATATTTGTAGTCTCTGTACCTAAGACATCCTGCTATATTTGTAGTCTCTGTACCTAAGACATCCTGCTATATTTGTAGTCTCTGTACCTAAGACTTCCTGATATATTTGTAGTCTCTGTACCTACCTAAGACTTCCTGCTATATTTGTAGTCTCTGTACCTAAGACTTCCTGCTATATTTGTAGTCTCTGAACCTAAGACTTCCTGCTATATTTGTAGTCTCAGTACCTAAGACTTCCTGCTATATTTGTAGTCTCTGAACCTAAGACTTCCTGCTATATTTGTAGTCTCAGTACCTAAGACTTCCTGCTATATTTGTAGTCTCTGAACCTAAGACTTCCTTCTATATTTGTAGTCTCAGTACCTAAGACTTCCTGCTATATTTGTAGTCTCTGTACCTAAGAGTTCCTGCTATATGTGTAGGTTCACATACCTCGTCTATTGGTAGATCTGTGGTCTTGGACAGTAGTGATGCAGTAATGCCGATAATGTATGGAGTTGGTGAGCAGACGACATCTATCATGTCTGACGGAAGCACGGGTATAAACGTGTGTTGCCATGAGAACGGATACAGCAGGGACACGATAGCATGTATAGTTGATGATAATACACTGCAAAACAGTAATATACATAAAGTTTAAACGATTGCGAAGCAAGTTCTAACAACTTATATTAATCACTCTCGTTGGCGCGGATGAAAGCGTATATGTGGTCATTCGTGTGGGAGGAAACCGGAGTACCCGGAGAAAACCAATCTGTTCGATCTGGCGATCACCGTACCATCTCACATTTGATAGTAATAATAATGATGATAATAATAATATGATGATGTCAATAATAATAATGATTTAGTTTAGTTTAATCATATTTTATTGCTCGATTCGTTTTACATATACATGTGAATACAAAACATGACAAATTAAATAAAGGCAAACGGGTCGGGCCACAAGTTCTAGCAACATTAGTTACGGCTCTTTCCGAGGAAACAAATAATAATAATGATAATAATAATATAATGATGATGATAATAATAATATAATGATGATGATAATAATATAATGATGATGATAATAATAATATAATGATGATGATAATAATATAATGATGATGATAATAATAATATAATGATGATGATAATAATATAATGATGATGATAATAATATAATGATGATGATAATAATATAATGATGATGATAATAATATAATGATGATAATATAATGATGATGATAATAATACAGTAAAACCCCTCTAAACCAGACATCTTCCAGACAGGATAAAAAGTAAAGGGGTTCCATATTAGACGTTTTTTTAAATTTAATATTTAATACAAGTACAACATACTATGATGTATACAGTAAAACATATGAGCACAAAAATAAAACATAATTATACACAAGTACAATAGAGTCATGTACACAAAAGTCATGAACAGTACATAATTATACACTAGTACAATAGAGTCATGTACACAAAGTCATGAACAGTACATAATTATACACTAGTACAATAGAGTCATGTACACAAAGTCATGAACAGTACATAATTATACACTAGTACAATAGAGTCATGTACACAAAAGTCATGAACAGTACATAATTATACACTAGTACAATAGAGTCATGTACACAAAAGTCATGAACAGTACATAATTATACACTAGTACAATAGAGTCATGTACACAAAGTCATGAACAGTACATAATTATACACTAGTACAATAGAGTCATGTACACAAAAGTCATGAACAGTACATAATTATACACTAGTACAATAGAGTCATGTACACAAAAGTCATGAACAGTACATAATTATACACAAGTACAATAGAGTCATGTACACAAAGTCATGAACAGTACATAATTATACACTAGTACAATAGAGTCATGTACACAAAATCATGAACAGTACATAATTATACACTAGTACAATAGAGTCATGTACACAAAAGTCATGAACAGTACATAATTATACACTAGTACAATAGAGTCATGTACACAAAAGTCATGAACAGTACATAATTATACACTAGTACAATAGAGTCATGTACACAAAGTCATGAACAGTACATAATTATACACTAGTACAATAGAGTCATGTACACAAAAGTCATGAACAGTACATAATTATACACTAGTACAATAGAGTCATGTACACAAAGTCATGAACAGTACATAATTATACACTAGTACAATAGAGTCATGTACACAAAGTCATGAACAGTACATAATTATACACTAGTACAATAGAGTCATGTACACAAAGTCATGAACAGTACATAATTATACACTAGTACAATAGAGTCATGTACACAAAAGTCATGAACAGTACATAATTATACACAAGTACAATAGAGTCATGTACACAAAAGTCATGAACAGTACATAATTATACACTAGTACAATAGAGTCATGTACACAAAGTCATGAACAGTACATAATTATACACTAGTACAATAGAGTCATGTACACAAAAGTCATGAACAGTACATAATTATACACTAGTACAATAGAGTCATGTACACAAAAGTCATGAACAGTACATAATTATACACTAGTACAATAGAGTCATGTACACAAAAGTCATGAACAGTACATAATTATACACTAGTACAATAGAGTCATGTACACAAAAGTCATGAACAGTACATACTTATACACTAGTACAATAGAGTCATGTACACAAAAGTCATGACCAGTACATAATTATACACAAGTACAATAGAGTCATGTACACAAAGTCATGAACAGTACATAATTATACACTAGTACAATAGAGTCATGTACACAAAAGTCATGACCAGTACATAATTATACACAAGTACAATAGAGTCATGTACACAAAGTCATGAACAGTACATAATTATACACTAGTACAATAGAGTCATGTACACAAAGTCATGAACAGTACATAATTATACACTAGTACAATAGAGTCATGTACACAAAAGTCATGAACAGTACATGTAATGTATTACTATGGTTTGGTATTGCAACCAAATCACTTTTATTCAGAATGAACAATTTTGTTTAGTGGAGAGTGTGTGTGGTTTATGTTTATTTATCGTCGTTACCGGTTGCCCATATGAGCTACGCCTCCTGAATAGATTAGTCATTTTAGATTTGTGGAGGATAGTGCAATGATACGGACAGAGACCCATTACGGAATCTCCTCTAGTTCTTTTACATGCATGGTGTAAAGCACCGGCACGAGACCACGGTTTAGAATAGACCACGGTTTATTAGTGGAGAATCTGAAAATTGTTTTTTAAATGTACTCATTATGCTGTTATTTACTTGGTAGATGCCAATATCCAATCATGTTTCATAGCAAAACACAAATTCCAATCAAGACCAATCAATGTTTTCGCAACATTACAGTTTACACAAACAATATATCAAAGGGATATATGCTACCCACAAATTATACCAAGTACAAAGTGTGTTTTTCACAAGTTGCAAAAAAAATGGGTACTGACAATTGGTAAACAATGAAATGTTGGCACTTTTAATACAGTACACAAGGATCATCCCTTGACTGGCCTCTTTTTATAATTGGCACGTCCATGTTTAGAGGGGTCATTTTGTGTTGAAAATACACAACAATATTATTACAAACTTTGTGTCAGCTTTCTGGAACAGCATTACAGGTTTTTTTTATTATATTGAAAAAGGAATGGAAAAACTTTCAGGACTGGTGAAAATGTCTCTGTGAGAAGAAGAAGGGTAGAGGGGTATTTTTTTTAATTAACTGTAACAAGCGCCTGTGGTTTTACTGTACTAACTATGATGCTGGTAATAATGTTACTACTTACCTAAGACGTTTGGCACAAAAGAGAACGCTTCTCTCCATGAGGACGGTAGCAAACACTTTGAGTAACTTGTCTGTACCGAGACTTGTAATCAGACAGTCAACATTCACCTACAGTAAACCAATTATATCATTATCATACCTGTAAACTCACTGAAAGCATAAACATTACTGTACAACATATTTGGAATCACTTTGTCAATCGCAGTTGTGGTTTAAACATATTAATAATTTAGTTTAAACAATATTTATTTCTTTGAATATACATAGTCTAGTATACATAATATGTACATACATGTAGGATTGAGGAGAAAGCAACTTGCTTATATGGTTACCTCTTTCCTATGTACATACATGTAGGATTGAGGAGAAAGCAACTTGCTTATATGGTTACCTCTTTCCTATGTACATACATGTAGGATTGAGGAGAAAGCAACTTGCTTATATGGTTACCTCTTTCCTATGTACATACATGTAGGATTGAGGAGAAAGCAACCTGCTTATATGGTTACCTCTTTCCTATGTACATACATGTAGGATTGAGGAGAAAGCAACTTGCTTATATGGTTACCTCTTTCCTATGTACATACATGTAGGATTGAGGAGAAAGCAACTTGCTTGTATGGTTACCTCTTTCCTATGTACATACATGTAGGATTGAGGAGAAAGCAACCTGCTTATATGGTTACCTCTTTCCTATGTACATACATGTAGGATTGAGGAGAAAGCAACCTGCTTATATGGTTACCTCTTTCCTATGTACATACATGTAGGATTGAGGAGAAAGCAACCTGCTTGTATGGTTACCTCTTTCCTATGTACATACATGTAGGATTGAGGAGAAAGCAACTTGCTTATATGGTTACCTCTTTCCTATGTACATACATGTAGGATTGAGGAGAAAGCAACTTGCTTGTATGGTTACCTCTTTCCTATGTACATACATGTAGGATTGAGGAGAAAGCAACTTGCTTATATGGTTACCTCTTTCCTATGTACATACATGTAGGATTGAGGAGAAAGCAACTTGCTTGTATGGTTACCTCTTTCCTATGTACATACATGTAGGATTGAGGAGAAAGCAACCTGCTTATATGGTTACCTCTTTCCTATGTACATACATGTAGGATTGAGGAGAAAGCAACTTGCTTGTATGGTTACCTCTTTCCTATGTACATACATGTAGGATTGAGGAGAAAGCAACCTGCTTATATGGTTACCTCTTTCCTATGTACATACATGTAGGATTGAGGAGAAAGCAACTTGCTTATATGGTTACCTCTTTCCTATGTACATACATGTAGGATTGAGGAGAAAGCAACCTGCTTATATGGTTACCTCTTTCCTATGTACATACATGTAGGATTGAGGAGAAAGCAACTTGCTTATATAAACATATTTATTCGTTCATGATGTACAGAACATATAATTATATTGCATACAAAACGAAAATGGATCAAAACGAAAGGTTATAGCTTATTGAGATTAATTTCCATTATTATAATCTGCAGTTAGTCATTAAAGCGACATTACATCTCAAAAAGCAATTAAAATGCATTTTTTTCACGTATAAATGCATTGCTACTACAAATTCTTCCGAATACATTTGAACACTTAACACTGAATCAATAAACAGTGTTTTTGTGGTTTACAAACTTTCAAAAGTGAAAGTAGCTTTTGGTATAACGTTCATCCACGCTCCTGAATTGACGTTTGTTTGTTATTGGAGTCAATACTAAACGTGTGATACTGTCGTTTAGAGATAGTTTGACTAAGATTAGTTTACAAATAAATATGCATAGGCACAAATGTGAGATATAACGGTAAATCTGTACGGTAAATAGTGTTATTCAGGATACACTCGTTGTATTACGCATGTATGTCGACCCTATTTTACATTACTTTGTTATGTCAACAAACCGCATATACAAAGTTTGTTTATTTGCTGACAATTATACCATATACATATAATAGGAAATTCCATTCCGTAGAAATTTGCTTTTTCACTGATGTAGTGTCGCTTTAAAGAACCGTACCAATACAGGGCACCCTCCCGGTAATATTCTTATTACATGACAAGTGTCCGTTCCATCTACCTGTGCAACCTCAATTTGGAAGTCAATAGAAGAGAAACTGGCATATTGTAATTTCGACGTCACATTATGTTGCATTTTGGCCTATGGGGCAAAATAACTTCAACATGAGATTGAAGAAATAACAGCAGTTTGTCTGGACATATTTTTATTTTGAATAACATGATGATATACATGTATCAAAGACATCAGCCAGTTTCCAACCTTCATCACTATGGTAATGTTGCCTAGCAACAGAAATGATTGAGATGGAAGGGATGTTATGCAATATTTTTCACATGAAAAGTGAGAAAATCCAAGCATTTGATTGTCCGTCAACATTACAGTTAATTATATACAATGAAATAACAGTACAGTCTACAACCGTTATGTCAAAGTCGGATATGTCGATTTCTCCGGTTATCTCGAAGTCGGATCAAAGTCCCGTTTCAGACACTATCATTTTACATATAACTGGCACCGTTTATATCGAATTTCGTTAAGTCAAACTTCGGTTATGTTGAAGTATTTTGTTCGGTCCAATGGAATTCGACATAACGGATGTAGACTGTACATGAGATGTGTGACATTACAAGCTGTTTGTGAGATTTGAAAGTAGGTCGGGTGTGTCTTTAAATACAAAATAAATAAATGAAGTGATACTTAATCAAGCTTACCCACCCCGTCATTAACACATCTTCAGTTGTACTATAAAACATTCACTGTGAAGCCTCATTTTTAACCCTTTCAACACCAAGTAACTCACATGGACTGGTCCATGATATTCATAAACCAATAAATGAATCAGAAAATCACATTTGGACAAGTTCATTTATCAAAATGGGTAATTATGTCTAAAAATAGTCATATCACTGGCAAAAAGTGCAGATCCTGATGAGACGGCTCGTCATGAGCCGGCTCATCTGGATCTACACTTTTTGTAAGCCTATTTAGAGGTCTGTGGTGTTGAAAGGGTTAAAGTCGATAAAAATCAAAATCTGACGTGATTCTACCACTGCATCACTATATATGTTATATTTATATTTCGGGTTTTACGTCTGCATCAGCACCATTTCGGGCTATATCGCCGGCGGGCAGTTTACTTAACAACACCTTTCCTGGGCAGGCTCCAGCGGTTAACCAGTACTTGGGTGCACCAACCTCCGTAAGAAACTGCCAACTTTTTCATATAAATGAGACACGACCTGAGCGGGGCTCGAACCCATGACCATCAGTGATGATAGGTTACAGTGGTATACAAGTCAGCGATCGTAACCACTCGACCACGGAGGCGGACCTGCATCACTATAACATCCCCACAAAACATTGATCAAATAACGCTGATTTAGTAAATCTTCAATGCATCAATGACACAGCAACAACTTCCACAAAATATATTTAATTTTTTCTTTTCGTTAATTTAGATGGCCAGAGCTAGCTAGCGCTGCATAAACTTACATTTTCCATTCTGTTATCCGTATCCCTGGTAACAAACAATGTCTCCATCTCTCCACTCTCATCCTGCAAGCATTACAACACAGAATTATACAGGAACATTCCGGGAAAACATTGTAACTGTGAAACCATAAGTAATCCACATGGGCATCACAACTGCTTTAAGACTTGCACCCACAGTGGTGAGGTACAAGTGATAGTCATTAGGACTCACACCCTCGCTGTACTGTTGAAATGACATTACCCAGTAGTATAAGATCCAGTGATGCTCTAGCAGTTTCATTATTATTATAGATCTCTTGCAGACCTATAGTACTTGTACATTGGATATACACACTGGATATACACATTGGATATTCACAATGGATATTCACATTGGATATTCACAATGGATATTCACATTGGATATTCACAATGGATATTCACATTGGATATAGTACACAATGGATATTCACATTGGATATTCACATTTGGTATACACATTGGGTATACACATTGGATATTCACATTGGATATACACATTGGATATACACAATGGATATACACAATGGATATTCACATTGGATATACACATTGGATATACACATTTGATATTGGATATACACATTGGATATTCACAATGGATATACACATTGGATATTCACAATGGATATTCACAATGGATATTCACATTGGATATTCACAATGGATATTCACATTGGATATAGTACACAATGGATATACACATTGGATATTCACATTGGATATTCACATTTGGTATACACATTGGGTATACACATTGGATATTCACATTGGATATACACATTGGATATACACAATGGATATACACAATGGATATACACAATGGATATACACACATTGGATATACACACAATGGATATTCACATTGGATATACACATTGGATATACACATTTGATATTGGATATACACATTGGATATTCACAATGGATATACACATTGGATAAACACAATGGATATACACACATTGGATATACACAATGGATATACACATTGGATACACACATTGGATATACACAATGGATATACACACATTGGATATACACATTGGATACACATATTGTATACACACATTGGATATACACATTGGATATACACATTTGATATTGGATATACACATTGGATATTGGATATACACATTGGATATACACAATGGATATACACAATGGATATACACATTGGATATACACATTGGATATACACAATGGATATACACATTGGATATACACATTGGATATACACAATGGATATACACATTGGATATACACATTGGATATACACACATTGGATATACACATTGGATATACACATTGGATATACACATTGGATATACACAATGGATATACACAATGGATATACACAATGGATATACACATTGGATATACACATTGGATACACACATTGGATATACACATTGGATATACACACTATTTTAGCTCGATTGCGAAACAAGTTCTTACAACATTAGATACATCCATTGCCATGAGGGAGAGAGATGTGGCAATGTGAAAATTAAGTGGCTTGTAATTATAATTGCTAAAGCTGGGAGCGAATTCTTGGCCTTTCACGCCTGAAACGAACGCGCTATCACGACTTCTACAATAACTATACTTGTACAATCTGTACCGGCGAAAACAATGGATGACTAAATAGATGATGCTATTAGTTCCTGGGCAGCGTCCAGAAATCCATGTCACTTCCTCAAACATGGCTTACTTACCAGTGTACGTATTGTTTCACTCTGTCCTGGTGACGGCAATGGACGACCAAAGGATGCCGCCAAAAGTTCCTGGGCAGCGTCTAGAGATAGATGTCGCTTAATTTCTATTTCTTCAAGAAGCTAAACAGATGAAAAATTTGATGTCATCTATTAATACACAAAATTGATATACGACGGTGTTGTTACACAGAATTTGTATCAGGGTTTTCTAATATCATGCCATACATGGTGGAGATATATACCCGCATACGAAAATGTCATGTGAGTAAGTAAACACTGGCTCTATAGGCCCAACACACTGGGTTAGTAACTTTGTGGAATAATGGGTGGGTAGAAATCCTCATTTTCTTACTTGATTGTAGCATGTAGGCAGAATATTGAGAGAGTAATAAGGGGAAATTGTACTGTGTATGTAAACATGAAAAAATAGATAAATTGGTTGCTCAATGGGCCACTCAAAAATGAAAAAAAAAAAGAGAAGAATATTGAGATAGCATATTTTTTAAAAGTACTGTAGTGTGCAAACTGCAGTCAATGGCACGCATGCCGGTACCGTAGTGTGCAAACTGCAGTCAATAGCACGCATGCTGGTACCGTAGTGTGCAAACTGCAGTCAATAGCATGCATGCCGGTACCGTAGTGTGCAAACTGCAGTCAATAGCACGCATGCCGGTACCGTAGTGTGCAAACTGTAGTCAATAGCATGCATGCCGGTACCGTAGTGTGCAAACTGTAGTCAATAGCATGCATGCCGGTACCGTAGTGTGCAAACTGCAGTCAATAGCACGCATGCCAGTACCGTAGTGTGCAAACTGTAGTCAATAGCATGCATGCCGGTACCGTAGTGTGCAAACTGTAGTCAATAGCATGCATGCCAGTACTGTAGTGTGCAAACTGCAGTCAATAGCATGCATGCCAGTACCGTAGTGTGCAAACTGTAGTCAATAGCATGCATGCCGATACTGTAGTGTGCAAACTGCAGTCAATAGCACGCATGCCGGTACCGTAGTGTGCAAACTGTAGTCAATAGCATGCATGCCGGTACCGTAGTGTGCAAACTGCAGTCAATAGCATGCATGCCGGTACCGTAGTGTGCAAACTGCAGTCAATAGCACGCATGCCGGTACCGTAGTGTGCAAACTGCAGTCAATAGCATGCATGCCGGTACCGTAGTGTGCAAACTGCAGTCAATAGCATGCATGCCGGTACCTTAGTGTGCAAACTGCAGTCAATAGCACGCATGCCAGTACCGTAGTGTGCAAACTGCAGTCAATAGCACGCATGCCGGTACCGTAGTGTGCAAACTGCAGTCAATAGCATGCATGCCGGTACCTTAGTGTGCAAACTGCAGTCAATAGCACGCATGCCGGTACCGTAGTGTGCAAACTGCAGTCAATAGCACGCATGCCGGTACCGTAGTGTGCAAACTGTAGTCAATAGCATGCATGCTGGTACCGTAGTGTGCAAACTGCAGTCAATAGCATGCATGCCGGTACCGTAGTGTGCAAGCTGCAGTCAATAGCATGCATGCCGGTACCATAGTGTGCAAACTGCAGTCAATAGCATGCATGCCGGTACCATAGTGTGCAAACTGCAGTCAATAGCACGCATACCGGTACCGTAGTGTGCAAACTGCAGTCAATAGCATGCATGCCGGTACCGTAGTGTGCAAACTGCAGTCAATAGCATGCATACCGGTACCGTAGTATGCAAGCTGCAGTCAATAGCACGCATACCGGTACCGTAGTGTGCAAACTGCAGTCAATAGCATGCATGCCGGTACCGTAGTGTGCAAACTGCAGTCAATAGCATGCATGCCGGTACCTCACAAGTCATAGATTAATGTTGTGGTTTGTTTCGGGGTTTAGAGTCGCGCCGACATCTTAGGTCACATGGCGAATCTCCAGCTGTTAATTGGTTTAAGCTTTATTTATTTTACAACGATTGCGAAGCAAGTTTTAACAGCTTATATTAATCACTCTCGTTGGCGCGGATGAAAGAGTAAATGTGGTCATTGGTGTGGGATGAAACAGGAGTACCCGGAGAAAACCCACCTGTCTGATCTGGCGACCACCGTACCATCTCACATACTTCTTGGTCCGAGGATCGAACCCGGGTTGCATTGGTGAGAAGCGAGTGTGCTAACCACTGCGCTAATCGGACAGCCGTTAATTGGTGCAACCCTGGGTACCCCTCCGAGCAATATTTCAGGCAAGGACGGTCATCCGGGTAGAACAAATGATAGACTACAAGAATATCGGTACAACCACTGCTACATGCTCCTTGATCTCCTACGGTACAACCACTGCTACATGCTCCTTGATCTCCTACGGTACAACCACTGCTACATGCTCCTTGATCTCCTACGGTACAACCACTGCTACATGCTCCTTGATCTCCTACGGTACAACCACTGCTACATGCTCCTTGATCTCCTACGGTACAACCACTGCTACATGCTCCTTGATCTCCTACGGTACAACCACTGCTACATGCTCCTTGATCTCCTACGGTACAACCACTGCTACATGCTCCTTGATCTCCTACGGTACAACCACTGCTACATGCTCCTTGATCTCCTACGGTACAACCACTGCTACATGCTCCTTGATCTCCTACGGTACAACCACTGCTACATGCTCCTTGATCTCCTACGGTACAACCACTGCTACATGCTCCTTGATCTCCTACGGTACAACCACTGCTACATGCTCCTTGATCTCCTACGGTACACACACATTGGTACATACATACAGATCGGTACAACCACTGCTACATGCTCCTTGATCTCCTACGGTACACACACATTGGTACATACATACAGATCGGTACAACCACTGCTACATGCTCCTTGATCTCCTACGGTACACACACATTGGTACATACATACAGATCGGTACAACCACTGCTACATGCTCCTTGATCTCCTACGGTACACACACATTGGTACATACATACAGATCGGTACAACCACTGCTATATGCTCCTTGATCTCCTACGGTACACACACATTGGTACATACATACAGATCGGTACAACCACTGCTACATGCTCCTTGATCTCCTACGGTACACACACATTGGTACATACATACAGATCGGTACAACCACTGCTACATGCTCCTTGATCTCCTACGGTACACACACATTGGTACATACATACAGATTAAGGCTTACTATTGTAAACACTTGTATTGGTTAGTTCAAAAACATCCAAGCAGTACTCAGTTATGTTATGTTATATTTCGGGTTTTACGCCTGCATCAGCACCATTTTGGGCTATATCGCCGGAGGGCAGTTTACCTAACAACACCTTTCCTGGGCAGGCTCCAGTGGTTAACCAGTACTTGGGTGCACCAACCTATGTAAGAAACTGCCAACTTTTTTATATAAATGAGACACGGTCTGAGCGGGGCTCGAACCCGTGACCATCAGTGATGATAGGTTACAGTGGTATACAAGTCAGCGACCTTAACCACTCGACCACGGAGGCGGAAGCAGTACTCAGTCTGAATTTAGTTTGATTTTAAAACATTGTTTCTTGGAAATGATCAGATCCTTTATGAATGGTTGCAAGACAGCATGGTGAGCTAGGTATCGAGAAACACTTACCGTGTTGTACATGGAGAAGGCATCCACAGGGCTTATAATACAAATTACTTCTGGAATCTTGTTGGGAGACTTTGGAGGCTGCAAGGGTAACGATCATGATTAATAACTTAACCTCCATCAATGTTAAAACAGGAATAATGTTTGTTAGAGTCAGCGGTGTACGGTCTTTCTCTAATTTTTATTTGTGAAGGAAGACGCCAGATGTCACTCTGAGCATCGCTCAGGGATTTAAAGACAATGATCGTAACCACACAGCAATGGATGGCACTCACTTAGAAGCACTGACATTTTGCAAGCCACCTGAAATCCGACTGTTGTTGAACTAACAATTGATTGTCAGTAGGACTAGCACCCAGAGGTGAGGTACAATTGATTGTCAGTAGGACTAACACTCAGAGGTGAGGTACAATTGATTGTCAGCAGAACTAGCACCCAGAGGTGTGGTACAATTGATTGTCAGTAGGACTAGCACCCAGAGGTGAGGTACAATTGATTGTCAGTAGGACTAGCACCTAGAGGTGAGGTACAATTGATTGTCAGTAGGACTAGCACCCAGAGGTGAGGTACAATTGATTGTCAGTAGGACTAGCATGCATATGTGAGGTACAATTGATTGTCAGTAGGACTAGCATGCAGAGGTGAGGTACAATTGATTGTCAGTAGGACTAGCACCCAGAGGTGAGGTACACTTGATTGTCAGTAGGACTAGCACCTAGAGGTGAGGTACAATTGAGTGTCAGTAGGACTAGCATGCAGAGGTGAGGTACAATTGAGTGTCAGTAGGACTGGCATGCAGAGGTGAGGTACAATTGATTGTCAGTAGGACTAGCACCTAGAGATGAGGTATAATTGATTGTCAGTAGGACTAGCACCCAGAGGTGAGGTACAATTGATTGTCAGTAGGACTAGCATGCATAGGTGAGGTACAATTGATTGTCAGTAGGACTAGCACCCAGAGGTGAGGTACAATTGATTGTCAGTAGGACTGGCATGCATAGGTGAGGTACAATTGATTGTCAGTAGGACTAGCACCCAGAGGTGAGGTACAATTGAGTGTCAGCAGAACTAGCACCCAGAGGTGTGGTACAATTGATTGTCAGTAGGACTAGCACCCAGAGGTGAGGTACAATTGATTGTCAGTAGGACTAGCACCTAGAGGTGAGGTACAATTGATTGTCAGTAGGACTAGCACCCAGAGGTGAGGTACAATTGATTGTCAGTAGGACTAGCATGCATAGGTGAGGTACAATTGATTGTCAGTAGGACTAGCATGCAGAGGTGAGGTACAATTGATTGTCAGTAGGACTAGCACCCAGAGGTGAGGTACACTTGATTGTCAGTAGGACTAGCACCTAGAGGTGAGGTACAATTGAGTGTCAGTAGGACTAGCATGCAGAGGTGAGGTACAATTGAGTGTCAGTAGGACTGGCATGCAGAGGTGAGGTACAATTGATTGTCAGTAGGACTAGCACCTAGAGATGAGGTATAATTGATTGTCAGTAGGACTAGCACCCAGAGGTGAGGTACAATTGATTGTCAGTAGGACTAGCATGCATAGGTGAGGTACAATTGATTGTCAGTAGGACTAGCACCCAGAGGTGAGGTACAATTGATTGTCAGTAGGACTGGCATGCATAGGTGAGGTACAATTGATTGTCAGTAGGACTAGCACCCAGAGGTGAGGTACAATTGAGTGTCAGTAGGACTGGCATGCAGAGGTGAGGTACAATTGATTGTCAGTAGGACTAGCACCCAGAGGTGAGGTACAATTGAGTGTCAGTAGGACTGGCATGCAGAGGTGAGGTACAATTGATTGTCAGTAGGACTAGCACCTAGAGATGAGGTACAATTGATTGTCAGTAGGACTAGCATGCAGAGGTGAGGTACAATTGATTGTCAGTAGGACTAGCACCCAGAGGTGAGGTACACTTGATTGTCAGTAGGATTAGCACCCAGAGGTGAGGTACAATTGATTGTCAGTAGGACTAGCACCCAGAGTGAGGTACAATTGATTGTCAGTAGGACTAGCACCCAGAGGTGAGGTACAATTGATTGTCAGTAGGACTAGCACCCAGAGTGAGGTACAATTGATTGTCAGTAGGACTAGCATCCAGAGGTGAGGTACAATTGATTGTCAGTAGGACTAGCACCCATAGGTGATGTACAATTGATTGGCAGTAGGACTAGTACCTAGAGGTGAGGTACAATTGATTGTCAGTAGGACTAGCACCCATAGGTGAGGTACAATTGATTGTCAGTAGGACTAGCATCCAGAGGTGAGGTACAATTGATTGTCAGTAGGACTAGCACCTAGAGGTGAGGTACAATTGATTGTCAGTAGGACTAGCACCCAGAGGTGAGGTACAATTGATTGTCAGTAGGACTAGCACTCAGAGGTGAGGTCCAATTGATTGTCAGTAGGACTAGCATGCAGAGGTGAGGTACAATTGATTGTCAGTAGGACTAGCACCCAGAGGTGAGGTACAATTGATTGTCAGTAGGACTAGCACCCAGAGGTGAGGTACAATTGATTGTCAGTAGGACTAGCATGCAGAGGTGCGGTACAATTGATTGTCAGTAGGACTAGCACCCAGAGGTGAGGTACAATTGATTGTCAGTAGGACTAGCACCCAGAGGTGAGGTACAATTGTTTGTCAGTAGGACTAGCACCCAGAGGTGAGGTACAATTGATTGTCAGTAGGACTAGCACCCAGAGGTGAGGTACAATTGATTGTCAGTAGGATTAGCACCCAGAGGTGAGGTACAATTGATTGTCAGTAGAACTAGCATGCAGAGGTGCGGTACAATTGATTGTCAAATGCTCACAGACAAATGCTGTGTACAGGTTCATGGGTTTTTGGTATTTTGTGGTCACACCAACAACAGGTCATATGGTCAGGGATCATTCTAGAGGGCGATGTGGGCGAAATAGTTGCTCTAGGGACCCTGACTTCGTCCTCTGGGGGCCCCACTTCTCGATTTTCAAACAAAATGTTGTCTAGTAAGATACACTGGCCCATTATAAAGCACCCCTTCTATTCAAATGTATTTAATGGTTGTAAGCGATCACACGCTTTCTCACTTCTTCCAAAAATTCTGACCTAGAATTAACCCTGATGGTGACTCTGTGACTATCCTCCGAGCTGTAATTCAGGCACTGACAGACATCCAGGTAGAACCACTGACCTTCAGTAAGCTAGCTGAATAGCTAACATGAAATAATTATACAACGCCAATGGGATTTGAACGTACTGCGGTGATGAGCAAGTGATTTGAAGTCAACGACATCAGCCACGGAGGCCCCACAATATGTTGTTTGGATTTATAACAAAATGTTGATATATGATATAAACAACTTACCACTAGCCTTCTACAGTAACCATAGACACGCCCACCATCGAAGTTTGTCAACACAAAGTTATATGACTGGCTGCAAACACAACACAATAAATTCAATTACTACAACTTTATTTTATTTATTTATTTTATTTATATTTCGGGTTTTACGTCTGCATCAGCACCATTTTGGGCTATATCACCGGCGGCCAGTTTACCTAACAACACCTTTCCTGGGCAGGCTCCATCGGTTAACCAGTACTTGGGTGCACCAACCTCCATAAGAAACTGCCAACTTTTTCATATAAATGAGACATGGTCTGAGCAGGGCTCGAACCCGTGACCATCAGTGATATTAGGTTACAGTGGTATACAAGTCAGTGACCTTAATCACTCGACCACGGAGTCGGACCAATTACTACAATTACAAGGGCTTTAGGTTCAAAGCATTAAATACAAATTCACTAATCTCAATGGGCTAAACTATATGAGATCTATATTTCAGATTCCTTATTTTCAAAATCGGGACTTTTAATGTCTTTCTAATTTACAAAATGCTGCTATTAACTGTTACCCCGCATCAAACATCAATTACTCATTTGATCTCACTACTGCTGATAAGCAATAGGCACAATGTACTACATACTGTTGATAAGCAATAGGCACAATGTACTACATACTGCTGATAAGCAATAGGCACACTGCACTACATACTGCTGATAAACAATAGACACACTGTACTACATACTGCTGATAAGCAATAGGCACACTGTTTTACATACTGCTGATAAGCAATAGGCACACTGTACTATATACTGCTGATAAGCAATATGCACACTGTACTACATACTGCTGATAAGCAATAGGCACACTGTACTACATACTGCTGATAAGCAATAGGCACACTGTACTACATACTGCTGATAAGCAATAGACACACTGTACTACATACTGCTGATAAGCAATAGGCACACTGTACTACATACTGCTGATAAGCAATAGGCACAATGTACTTACATACTGCTGATAAGCAATAGGTACAATGTACTACATACTGCTGATAAGCAATAGACACACTGTACTACATACTGCTGATAAGCAATAGGCACACTGACTGTACTACATACTGCTGATAAGCAATAGGCACACTGTACTACATACTGCTGATAAGCAATAGACACACTGTAATACATACTGCTGATAAGTAATAGACACACTGTAATACATACTGCTGATAAGTAATAGACACACTGTACTACATACTGCTGATAAGCAATAGACACACTGTACTACATACTGCTGATAAGCAATAGGCACACTGACTGTACTACATACTGCTGATAAGTAATAGGCACACTGTACTACATACTGCTGATAAGCAATAGACACACTGTAATACATACTGCTGATAAGCAATAGACACACTGTAATACATACTGCTGATAAGCAATAGGCACACTGTACTACATACTGCTGATAAGCAATAGGCATACTGTACTACATACTGCTGATAAGCAATAGGCACACTGTACTACATACTGCTGATAAGCAATAGGCACACTGACTGTACTACATACTGCTGATAAGCAATAGGCACACTGTACTACATACTGCTGATAAGCAATAGACACACTGTAATACATACTGCTGATAAGTAATAGACACACTGTACTACATACTGCTGATAAGTAATAGACACACTGTACTACATACTGCTGATAAGCAATAGACACACTGTAATACATACTGCTGATAAGCAATAGACACACTGTAATACATACTGCTGATAAGCAATAGGCACACTGTACTACATACTGCTGATAAGCAATAGGCATACTGTACTACATACTGCTGATAAGCAATAGGCACAATGTACTACATACTGCTGATAAGCAATAGGCACACTGTACTACATACTGCTGATAAGCAATAGGCATACTGTACTACATACTGCTGATAAGCAATAGGCACACTGTACTACATACTGCTGATAAGCAATAGGCACACTTTACTACATACTGCTGATAAGCAATAGGCACACTGTACTACATACTGCTGATAAGCAATAGGCACACTGTACTACATACTGCTGATAAGCAATAGGCACACTTTACTACATACTGCTGATAAGCAATAGGCACACTGTACTACATACTGCTGATAAGCAATAGGCACACTTTACTACATACTGCTGATAAGCAATAGGCACACTGTACTACATACTGCTGATAAGCAATAGGCACACTGTACTACATACTGCTGATAAGCAATAGGCACACTGTACTACATACTGCTGATAAGCAATAGGCACACTTTACTACATACTGCTGATAAGCAATAGGCACACTGTACTACATACTCAATAAACAACATCTATGGGAATAGATATAGGTGTGACTTGGCAGTAATGTGGGGGAAGCATTAAATATAAATCCACTCAATTAAATGGGTTAAATTAGCCACAAGATCTTTCTTTCAGATGAATTTTTCTCCAATAGCTTTCTAGCTTAATGGAATAAGAACAGCTCGCAACAAGAAGCTGTTATAACAGAGATGAAATAATTTTCAAAATCGGACTTCTAATGACTAAAATATAGCAATTTTAAATATGACAAAATGGTGGATCATGGTGGCTGCCATTTTGAATTTTGTGACATCATTTATCTGCATTAATTTATCAAATGCTGCTACATGCAAATGAAACAGGGCATTTACTTTTGGATAGTGGAGCTAAAACACTTGGCTGAATAGCAAACAACATAGATCTTGATCAGATATGGCATTATGCCACGTCTGATCTGGATCTATGTTGTTTGCAAATGTGTGTTTTATTTACTCAGCAGGCAGAAGGTTAATCATTATTACAGCAGTGTAGATGGTTTTACTATATCTAATAAAACATGATGTAGTAATTGTTATGAGAGCCTTCCCTTTAAACCCCCTGTCTCTGGACCTGCATAAAGTCTGAAACAAGGAAGGAATTTTTTTTAATTCTTGATAATTTTAGATTTTACTAGGTCATTAGAAATTAATTGTGACATTTTCATCCAAGAAATTTATTTCTAGTCAATAACATTCAGGGGGTGGGGTTAAAAAGAGGAGCAGGCAGGGATGACATTCTATAAATTAGTTTATTAAGGCCTATAGATATGTTAGTGTACCTCTTTGAGCTGCCTGAAGATGGTTTGAAATTGGCAGCATCTGGGAAACAAAACAGTGGCACCGAGACATTGGAGTCATTCTGAAATACAAAATGGAAACACCTACATAGTTGTGAACTTGTGACCAAATCTCGCATCCACTGCTGGTAGTCTGGGAACAGTCAGTCGACATGCTTTCCTTTGTTAAGCTCAGGGATCATTCTAGAGGGCGATGTGGGCGAAATTGTCACCCTAGGGACAGACCTTGACTTCGCCCCACTTCCCCCTAAAATATTTTTTTAAAAAAACAATGTTTTTGTTTTTACGATTTGCAAACAAAATTTTGTCTAGTAAGATACACTGACCCATTATAAAGCACTCCTTCTATTCAAATGTTGTATTTAATGGTTGTACTGTGCATTTTAACCCTATTTTGCACAGAAGTATATTAAAGAACACCATTTAAGGAAGCGATAACGCACTTTCTCACTTCTCCCAAAAATTCTGACCTAGAATGAACCTTGTAAGGTTCACAAAAACCAACACATGTAACATTAATGTAGCACCTCGTGTCTTGGTAGTACAATATTTGATGTCCAGTACCATCAACACATGTAACATTAATGTAGCACCTCGTGTCTTGGTAGTACAATATTTGATGTCCAGTACCATCAACACATGTAACATTAATGTAGCACCTCGTGTATGGGTAGTACAATATTTGGTGTCCAGTACCATCAACACATGTAACATTAATGTAGCACCTCGCGTCTTGGTAGTACAATATTTGATGTCCAGTACCATCAACACATGTAACATTAATGTAGCACCTCGTGTCTTGGTAGTACAATATTTGGTGTCCAGTACCATCAACACATGTAACATTAATGTAGCACCTCGTGTATGGGTAGTACAATATTTGATGTCCAGTACCATCAACACATGTAACATTAATGTAGCACCTCGCGTCTGGGTAGTACAATATTTGATGTCCAGTACCATCAACACATGTAACATTAATGTAGCACCTCGTGTATGGGTAGTACAATATTTGGTGTCCAGTACCATCAACACATGTAACATTAATGTAGCACCTCGTGTCTTGGTAGTACAATATTTGGTGTCCAGTACCATCAACACATGTAACATTAATGTAGCACCTCGCGTCTTGGTAGTACAATATTTGGTGTCCAGTACCATCAACACATGTAACATTAATGTAGCACCTCGCGTCTGGGTAGTACAATATTTGATGTCCAGTACCATCAACACATGTAACATTAATGTAGCACCTCGTGTCTTGGTAGTACAATATTTGGTGTCCAGTACCATCAACACATGTAACATTAATGTAGCACCTCGTGTATGGGTAGTACAATATTTGGTGTCCAGTACCATCAACACATGTAACATTAATGTAGCACCTCGTGTCTGGGTAGTACAATATTTGGTGTCCAGTACCATCAACACATGTAACATTAATGTAGCACCTCGCGTCTGGGTAGTACAATATTTGATGTCCAGTACCATCAACACATGTAACATTAATGTAGCACCTCGTGTATGGGTAGTACAATATTTGGTGTCCAGTACCATCAACACATGTAACATTAATGTAGCACCTCGTGTATGGGTAGTACAATATTTGGTGTCCAGTACCATCAACACATGTAACATTAATGTAGCACCTCGCGTCTTGGTAGTACAATATTTGATGTCCAGTACCATCAACACATGTAACATTAATGTAGCACCTCGCGTCTGGGTAGTACAATATTTGATGTCCAGTACCATCAACACATGTAACATTAATGTAGCACCTCGTGTCTTGGTAGTACAATATTTGGTGTCCAGTACCATCAACAGATGTAACATTAATGTAGCACCTCGTGTATGGGTAGTACAATATTTGGTGTCCAGTACCATCAACACATGTAACATTAATGTAGCACCTCGTGTCTTGGTAGTACAATATTTGGTGTCCAGTACCATCAACACATGTAACATTAATGTAGCACCTTGTGTCCAGTACCATCAACACATGTAACATTAATGTAGCACCTTGTGTCCAGTACCATCAACACATGTAACATTAATGTAGCACCTCGTGTCTTGGTAGTACAATATTTGGTGTCCAGTACCATCAACACATGTAACATTAATGTAGCACCTCGCGTCTTGGTAGTACAATATTTGATGTCCAGTACCATCAACACATGTAACATTAATGTAGCACCTCGTGTATGGGTAGTACAATATTTGGTGTCCAGTACCATCAACACATGTAACATTAATGTAGCACCTCGTGTATGGGTAGTACAATATTTGGTGTCCAGTACCATCAACACATGTAACATTAATGTAGCACCTCGCGTCTGGGTAGTACAATATTTGATGTCCAGTACCATCAACACATGTAACATTAATGTAGCACCTCGTGTCTTGGTAGTACAATATTTGGTGTCCAGTACCATCAACACATGTAACATTAATGTAGCACCTCGTGTCTTGGTAGTACAATATTTGGTGTCCAGTACCATCAACACATGTAACATTAATGTAGCACCTCGTGTCTGGGTAGTACAATATTTGGTGTCCAGTACCATCAACACATGTAACATTAATGTAGCACCTCGTGTCTTGGTAGTACAATATTTGGTGTCCAGTACCATCAACACATGTAACATTAATGTAGCACCTCGTGTCTTGGTAGTACAATATTTGGTGTCCAGTACCATCAACACATGTAACATTAATGTAGCACCTCGTGTATGGGTAGTACAATATTTGATGTCCAGTACCATCAACACATGTAACATTAATGTAGCACCTCGTGTCTGGGTAGTACAATATTTGGTGTCCAGTACCATCAACACATGTAACATTAATGTAGCACCTCGCGTCTTGGTAGTACAATATTTGGTGTCCAGTACCATCAACACATGTAACATTAATGTAGCACCTCGTGTATGGGTAGTACAATATTTGATGTCCAGTACCATCAACACATGTAACATTAATGTAGCACCTCGTGTCTGGGTAGTACAATATTTGATGTCCAGTACCATCAACACATGTAACATTAATGTAGCACCTCGTGTATGGGTAGTACAATATTTGATGTCCAGTACCATCAACACATGTAACATTAATGTAGCACCTCGTGTATGGGTAGTACAATATTTGGTGTCCAGTACCATCAACACATGTAACATTAATGTAGCACCTCGTGTATGGGTAGTACAATATTTGGTGTCCAGTACCATCAACACATGTAACATTAATGTAGCACCTCGTGTATGGGTAGTACAATATTTGGTGTCCAGTACCATCAACACATGTAACATTAATGTAGCACCTCGCGTCTGGGTAGTACAATATTTGGTGTCCAGTACCATCAACACATGTAACATTAATGTAGCACCTCGTGTATGGGTAGTACAATATTTGATGTCCAGTACCATCAACACATGTAACATTAATGTAGCACCTCGTGTATGGGTAGTACAATATTTGGTGTCCAGTACCATCAACACATGTAACATTAATGTAGCACCTCGTGTATGGGTAGTACAATATTTGGTGTCCAGTACCATCAACACATGTAACATTAATGTAGCACCTCGTGTCTGGGTAGTACAATATTTGATGTCCAGTACCATCAACACATGTAACATTAATGTAGCACCTCGTGTATGGGTAGTACAATATTTGGTGTCCAGTACCATCAACACATGTAACATTAATGTAGCACCTCGTGTATGGGTAGTACAATATTTGGTGTCCAGTACCATCAACACATGTAACATTAATGTAGCACCTCGCGTCTTGGTAGTACAATATTTGATGTCCAGTACCATCAACACATGGGAGGAAAACTGTGGAAATTTCTCTGATTTGAATTTCGTATTAATAAATTAACAATAATCGAAAATGTGACATAAGGTGCCCATGAAATGAGTACCACAGAGCTAAATGGTTCAACGATCAAACAAGGGGCCATTCAGCAATGTCTGAGATATAGGACCATATACTCGTGTACACTGAGATATAGGACCATATACTCGTGTACACTGAGATATAGGACCATATACTCGTGTACACTGAGATATAGGACCATATACTCGTGTACACTGAGATATAGGACCATATACTCGTGTACACTGAGATATAGGACCATATACTAGTGTACACTGAGATATAGGACCATATACTCGTGTACACTGAGATATAGGACCATATACTCGTGTACACTGAGATATAGGACCATATACTCGTGTACACTGAGATATAGGACCATATACTTGTGTACACTGAGATATAGGACCATATACTTGTGTACACTGAGATATAGGACCATATACTCGTGTACACTGAGATATAGGACCATATACCTGTGTACACTGAGATATAGGACCATATACTCGTGTACACTGAGATATAGGACCATATACTCGTGTACACTGAGATATAGGACCATATACTCGTGTACACTGAGATATGGGACCATATACTCGTGTACACTGAGATATAGGACCATATACTCGTGTACACTGAGATATAGGACCATATACTCGTGTACACTGAGATATAGGACCATATACTCGTGTACACTGAGATATAGGACCATATACTTGTGTACACTGAGATATAGGACCATATACTCGTGTACACTGAGATATGGGACCATATACTCGTGTACACTGAGATATAGGACAATATACTCATGTACACTGAGATATAGGACCATATACTCGTGTACACTGAGATATAGGACCATATACTCATGTACACTGAGATATAGGACCATATACTCGTGTACACTGAGATATAGGACCATATACTCGTGTACACTGAGATATAGGACCATATACTCATGTACACTGAGATATGGGACCATATACTCGTGTACACTGAGATATAGGACCATATACCTGTGTACACTGAGATATAGGACCATATACCTGTGTACACTGAGATATAGGACCATATACCTGTGTACACTGAGATATAGGACCATATACTCGTGTACAATTGGACATGGGACCATATACTCATGTACACTGAGATATAGGACCATATACTCATGTACACTGAGATATAGGACCATATACTCGTGTACACTGAGATATAGGACCATATACCTGTGTACACTGAGATATAGGACCATATACTTGTGTACACTGAGATATAGGACCATATACTTGTGTACACTGAGATATAGGACCATATACCTGTGTACACTGAGATATAGGACCATATACTTGTGTACACTGAGATATAGGACCATATACTCATGTACACTGAGATATAGGACCATATACTCGTGTACACTGAGATATAGGACCATATACTCGTGTACACTGAGATATAGGACCATATACTCGTGTACACTGAGATATAGGACCATATACTCATGTACACTGAGATATAGGACCATATACTCGTGTACACTGAGATATAGGACCATATATTCGTGTACACTGAGATATAGGACCATATACTCGTGTACACTGAGATATAGGACCATATACTTGTGTACACTGAGATATAGGACCATATACTCGTGTACACTGAGATATAGGACCATATACTCGTGTACACTGAGATATAGGACCATATACTCGTGTACACTGAGATATAGGACCATATACTCGTGTACACTGAGATATAGGACCATATACTTGTGTACACTGAGATATGGGACCATATACTCGTGTACACTGAGATATAGGACCATATACTCGTGTACACTGAGATATGGGACCATATACTCGTGTACACTGAGATATAGGACCATATACTCGTGTACACTGAGATATAGGACCATATACTTGTGTACACTGAGATATAGGACCATATACTCGTGTACACTGAGATATGGGACCATATACTCGCATACACTTGGACATGGGACAGAATATTCACATATACTCAGCTTTGCGATATACAGACTCTGTGGAATACTGTAAATAGAACAACATCCACAGTGCTATTGTTGTGATGGCAAGATATAAAATACAAACTGTTGTAGATATCGGACAGAATTCCTGTAGAAAGTACTAGAAACAAGCAACATAATTTGGCATAAAATAGAAGACACATTTTTTTGATATCATAGACACAATTCTACATTAGAAGTTGTTTTTACAAACAACCATATGTCTCTTGACTCACTGCTGCTTCAGTGGAGTAATAAAAACATGGAAGTGAAACATATAAAATGTTATACAGTCTACATCAGTTACGTCAAAGTCGGTTATGTCGAATTCTCCGGTTATATCGAAGTCGGATCAAAGTCCCGTTTCAGACACTATCATTTTATATATAACTGGCTCCGTTTATAAGTCAAATTTCGGTTATGTCGAAATATTTTGTTTGGTCCGACGGAATTCAACATAACGGATGTAAACTGTAATGTAGTATTAGGAAGTACCGTACATACTCGCATATAAGACAGGAATTCTTTAGCACAAGATTATGGTCTCAAAGTGACTTCCCGTCTTATAAGGGAGAGATTAAAATCAGTTTGTTCTGACTCTATATCGAAATAACTGAAAGGGTGTAACAAAAGCATAGACTTTCATAGCTCTGTCTGTAAACTCAACTTGTCAATCGGACCATATACTCGTGTACACTGAGATATAGGACCATATACTCGTGTACACTGAGATATAGGACCATATACTCATGTACACTGAGATATGGGACCATATACTCGTGTACACTGAGATATAGGACCATATACCTGTGTACACTGAGATATAGGACCATATACCTGTGTACACTGAGATATAGGACCATATACCTGTGTACACTGAGATATAGGACCATATACTCGTGTACACTTGGACATGGGACCATATACTCATGTACACTGAGATATAGGACCATATACTCATGTACACTGAGATATAGGACCATATACTCGTGTACACTGAGATATAGGACCATATACCTGTGTACACTGAGATATAGGACCATATACTTGTGTACACTGAGATATAGGACCATATACTTGTGTACACTGAGATATAGGACCATATACCTGTGTACACTGAGATATAGGACCATATACTTGTGTACACTGAGATATAGGACCATATACTCATGTACACTGAGATATAGGACCATATACTCGTGTACACTGAGATATAGGACCATATACTCGTGTACACTGAGATATAGGACCATATACTCGTGTACACTGAGATATAGGACCATATACTCATGTACACTGAGATATAGGACCATATACTCGTGTACACTGAGATATAGGACCATATACTCGTGTACACTGAGATATAGGACCATATACTCGTGTACACTGAGATATAGGACCATATACTTGTGTACACTGAGATATAGGACCATATACTCGTGTACACTGAGATATAGGACCATATACTCGTGTACACTGAGATATAGGACCATATACTCGTGTACACTGAGATATAGGACCATATACTCGTGTACACTGAGATATAGGACCATATACTCGTGTACACTGAGATATAGGACCATATACTTGTGTACACTGAGATATGGGACCATATACTCGTGTACACTGAGATATAGGACCATATACTCGTGTACACTGAGATATAGGACCATATACTTGTGTACACTGAGATATAGGACCATATACTCGTGTACACTGAGATATGGGACCATATACTCGCATACACTTGGACATGGGACAGAATATTCACATATACTCAGCTTTGCGATATACAGACTCTGTGGAATACTGTAAATAGAACAACATCCACAGTGCTATTGTTGTGATGGCAAGATATAAAATACAAACTGTTGTAGATATCGGACAGAATTCCTGTAGAAAGTACTAGAAACAAGCAACATAATTTGGCATAAAATAGAAGACACATTTTTTTGATATCATAGACACAATTCTACATTAGAAGTTGTTTTTACAAACAACCATATGTCTCTTGACTCACTGCTGCTTCAGTGGAGTAATAAAAACATGGAAGTGAAACATATAAAATGTTATACAGTCTACATCAGTTACGTCAAAGTCGGTTATGTCGAATTCTCCGGTTATATCGAAGTCGGATCAAAGTCCCGTTTCAGACACTATCATTTTATATATAACTGGCTCCGTTTATAAGTCAAATTTCGGTTATGTCGAAATATTTTGTTTGGTCCGACGGAATTCAACATAACGGATGTAAACTGTAATGTAGTATTAGGAAGTACCGTACATACTCGCATATAAGACAGGAATTCTTTAGCACAAGATTATGGTCTCAAAGTGACTTCCCGTCTTATAAGGGAGAGATTAAAATCAGTTTGTTCTGACTCTATATCGAAATAACTGAAAGGGTGTAACAAAAGCATAGACTTTCATAGCTCTGTCTGTAAACTCAACTTGTCAATAGCATTTTAGCAAATCAAATTTATCGTTGTGCATTTTTATATGAGTTGACATAATTTACAGTGTTTAATTAATTTGTTTGGTATCTCATTTTCTCAACACGTCTTATACGCGGGTCTATGCAAAATACCACTGATTTAAGACCAAAGTTGGGGGGTCATCTTATAGGTGAGTATGTAAGGTAGTATGTTATCGATGGTCTCAATTTGAAATGCCTAACCTTCACATTTACTACTTTTCAGTTGAATGCTATCATGCATTCTAATGGGAATAATGATAGTTGTTTGTACAGGGTAATATTCAACACAAGGCAGGATGTACAACATGTAACAGAGTAACATATCATGGTAGGACTTGATATCATAGGCATATGGCGACATGGAACAGAGTAACGTATAATGGTAGGACTTGAGTTATAGGCCTATGACGACATAGAACAGAGTAACGTATAATGGTAGGACTTGATCTATAGGCCTACGGCGACATGGAACAGAGTAACGTATAATGGTAGGACTTGATCTATAGGCCTACGGCGACATGGAACAGAGTAACGTATAATGGTAGGACTTGATATCATAGGCATATGGCGACATGGAACAGAGTAACGTATAATGGTAGGACTTGAGTTATAGGCCTATGACGACATGGAACAGAGTAACGTATAATGGTAGGACTTGATCTATAGGCCTACGGCGACATGGAACATAATAACTTATAATGGTAGGACTTGTGTTATTGGCCTACGGCGACATGGAACAGAGTAACGTATAATGGTAGGACTTGAATTATAGGCCTACGGCGACATGGAACAGAGTAACGTATAATGGTAGGACTTGATCTATAGGCCTATGGCGACATGGAACAGAGTAACGTATAATGGTAGGACTTGATCTATAGGCCTATGGCGACATGGAACAGAGTAACATATAATGGTAGGACTTGAGTTATAGGCCTACGGCGACATGGAACAGAGTAACGTATAATGGTAGGACTTGAATTATAGGCCTATGGCGACATGGAACAGAGTAACGTATAATGGTAGGACTTGATCTATAGGCCTATGGCGACATGGAACAGAGTAACGTATAATGGTAGGACTTGAGTTATAGGCCTATGGCGACATGGAACAGAGTAACGTATAATGGTAGGACTTGAGTTATAGGCCTATGGCGACATGGAACAGAGTAACGTATAATGGTAGGACTTGAGTTATAGGCCTATGGCGACATGGAACAGAGTAACGTATAATGGTAGGACTTAATTATAGGCCTATGGCGACATGGAACAGAGTAACGTATAATGGTAGGACTTGAGTTATAGGCCTACGGCGACATGGAACAGAGTAACGTATAATGGTAGGACTTGAGTTATAGGCCTACGGCGACATGGAACATAATAACTTATGATGATAGGACTTGTGTTATTGGCCTATGACGATATGGAACAGAGTAACGTATAATGGTAGGACTTGAGTTATAGGCCTACGGCGACATGGAACAGAGTAACGTATAATGGTAGGACTTGAGTTATAGGCCTATGACAACATGGAACAGAGTAACGTATAATGGTAGGACTTGAATTATAGGCCTATGACGACATGGAACAGAGTAACGTATAATGGTAGGACTTGAGTTATAGGCCTATGACGACATGGAACAGAGTAACGTATAATGGTAGGACTTGAGTTATAGGCCTATGGCGACATGGAACAGAGTAACGTATAATGGTAGGACTTGAGTTATAGGCCTATGGCGACATGGAACAGAGTAACGTATAATGGTAGGACTTGAGTTATAGGCCTATGGCGACATGGAACAGAGTAACGTATAATGGTAGGACTTGATCTATAGGCCTACGGCGACATGGAACATAATAACTTATAATGGTAGGACTTGTGTTATTGGCCTACGGCGACATGGAACAGAGTAACGTATAATGGTAGGACTTGAATCATAGGCCTACGGCAACATGGAACAGAGTAACGTATAATGGTAGGACTTGATCTATAGGCCTATGGCGACATGGAACAGAGTAACGTATAATGGTAGGACTTGAGTTATAGGCCTACGGCGACATGGAACAGAGTAACGTATAATGGTAGGACTTGAGTTATAGGCCTATGACGACATGGAACAGAGTAACATATAATGGTAGGACTTGAGTTATAGGCCTATGATGACATAGAACAGAGTAACGTATAATGGTAGGACTTGAATTATAGGCCTATGGCGACATGGAACATAATAACTTATAATGATAGGACTTGTGTTATTGGCCTATGACGATATGGAACAGAGTAACGTATAATGGTAGGACTTGAATTATAGGCCTATGGCGACATGGAACAGAGTAACGTATAATGGTAGGACTTGAGTTATAGGCCTACGGCGACATGGAAGAGTAACGTATAATGGTAGGACTTGAGTTATAGGCCTACGGCGACATGGAACAGAGTAACGTATAATGGTAGGACTTGAGTTATAGGCCTACGGCGACATGGAACAGAGTAACGTATAATGGTAGGACTTGAGTTATAGGCCTACGGCGACATGGAACAGAGTAACGTATAATGGTAGGACTTGAGCTATAGGCCTACGACGACATAGAACAGAGTAACGTATAATGGAAGGACTTGAATTATAGGCCTATGGCGACATGGAACAGAGTAACGTATAATGGTAGGACTTAATTATTGGCCTATGGCGACATGGAACAGAGTAACGTATAATGGTAGGACTTGAGTTATAGGCCTACGGCGACATGGAACATAATAACTTATGATGATAGGACTTGTGTTATTGGCCTATGACGATATGGAACAGAGTAACGTATAATGGTAGGACTTGAGTTATAGGCCTACGGCGACATGGAACAAAGTAACGTATAATGGTAGGACTTGAGTTATAGGCCTATGACGACATGGAACAGAGTAACGTATAATGGTAGGACTTGAATTATAGGCCTATGACGACATGGAACAGAGTAACGTATAATGGTAGGACTTGAATCATAGGCCTATGGCGACATGGAACAGAGTAACATATAATGGTAGGACTTGAATCATAGGCCTATGACGACATGGAACAAAGTAACGTATAATGGTAGGACTTGAGTTATAGGCCTATGACGACATGGAACAGAGTAACGTATAATGGTAGGACTTGAATCATAGGCCTATGACGACATGGAACAAAGTAACGTATAATGGTAGGACTTGAGTTATAGGCCTATGACGACATGGAACAGAGTAACGTATAATGGTAGGACTTGAGTTATAGGCCTATGGCGACATGGAACAGAGTAACGTATAATGGTAGGACTTGAGTTATAGGCCTATGACGACATGGAACAGAGTAACGTATAATGGTAGGACTTGATCTATAGGCCTACGGCGACATGGAACAGAGTAACGTATAATGGTAGGACTTGATCTATAGGCCTACGGCGACATGGAACAGAGTAACGTATAATGGTAGGACTTGATATCATAGGCCTATGGCGACATGGAACAGAGTAACGTATAATGGTAGGACTTGAGTTATAGGCCTATGACGACATGGAACAGAGTAACGTATAATGGTAGGACTTGATCTATAGGCCTACGGCGACATGGAACAGAGTAACGTATAATGGTAGGACTTGATCTATAGGCCTACGGCGACATGGAACATAATAACTTATAATGGTAGGACTTGTGTTATTGGCCTACGGCGACATGGAACAGAGTAACATATAATGGTAGGACTTGAATCATAGGCCTACGGCAACATGGAACAGAGTAACGTATAATGGTAGGACTTGATCTATAGGCCTACGGCAACATGGAACAGAGTAACGTATAATGGTAGGACTTGAATTATAGGCCTATGGCGACATGGAACAGAGTAACGTATAATGGTAGGACTTGAATCATAGGCCTACGGCAACATGGAACAGAGTAACGTATAATGGTAGGACTTGATCATAGGCCTATGGCGACATGGAACAGAGTAACATATAATGGTAGGACTTGAATCATAGGCCTATGACGACATGGAACAGAGTAACGTATAATGGTAGGACTTGAGTTATAGGCCTATGGCGACATGGAACAGAGTAACGTATAATGGTAGGACTTGATCTATAGGCCTACGGCGACATGGAACAGAGTAACGTATAATGGTAGGACTTGAATTATAGGCCTATGGCGACATGGAACAGAGTAACGTATAATGGTAGGACTTGAATCATAGGCCTACGGCAACATGGAACAGAGTAACGTATAATGGTAGGACTTGATCTATAGGCCTATGGCGACATGGAACAGAGTAACATGGTAGGACTTGATCTATAGGCCTATGGCGACATGGAACAGAGTAACGTATAATGGTAGGACTTGAGTTATAGGCCTATGGCGACATGGAACAGAGTAACGTATAATGGTAGGACTTGAGTTATAGGCCTATGGCGACATGGAACAGAGTAACGTATAATGGTAGGACTTGATTATAGGCCTATGGCGACATGGAACAGAGTAACGTATAATGGTAGGACTTGAGTTATAGGCCTACGGCGACATGGAACAGAGTAACTTATAATGGTAGGACTTGTGTTATTGGCCTACGGCGACATGGAACAGAGTAACGTATAATGGTAGGACTTGAATCATAGGCCTACGGCGACATGGAACAGAGTAACGTATAATGGTAGGACTTGATCTATAGGCCTACGGCGACATGGAACAGAGTAACGTATAATGGTAGGACTTGAATTATAGGCCTATGGCGACATGGAACAGAGTAACGTATAATGGTAGGACTTGAATCATAGGCCTACGGCGACATGGAACAGAGTAACGTATAATGGTAGGACTTGATCTATAGGCCTATGGCGACATGGAACAGAGTAACATATAATGGTAGGACTTGAGTTATTGGCCTATGGCGACATGGAACAGAGTAACGTATAATGGTAGGACTTGAGTTATAGGCCTACGGCGACATGGAACAGAGTAACGTATAATGGTAGGACTTGAGTTATAGGCCTATGGCGACATGGAACAGAGTAACGTATAATGGTAGGACTTGAGTTATAGGCCTATGCGACATGGAACAGAGTAACGTATAATGGTAGGACTTGAATTATAGGCCTATGGCGACATGGAACAGAGTAACGTATAATGGTAGGACTTGAGTTATAGGCCTATGACGACATGGAACAGAGTAACGTATAATGGTAGGACTTGAGTTATAGGCCTATGGCGACATGGAACAGAGTAACGTATAATGGTAGGACTTGAGTTATAGGCCTATGGCGACATGGAACAGAGTAACGTATAATGGTAGGACTTGAGTTATAGGCCTATGGCGACATGGAACAGAGTAACGTATAATGGTAGGACTTGATCTATAGGCCTACGGCGACATGGAACATAATAACTTATAATGGTAGGACTTGTGTTATTGGCCTACGGCGACATGGAACAGAGTAACGTATAATGGTAGGACTTGAATCATAGGCCTACGGCAACATGGAACAGAGTAACGTATAATGGTAGGACTTGATCTATAGGCCTATGGCGACATGGAACAGAGTAACGTATAATGGTAGGACTTGATCTATAGGCCTATGGCGACATGGAACAGAGTAATATATAATGGTAGGACTTGAGTTATTGGCCTATGGCGACATGGAACAGAGTAACGTATAATGGTAGGACTTGAGTTATAGGCCTACGGCGACATGGAACAGAGTAACGTATAATGGTAGGACTTGAGTTATAGGCCTATGACGACATGGAACAGAGTAACATATAATGGTAGGACTTGAGTTATAGGCCTATGATGACATAGAACAGAGTAACGTATAATGGTAGGACTTGAATTATAGGCCTATGGCGACATGGAACATAATAACTTATAATGATAGGACTTGTGTTATTGGCCTATGACGATATGGAACAGAGTAACGTATAATGGTAGGACTTGAATTATAGGCCTATGGCGACATGGAACAGAGTAACGTATAATGGTAGGACTTGAGTTATAGGCCTACGGCGACATGGAAGAGTAACGTATAATGGTAGGACTTGAGTTATAGGCCTACGGCGACATGGAACAGAGTAACGTATAATGGTAGGACTTGAGTTATAGGCCTACGGCGACATGGAACAGAGTAACGTATAATGGTAGGACTTGAGTTATAGGCCTACGGCGACATGGAACAGAGTAACGTATAATGGTAGGACTTGAGCTATAGGCCTACGACGACATAGAACAGAGTAACGTATAATGGAAGGACTTGAATTATAGGCCTATGGCGACATGGAACAGAGTAACGTATAATGGTAGGACTTAATTATTGGCCTATGGCGACATGGAACAGAGTAACGTATAATGGTAGGACTTGAGTTATAGGCCTACGGCGACATGGAACATAATAACTTATGATGATAGGACTTGTGTTATTGGCCTATGACGATATGGAACAGAGTAACGTATAATGGTAGGACTTGAGTTATAGGCCTACGGCGACATGGAACAAAGTAACGTATAATGGTAGGACTTGAGTTATAGGCCTATGACGACATGGAACAGAGTAACGTATAATGGTAGGACTTGAATTATAGGCCTATGACGACATGGAACAGAGTAACGTATAATGGTAGGACTTGAATCATAGGCCTATGGCGACATGGAACAGAGTAACATATAATGGTAGGACTTGAATCATAGGCCTATGACGACATGGAACAAAGTAACGTATAATGGTAGGACTTGAGTTATAGGCCTATGACGACATGGAACAGAGTAACGTATAATGGTAGGACTTGAATCATAGGCCTACGACGACATGGAACAAAGTAACGTATAATGGTAGGACTTGAGTTATAGGCCTATGACGACATGGAACAGAGTAACGTATAATGGTAGGACTTGAATCATAGGCCTATGGCGACATGGAACAGAGTAACATATAATGGTAGGACTTGATCTATAGGCCTACGGCGACATGGAACATAATAACTTATAATGGTAGGACTTGTGTTATTGGCCTACGGCGACATGGAACAGAGTAACATATAATGGTAGGACTTGAATCATAGGCCTACGGCAACATGGAACAGAGTAACGTATAATGGTAGGACTTGATCTATAGGCCTACGGCAACATGGAACAGAGTAACGTATAATGGTAGGACTTGAATTATAGGCCTATGGCGACATGGAACAGAGTAACGTATAATGGTAGGACTTGAATCATAGGCCTACGGCAACATGGAACAGAGTAACGTATAATGGTAGGACTTGATCTATAGGCCTATGGCGACATGGAACAGAGTAATATATAATGGTAGGACTTGAGTTATTGGCCTATGGCGACATGGAACAGAGTAACGTATAATGGTAGGACTTGAGTTATTGGCCTATGGCGACATGGAACAGAGTAACGTATAATGGTAGGACTTGAGTTATAGGCCTATGACGACATAGAACAGAGTAACGTATAATGGTAGGACTTGATCTATAGGCCTACGGCGACATGGAACAGAGTAACGTATAATGGTAGGACTTGATCTATAGGCCTACGGCGACATGGAACAGAGTAACGTATAATGGTAGGACTTGATATATAGGCCTATGGCGACATGGAACAGAGTAACGTATAATGGTAGGACTTGAGTTATAGGCCTATGACGACATGGAACAGAGTAACGTATAATGGTAGGACTTGAGTTATAGGCCTATGGCGACATGGAACAGAGTAACGTATAATGGTAGGACTTGAGTTATAGGCCTACGGCGACATGGAACAGAGTAACGTATAATGGTAGGACTTGAGTTATAGGCCTACGGCGACATGGAACAGAGTAACGTATAATGGTAGGACTTGAGTTATAGGCCTACGGCGACATGGAACAGAGTAACGTATAATGGTAGGACTTGAGTTATAGGCCTACGGCGACATGGAACAGAGTAACGTATAATGGTAGGACTTGAGTTATAGGCCTACGGCGACATGGAACAGAGTAACGTATAATGGTAGGACTTGAATTATAGGCCTATGGCGACATGGAACAGAGTAACGTATAATGGTAGGACTTGAGTTATAGGCCTATGGCGACATGGAACAGAGTAACGTATAATGGTAGGACTTGAGTTATAGGCCTATGGCGACATGGAACAGAGTAACGTATAATGGTAGGACTTGAGTTATAGGCCTATGGCGACATGGAACAGAGTAACGTATAATGGTAGGACTTGAGTTATAGGCCTATGGCGACATGGAACAGAGTAACGTATAATGGTAGGACTTGAGTTATAGGCCTATGGCGACATGGAACATAATAACTTATAATGTAGGACTTGGTTATGGCCTATGACGACATGGAACAGAGTAACGTATAATGGTAGGACTTGAGTTATAGGCCTACGGCGACATGGAACAGAGTAACGTATAATGGTAGGACTTGATCTATAGGCCTACGGCGACATGGAACATAATAACTTATAATGGTAGGACTTGTGTTATTGGCCTATGGCGACATGGAACAGAGTAACGTATAATGGTAGGACTTGAGTTATAGGCCTACGGCGACATGGAACAGAGTAACGTATAATGGTAGGACTTGAGTTATAGGCCTATGGCGACATGGAACAGAGTAACGTATAATGGTAGGACTTGATTATAGGCCTATGGCGACATGGAACAGAGTAACGTATAATGGTAGGACTTGAGTTATAGGCCTACGGCGACATGGAACAGAGTAACGTATAATGGTAGGACTTGAGTTATAGGCCTACGGCGACATGGAACATAATAACTTATGATGGTAGGACTTGAGTTATAGGCCTATGACGACATGGAACAGAGTAACGTATAATGGTAGGACTTGAGTTATAGGCCTATGGCGACATGGAACAGAGTAACGTATAATGGTAGGACTTGAGTTATAGGCCTATGGCGACATGGAACAGAGTAACGTATAATGGTAGGACTTGAGTTATAGGCCTATGGCGACATGGAACAGAGTAACGTATAATGGTAGGACTTGATCTATAGGCCTACGGCGACATGGAACATAATAACTTATAATGGTAGGACTTGTGTTATTGGCCTACGGCGACATGGAACAGAGTAACGTATAATGGTAGGACTTGAATCATAGGCCTACGGCAACATGGAACAGAGTAACGTATAATGGTAGGACTTGATCTATAGGCCTATGGCGACATGGAACAGAGTAACGTATAATGGTAGGACTTGAGTTATAGGCCTATGGCGACATGGAACAGAGTAACGTATAATGGTAGGACTTGATCTATAGGCCTATGGCGACATGGAACAGAGTAACGTATAATGGTAGGACTTGAGTTATAGGCCTATGGCGACATGGAACAGAGTAACGTATAATGGTAGGACTTGAGTTATAGGCCTATGGCGACATGGAACAGAGTAACGTATAATGGTAGGACTTGAGTTATAGGCCTATGGCGACATGGAACAGAGTAACGTATAATGGTAGGACTTGAGTTATAGGCCTATGACGACATGGAACAGAGTAACGTATAATGGTAGGACTTGAGTTATAGGCCTATGACGACATGGAACAGAGTAACGTATAATGGTAGGACTTGAATTATAGGCCTATGGCGACATGGAACAGAGTAACTATAATGGTAGGACTTGGTTATGGCCTATGACGACATGGAACAGAGTAACGTATAATGGTAGGACTTGAATTATAGGCCTATGGCGACATGGAACAGAGTAACGTATAATGGTAGGACTTGAGTTATAGGCCTACGGCGACATGGAACAGAGTAACGTATAATGGTAGGACTTGAGTTATAGGCCTACGGCGACATGGAACAGAGTAACGTATAATGGTAGGACTTGAGTTATAGGCCTACGGCGACATGGAACAGAGTAACGTATAATGGTAGGACTTGAGTTATAGGCCTATGGCGACATGGAACAGAGTAACGTATAATGGTAGGACTTGAGTTATAGGCCTATGGCGACATGGAACAGAGTAACGTATAATGGTAGGACTTGAGTTATAGGCCTACGGCGACATGGAACAGAGTAACGTATAATGGTAGGACTTGAGTTATAGGCCTATGGCGACATGGAACAGAGTAACGTATAATGGTAGGACTTGAGTTATAGGCCTACGGCGACATGGAACAGAGTAACGTATAATGGTAGGACTTGAGTTATAGGCCTATGACGACATGGAACAGAGTAACGTATAATGGTAGGACTTGATTATAGGCCTATGGCGACATGGAACAGAGTAACGTATAATGGTAGGACTTGAATCATAGGCCTATGGCGACATGGAACAGAGTAACATATAATGGTAGGACTTGAATCATAGGCCTATGGCGACATGGAACAGAGTAACGTATAATGGTAGGACTTGAGTTATAGGCCTATGGCGACATGGAACAGAGTAACGTATAATGGTAGGACTTGAATCATAGGCCTATGGCGACATGGAACAGAGTAACGTATAATGGTAGGACTTGAGTTATAGGCCTATGGCGACATGGAACAGAGTAACGTATAATGGTAGGACTTGAATCATAGGCCTATGGCGACATGGAACAGAGTAACGTATAATGGTGTCTAAAATACACGACCATACTAGTTAAAGAATGTCTAAAATACACGACCATACTAGTTAAAGAATGTCTAAAATACACGACCATACTAGTCAAAGAATGTCTAAATTACACGACCATACTAGTTAAAAGAATGTCTAAAATACACGACCATACTAGTTAAAGAATGTCTAAAATACACGACCATACTAGTTAAAGAATGTCTAAAATACACGACCATACTAGTTAAAGAATGTCTAAAATACACGACCATACTAGTAAAAGAATGTCTAAAATACACGACCATACTAGTTAAAGAATGTCTAAAATACACGACCATACTAGTCAAATAATGTCTAAAATATACGAACATACTAGTTAAAGAATGTCTAAAATACACGACCATACTAGTTAAAGAATGTCTAAAATACACGACCATACTAGTTAAAGAATGTCTAAAATACACGACCATACTAGTCAAAGAATGTCTAAAATACACGACCATACTAGTAAAAGAATGTCTAAAATACACGACCATACTAGTAAAAGAATGTCTAAAATACACGACCATACTAGTTAAAGAATGTCTAAAATACACGACCATACTAGTTAAAGAATGTCTAAAATACACGACCATACTAGTCAAAGAATGTCTAAAATACACGACCATACTAGTTAAAGAATGTCTAAAATACACGAACATACTAGTCAAATAATGTCTAAAATACACAACCATACTAGTCAAAGAATGTCTAAAATACACGACCATACTAGTTTAAGAATGTCTAAAATACACGACCATACTAGTCAAAGAAGGTCTAAAATCCACGACCATACCAGTCAAAGAATGTCTAAAATACACGACCATACTAGTCAAAGAAGGTCTAAAATACACGACCATACTAGTTAAAGAATGTCTAAAATACACGACCATACTAGTTAAAGAATGTTTAAAATACACGACCGTACTAGTTAAAGAATGTCTAAAATACACGACCATACTAGTCAAATAATGTATAAAATACACGACCATACTAGTTAAAGAATGTCTAAAATACACGACCATACTAGTTAAAGAATATCTAAAATACACGACCATACTATTCAAATAATGTCTAAAATACACGACCATACTAGTCAAATAATGTCTAAAATACACGACCATACTAGTCAAATAATGTCTAAAATACACGACCATACTAGTTAAAGAATGTCTAAAATATACGACCATACTAGTCAAAGAATGTCTAAAATACACGACCATACTAGTCAAATAATGTCTAAAATACACGACCATACTAGTTAAAGAATGTCTAAAATACACGACCATACTAGTTAAAGAATGTCTAAAATACACGAACATACTAGTTAAAGAATGTCTAAAATAAACGACCATACTAATCAAAGAATGTCTAAAATACATGACCATACTAGTTAAAGAATGTCTAAAATACACGACCATACTAGTTAAATAATGTCTAAAATACACGACCATACTAGTTAAAGAATGTCTAAAATACACGACCATACTAGTTAAAGAATGTCTAAAATACACGACCATACTAGTCAAAGAATGTCTAAAATACACGACCATACTAGAAAAGAATGTCTAATATACACGACAATACTAGTTAAAGAATGTCTAAAATACACGACCATACTAGTCAAATAATGTCTAAAATACACGACCATACCAGTCAAAGAATGTCTAAAATACACGACCATACTAGTCAAAGAAGGTCTAAAATACACGACCATACTAGTTAAAGAATGTCTAAAATACACGACCAGACTAGTTAAAGAACGTCTAAAATACACGACCATACTAGTTAAAGAATGTCTAAAATACACGACCATACTAGTCAAATAATGTCTAAAATACACGACCATACTAGTTAAAGAATGTCTAAAATACACGACCATACTAGTCAAAGAATGTCTAAAATACACGACCATACTAGTCAAAGAATGTCTAAAATACACGACCATACTTGTTAAAGAATGTCTAAAATACACGACCATACTTTTCAAATAATGTCTAAAATACACGACCATACTAGTCAAATAATGTCTAAAATACACGACCATACTAGTTAAAGAATGTCTAAAATACACGACCATACTAGTTAAAGAATGTCTAAAATACACGAACATACTAGTTAAAGAATGTCTAAAATAAACGACCATACTAGTCAAAGAATGTCTAAAATACACGACCATACTAGTTAAAAATTGTCTAAAATACACGACCATACTAGTTAAAGAATGTCTAAAATACACGACCATACTAGTTAAAGAATGTCTAAAATACACGACCATACTACTCAAATAATGTCTAAAATACACGACCATACTAGTCAAAGAATGTCTAAAATACACGACCATACTAGTTAAAGAATGTCTAAAATACACGACCATACTAGTCAAATAATGTCTAAAATACACGACCATACTAGTTAAAGAATGTCTAAAATACACGACCGTACTAGTTAAAGAATATCTAAAATACACGACCATACTAGTCAAAGAATGTCTAAAATACACGACCATACTAGTAAAAGAATGTCTAATATACACGACAATACTAGTTAATGAATGTCTAAAATACACGACCATACTAGTCAAATAATGTCTAAAATACACGACCATACTAGTAAAAGAATGTCTAATATACACGACAATACTAGTTAATGAATGTCTAAAATACACGACCATACTAGTCAAATAATGTCTAAAATACACGACCATACTAGTCAAAGAATGTCTAAAATACACGACCATACTAGTTAAAGAATGTCTAAAATACACGACCATACTAGTTAAAGAATGTCTAAAATACACGACCATACTAGTCAAAGAATGTC
>CM026404.1:86308044-86324740 GCA_014843695.1 Archivesica marissinica
TCCCTCATGGCATACTCCATCAGTCCCTCATGGCATATCCCATCAGTTCCTCATGGCATAACCCATCAGTCCCTCATGGCATAACCCATCAGTCCCTCATGGCATACCGTAGCAGTCCCTCATAGCATACTCCATCAGTCCCTCATGGCATACCCCATCAGTCACTCATGGCATAACCCATCAGCCCCTCACGGCATACCCCATCAGTCCCTCATGGCATAATCCATCAGCCCATCACGGCATAACCCATCAGTCCCTCACGGCATAACGCATCAGTCCCTCACGGCATACAGCATCAATCCCTCACGGAATACCCCATCAGTCTCTCACGGCATACCATATCAACCCCTCACGGCATACCCCATCAGTCCCTCACGGCATAACGCATCAGTCGCTCACGGCATAACGCATCAGTCCCTCACGGCATACCGCATCAGTCCATCACGGCATACCGCATCAGTCCCTCACGGCATAACGCATCAGTCCCTCACGGCATAACGCATCAGTCCCTCACGGCATAACGCATCAGTCCCTCACGGCATACCGCATCAATCCCTCACGGCATACACCATCAGTCCCTCACGGCATACCGTTTGGTTTTGGTCCCATCAATCCCTCACGGCATAGCTTAGCCGTCCCTCACGGCATACCCATCAGTCCCTCACGGCATACCTCATCAGTCCCTCACGGCATACCTTAGCCGTCCCTCACGGCATACCCCATTAGTCCCTCACGGCATACCTTAGCCGTCCCTCACGGCATACCCAATCAGTCCCTCAAGGAATACCCATCAGTCCCTCACGGCATACCTTAGCCGTCCCTCACGGCATACACCATCAGTCCCTCACGGTATACTCATCAGTCCCTCATGGCATACTCCATCAGTCCCTCATGGCTACTCCATCAGTCCTGGTGTTTGGTTGTTGGTTTTGGTGTTGGTGTGTTGGTGTGTTGGTGTGTTGGTGTTTGGTTGTTCACGGCATACCATATCAACCCCTCACGGCATACCCCCACCAGTCCCTCACGGCATAACGCATCAGTCCCTCACGGCATAACGCATCAGGTTTGTGGTTGTCCCTCACGGCATAACGCATCAGTCCCTCAAGGCATACCGCATCAATCACTCACGGCATACCCCATCAGTCCCTCACGGCATACCATATCAACCCCTCACGGCATACCCCATCAGTCCCTCACGGTATAACGCATCAGTCCCTCACGGCATACCGCATCAACCCCTCACGGCATACACCATCAGTCCCTCACGGCATAACCCATCAGTCCCTCACGGCATACCCCATCAGTCCCTCACGGCATACCCCATCAATCCCTCACGGCATACCCCATCAGTCCCTCACGGCATAACGCATCAATCCCTCACGGCATACCCATCAATCCCTCACGGCATACCCCATCAGTCCCTCAGGGCATACCCCATCAATCCCTCACGGCATACCGCATCAGTCCCTCACGGCATACCGCATCAATCCCTCACGGCATACACCATCAGTCCCTCACGGCATACCGCATCAACCCCTCACGGCATACACCATCAGTCCCTCACGGCATACCGCATCAACCCCTCACGGCATACCGCATCAGTCCCTCACGGCATACCGCATCAACCCCTCACGGCATACACCATCAGTCCCTCACGGCATACCGCATCAATCCCTCACGGCATACACCATCAGTCCCTCACGGCATACCGCATCAACCCCTCACGGCATACACCATCAGTCCCTCACGGCATACCGCATCAATCCCTCACGGCATACACCATCAGTCCCTCACGGCATACCGCATCAATTCCTCACGGCATACCCCATCTACCCCTCATGGCATACCGCATCAGCCCTTCACGGCATACCCCATCAGTCCCTCACGGCATACCCCATCAGTCCCTCATGGCATACCCCATCAGTCCCTCACGGCATAACGCATCAATCCCTCACGGCATACCCCATCAGTCCCTCATGGCATACCGTATCAACCCCTCACGGCATACCCCATCAGTCCCTCATGACATACCCCATCAGTCCCTCACGGCATACCCCATCAGTCCCTCATGGCATACCGTATCAGTCCCTCACGGCATACCCCATCAGTCCCTCATGGCATACCCAATCAGTCCCTCACGGCATAACGAATCAGTCCCTCACGGCATACACCATCAGTCTCTCACGGCATACCGCATCAATTCCTTACGGCATACCGCATCAGTCCCTTACGGCATATCCCATCAGTCCCTCACGGCATACCGCACCAGCCCCTCACGGCATACCGCATCAATCCCTCACGGCATACCGCATCAATCCCTCACGGCCTACCGCATCAGTCCCTCACGGCATACAGCATCAGCACCTCACGGCATACCGCATCAATCCCTCACGGCATACCGCATCAATCCCTCACGGCATACCCCATCAGTCCCTCACGGCATACGATATCAACCACTCACGGCATACCCCATCAGTCCCTCACGGCATAACGCATCAGTCCCTCACGGCACACCGCATCAGTCCCTCACGGCATAACGCATCAATCCCTCACGGCATAACGCATCAGTCCCTCACGGCATAACGCATCAGTCCCTCACGGCATAACGCATCAGTCCCTCAAGGCATACCGCATCAATCCCTCACGGCATACCCCATCAGTCCCTCACGGCATACCATATCAACCCCTCACGGCATACCCCATCAGTCCCTCACGGCATAATGTATCAGTCCCTCACGGCATACCGCATCAACCCCTCACGGCATACACCATCAGTGCCTCACGGCATAACCCATCAGTCCCTCACGTCATACCCCACCAGTCCCTCACGGCATACCACATTATTCCCTCACGGAATACCCCATTAGTCCCTCACGGCATACCCCATCAGTCCCTCACGGCATACCCCACCAGTTCCTCAGGGCATACCCCATTAGTCCCTCACGGCATACGTATCAATCACTCACGGCATACCCCATCAGTCCCTCAGGGCATACCCCATCAATCCCTCACGGCATACCGCATCAGTCCCTCACGGCATACCGCATCAACCCCTCACGGCATACACCATCAGTCCCTCACGGCATACCGCATCAATCCCTCACGGCATACACCATCAGTCCCTCACGGCATACCGCATCAACCCTCACGGCATACACCATCAGTCCCTCACGGCATACAGCATCAACCCCTCACGGCATACCGCATCAGTCCCTCACGGCATACCGCATCAACCCCTCACGGCATACACCATCAGTCCCTCACGGCATACCGCATCAATCCCTCACGGCATACACCATCAGTCCCTCACGGCATACCGCATCAACCCCTCACGGCATACACCATCAGTCCCTCACGGCATACCGCATCAATCCCTCACGGCATACACCATCAGTCCCTCACGGCATACCGCATCAATTCTTCACGGCATACCCCATCAACCCCTCATGGCATACCGCATCAGCCCTTCACGGCATACCCCATCAGTCCCTCACGGCATACCCCATCAGTCCCTCATGGCATACCCCATCAGTCCCTCACGGCATAACGCATCAATCCCTCACGGCATACCCCATCAGTCCCTCATGGCATACCGTATCAACACCTCATGGCATACCCCATCAGTCCCTCATGGCATACCCCATCAGTCCCTCACGGCATACCCCATTAGTCCCTCATGGCATACCGTATCAATCCCTCACGGCATACACCATCAGTCCCTCATGGCATACCCCATCAGTCTCTCACGGCATAACGCATCAGTCCCTCACGGCATACACCATCAGTCCCTCACGGCATACCGCATCAGTCCCTCACGGCATACCGCATCAGCCCCTCACGGCATACCGCATCAATCCATCATGGCATACCGCATCAGTCCCTCACGGCATACCGCATCAGCCCCTCACGGCATACCGCATCAATCCCTCACGGCATACCCCATCAGTCCCTCACGTCATTCTCCATTAGTCCCTCACGGCATACCCCATTAGTCCCTCACGGCATACCCCATCAATCCCTCACGGCATAGCTTAGCCGTCCCTCACGGCATACCTCATCAGTCCCTCACGGCATACCTTAGCCGTCCCTCACGGCATACCACATCAATCCCTCACGGCATAGCTTAGCCGTCCCTCACGGCATACCCCATCAGTCCCTCACGGCATACCTCATCAGTCCCTCACGGCATACCTTAGCCGTCCCTCACGGCATACCCCATTAGTCCCTCACGGAATACCGTAGCCGTCCCTCACGGCATACCCCATCAGTCCCTCAGGCAATACCCCATCAGTCCCTCACGGCATACCTTAGCCGTCCCTCACGGCATACCCCATCAGTCCCTCACGGCATACCTCATCAGTCCCTCACGGCATACCTTAGCCGTCCCTCACGGCATACCCCATCAACCCCTCACGGCATACCCCATCAGTCTATCATGGCATACTCCATCAGTCCCTCACGGCATACCCCATCAGTCCCTCACGGCATACCCCATCAGTCCCTCACGGCATACCTCATCAGTCCCTCACGGCATACCTTAGCCGTCACTCACGGCATACCCCATCAACCCCTCACGGCATACCCCATCAGTCCCTCATGGCATACTCCATCAGTCCCTCATGGCATACTCCATCAGTCCCTCATGGTATACTCATCAGTTCCTCATGGCATAACCCATCAGTCTCTCATGGCATAACCCATCAGTCCTTCATGGCATAACCAATCAGCCCCACACGGCATACCCCATCAGTCCCTCATGGCATAATCCATCAGCCCCTCACGGCATAACCCATCAGCCCCTCACGGCATACCCATCAGTCCCTGGGCTCAGTACATCAGTATTTGTTTTGTTCTGTCCCTGGGCTCAGTACACCAGTATTTGTTTTGTTCAGTCCCTGGGCTCAGTACATCAGTATTAGTTTTGTTCAGTCCCTGGGCTTAGTACATCAGTATTTGTTTTGTTCATTCCCTGGGCTCAGTACATCAGTATTTGTTTTGTTCATTCCCTGGGCTCAGTACATCAGTATTTGTTTTGTTCAGTCCCTGGGCTTAGTACATCAGTATTTGTTTTGTTCAGTCCCTGGGCTCAGTACATCAGTATTTGTTTTGTTCAGTCCCTGGGCTCAGTACATCAGTATTTGTTTTGTTCAGTCCCTGGGCTCAGTACATCAGTATTTGTTTTGTTCAGTCCCTGGGCTCAGTACATCAGTATTTGTTTTGTTCAGTCCCTGGGCTCAGTACATCAGTATTTGTTTTGTTCAGTCCCTGGGCTCAGTACATCAGTATTTGTTTTGTTCAGTCCCTGGGCTCAGTACATCAGTATTTGTTTTGTTCTGTCCCTGGGCTCAGTACATCAGTATTTGTTTTGTTCTGTCCCTGGGCTCAGTACATCAGTATTTGTTTTGTTCAGTCCCTGGGCTCAGTACATCAGTATTTGTTTTGTTCAGTCCCTGGGCTCAGTACATCAGTATTTGTTTTGTTCAGTCCCTGGGCTCAGTACATCAGTATTTGTTTTGTTCTGTCCTTGGGCGATGTTTCTTGGATTTCATACACCTGAAATTATTCATCAGCTTCTGGAATCTAGTTTCCTGATTACATCCATTCCTACTAAACTTTAATGGCCGAATACCATCATATAAACGGAAATTGGTAACTCTAAACTTTTATATTCATACTATTATATATAGAGGTATAGAGGCTCGCGTAACCGTTAGAGAGATTAATCGTTCTGTTTGCGCAGGAAATATTTAGAATCAATTGCCTATAGAACCACTGTCAGTATAAATATCTCGCCTGTAAACAATGAACAGCAGGCAGGTAGGCGGCAGAACAAACTGTATCAATATTAACCGTGAACCCATCGTGGTAGCTCGTGAATGCTAATTAATTATCAGCAATCAAATTATCACTGTGGAAGAAACATTCGATGTCAACCACAGCCGTACTGTGGTCGACGCCGGAAGTGAAGAGGTGCATGTATTACGACTTGTTTAGCGGTCAAACACATTCAGGGACGGAATGACCAAGAATGGTCGTACTTCCTTATAGACTATTCACCGACAGTGATCGCATTTTGTAGCTCCGTCAATTGTACATAAATACAATATACACATGGATTGGTAGGTGTTTTGGGTATCGTCAATATTATATTTCAAAATTGTGCTTGAATTATTGTCATCAATATCTCGTTCCAGGTGTCCGATGTTATCCGCTGGATGCGTTGTTCCGTGACGTGTTTGCTGGGTACCAGTCGGCAACCAGACCACTGTGCCATAAGGGGACCATCACTGATGTACACATAGATTTTGCTCTGAGACAAATTGTTGACTTGGTAATACGAACTATAAATAAACAATAGTAAATATATAGTAAACAATAGTTACTTTTAACACGCCGCCATCATATGGTGCAATACGTTAGATGCTGTTAACGTCATATGAAGCATATGTAGTCTGCACCTACTAGTCTCCATTAATGTCTTGGTATTTCACGGATTATATTTCGAACGTATACCAGTTTGTGCTTACACATCAATTATCACAGCAATTACGCGACTGAAGTCGTGTCACACACCAATTAGCACAGCAATTACGCGACTGAAGTCGTGTCACACACCAATTATCACAGCAATTACGCGACTGAAGTCGTGTCACACACCAATTAGCACAGCAATTACGCAACTGAAGTCGTGTCACACACCAATTAGCACAGCAATTACGCGACTGAAGTCGTGTCACACATCAAGTATCACAGCAATTACGACTGAAGTCGTGTCACACATCAAATATCACAGCAATCACGCGACTGAAGTCGTGTCACACATCAAATATCACAGCAATCAAGCGACTGAAGTCGTGTCACACATCAAGTATCACAGCAATTACGACTGAAGTCGTGTCACACATCAAGTATCACAGCAATTACGACTGCAGTCGTGTCACACATCAAATATCACAGCAATCACGCGACTGAAGTCGTGTCACACATCAAATATCACAGCAATCACGCGACTGAAGTCGTGTCACACATCAAGTATCACAGCAATTACGACTGAAGTCGTATCACACATCAAGTATCACAGCAATTACGACTGCAGTCGTGTCACACATCAAATATCAGAGCAATCACGCGACTGAAGTCGTGTCACACATCAAATATCACAGCAATCACGCGACTGAAGTCGTGTCACACATCAAGTATCACAGCAATTACGACTGAAGTCGTGTCACACATCAAGTATCACAGCAATTACGACTGCAGTCGTGTCACACATCAACTATCACAGCAATCACGCGACTGAAGTCGTGTCACACATCAAGTATCACAGCAATTACGCCACTGAAGTCGTGTCACACATCAAGTATCACAGCAATTACGACTGAAGTCGTGTCACACATCAAGTATCACAGCGATTACGACTGAAGTCGTGTCACACATCAAGTATCACAGCAATTACAACTGAAGTCGTGTCACGTGCACTTATTACATTGATTTGGGGAATCAGAATCATGATCTTCAAAGACGTTTATATATTGATCATAACAATAATATAAAATGCATATGTACGTGCACGTATTTAGTGCATATGTACTTGCACGCATCTAGTGGATATGTAGGTGCACGTATCTACTGGACATGTACACGTATATAGTGGACATGTACACGTATCTAGTGCATATGTACGTGCACGTATTTAGTGCATATGTACTTGCACGCATCTAGTGGATATGTAGGTGCACGTATCTACTGGACATGTACACGTATATAGTGGACATGTATACGTATCTAGTGCATATGTACTTGCACGCATCTAGTGGATATGTAGGTACACGTATCTACTGGACATGTACACGTATATAGTGGGCATGTACACGTATCTAGTGCATATGTACGTGCACGTATCTAGTGCATATGTACTTGCACGCATCTAGTGGATATGTAGGTGCACGTATCTACTGGACATGTACACGTATATAGTGGACATGTACACGCATCTATTGCATATGTACGTGCAAGTATCTAGTGCATATGTACACCTATCTAGTGCATATGTACGTGCACCTATCTAGTGCATATGTACGTGCACGTATTAAGTGTATATGTACATGCACGTATCTAGTGTATATGTACGTGTACGTATCTAGTATATATGTACGCGCAAGTATCTAGTACAAATGTACGTGCAAGTATCTAGTGCATATGTACGTGCAAGTATCTAGTGCATATGTACGTACAAGTATCTAGTACATATGTACGTGCACGTATCTAGTGCATACGTACGTGCACGTATCTAGTGCTTATGTATGTGTCCGTATCTAGTGCATATATACGCACACGTATCTAGTGCATATGTACGTGTATGTATCTAGTGCATATGTACGTGCAAGTATCTAGTACATATGTTCATGCATCTACTGGACATGTACACGTATCTAGTACATATGTACGTGCACGTATCTATTGGACATGTACACGTATATAGTGGACATGTACACGTATCTAGTGCATATGTACGTGCACGTATCTAGTGCATATGTACGTGCACGTATCTAGTGCATATGTACGTGCAAGTATCTAGTGCATATGTACGTGCACGCATCTAGTGCATATGTACGTGCAAGTATCTAGTGCATATGTACGTGCAAGTATCTAGTGCATATGTACGTGCACGCATCTAGTGCATATGTACGTGCAAGTATCTAGTGCATATGTACGTGCAAGTATCTAGTGCATATGTACGTGCACGCATCTAGTGCAAATGTACGTGCAAGTATCTAGTGCATATGTACACGTATCTAGTGCATATGTACGTGCACGTATCTGGTACATATGTACACGTATCTAGTGCATATGTACGTGCACGTATCTAGTGCATATGTACGTGCAAGAATCTAGTGCATATGTACGTACACGTATCTAGTGCATATGTACACGTATGTAGTGCATATGTACGTGCACGTATATAGTACATATGTACACGTATCTATTGCATATGTACATGCACGTAAATTGTGCATATGAACGTGCAAGAATATAGTGTATATGTACGTACACGTATCTAGTACATATGTACACGTATCTAGTGCATATGTACGTGCAAGAATCTAGTGCATATGTACGTACACGTATCTAGTGCATACGTACACGTATCTAGTACATATGTACACGTATCTAGTGAATATGTACGTGCAAGAATCTACTGCATATGTACGTACATGTATCTAGTACATATGTACGTGCAAGAATCTAGTGCATATGTACGTACACGTATCTAGTACATATGTACGTGCAAGAATCTAGTGCATATGTACGTACACGTATCTAGTGCATATGTACGTGCACGAATCTAGTGCATATGTACGTACACGTATCTAGTGCATATGTACGTGCAAGAATCTAGTGCATATGTACGTACACGTATATAGTGCATATGTTCGTGCGCGTATCTAGTACATATATACACGTAATTAATGCATATGTACTTGCAAGTATCTAGTGCATATGTACGTACACGTATCTAGTACATATGTACACGTATCTATTGCATATGTACGTGCAAATATCTAGTGCATATGTACACGTATCTAGTGCATATGTACGTGCACCTATCTAGTGCATATGTACGCGCACGTATTAAGTGTATATGTACATGCAGGTATCTAGTGCATATGTACATGAACGTATCTAGTGCATATGTACGTGTACGTATCTAGTGTATATGTACGCGCAAGTATCTAGTACAAATGTACGTGCAAGTATCTAGTGCATATGTACGTGCAAGTATCTAGTGCATATGTACGTGCAAGTATCTAGTACATATGTACGTGCACCTATCTAGTGCATATGTACGTGCACGTATCTAGTGCTTATGTATGTGTCCGTATCTAGTGCATATGTACGCGCACGTATCTAGTGCATATGTACGTGTATGTATCTAGTGCATATGTACGTGCAAGTATCTAGTACATATGTTCATGCATCTACTGGACATGTACACGTATCTAGTACATATGTACGTGCACGATTCTAGTGCACATGTACACGTATCTAGTGCATATGTACGTGTACGTATCTAGTGCATATGTACGTGCACGTATCTAGTACATATGTACGTGCACGATTCTAGTGCACATGTACACGTATCTAGTGCACATGTACGTGTACGTATCTAGTGCATATGTACGTACACGTATTTAGTGGACATGTACACGTATCTAGTGCATATGTACGTGCACGTATCTAGTGCATATGTACGTACACGTATCTAGTGCATATGTACATGTATCTAGTGCATATGTACGTGTACGTATCTAGTGCATATGTACGTACACGTATCTAATGGACATGTACACGTATCTAGTGCATATGTATGTGCACGTATCTAGCAATAATATGTATCTACACGTATCTAGTGCATATGTACGTACACGTATCTAGTACATATGTACATGCACGTATATACATAGCGCTGTGTTAGTGTTGGAGCTAGATACCGGATTATCGTCATACCGGTTTGTTAGTGTTTGGAGCTGGATACGGGATACCGGATTATCGTCATACCGCTTTGTTATTGTTTGGAGCTGGATACCGGATTATCTTCATAAATGTGTGTTAATGTTTGGAGCTGGATACGGGATACCGGATTATCGTCATACCGGTGTGTTAATGTTTGGAGCTGGATACCGGATACCGGATTATCGTCATACCGCTTTGTTATTGTTTGGAGCTGGATACCGGATTATAGTCATACCGGTTTGTTAGTGTTTGGAGCTGGATACGGGAAACCGGATTATCGTCATACCGCTTTGTTATTGTTTGGAGCTGGATACCGGATTATCGTCATACCGGTTTGTTAGTGTTTGGAGCTGGATACGGGATTATCGTCATACCGGTTTATTATTGTTTTAAGCTGGATACCGGATTGTCGTCATACCAGTTTGTTAGTGTTTGGAGCTGGATACCGGATTATCGTCATACCGGTTTGTTAGTGTTTGGAGCTGGATACCGGATTATCGTCATACCGGTTTGTTAGTGTTTGGAGCTGGATACCGGATTATCGTCATAATGGTTTGTTGTGTTTGGAGCTGGATACCGGATTATCGTCATACCGGTTTGTTATTGTTTGGAGCTGGATACCGGATTATCGTCATACCGGTTTGTTATTGTTTGGAGCTGGATACCGGATTATCGTCATACCGGTTTGTTATTGTTTGGAGCTGGATACCGGATTATCGTCATACCGGTTTGTTATTGTTTGGAGCTGGATACCGGATTATCGTCATACCGGTTTGTTAGTGTTTGGATCTGGATACCGGATTATCGTCATACCGGTTTGTTAGTGTTTGGAGCTGGATACCGGATTATCGTCATTGCGGTTTGTTATGTTTGGATCTGGATACCGGATTACCGTCATACCGGTTTTTATTGTTTGGAGCTAGATTACCGGATTATCGTCATACCGGTTTGTTAGTGTTTGGAGCTGGATACCGGATTATCGTCATATCTGTGTGTTAGTGTTTGGGTCTGGATACCGGATTATCGTCATACCGGCTTGTTAGTGTTTGGAGCTGGATACCGGATTATCGTCATTGCGGTTTGTTATTGTTTGGAGCTGGATACCGGATTATCGTCATACCGTGTGTTATTGTTTGGAGCTGGATGCCGGATTATCATTATACCGGTGTGTTATTGTTTGGAGCTGGTTACCGGATTATCGTCAATGCGGTTTGTTAGTGTTTGGAGCTGGATACCGGATTATCGTCATTCCGGTGTGTTAGTGTTGGAGCTGGATACCGGATTATCGTCATACCGGTTTGTTAGTGTTGGAGCTGGATACCGGATTATCGTCATATCGGTTTGATAGTGTTGGAGCTGGATACTGGATTATCGTCATACCGGTTTTTTAGTGCTTGCAGCTGGATAACGGATTATCGTCATACCGGTTTGTTAGTGTTTGGAGCTGGATACTGAATGATCGTCATACCGGTTTGGTAGTGTTTGGAGCTGGATACCGGATTATCGTCATACCGGTTTGTTATTGTTTGGAACTGGATACCGGATTATCGTCATACCGGTTTGTTATTGTTTGGAGCTGGATACCGGATTGTCGTCATACCGGTTTGTTATTATTTGGAGCTGGATACCGTATTATCGTCATACCGGTTTGTTATTGTTTGGAGCTAGATACCGGATTATCGTCATACCGGTTTGTTAGTGTTTGGAGCTGGATACCGGATTATCGTCATACTGGTGTGTTAGTGTTTGGATCTGGATACCGGATTATCGTCATACCGGCTTGTTAGTGTTTGGAGCTGGATACCGGATTATCGTCATTGCGGTTTGTTATTGTTTGCAGCTGGATAACGGATTATCGTCATACCGGTTTGTTAGTGTTTGGAGCTGGATACCGAATGATCGTCATACCGGTTTGTTAGTGTTTGGAGCTGGATACCGGATACCGGATTATCGTCATACCGGTGTGTTAGTGTTTGGAGCTGGATACTGGATTATCGTCATACCGGTGTGTTATTGTTTGGAGCTGGATAACGGATTATCGTCATACCTGTGTGTTATTGTTTGGAGCGCTGTATACCGGATTATCGTCATACCGGTGTGTTATTGTTTGGAGCTGGAAAACGGATTATCGTCATACCGGTTTGTTAGTGTTTGCAGCTGGATAACGGATTATCGTCATACCCGTTTGTTAGTGTTTGGAGCTGGATACCGAATTATCGTCATACCGGTTTGTTATTGTTTGGAGCTGGATACCGGATTATCGTCATACCGGTTTGTTAGTGTTTGGAGCTGGATACCTGATACCGGATTATCGTCATACCGGTGTGTTAGTGTTTGGAGCTGGATACCGGATTATCGTCATACCGGTTTGTTAGTGTTTGGAGCCGGATACCGGATTATCGTCATAATGGTTTGTTAGTGTTTGGAGCTGGATACCGGATTATCGTCATACCGGTTTGTTATTGTTTGGAGCTGGATACCGGATTATCGTCATACCGGTTTGTTATTGTTTGGAACTGGATACCGGATTATCGTCATACCGGTTTATTAGTGTTTGGAGCTGGATACCGGATACCGGATTATCGTCATACCGGTGTGTTAGTGTTTGGAGCTGGATACCGGATTATCGTCATTTCGGTTTGTTATTGTTTGGAGCTGGATACCGGATTATCGTCATACCGGTTTGTTAGTCTTTGGAGCTGGATACCGGATTATCGTCGTACCGATTTGTTAGTGTTTGGTTCTGGATACCGGATTATCGTCATACTGGCTTGGTAGTGTTTGGAGCTGGATACCGGATTATCGTCATTGCGGTTTGTTATTCTTTGGAGCTGGATACCGGATTATCGTCATACCGTGTGTTATTGTTTGGAGCTGGATGCCGGATTATCGTCATACCGGTGTGTTATTGTTTGTAGCTGGATACCGGATTATCGTCATTGCGGTTTGTTTGTGTTTGGAGCTGAATACCGGATTATCGTCATTGCGGTTTGTTATTGTTTGGAGCTGGATACCGGATTATCGTCATACTCTGTGTTATTGTTTGGAGCTGGATGCTGGATTATCGTCATACCGGTGTGTTATTGTTTGGAGCTGGATACCGGATTATCGTCATTGCGGTTTGTTAGTGTTTGGAGCTGGATACCGGATTATCGTCATACCGTGTGTTATTGTTTGGAGCTGGATGCCGGATTATCGTCATACCGGTGTGTTATTGTTTGGAGCTGGACACCGGATTATCGTCATACAGGTGTTTTATTGTTTGGAGCTGGATACCGGATTATCGTCAGACCGGTGTGTTATTGTTTGGAGCTGGATACCGGATTATCGTCATTGCGGTTTGTTATTGTTTGGAGCTGGATACCGGGTTATCGTCATACCGTGTGTTATTGTTTGGAGCTGGATACCGGATTATCGTCATACCGTGTGTTATTGTTTGGAGCTGGATGCCGGATTATCGTCATACCGGTGTGTTATTGTTTGGAGCTGGATACCGGATTATCGTCATTGCGGTTTGTTAGTGTTTGGAGCTGGATACCGGATTATCGTCATACCGTGTGTTATTGTTTGGAGCTGGATGCCGGATTATCGTCATACCGGTGTGTTATTGTTTGGAGCTGGACACCGGATTATCGTCATACAGGTGTGTTATTGTTTGGAGCTGGATACCGGATTATCGTCAGACCGGTGTGTTATTGTTTGGAGCTGGATACCGGATTATCGTCATTGCGGTTTGTTATTGTTTGGAGCTGGATACCGGGTTATCGTCATACCGTGTGTTATTGTTTGGAGCTGGATACCGGATTATCGTCATACCGTGTGTTATTGTTTGGAGCTGGATGCCGGATTATCGTCATACCGGTGTGTTATTGTTTGGAGCTGGATACCGGATTATCGTCATTGCGGTTTGTTAGTGTTTGGAGCTGGATACCGGATTATCGTCATTGCGGTTTGTTATAGTTTGGAGCTGGATACCGGATTATCCTCATACCGTGTGTTATTTTTTGGAGCTGGATGCCGGATTATCGTCATACCGGTGTGTTATTGTTTGGAGCTGGAAACCGGATTATCGTCATTGCGGTTTGTTAGTGTTTGGAGCTGGATACCGGATTATCGTCATACCGGTTTGTTAGTATTGGAGCTGGATACCGGATTATCGTCATACCGGTTTGTTAGTGTTGGAGCTGGATACCGGATTATCGTCATATCGGTTTGATAGTGTTGGAGCTGGATACCGGATTATCGTCATACCGGTTTGTTAGTGTGTGGAGCAGAATGCCGGATTATCTTCATACTGGTGTGTTAATGTTTGGAGCTGGATACCGGATTATCGTCATACCGGTGTGTTATTGTTTGGAGCTGGATAACGGATTATCGTCATACCGGTTTGTTAGTGTTTGGAGCTGGATACCGAATTATCGTCATACCGGTTTGATATTGTTTAGAGCTGGATATCGGATTATCGTCATACAGGTTTGATAGTGTTTGGAGCTGGATATGGGACACCGGATTATCGTCATACCGGTTTGTTAGTGTTTGGAGCTGGATACCGGATTATCGTCATACCGGTTTGTTAGTGTTTGGAGCTGGATACCGGATTATCGTCATACCGGTTTGTTAGTGTTTGGAGCTGGATACCGAATTATCGTCATACCGGTTTGATATTGTGTTGAGCTGGATACTGGATTATCGTCATACCAGTTTGTTAGTGGTTGGAGCTGGATACGGGATACCGGATTATCGTCATACCGGCTTGGTAGTGTTTGGAGCTGGATACGGGATACCGGATTATCGTCATACCTGTATGTTAGTGTTTGGAGCTGGATATGGGACACCGGATTATCGTCATACCGGTTTGTTAGTGTTTGGAGCTGGATACCGGATTATCGTCATACCGGTTTGTTAGTGTTTGGAGCTGGATACCGGATTATCGTCATACCGGTTTGTTAGTGTTTGGAGCTGGATACCGAATTATCGTCATACCGGTTTGATATTGTGTTGAGCTGGATACCGGATTATCGTCATACCAGTTTGTTAGTGGTTGGAGCTGGATACGGGATACCGGATTATCGTCATACCGGCTTGGTAGTGTTTGGAGCTAGATACGGGATACCGGATTATCGTCATACCGTGTGTTATTGTTTGGAGCTGGATACCGGATTATCGTCATTGCGGTTTGTTAGTGTTTGGAGCTGGATACCGGATTATCGTCATTGCGGTTTGTTATTGTTTGGAGCTGGATACCGGATTATCGTCATACCGTGTGTTATTGTTTGGAGCTGGATGCCGGATTATCGTCATACCGGTGTGTTATTGTTTGGAGCTGGATACCGGATTATCGTCATTGCGGTTTGTTAGTGTTTGGAGCTGGATACCGGATTATCGTCAACGTGTGTTATTGTTTGGAGCTGGATGCCGGATTATCGTCATACCGGTGTGTTATTGTTTGGAGCTGGATACCGGATTATCGTCATTGCGGTTTGTTAGTGTTTGGAGCTGGATACCGGATTATCGTCATACCGGTTTGTTATTGTTTGGAGCTGGATACCGGATTATCGTCATACCGGTTTGTTATTGTTTGGAGCTGGATACCGGATTATCGTCATACCGGTTTGTTATTGTTTGGAGCTGGATACCGGATTATCGTCATACCGGTTTGTTAGTGTTTGGAGCTGGATACCGGATGGATTATCGTCATACCGGTGTGTTAGTGTTTGGAGCTGGATACCGGATTATCGTCATTGCGGTTTGTTATTGTTTGGAGCTGGATACCGGATTATCGTCATACCGGTTTGTTAGTGTTTGGAGCTGGATACCGGATTATCGTCATACCGGTTTGTTAGTGTTTGGAGCTGGATACCGGATTATCGTCATACCGGTTTGTTAGTGTTTGGAGCTGGATACCGGATTATCGTCATACCTGTTTGTTAGTGTTTGGAGCTGGATACCGGATTATCGTCATACCGGTTTGTTAGTGTTTGGAGCTGGATACCGGATTATCGTCATACCGTGTGTTATTGTTTGGAGCTGGATACCGGATTATCGTCATACCGGTGTGTTATTGTTTGGAGCTGGATACCGGATTATCGTCATACCGGTTTGTTAGTGTTTGGAGCTGGATACCGGATTATCGTCATTGCGGTTTGTTAGTGTTTGGAGCTGGATACCGGATTATCGTCAT
>CM026404.1:86325740-86367561 GCA_014843695.1 Archivesica marissinica
ATCTAATAAATAGCTTTCGTATGACCAGCTTTGTAGAATGCAGGATGGATCCTTAAATCTAATAAATAGCTTTCGTATGACCAGCTTTGTAGAATGCAGGATGGATCCTTAAATCTAATAAATAGCTTTCGTATGACCAGCTTTGTAGAATGCAGGATGGATCCTTAAATCTAATAAATAGCTTTCGTATGACCAGCTTTGTAGAATGCAGGATGGATCCTTAAATCTAATAAATAGCTTTCGTATGCCCAGCTTTGTAGAATGCAGGATGGATCCTTAAATCTAATAAATAGCTTTCGTATGCCCAGCTTTGTAGAATGCAGGATGGATCCTTAAATCTAATAAATAGCTTTCGTATGCCCAGCTTTGTAGAATGCAGGATGGATCCTTAAATCTAGCAAATAGCTTTCGTATGCCCAGCTTTGTAGAATGCAGGATGGATCCTTAAATCTAGCAAATAGCTTTCGTATGCCCAGCTTTGTAGAATGCAGGATGGATCCTTAAATCTAGCAAATAGCTTTCGTATGCCCAGCTTTGTAGAATGCAGGATGGATCCTTAAATCTAATAAATAGCTTTCGTATGACCAGCTTTGTAGAATGCAGGATGGATCCTTAAATCTAATAAATAGCTTTCGTATGACCAGCTTTGTAGAATGCAGGATGGATCCTTAAATCTAATAAATAGCTTTCGTATGACCAGCTTTGTAGAATGCAGGATGGATCCTTAAATCTAATAAATAGCTTTCGTATGACCAGCTTTGTAGAATGCAGGATGGATCCTTAAATCTAATAAATAGCTTTCGTATGACCAGCTTTGTAGAATGCAGGATGGATCCTTAAATCTAATAAATAGCTTTCGTATGACCAGCTTTGTAGAATGCAGGATGGATCCTTAAATCTAATAAATAGCTTTCGTATGACCAGCTTTGTAGAATGCAGGATGGATCCTTAAATCTAGCAAATAGCTTTCGTATGACCAGCTTTGTAGAATGCAGGATGGATCCTTAAATCTAATAAATAGCTTTCGTATGACCAGCTTTGTAGAATGCAGGATGGATCCTTAAATCTAATAAATAGCTTTCGTATGCCTAGCTTTGTAGAATGCAGGATGGATCCTTAAATCTAATAAATAGCTTTCGTATGCCTAGCTTTGTAGAATGCAGGATGGATCCTTAAATCTAATAAATAGCTTTCGTATGACCAGCTTTGTAGAATGCAGGATGGATCCTTAAATCTAATAAATAGCTTTCGTATGACCAGCTTTGTAGAATGCAGGATGGATCCTTAAATCTAGCAAATAGCTTTCGTATGACCAGCTTTGTAGAATGCAGGATGGATCCTTAAATCTAGCAAATAGCTTTCGTATGCCCAGCTTTGTAGAATGCAGGATGGATCCTTAAATCTAGCAAATAGCTTTCGTATGACCAGCTTTGTAGAATGCAGGATGGATCCTTAAATCTAGCAAATAGCTTTCGTATGACCAGCTTTGTAGAATGCAGGATGGATCCTTAAATCTAGCAAATAGCTTTCGTATGCCCAGCTTTGTAGAATGCAGGATGGATCCTTAAATCTAGCAAATAGCTTTCGTATGCCCAGCTTTGTAGAATGCAGGATGGATCCTTAAATCTAGCAAATAGCTTTCGTATGACCAGCTTTGTAGAATGCAGGATGGATCCTTAAATCTAGCAAATAGCTTTCGTATGACCAGCTTTGTAGAATGCAGGATGGATCCTTAAATCTAGCAAATAGCTTTCGTATGACCAGCTTTGTAGAATGCAGGATGGATCCTTAAATCTAGCAAATAGCTTTCGTATGACCAGCTTTGTAGAATGCAGGATGGATCCTTAAATCTAAATAAATAGCTTTCGTATGACCAACTTTGTAGAATGCAGGATGTATCCTTAAGTCTCACTGATGCCATAATCCTAGTGTTGTGTGACGTCAGATCTTCGTTTACCAACAACAACAACAATTACTTTTATTAGGGTCATGGTACATATATAACAACATGATTAATTAAGCTTTATGATATTGTGGGTATAGATATACATATATGATATTTCTTATCTGGGGACAGCAATGATTTACATAGAACAACAAATAACGGAATATAGTTACATTTCAAACAACATTAGAAAGGCTACATGTATATTCAAGGTAGACCATGTTAAATTAATTATTCATGTAGAATTAGTAAATACGGTCATAGTGTAGAACTAGATCAGCTCATATCCTTCATGTATCCATTCATAAATGTATGCAGGTACATTCATAAATGTATGCAGGTCCATTCATAAATGTATGCAGGTCGAGACAGTTCGTAGTGAAAATGGCACGCGGTGCACGAACTTCATGGATTTTAAGCGTTCCTACGTGGGTGGGGGGGGGGGACGTCGTACAGACGTGTCTAGATTTATAGTGACCATTGATAATTATGTATGCACATGGGTCGTAGCTGATGGAATTGCATTATTATTCCAATGTGTGTATATGGGAGACTCTGTAATAGTTTGGATTGTTGTTGCTGTATTGCTGTATGCTGTACATGTGCGTGTTAGCCAATTGTTTTAAAATGATCAATAATGTTGCTGTTGAATATGGCTAATAGTTCTGGAGAGTGAGATACATATTAATGTAGCCTTTGTATTTTGTATATTCATAATATTGTGCACATATTCGGTTAATCCGAGAGATGTTTAATCTTTCATCATAATATTTAGGACTAACTGGTAGAGGCTATTTTATACAGAACTTGGTTAGTAATAAGCATTAGTAACTTCATATAAATGGCGTGCATTGATTTGTAAGTAATATCATGGCATATCTACATGTATATAATATTTAACAATTTTAGTAGATCATCTGCGTGACTTAAAATGTTTGATCACATCGCTAAGTCATATCCTTAAAAGTTATCGGACGAAAACAATTCTCGAAATTTCATAACATTTGTTCTATTATAGTAATATGTTGAGTTGAGTTAACGTGTTTTCTTGTGGGGGCTAAGTAAGGGCAGATAAGCATATAATGATATTCGTCCCCAATTTCGTTCATTTGACAACCACTACATTTAAGCTTTTCACATGGGAGTTGCGAATTCCGCCATCTTCCGGTTTCAACTAAGCATATTGTGAAACAGCCCTCGACGAGATAACTTCCAAGTTGTACAATAGTTACAGAACGCGCTAATCATATTGTGAAACAGCCCTCGACGAGATAACTTCCAAGTTGTACAATAGTTACAGAACGCGCTAAACATATTGTGAAACAGCCCTCGACGAGATAACTTCCAAGTTTTACAATAGTTACAGAACGCGCTAAGCATATTGTGAAACAGCCCTCGACGAGATAACTTCCAAGTTTTACAATAGTTACAGAACGCGCTAATCATATTGTGAAACAGCCCTCGACGAGATAACTTCCAAGTTGTACAATAGTTACAGAACGCGCTAAACATATTGTGAAACAGCCCTCGACGAGATAACTTCCAAGTTTTACAATAGTTACAGAACGCGCTAAGCATATTGTGAAACAGCCCTCGACGAGATAACTTCCAAGTTTTACAATAGTTACAGAACGCGCTAATCATATTGTGAAACAGCCCTCGACGAGATAACTTCCAAGTTTTACAATAGTTACAGAACGCGCTAAGCATATTGTGAAACAACCCTCGACGAGATAACTTCCAAGTTGTACAATAGTTACAGAACGCGCTAATCATATTGTGAAACAGCCCTGGACGAGAAACTTCCAAGTTTTACAATAGTTACAGAACGCGCTAAGCATATTGTGAAACAGCCCTCGACGAGATAACTTCCAACTTGTACAATAGTTACAGAACGCGCTAATCATATTGTGAAACAGCCCTCGACGAGATAACTCCATTGACATTGGTTCATTATCTCTTTGCAGGACGAGCCTCGACAGTTCTTGAATTCAATTATATGGGTAAGAATGGTGAGTAACAATAACATATATATCATCTCGTTTCTTGTAGCTGCATTTCGGCCTGGTTGCTAAACAAGAGCTTACACATTAGATTAATCGCTCCCGAGACCCAATACATGGTGATGTCCGATTAGCGCAGTGGTTAGCGAGCTCGCTTCTCGCCAATGCAACCTGTGTGCGATCCTCGGGAAGTATGTGAGATGGTACGATGGTCACCAGATCGGACAGGTGGGGTTTCGCCGGGTACTCCGGTTTCCTCCCACGTGAATTCTCACACAGATACTCTTTCATCCGCGCCAACGAGAGTTATTAATATAAGTTGTTAAAACATGCTTCGCAATCGTTGTAAAATAAGCAAGGTTTAGACTAAACACGTGCTCTCTGTATGAAGTACGCCTTAATAAAGTGAAAGCCCGGAAGAGCTGCAACATAGTTTAGTTCTTTTAAATACTCATTGCAATATCTGGGGTGCTAGAGGTAAACGCAACTAAGGCTAAACTATTGGTGTTCAATATCTGGGGTGCTAGAGGTAAACGCAACTAAGGCTAAACTATTAGTGTTCAATATATGGGGTGCTAGAGGTAAACGCAACTAAGGCTAAACTATTAGTGTTCAATATCTGGGGTGCTAGAGGTAAACGCAACTAAGGCTAAACTATTGGTGTTCAATATCTGGGGTGCTAGAGGTAAACGCAACTAAGGCTAAACTATTAGTGTTCAATATATGAGGTGCTAGAGGTAAACGCAACTAAGGCTAAACTATTAGTGTTCAATATATGGGGTGCTAGAGGTAAACGCAACTAAGGCTAAACTATTAGTGTTCAATATATGGGGTGCTAGAGGTAAACGTAACTAAGGCTAACCTATTAGTGTTCAATATATGGGGTGCTAGAGGTAAACGCAACTAAGGCTAAACTATTAGTGTTCAATATCTGGGGTGCTAGAGGTAAACGCAACTAAGGCTAAACTATTTGTGTTCAATATCTGGGGTGCTAGAGGTAAACGCAACTAAGGCTAAACTATTAGTGTTCAATATCTGGGGTGCTAGAGGTAAATGCAACTAAGGCTAAACTATTGGTGTTCAATATCTGGGGTGCTAGAGGTAAGCGCAACTAAGGCTAAACTTAGTTTATACAAATATAGTTTAGTTCGATTGCGAAACATGTTCTTGATACATTAATTTAATCGCTCTCCTGGTGGAATTCATCGCCATGAGAGTAAGAGAAAAGGCACTGTGGAATGTCGGCACCTTCCTAAGGGCACAATCGTAACGGCTACAGCTGGGCTCGAACTCCCTGTCTCTACTACCTGAAGCGAACGCGCTACCACTGCACTATCACGACTTCCAAAATTGCACAAGGCATAAATTGTTGTGTCAGATGTTTGACTCTTTTGTTGTCTATAATAGTATACGGAGCAGAGATATGGGGTTTTCCAAATCAACAGAAATTGTAACAATTCATTTTTAAAATATTATAAATGACTGCTGGACGTTAGGCAGACTACCTGTTCTGCTGCTGTGCTAGGCGAACTAGGTCGTTATCCATTGTTATATAGCTCGCTATGTTAGAATTATAACATAATGGTGTAGTATCATACACACTGACACTATTATAATACAATCAATTAACCGCGTTTATAATTGTGAATGCGATTGTAACAAGTGCGTTCAAAATGTTGCGTAATTCTATGGTTTTGCTTATGGAGTTAATGACCATGTTAATTTAGATGTAAACATTTCATAATAATGTTTAAGCAGCGCATCGTTGATTGTTTTGTTCAGCATGTTTCTGTAGACAATAGTCTTGTTCTGGAAATATTAGAAGACCCCCATTTAGTTCTGAACAATATCTGAATGTGTTAAATAATTATTCGATATCTGAATTTTTTTTTGTTTATACAAATTTATTTTAACTCGATTGCGAAACAAGTTATTACAACTTATATTAATCACTCTCGAGACCTGATGGAATCCATCGCCACGAGGGAGAGAGAAGAGGCAACGTGGAATTTAAATGCCTTGCCTAAGGGCACAATCGTAACTGCTCCAGCGGGGCTCGAACTCCGGACCTTTCGCACCTGAAGCGAATACTGCGCTATCACGACTTCCACCGATATCTGAATTAACCACCAGAGGCCGTCTGTGTACAAGTTTATTGACCTAATGCAAACTACCAAGAAACATATTATAGCTAATCTATATAGTTAAATTTATCAACGATTCGTTGAAAGTTGGAACTTTACTTTTAAATATGATTGTGTAATGTGTTTATCATCTTCTATTTATGATATTTACAAATAATTCACGTGAATGAGAATTTACGTTTGTTTGACTTTGTACAAGTGTGAGTACTAGTTCTGTTCTGATAAACCACTATTATATATACATGTATGTACTTACTAACTCAACTCCTTTATACAATTAAAGCGACACTAGATCGGTGAAAACGTAAATATCTGCAGAATGTAATTTGCTATTATATGGTATAATTGTTTTCCAAATAATTGCATCAAAAACTGAGTATTTCAACAAATAAACAAACGTCGAATACACGGTTTGTTAACATAACAAAATAATGTAAATAGGGTCGACATTCATGTGTAATACAACGCATTTATCCTGAATAACACGAGGTATGGTACATATTTACCTGATATCTCACATGTATAATATTTATGTGTAGATAAATCTTAATAAAATTATCTCTAATCTAAAGTATCGCGTGTTTAGTATTGAATTCAATGACAAACAAACGTCAATTCAGGAGAGCGTTATATGAAATCCTACTTTCACTTCTGAAAGTTTGTATACCACAAAAACACTGTTTGAATGTGTAGTAGCAATGCATTTATAGTTTTTTATACGTTAAAAATGCATTTTATTTGCTTTTTGAAAGGTAATGTCGCTTTAATGATCACCGTTATCAAGCATTTAAAGAACAGAACAGAACACAAATATACATAATTACATAGTCATAATATATACATACAATTATATAAAAATAAACAAGTGCTCAATAAAGCTGTCATATTGCTACTGTATTTTAATTAACTACAGTCTACATCCGTTATTTCGAATTTCGTCGGACCGAACAAAAGACTTCCACATTACTGTAGTTTCACTTAACGAAATTCTATATAAACAGACCCAGTTATATGTAAATGATAGTGTCTGAAACGGGACTTTGATCCTACTTCTAGATAACCGGAGAATTCGACATAGCCGACTTTGACATAGCGGATGTTGACTGGATATAGAGGATGGACATTCTAGTTGGTGTTTTTGTGCAATTAAGAAGCTAACTCATTAAGTATGGAGTTCCTATGGTTTAAAACATTGTTAAGAAAATGAGCCAAGTTTAATAAGTTTAAATCGATAACATACATGTGTGTTGTTGCAGCATTTGCAAAGTAAAGAGTAAACTGTTTTATAATTTTGAATTGATCATCTGTGCTTGCAGGAATGGGCCGATTGTCGACTGAGTTGGAACGAAAGTATGTATGAAGGTCTGACCGACATCATTCTCCCGCAGAACAAAGTCTGGGTACCAGACCTCACTTTATATGATAAGTAAATATACATTAGCTCTTATCTCATGCTATATTATGACATATTGATATCCAATACATTATACCATATAAACAGTGCAGATGTTAAATAGATATTGGAACTATAACTCACTCTATATGCCATGTGAATAGCAGACACGCTTCCTCTTACAACCCTTGTTCCAGGGATATAAAAATGTTCTCAGATCTCAAACTCGAGCTCAAACAATTTAATTTGTGGAGTCTGAGAATTCCACTGCAAATTTCTCCAATTGGAATCTCAGTCTCAAACTATTGAACATGATTGGTTGAACTGAATCCTAAGCTGGAGAGTGACATCTGAGAAAGTGCTATAGCTTGGTGAACCAACCTCCGCCGAAAAACTGCCAACTTTCTCATATAAAGAGACAGGGTCTGAGTGGGACTCGAACCCGTGATGATAGGTTACAGTGGTATACAAGTCAGTGAACGTAACCACTCGATAACGATTCAGACTTTTTATTATTATTATTTAGTTTTCATTATATAGAACAATGTACAATATAGACCAATGTACAATATAGAACAATGTACAATATAGAACAATGTACAATATAGAACAATGTACAATATAGAACAATGTACAATATAGACCAATGTACAATATAGACCAATGTACAATATAGAACAAAGCATACTTGTCAACGGTTACTATATTTACTAGTATATTGACATTCAAACAGTGGAGTTATAAGAACATTATCACATTATATTCTTTAACATTCTTTACATTTACTAGTATAATTATATTTAAGAACCATGCAGAGAGTGTGTTATTTATATTCGCCACTATTTAATGGGCTATTTGTATCTATGTATCTATATATCTATGTATCTATGTATCTATGTATCTATGTATCTATGTATCTATGTATCTATGTATCTATGTATCTATGTATCTATGTATCTATGTATCTAGTCTGTGAGTACAACACATAATTCCATAAGCATGGATATAAAGTCTCTAATACATTCTCACACAGAAGCACATTACATATAGCATGGATATACAGTCTCTAATACATTCTCACACAGAAGCACACTCCATATAGCATGGATATAAAGTCTCCAATACATTCTCACACAGAAGCACACTCCATATAGCATGGATATAAAGTCTCTAATACATTCTCACACAGAAGCACACTCCATATAGCATGGATATAAAGTCTCCAATACATTCTCACACAGAAGCACACTCCATATAGCATGGATATAAAGTCTCCAATTCATTCTCACACAGAAGTACATTACATATAGCATGGATATACAGTCTCCAATACATTCTCACACAGAAGCACATTGCATATAGCATGGATATAAAGTATCCAATACATTCTCACACAGAAGCACATTACATATAGCATGGATATACAGTCTCTAATACATTCTCACACAGAAGCACACTCCATATAGCATGGATATAAAGTCTCCAATACATTCTCACACAGAAGCACACTCCATATAGCATGGATATAAAGTCTCTAATACATTCTCACACAGAAGCACACTCAATATAGCATGGATATAAAGTCTCCAATACATTCTCACACAGAAGCACACCATATAGCATGGATATAAAGTCCTAATACATTCTCCACAGAAGCACACTCCATATAGCATGGATATAAAGTCTCTAATACATTCTCACAAGAAGCACATTGATATAGCATGGATATAAAGTCTCTAATACATTCTCACACAGAAGCACATTACATATAGCATGGATATAAAGTCTCTAATACATTCTCACACAGAAGCACATTGCATATAGCATAGATATAAAGTCTCTAATACATGCTCACACAGAAGCACATTGCATATAGCATGGATATAAAGTCTCTAATACATGCTCACACAGAAGCACATTACATATAGCATGGATATAAAGTCTCTAATACATGCTCACACAGAAGCACACTCCATATAGCATGGATATAAAGTCTCTAATACATGCTCACACAGAAGCACATTACATATAGCATGGATATAAAGTCTCTAATACATTCTCACACAGAAGCACATTACATATAGCATAGATATAAGGCCTCTAATACATGCTCACACAGAAGCACATTACATATAGCATAGATATAAGGTCTCTAATACATGCTCACACAGAAGCACATTACATATAGGATATATATAAGGTCTCTAATACATTCTCACACAGAAGTACATTACATATAGCATGGATATAAAGTCTCTAATACATTCTCACACAGAAGTACATTACATATAGCATGGATATAAAGTCTCTAATACATTCTCACACAGAAGCACACTCCATATAGCATGGATATAAAGTCTCTAATACATTCTCACACAGAAGCACACTCCATATAGCATGGATATAAAGTCTCTAATACATTCTCACACAGAAGCACACTACATATAGCATGGATATAAAGTCTCTAATACATGCTCACACAGAAGCACATTACATATAGCATGGATATAAAGTCTCTAATACATTCTCACACAGAAGCACATTACATATAGCATGGATATAAAGTCTCTAATACATGCTCACACAGAAGCACATTGCATATATCATAGATATAAAGTCTCTAATACATGCTCACACAGAAGCACATTGCATATAGCATGGATATAAAGTCTCTAATACATGCTCACACAGAAGCACATTGCATATATCATAGATATAAGGCCTCTAATACATGCTCACACAGAAGCACATTGCATATACCATATATATAAAGTCTCTAATACATGCTCACACAGAAGCACATTGCATATAGCATATATATAAGGCCTCTAATACATGCTCACACAGAAGCACATTGCATATATCATAGATATAAAGTCTCTAATACATGCTCACACAGAAGCAAATTACATATAGCATAGATATAAGGTCTCTAATACATACTCACACAGAAGCACATTACATATAGCATAGATTTAAGGCCTCTAATACATGCTCACACAGAAGCACATTACATATAGCATAGATATAAGGTCTCTAATACATGCTCACACAGAAGCACACTCCATATAGCATGGATATAAAGTCTCCAATACATTCTCACACAGAAGCACACTCCATATAGCATGGATATAAAGTCTCTAATACATGCTCACACAGAAGCAAATTACATATAGCATAGATATAAAGTCTCTAATACATGCTCACACAGAAGCACATTCCATATAGCATGGATATAAAGTCTCTAATACATGCTCACACAGAAGCACATTACATATAGCATAATATAGTCTCTAATACATGCTCACACAGAAGCACATTACATATAGCATAGATATAAGGTCTCTAATACATGCTCACACAGAAGCACATTACATATAGCATAGATATAAAGTCTCTAATACATGCTCACACAGAAGCACATTGCATATAGCATGGATATAAAGTCTCTAATACATGCTCACACAGAAGCACATTGCATATAGCATGGATATAAAGTCTCTAATACATGCTCACACAGAAGCACATTACATATAGCATGGATATAAAGTCTCTAATACATGCTCACACAGAAGCACATTGCATATAGCATGGATATAAAGTCTCTAATACATGCTCACACAGAAGCACATTACATATAGCATAGATATAAAGTCTCTAATACATGCTCACACAGAAGCACATTGCATATAGCATAGATATAAAGTCTCTAATACATGCTCACACAGAAGCACATTGCATATAGCATGGATATAAAGTCTCTAATACATGCTCACACAGAAGCACATTGCATATAGCATGGATATAAAGTCTCTAATACATGCTCACACAGAAGCACATTACATATAGCATGGATATAAAGTCTCTAATACATGCTCACACAGAAGCACATTACATATAGCATAGATATAAAGTCTCTAATACATCTCACACAGAAGCACATTCATATAGCATGGATATAAAGTCTCTAATACATGCTCACACAGAAGCACATTACATATAGCATGGATATAAAGTCTCTAATACATGCTCACACAGAAGCACATTGCATATAGCATAGATATAAAGTCTCTAATACATGCTCACACAGAAGCACATTGCATATAGCATGGATATAAAGTCTCTAATACATGCTCACACAGAAGCACATTACATATAGCATAGATATAAAGTCTCTAATACATGCTCACACAGAAGCACATTACATATAGCATAGATATAAAGTCTCTAATACATGCTCACACAGAAGCACATTGCATATAGCATAGATATAAAGTCTCTAATACATGCTCACACAGAAGCACATTGCATATAGCATGGATATAAAGTCTCTAATACATGCTCACACAGAAGCACATTGCATATAGCATGGATATAAAGTCTCTAATACATGCTCACACAGAAGCACATTACATATAGCATGGATATAAAGTCTCTAATACATGCTCACACAGAAGCACATTGCATATAGCATGGATATAAAGTCTCTAATACATGCTCACACAGAAGCACATTGCATATAGCATGGATATAAAGTCTCTAATACATGCTCACACAGAAGCACATTGCATATAGCATGGATATAAAGTCTCTAATACATGCTCACACAGAAGCACATTGCATATAGCATGGATATAAAGTCTCTAATACATGCTCACACAGAAGCACATTGCATATAGCATGGATATAAAGTCTCTAATACATGCTCACACAGAAGCACATTGCATATAGCATAGATTAAAGTCTCTAATACATGCTCACACAGAAGCACATTGCATATAGCATGGATATAAAGTCTCTAATACATTCTCACACAGAAGCACATTACATATAGCATGGATATAAAGTCTCTAATACATGCTCACACAGAAGCACATTACATATAGCATAGATATAAGGTCTCTAATACATGCTCACACAGAAGCACATTACATATAGCATAGATATAAGGTCTCTAATACATGCTCACACAGAAGCACATTACATATAGCATAGATATAAGGTCTCTAATACATGCTCACACAGAAGCACATTACATATAGCATAGATATAAGGTCTCTAATACATGCTCACACAGAAGCACATTACATATAGCATAGATATAAGGTCTCTAATACATGCTCACACAGAAGCACATTACATATAGCATAGATATAAGGTCTCTAATACATGCTCACACAGAAGCACATTGCATATAGCATGGATATAAAGTCTCTAATACATGCTCACACAGAAGCACATTACATATAGCATGGATATAAAGTCTCTAATACATGCTCACACAGAAGCACATTACATATAGCATAGATATAAAGTCTCTAATACATGCTCACACAGAAGCACATTACATATAGCATAGATATAAGGTCTCTAATACATGCTCACACAGAAGCACATTACATATAGCATATATATAAGGTCTCTAATACATGCTCACACAGAAGCACATTACATATAGCATAGATATAAAGTCTCTAAAATATGCTCACACAGAAGCACATTACATATAGCATAGATATAAGGTCTCTAATACATGCTCACACAGAAGCACATTGCATATAGCATGGATATAAAGTCTCTAATACATGCTCACACAGAAGCACATTGCATATAGCATAGATATAAAGTCTCTAATACATGCTCACACAGAAGCACATTGCATATAGCATGGATATAAAGTCTCTAATACATGCTCACACAGAAGCACATTGCATATAGCATGGATATAAAGTCTCTAATACATGCTCACACAGAAGCACATTACATATAGCATGGATATAAAGTCTCTAATACATGCTCACACAGAAGCACATTGCATATAGCATAGATATAAAGTCTCTAATACATGCTCACACAGAAGCACATTACATATAGCATGGATATAAAGTCTCTAATACATGCTCACATAGAAGCACATTGCATATAGCATAGATATAAAGTCTCTAATACATGCTCACACAGAAGCACATTACATATAGCATGGATATAAAGTCTCTAATACATGCTCACACAGAAGCACATTGCATATAGCATAGATATAAAGTCTCTAATACATGCTCACACAGAAGCACATTACATATAGCATAGATATAAGGTCTCTAATACATACTCACACAGAAGCACATTACATATAGCATAGATATAAGGCCTCTAATACATGCTCACACAGAAGCACATTACATATAGCATAGATATAAGGTCTCTAATACATGCTCACACAGAAGCACATTACATATAGCATATATATAAGGTCTCTAATACATACTCACACAGAAGCACATTACATATAGCATAGATATAAGGCCTCTAATACATGCTCACACAGAAGCACATTACATATAGCATAGATATAAGGTCTCTAATACATGCTCACACAGAAGCACATTACATATAGCATATATATAAGGTCTCTAATACATGCTCACACAGAAGCACATTACATATAGCATGGATATAAAGTCTCTAATACATTCTCACACAGAAGCACATTGCATATAGGATATATATAAGGTCTCTAATACATTCTCACACAGAAGCACATTACATATAGGATATATATAAGGTCTCTAATACATTCTCACACAGAAGCACACTCCATATAGCATGGATATAAAGTCTCTAATACATTCTCACACAGAAGCACATTACATATAGCATGGATATAAAGTCTCTAATACATTCTCACACAGAAGCACATTACATATAGCATGGATATAAAGTCTCTAATACATTCTAACACAGAAGCACATTACATATAGCATGGATATAAAGTCTCTAATACATTCTCACACAGAAGCAAATTACATATAGCATGGATATAAAGTCTCTAATACATTCTCACACAGAAGCAAATTACATATAGCATGGATATAAAGTCTCTAATACATTCTCACACAGAAGCACATTACATATAGCATGGATATAAAGTCTCTAATACATTCTCACACAGAAGCACATTACATATAGCATGGATATAAAGTCTCTAACACATGCTCACACAGAAACACATTGCATATAGCATGGATATAAAGTCTCTAATACATGCTCACACAGAAGCACATTGCATATAGCATGGATATAAAGTCTCTAATACATTCTCACACAGAAGCACACTCCATATAGCATGGATATAAAGTCTCTAATACTCACACAGAAGCACACTCCATATAGCATGGATATAAATTCTCTAATACATACTCACACAGAAGCACATTACATATAGCATGGATATACAGTCTCTAATACATGCTCACACAGAAGTACATTACATATAGCATAGATATAAGGTCTCTAATACATGCTCACACAGAAGCAGATTGCATATAGCATGGATATAAAGTCTCTAATACATGCTCACACAGAAGCACATTGCATATAGCATGGATATAAAGTCTCAAATACATGCCCACACAGAAGCACATTGCATATAGCATGGATATAAAGTCTCTAATACATGCTCACACAGAAGCACATTGCATATAGCATGGATATAAAGTCTCTAATACATGCTCACACAGAAGCACATTACATATAGCATGGATATAAAGTCTCTAATACATGCTCACACAGAAGCACATTGCATATAGCATGGATATAAAGTCTCTAATACATGCTCACACAGAAGCACATTACATATAGCATAGATATAAGGCCTCTAATACATGCTCACACAGAAGCACATTACATATAACATAGATATAAGGCCTCTAATACATGCTCACACAGAAGCACATTACATATAGCATAGATATAAGGCCTCTAATACATTCTCACACAGAAGCACATTACATATAGCATAGATATAAGGCCTCTAATACATTCTCACACAGAAGCACATTACATATAGCATAGATATAAGGCCTCTAATACATGCTCACACAGAAGCACATTACATATAGCATAGATATAAGGTCTCTAATACATGCTCACACAGAAGCACACTCCATATACCATGGATATAAAGTCTCTAATACATTCTCACACAGAAGCACACTCCATATAGCATGGATATAAAGTCTCTAATACATTCTCACACAGAAGCACACTCCATATAGCATGGATATAAAGTCTCTAATACATTCTCACACAGAAGCACATTACATATAGCATGGATATACAGTCTCTAATACATTCTCACACAGAAGCACATTACATATAGCATGGATATAAAGTCTCTAATACATGCTCACACAGAAGCACATTGCATATAGCATGGATATAAATTCTCTAATACATGCTCACACAGAAGCACATTGCATATAGCATGGATATAAAGTCTCTAATACATGCTCACACAGAAGCACATTACATATAGCATGGATATAAAGTCTCTAATACATGCTCACACAGAAGCACACTCCATATAGCATGGATATAAATTCTCTAATACATTCTCACACAGAAGCACATTACATATAGCATGGATATACAGTCTCTAATACATTCTCACACAGAAGCACATTACATATAGCATGGATATAAAGTCTCTAATACATGCTCACACAGAAGCACATTACATATAGCATGGATATAAATCTCTAATACATCTCACACAGAACAACATATAGCATGATATAAGTCTCTAATACATTCTCACACAGAAGCACATTACATATAGCATGGATATAAAGTCTCTAATACATTCTCACACAGAAGCACATTACATATAGCATGGATATAAAGTCTCTAATACATGCTCACACAGAAGCACATTGCATATAGCATGGATATAAAGTATCTAATACATGCTCACACAGAAGCACATTACATATAGCATGGATATAAAGTCTCTAATACATGCTCACACAGAAGCACATTGCATATAGCATAGATATAAAGTCTCCAATACATGCTCACACAGAAGCACATTACATATAGCATAGATATAAGGTCTCTAATACATACTCACACAGAAGTACATTACATATAGCATAGATATAAGGCCTCTAATACATGATCACACAGAAGCATATTACATATAGCATAGATATAAGGTCTCTAATACATGCTCACACAGAAGCACATTACATATAGGATATATATAAGGTCTCTAATACATGCTCACACAGAAGCACACTCCAAATAGCATGGATAAAAAGTCTCTAATACATTCTCACACAGAAGTACATTACATATAGCATGGATATAAAGTCTCTAATACATTCTGACAAAGAAGCACACTCCATATAGCATATATATAAAGTCTCTAATACATTCTCACACAGAAGCACATTACATATAGCATGGATGTAAAGTCTCTAATACATTCTCACACAGAAGCACATTACATATAGCATGGATATAAAGTCTCTAATACATTCTCACACAGAAGCACATTACATATAGCATGGATATAAAGTCTCTAATACATTCTCACACAGAAGCACATTACATATAGCATGGATATAAAGTCTCTAATACATTCTTACACAGAAGCACATTACATATAGCATGGATATAAAGTCTCTAATACATTCTCACACAGAAGCACACTCCATATAGCATGGATATAAAGTCTCTAATACATTCTCACACAGAAGCACACTCCATATAGCATGGATATAAAGTCTCTAATACATTCTCACACAGAAGCACATTACATATAGCATGGATATAAAGTCTCTAATACATGCTCACACAGAAGCACATTGCATATAGCATGGATATAAAGTCTCTAATACATGCTCACACAGAAGCACATTGCATATAGCATGGATATAAAGTCTCTAATACATGATCACACAGAAGCACATTACATATAGCATGGATATAAAGTCTCTAATACATGCTCACACAGAAGCACATTGCATATACCATGGATATAAAGTCTCTAATACATTCTCACACAGAAGAACATTACATATAGCATGGATATAAAGTCTCTAATACATGCTCACACAGAAGCACATTACATATAGCATAGATATAAGGTCTCTAATACATACTCACACAGAAGCACATTACATATAGCATAGATATAAGGACTCTAATACATGCTCACACAGAAGCACATTACATATAGCATAGATATAAGGTCTCTAATACATGCTCACACAGAAGCACATTACATATAGGATATATATAAGGTCTCTAATACATGCTCACACAGAAGCACATTACATATAGCATGGATATAAAGTCTCTAATACATTCTCACACAGAAGCACACTCCATATAGCATGGATATAAAGTCTCTAATACATTCTCACACAGAAGCACACTCCATATAGCATGGATATAAAGTCTCTAATACATTCTCACACAGAAGCACATTACATATAGCATGGATATACAGTCTCTAATACATTCTCACACAGAAGCACATTACATATAGCATGGATATAAAGTCTCTAATACATTCTCACACAGAAGCACATTACATATAGCATGGATATAAAGTCTCTAACACATGCTCACACAGAAGCACATTGCATATAGCATGGATATAAAGTCTCTAATACATGCTCACACAGAAGCACATTGCATATAGCATGGATATAAAGTCTCTAATACATGCTCACACAGAAGCACATTGCATATAGCATGGATATAAAATCTCTAATACATGCTCACACAGAAGCACATTGCATATAGCATGGATATAGAGTCCCTCATACATGCTCACACAGAAGCACATTGCATATAGCATGGATATAAAGTCTCTAATACATGCTCACACAGAAGCACATTGCATATAGCATGGATATAAAGTCTCTAATACATGCTCACACAGAAGCAGATTGCATATAGCATGGATATAAAGACTCTAATACATGCTCACACAGAAGCACATTGCATATAGCATGGATATAAGGTCTCTAATACATGCCCACACATAAGCACATTGCATATAGCATAGATATAAGGTCTCTAATACATGCTCACACAGAAGCACATTACATATAGCATAGATATAAAGTCTCTAATACATGCTCACACAGAAGCACATTACATATAGCATATATATAAAGTCTCTAATACATGCTCACACAGAAGCACATTACATATAGCATAGATATAAGGTCTCTAATACATGCTCACACAGAAGCACATTACATATAGCATATATATAAGGTCTCTAATACATGCTCACACAGAAGCACATTACATATAGCATAGATATAATGTCTCTAAAATATGCTCACACAGAAGCACATTACATATAGCATAGATATAAGGTCTCTAATACATGCTCACACAGAAGCACATTGCATATAGCATGGATATAAAGTCTCTAATACATGCTCACACAGAAGCACATTGCATATAGCATAGATATAAAGTCTCTAATACATGCTCACACAGAAGCACATTGCATATAGCATGGATATAAAGTCTCTAATACATGCTCACACAGAAGCACATTGCATATAGCATGGATATAAAGTCTCTAATACATGCTCACACAGAAGCACATTGCATATAGCATGGATATAAAGTCTCTAATACATGCTCACACAGAAGCACATTACATATAGCATGGATATAAAGTCTCTAATACATGCTCACACAGAAGCACATTGCATATAGCATGGATATAAAGTCTCTAATACATGCTCACACAGAAGCACATTGCATATAGCATAGATATAAGGTCTCTAATACATGCTCACACAGAAGCACATTACATATAGCATAGATATAAGGTCTCTAATACATGCTCACACAGAAGCACATTACATATAGCATAGATATAAGGTCTCTAATACATGCTCACACAGAAGCACATTACATATAGCATAGATATAAGGTCTCTAATACATGCTCACACAGAAGCACATTACATATAGCATAGATATAAGGTCTCTAATACATGCTCACACAGAAGCACATTACATATAGCATAGATATAAGGTCTCTAATACATGCTCACACAGAAGCACATTACATATAGCATAGATATAAGGTCTCTAATACATGCTCACACAGAAGCACATTACATATAGCATAGATATAAAGTCTCTAATACATGCTCACACAGAAGCACATTACATATAGCATAGATATAAAGTCTCTAATACATGCTCACACAGAAGCACATTACATATAGCATAGATATAAGGTCTCTAATACATGCTCACACAGAAGCACATTACATATAGCATAGATATAAGGTCTCTAATACATGCTCACACAGAAGCACATTACATATAGCATAGATATAATGTCTCTAATACATGCTCACACAGAAGCACATTACATATAGCATAGATATAAGGTCTCTAATACATGCTCACACAGAAGCACATTACATATAGCATAGATATAAAGTCTCTAATACATGCTCACACAGAAGCACATTGCATATAGCATAGATATAAAGTCTCTAATACATGCTCACACAGAAGCACATTGCATATAGCATGGATATAAAGTCTCTAATACATGCTCACACAGAAGCACATTGCATATAGCATGGATATAAAGTCTCTAATACATGCTCACACAGAAGCACATTGCATATAGCATGGATATAAAGTCTCTAATACATGCTCACACAGAAGCACATTGCATATAGCATGGATATAAAGTCTCTAATACATGCTCACACAGAAGCACATTGCATATAGCATATATAAAGTCTCTAATACATGCTCACACAGAAGCACATTGCATATAGCATGGATATAAAGTCTCTAATACATGCTCACACAGAAGCACATTGCATATAGCATGGATATAAAGTCTCTAATACATGCTCACACAGAAGCACATTGCATATAGCATGGATATAAAGTCTCTAATACATGCTCACACAGAAGCACATTGCATATAGCATGGATATAAAGTCTCTAATACATGCTCACACAGAAGCACATTGCATATAGCATGGATATAAAGTCTCTAATACATGCTCACACAGAAGCACATTGCATATAGCATGGATATAAAGTCTCTAATACATGCTCACACAGAAGCACATTGCATATAGCATGGATATAAAGTCTCTAATACATGCTCACACAGAAGCACATTGCATATAGCATGGATATAAAGTCTCTAATACATGCTCACACAGAAGCACATTGCATATAGCATGGATATAAAGTCTCTAATACATGCTCACACAGAAGCACATTGCATATAGCATGGATATAAAGTCTCTAATACATGCTCACACAGAAGCACATTGCATATAGCATGGATATAAAGTCTCTAATACATGCTCACACAGAAGCACATTACATATAGCATAGATATAAGGTCTCTAATACATGCTCACACAGAAGCACATTACATATAGCATAGATATAAGGTCTCTAATACATGCTCACACAGAAGCACATTACATATAGCATAGATATAAGGTCTCTAATACATGCTCACACAGAAGCACATTACATATAGCATAGATATAAGGTCTCTAATACATGCTCACACAGAAGCACATTACATATAGCATAGATATAAGGTCTCTAATACATGCTCACACAGAAGCACATTACATATAGCATAGATATAAGGTCTCTAATACATGCTCACACAGAAGCACATTACATATAGCATAGATATAAGGTCTCTAATACATGCTCACACAGAAGCACATTACATATAGCATAGATATAAAGTCTCTAATACATGCTCACACAGAAGCACATTACATATAGCATAGATATAAAGTCTCTAATACATGCTCACACAGAAGCACATTACATATAGCATAGATATAAGGTCTCTAATACATGCTCACACAGAAGCACATTACATATAGCATAGATATAAGGTCTCTAATACATGCTCACACAGAAGCACATTACATATAGCATAGATATAAAGTCTCTAATACATGCTCACACAGAAGCACATTACATATAGCATAGATATAAGGTCTCTAATACATGCTCACACAGAAGCACATTGCATATAGCATAGATATAAAGTCTCTAATACATGCTCACACAGAAGCACATTGCATATAGCATGGATATAAAGTCTGTAATACATGCTCACACAGAAGCACATTACATATAGCATAGATATAAGGTCTCTAATACATGCTCACACAGAAGCACATTGCATATAGCATAGATATAAGGTCTCTAATACATGCTCACACAGAAGCACATTGCATATAGCATGGATATAAAGTATCTAATACATGCTCACACAGAAGCACATTGCATATAGCATGGATATAAAGTCTCTAATACATGCTCACACAGAAGCACACTCCATATAGCATGGATATAAAGTCTCTAATACATGCTCACACAGAAGCACATTGCATATAGCATAGATATAAAGTCTCTAATACATGCTCACACAGAAGCACATTACATATAGCATGGATATAAAGTCTCTAATACATGCTCACATAGAAGCACATTGCATATAGCATAGATATAAAGTCTCTAATACATGCTCACACAGAAGCACATTACATATAGCATGGATATAAAGTCTGTAATACATGCTCACACAGAAGCACATTGCATATAGCATAGATATAAAGTCTCTAATACATGCTCACACATAAGCACATTACATATAGCATAGATATAAGGTCTCTAATACATACTCACACAGAAGCACATTACATATAGCATAGATATAAGGCCTCTAATACATGCTCACACAGAAGCACATTACATATAGCATAGATATAAGGTCTCTAATACATGCTCACACAGAAGCACATTACATATAGGATATATATAAGGTCTCTAATACATACTCACACAGAAGCACATTACATATAGCATAGATATAAGGCCTCTAATACATGCTCACACAGAAGCACATTACATATAGCATAGATATAAGGTCTCTAATACATGCTCACACAGAAGCACATTACATATAGGATATATATAAGGTCTCTAATACATGCTCACACAGAAGCACATTACATATAGCATGGATATAAAGTCTCTAATACATTCTCACACAGAAGCACATTGCATATAGGATATATATAAGGTCTCTAATACATTCTCACACAGAAGCACATTACATATAGGATATATATAAGGTCTCTAATACATTCTCACACAGAAGCACACTCCATATAGCATGGATATAAAGTCTCTAATACATTCTAACACAGAAGCACATTACATATAGCATGGATATAAAGTCTCTAATACATTCTAACACAGAAGCACATTACATATAGCATGGATATAACGTCTCTAATACATTCTCACACAGAAGCACATTACATATAGCATGGATATAAAGTCTCTAATACATTCTCACACAGAAGCAAATTACATATAGCATGGATATAAAGTCTCTAATACATTCTCACACAGAAGCACATTACATATAGCATGGATATAAAGTCTCTAATACATTCTCACACAGAAGCACATTACATATAGCATGGATATAAAGTCTCTAACACATGCTCACACAGAAACACATTGCATATAGCATGGATATAAAGTCTCTAATACATGCTCACACAGAAGCACATTGCATATAGCATGGATATAAAGTCTCTAATACATTCTCACACAGAAGCACACTCCATATAGCATGGATATAAAGTCTCTAATACTCACACAGAAGCACACTCCATATAGCATGGATATAAATTCTCTAATACATACTCACACAGAAGCACATTACATATAGCATGGATATAAAGTCTCTAATACATGCTCACACAGAAGTACATTACATATAGCATAGATATAAGGTCTCTAATACATGCTCACACAGAAGCAGATTGCATATAGCATGGATATAAAGTCTCTAATACATGCTCACACAGAAGCACATTGCATATAGCATGGATATAAAGTCTCAAATACATGCCCACACAGAAGCACATTGCATATAGCATGGATATAAAGTCTCTAATACATGCTCACACAGAAGCACATTGCATATAGCATGGATATAAAGTCTCTAATACATGCTCACACAGAAGCACATTACATATAGCATGGATATAAAGTCTCTAATACATGCTCACACAGAAGCACATTGCATATAGCATGGATATAAAGTCTCTAATACATGCTCACACAGAAGCACATTACATATAGCATAGATATAAGGCCTCTAATACATGCTCACACAGAAGCACATTACATATAACATAGATATAAGGCCTCTAATACATGCTCACACAGAAGCACATTACATATAGCATAGATATAAGGCCTCTAATACATTCTCACACAGAAGCACATTACATATAGCATAGATATAAGGCCTCTAATACATTCTCACACAGAAGCACATTACATATAGCATAGATATAAGGCCTCTAATACATGCTCACACAGAAGCACATTACATATAGCATAGATATAAGGTCTCTAATACATGCTCACACAGAAGCACACTCCATATACCATGGATATAAAGTCTCTAATACATTCTCACACAGAAGCACACTCCATATAGCATGGATATAAAGTCTCTAATACATTCTCACACAGAAGCACACTCCATATAGCATGGATATAAAGTCTCTAATACATTCTCACACAGAAGCACATTACATATAGCATGGATATACAGTCTCTAATACATTCTCACACAGAAGCACATTACATATAGCATGGATATAAAGTCTCTAATACATGCTCACACAGAAGCACATTGCATATAGCATGGATATAAATTCTCTAATACATGCTCACACAGAAGCACATTGCATATAGCATGGATATAAAGTCTCTAATACATGCTCACACAGAAGCACATTACATATAGCATGGATATAAAGTCTCTAATACATGCTCACACAGAAGCACACTCCATATAGCATGGATATAAATTCTCTAATACATTCTCACACGGAAGCACATTACATATAGCATGGATATACAGTCTCTAATACATTCTCACACAGAAGCACATTACATATAGCATGGATATAAAGTCTCTAATACATGCTCACACAGAAGCACATTACATATAGCATGGATATAAAGTCTCTAATACATTCTCACACAGAAGCACATTACATATAGCATGGATATAAAGTCTCTAATACATTCTCACACAGAAGCACATTACATATAGCATGGATATAAAGTCTGTAATACATGCTCACACAGAAGCACATTGCATATAGCATGGATATAAAGTCTCTAATACATGCTCACACAGAAGCACATTACATATAGCATGGATATAAAGTCTCTAATACATGCTCACACAGAAGCACATTGCATATAGCATAGATATAAAGTCTCCAATACATGCTCACACAGAAGCACATTACATATAGCATAGATATAAGGTCTCTAATACATACTCACACAGAAGTACATTACATATAGCATAGATATAAGGCCTCTAATACATGATCACACAGAAGCATATTACATATAGCATAGATATAAGGTCTCTAATACATGCTCACACAGAAGCACATTACATATAGGATATATATAAGGTCTCTAATACATGCTCACACAGAAGCACACTCCAAATAGCATGGATAAAAAGTCTCTAATACATTCTCACACAGAAGTACATTACATATAGCATGGATATAAAGTCTCTAATACATTCTGACAAAGAAGCACACTCCATATAGCATATATATAAAGTCTCTAATACATTCTCACACAGAAGCACATTACATATAGCATGGATGTAAAGTCTCTAATACATTCTCACACAGAAGCACATTACATATAGCATGGATATAAAGTCTCTAATACATTCTCACACAGAAGCACATTACATATAGCATGGATATAAAGTCTCTAATACATTCTCACACAGAAGCACATTACATATAGCATGGATATAAAGTCTCTAATACATTCTTACACAGAAGCACATTACATATAGCATGGATATAAAGTCTCTAATACATTCTCACACAGAAGCACACTCCATATAGCATGGATATAAAGTCTCTAATACATTCTCACACAGAAGCACACTCCATATAGCATGGATATAAAGTCTCTAATACATGCTCACACAGAAGCACATTACATATAGCATAGATATAAGGTCTCTAATACATGCTCACACAGAAGCACATTACATATAGCATAGATATAAGGTCTCTAATACATGCTAACCCAGAAGCACATTACATATAGCATAGCTATAAGGTCTCTAATACATGCTCACACAGAAGCACATTACATATAGCATATATATAAGGTCTCTAATACATGCTCACACAGAAGCACATTACATATAGCATAGATATAAGGTATCTAATACATGCTCACACAGAAGCACATTGCATATAGCATAGATATAAAGTCTCTAATACATGCTCACACAGAAGCACATTGCATATAGCATGGATATAAAGTCTCTAATACATGCTCACACAGAAGCACATTGCATATAGTATAGCTATAAGGTCTCTAATACATGCTCACACAGAAGCACATTACATATAGCATAGATATAAGGTCTCTATTACATGCTCACACAGAAGCACATTACATATAGCATATATATAAGGTCTCTAATACATGCTCACACAGAAGCACATTACATATAGCATAGATATAAGGTCTCTAATAAATGCTCACACAGAAGCACATTACATATAGCATAGATATAAGGTCTCTAATACATGCTCACACAGAAGCACATTGCATATAGCATGGATATAAAGTCTCTAATACATGCTCACACATAAGCACATTGCATATAGCATGGATATAAAGTCTCTAATACATTCTCAGACAGAAGCACATTACATATAGCTTAGATATAAAGTCTCTAATACATGCTCACACAGAAGCACATTACATATAGCATGGATATAAAGTCTCTAATACATGCTCACACAGAAGCACATTACATATAGCATAGATATAAAGTCTCTAATACATGCTCACACAGAAGCACATTACATATAGCATATATATTAAGTCTCTAATACATGCTCACACAGAAGCACATTACATATAGCATATATATAAAGTCTCTAATACATGCTCACACAGAAGCACATTGCATATCGCATGGATATAAAGTCTCTAATACATGCTCACACAGAAGCACATTACATATAGCATAGATATACGGTCTCTAATACATGCTCACACAGAAGCACATTACATATAGCATAGATATAAGGTCTCTAATACATGCTCACACAGAAGCTCATTACATATAGCATATATATAAGGTCTCTAATACATGCTCACACAGAAGCACATTATATATAGCATGAATATAAGGTCTCTAATACATGCTCACACAGAAGCACATTACATATAGCATAGATATAAGGTCTCTAATACATGCTCACACAGAAGCACATTACATATAGCATAGATATAAGGTCTCTAATACATGCTCACACAGAAGCACATTGCATATAGCATAGATATAAAGTCTCTAATACATGCTCACACAGAAGCACATTGCATATAGCATGGATATAAAGTCTCTAATACATGCTCACACAGAAGCACATTGCATATAGTATAGATATAAGGTCTCTAATACATGCTCACACAGAAGCACATTACATATAGCATAGATATAAGGTCTCTAATACATGCTCACACAGAATCACATTACATATAGCATATATATATGGTCTCTAATACATGCTCACACAGAAGCACACTCCATATAGCATGGATATAAAGTCTCCAATACATTCTCACACAGAAGAACATTACATATAGCATAGATATAAAGTCTCTAATACATGCTCACACAGAAGCACATTGCATATAGCATAGATATAAAGTCTCTAATACATGCTAACACAAAAGCACATTACATATAGCATAGATATAAAGTCTCTAATACATGCTCACACAGAAGCACATTGCATATAGCATGGATATAAAGTCTCTAATACATGCTCACACAGAAGCATACTCCATATAGCATGGATATAAAGTCTCTAATACATGCTCACACAAAAGCACATTACATATAGCATAGATATAAAGTCTCTAATACATGCTCACACAAAAGCACATTACATATAGCATAGATATAAGGTCTCTAATACATTCTCACACAGAAGCGCATTGCATATAGCATGGATATGAAGTCTCTAATACATGCTCACACAGAAGCACACTCCATATAGCATGGATATAAAGTCTCCAATACATTCTCACACAGAAGCACATTACATATAGCATAGATATAAAGTCTCTAATACATGCTCACACAGAAGCACATTGCATATAGCATAGATATAAAGTCTCTAATACATGCTAACACAAAAGCACATTACATATAGCATAGATATAAAGTCTCTAATACATGCTCACACAGAAGCATACTCCATATAGCATGGATATAAAGTCTCTAATACATGCTCACACAAAAGCACATTACATATAGCATAGATATAAAGTCTCTAATACATGCTCACACAAAAGCACATTACATATAGCATAGATATAAGGTCTCTAATACATGCTCACACAGAAGCGCATTGCATATAGCATGGATATGAAGTCTCTAATACATGCTCACACAGAAGCACATTGCATATAGCATGGATATGAAGTCTCTAATACATTCTCACACAGAAGCACATTACATATAGCATAGATATAGGGGTCTCTAATACATGCTCACACAGAAGCACATTACATATAGCATAGATATAAGGTCTCTAATACATGCTCACACAGAAGCACATTACATATAGCATAGATATAAGGTCTCTAATACATGCTCACACAGAAGCGCATTGCATATAGCATGGATATAAAGTCTCTAATACATGCTCACACAGAAGCACATTGCATATAGCATGGATATGAAGTCTCTAATACATGCTCACACAGAAGCACATTACATATAGCATAGATATAGGGTCTCTAATACATGCTCACACAGAAGCACATTACATATAGCATAGATATAAGGTCTCTAATACATGCTCACACAGAAGCACATTACATATAGCATGGATATAAAGTCTCTAATACATGCTCACACAGAAGCACATTCCATATAGCATAGATATAACGTCTCTAATACATTCCATATAGCATAGATATAAAGTCTCTAATACATTCCATATAGCATAGATATAAAGTTTCTAATACATTCTCACACAGAAGCACATTCCATAGTTTAAACTCCAGCTAAATGATATAATTCGTCAACGTTTCTGCTTCCAGGAAATCATGTAACATCACGTGACACCAAGTGATTAACGATATGCCGTCCGAAAGTAGACTGTAAAATAGACTGTTATATTCTTTCAATAGGTTCTGCCATTTGTTTTATTTCTTGACCATCATACCAATAATGTGTCTGTACGTTCGGATCCTGGTAACTTGTACACCCCATTTATGTGGCATTTGTTGGTCTGTTGTTGTTTTTGGCTACATTTATTTATCGTCGCTTCCCGGTTCATCGGGGAGACGTCACCTAAAGTATATCCCGGTTCATCGCGGCGATGTCTCATGAAGTATATTCCGGTTCATCGTGGAGACGTCACCTGAAGTATATCCCGGTTCATCGGGGCGACGCCTCCTGAAGTATATCCCGGTACATCGTGGAGACGTCACCTGAAGTATATCCCGGTTCATCGTGGATACGTCTCATGAAGTATATCCCTGTTCATCGTGGAGACGTCACCTGAAGTATATCCCGGTTCATCGGGGAGACGTCTCATGAAGTATATTCCGGTTCATCGCGGCGACGTCTCATGAAGTATATCCCGGTTCATCGGGGAGATGTCTCATGAAGTATATCCCGGTTCATCGCGGCGACGTCTCATGAAGTATATTCCAGTTCATCGTGGAGATGTCTCATGAAGTATATCCCGGTTCATCGCGGCGACGTCACCTGAAGTATATCCCGGTTCATCGGGAAGACGTCTCATGAAGTATATCCCGGTTCATCGTGGAGACGTCACCTGAAGTATATCCCGGTTCATCGGGGAGACGTCTCATGAAGTATATCCCGGTTCATCGTGGAGACGTCTCATGAAGTATATTCCGGTTCATCGCGGCGACGTCTCATGAAGTATATCCCGGTTCATCGTGGAGACGTCACCTGAAGTATATCCCGGTTCATCGGGGAGACGTCTCATGAAGTATATCCCGGTTCATCGTGGAGACGTCTCATGAAGTATATTTTCCGGTTCATCGCGGCGACGTCTCATGAAGTATATCCCGGTTCATCGGGGAGATGTCTCATGAAGTATATCCCGGTTCATCGCGGCTACGTCTCATGAAGTATATTACAGTTCATCGTGGAGATGTCTCATGAAGTATATCCCGGTTCATCGCGGCGACATCTCATGAAGTATATTCCAGTTCATCGTGGAGATGTCTCATGAAGTATATCCCGGTTCATCGGGGAGACGTCTCATGAAGTATATCCCGGTTCATCGTGGAGACGTCACCTGAAGTATATCCCGGTTCATCGGGGAGACGTCTCATGAAGTATATCCCGGTTCATCGTGGAGACGTCTCATGAAGTATATTCCGGTTCATCGCGGCGACGTCTCATGAAGTATATCCCGGTTCATCGTGGAGACGTCACCTGAAGTATATCCCGGTTCATCGGGGAGATGTCTCATGAAGTATATTCCGGTTCATCGGGGAGACGTCTCATGAAGTATATCCCGGTTCATCGTGGAGACGTCTCATTAAGTATATTCCGGTTCATCGGGGAGATGTCTCATGAAGTATATTCCTGTTCATCAGGGAGATGTCTCATGAAGTATATCCCGGTTTATCGGGGAGATGTCTCATGAAGTATATTCCGGTTCATCGGGGCGACGTCTCATGAAGTATATTCCGGTTCATCGGGGAGATGTCTCATGAAGTATATCCCGGTTCATCGGGGAGATGTCTTATGAAGTATATTCCGGTTCATCGTGGAGACGTCTCATGAAGTATATCCCGGTTCATCGTGGAGACGTCTCATGAAGTATATCCCGGTTCATCGTGGAGACGTCTTATGAAGTATATTCCCGGTCAGAGTCATATAACTCCCCAGTATCTTATCCTCGAATCACCCTTATCTTGTCAGAGTCATATAACTCCCCAGTACCTTATCCTCGAATCACCCTTATCTTGTCAGAGTCATATAGCTCCCAAGTACATTATCCTCGAATCACCCTTATCTTGTCAGTGTCATATAGCTCCCCAGTACCTTATCCTCGAATCAGCCTTATCTTGTCAGAGTCATATAGCTCCCCAGTAACTTATCCTTGAATCACCCTTATCTTGTCAGAGTCATATAGCTCCCCAGTAACTTATCCTCGTATCACCCTTTTCTTGTCAGAGTCATATAGCTCCCCAGTAACTTATCCTCGTATCACCCTTTTCTTGTCAGAGTCATATAGCTCCCCAGTAACTTATCCTCGAATCACCCTTATCTTGTCAGAGTCATATAGCTCCCCAGTAACTTATCCTCGAATCAACCTTATCTTGTCATAGTCATATAACTCCCCAGTACCTTATCCTCGGATCAACCTTATCTTGTCAGATTCATATAGCTCCCCCAGTAACTTATCCTCGAATCACACTTATCTTGTCAAAGTCATATAGCTCCCCCAGTAACTTATCCTCGAAGCACACTTATCTTGTCATAGTCATTGATCTATCCAGTACCACCCAACACCACCAACAACCCCCCAAACACTTATCCTCGAATCACTCTTATCTTGTCAGAGTCATATAGCTCCCCAGTACCTTATCCTCGAATCACCCTTATCTTGTCAGAGTCATATAGCTCCCCAGTAACTTATCCTCGAAGCACCCTTATCTTGTCAGAGTCATATAGCTCCCCAGTAACTTATCCTCGAAGCACCCTTATCTTGTCAGAGTCATATAGCTCCCCCAGTAACTTATCCTCGAAGCACACTTATCTTGTCATAGTCATATAGCTCCCCCAGTAACTTATCCTCGAAGCACACTTATCTTGTCATAGTCATAGATCTATCCAGTACCTTATCCTCGAATCACCCTTATCTTGTCAGAGTCATATAGCTCCCCAGTAACTTATCCTAGAAGCACCATTATCTTGTCAGAGTCATATAGCTCCCCAGTACCTTATCCTAGAATCACCCTTATCTTGTCAGAGTCATATAGCTCCCCGGTAACTTATCCTCGAATCAACCTTATCTTACCAGAGTCATATATCTCTCCGGTAACTTATCCTCGAATCAACCTTATCTTACCAGAGTCATATATCTCTCCGGTAACTTATCCTCGAATCACTCTTATCTTACCAGAGTCATATATCTCTCCGGTAACTTATCCTCGAATCAACCTTATCTTACCAGAGTCATATATCTCTCCGGTAACTTATCCTCGAATCACTCTTATCTTACCAGAATCATATAACTCTGAGATCAGTGTGAGGTGATGTTGGTGTTGTACATGAGAGTGTGTGAGACCAGTGTGAGGTGATGTTGGTGCTGTACATGAGAGTGTGTGAGGCCAGTGTGAGGTGATGTTGGTGCTGTACATGAGATTGTGTGAGCTGATGCTGTTGTTGTACATGAGAGTGTGTGAGACCAGTGTGAGCTGATGTTGGTGTTGTACATGAGATCAGTGTGAACTGATGTTGGTGTTGTACATGAGATCAGTGTAAGCTGTTGTTGGTGCTGTACATGAGACCAGTGTGAGGTGATGTTGGTGTTGTACATGCGAGTGTGTGAGACCAGTGTGAGCTGATGTTGATGTTGTACATGAGAGTGTGTGAGACCAGTGTAAGCTGATGTTGTTGTTGTACATGAGACCAGTGTGAACTGATGTTGGTGTTGTACATGAGATCAGTGTAAGCTGTTGCTGGTGCTGTACATGAGACCAGTGTGAGGTGATGTTGGTGTTGTACATGAGACCAGTGTGAACTGATGTTGTTGTTGTACATGAGACCAGTGTGAGGTGTTGTTGGTGTTGTACATGAGACCAATGTGAGCTGTTGTTGGTGTTGTACATGAGACCACTGTGAACTGATGGTGGTGTTGTACATGAGACCAGTGTAAGCTTTTGTTGGTGCTGTACATGAGACCAGTGTGAGCTGATGTTGTTGTTGTACATGAGACCAGTGTGAGCTGATGTTGTTGTTGTACATGAGACCAGTGTGAGCTGATGTTGGTGCTGTACATGAGACCAGTGTGATCTGATGTTAGTGCTGTACATGAGAGTGTGTGAGACCAGTTTGAGCTGATGTTGGTGTTGTACATGAGATTAGTGTGGGGTGATGTTGGTGCTGTACATGAGAGTGTGTGAGACCAGTGTGGGGTGATGTTGGTGTTGTACATGAGAGTGTGTGAGACCAGTGTGAGGTGATGTTGGTGCTGTACATGAGAGTGTGTGAGACCAGTGTGAGGTGATGTTGGTGCTATACATGAGATTGTGTGAGACCAGTGTGAGGTGATGTTGGTGTTGTACACGAGAGTGTGTGAGACCAGTGTGAGCTGATGTTGGTGTTGTACATGAGAGTGTGTGAGACCAGTGTGAGGTGATGTTGGTGCTGTACATGAGAGTGTGTGAGACCAGAGTGAGGTGATGTTGGTGTTGTACATGAGAGTGTGTGAGACCCGTGTGAGGTGATGTTGGTGTTGTACATGAGAGTGTGTGAGACCAGTGTGAGCTGATGTTGGTGTTGTACATGCGATCAGTGTGGGGTGATGTTGGTGCTGTACAGGAGAGGTTGTGAGATCAGTGTGAGCTGATGGTGGTGCTGTACATGAGATCAGTGTGAGTTGATGTTGGTGCTGTACATGAGAGTGTGTGAGACCGGTGTGAGCTGATTTATTAAATATTCAAAATATTGGTGAGGGTATCCGTACCAGCATTCGATCCTGGCCCGCCGGATTTGCAGGCCCATAATATATCCATTACACTGTGTCTTCCAATGCATCTAACGATGTATAAGTTAAAGTCGCCACCGCATAAATGCGTTTGGGCGACTACATGCATCTGACAGCATGTTAAATTTATATATATGTATTTGCAGGTGAGCGCGCGTACCTTCCATCGGAATATTTCGAATAATTAAAACGACCATTTTGTCTGTCGATTCGACAATTTAAATCCGATTTTAGACTATTTCCAAAACTGTATTATTACATTCGTTGAATTGCCATGTACTTTATTTGCCGAATGTGTATAATGTGCCGTAATAGTGCGTGTGTTGATTTTATTCCACTAACAAATACGAACGCTTTCGCAAACGCTTTCGAACTAATCTGTCTCATTACGAACACGTTCGGACCTCTATGCGGCTCCATTAGCTATTTCCGTCCGGCCTCGACATGACCTACGTTAACTATTCTCCCATAATTCAGTTCCGGTACGAACATTTTAATTTAGATCGACACTCTGATCTGAACTCGCGTAAACTCACATAAAGCTAGCTACGCGAGCGGACCCGAACTCGCCTAAAGCTAGCTACGCGAGCGGACCCGAACCCGCCTAAAGCTAGCTACGCGAGCGGACCCGAACTCGCCTAAAGCTAGCTACGCGAGCGGACTCGAACTCGCCTAAAGCTAGCTACGCGAGCTAACCCGAACTCGCCTAAAGCTAGCTACGCGAGCGGACCCGAACTCGCCTAAAGCTAGCTACGCGAGCGGACCCGAACTCGCCTAAAGGTAGCTACGGGAGCGGACCCGAACTCGCCTAAAGCTAGCTACGCGAGCGGACCCGAACTCGCCTAAAGCTCGCTATTACACCGAATACAAGCAAAGTTAAGTGATAAATGCTAATTTCACTATTGACTATATATTTTCAGTAGTGCCGCTGACAAATTGTCCGGCATAGATGACTACAATCTGGTCGTCAATAGCAACGGTGTTGTTAACTATAACTTTCCTTCGGTCATAAGGTACGTATCGTCTGGCTCGTAGCATCTTTCTGACATATTTATGCGGGGTTGTTTCAAAATGTGTACACCTGCGCATATTCAAAAATGTCAACGGCTGTGTTAGCCATCTTTAACACATGTATGCACACATCGTAAATTTTATATTCTTAAATTCTTTCCACGAGAACTTGACTTAATATGTATGCTAATAGTTACCTTATTGGTTGGTAATGAATTGTTTGAGTTGTTGCGAGCATTCATGTCGGCAGAACATACTCACGCACTAGCACGGGTGGTCACGGGTGGTCGTGGGTGATACATGGTTAATCGTGTATCGGTAGCTTAGATTGGGCATTTGGTAGGGCAGTCTGTAACAGCACAAAGGGCAAATATAAACCGAAGGCAAAACATACTGCGTTTGGTAATAAAATTGGATTAATGAAAAGAAATCAAATGTAAACCAGCTATATAATTGTGTAAGAAGGTGTTGTAGCAATTGCACATGAAACAAGAGGAGTTTGTAGTAAAACACCTTTCGAATTGTTAAATTATTTGATTTTTTAGCCTAATCTGTGGTTTCTTTAGCCAATTACGTCTTGCGCGCTCTAATTCTTTATAACCTTTTCATTCATTAAGATAACATGCTCAACGTTGCACCAACGTTAGATCATTTATAGAGTTGTCCCTGCTGATTCTAATGATGTGGCTAGTTTGCACATGACATAGACACATTTATTACAAAATAAAACATAGTACATACATTTAAAACAATTTCGATTTGGGATGAAATAGTAATTGCAGTTATTTGCTTATAACTTGTGTACTAATTGAGACATCTTGTCCAAAGTAGTATTGTTCTTTTGATGACATTGTGTGTAATGTTATGCAGCTGCAATAATATCTATCATACATTAGACAAAATGCAGCCGCCCATTATTTGAAGTATGTTGTGTGGAACAGCTGGTACAATTTCTCCATTACATATGTCAAATAATACTGATTCCCGAACCCAATACAAGGGTTTACATTTCTCGTAGGACAAACATTTTCACAGTATGTTTGTCATGTCTATTGATAATTCGCCCACTGGAAATGTCCAGGTATATACAAGAGCATGTAACACATGTTACGTGTGTGCAAATGAGGGCACTGTGACAGAAATAGAATGAAATTAACATTATATATATATATATATATATGTTTACTCCGTGATAAAAGTGTTATCAACCGGCAACACTGTGCATCACAGACAGGGTGAAACTCCCACCCACGGAGATCGTTGGAGCCAAACCTTAATTAATAGGCCATTTAAACAAACCCATATGAGCAGCTCCGTGGGACTCAGTCGACAGGTGCCGTATTCACATTCCATAATAATAGATAAGTGCATTAGTAGACGGAGACTTATGACAAACCTGTTGCCTGGTAATGCTGGACAACATTTACTTAAATTGGATCCGGTTTGTCCCACGTGTCGAGTCAGGTACATCACTGAACATGTTCTGCTATACTGTAGCGTGCACGAGACTCACCAAGCTGGTATGTGGGAGGCGGTAGCAAAAGCTGTAATGACATTCTCTCGAATGTTCTCAACCCCAGCAAGGCTGTCCGAACTTCAGTATACAAAGCTCTGGAGATCTACATCTTAGATTGTCAGATGTCCGACAACATATAGAGGACTTGTGCAGTTATGGCTGGCTCAGCCACAAGTTTCAATACTTTTCCAGGTTGTTAGTAGATCAATAAAGCTGTTAGTAGTGCAGAAACTAGCCTCACTAGAGCTCTTTCCGAAAATCAATTGTATTGCAGGCTTCTCATCATTTGAGTGGGAGATATTTGACCCCAGATGAAATAATTGACTTAAACTGCATCCTAACGGCTCTTTTTGGGCTACAGCCAGCAACTAAAACTTACATATTATGAAGTTATGTCAATATAGATTACCCGACCACATCAAACGATTAAAATAAATCCTAATTAGACGTTTCGTCATGAATACAAACAATTTTACACTGTGGTCTCAACCAAGAATCATGAAACTTGGCATATGTAATTAGTATGCTGTAGGATTATTTTTGTTGGTATGCGGCGATGGATCACAGACTGTTGGGTCAATCTGTATAATAGTTAGTCACACAGAATTGTTAAATGTTTATAACAATTTATTTTCGGTTATTAACAATTTAATCCAACTATATATATATATATCAAAGTTCATTTATTTACACAAAATCCTTTAACACAAAGTCTAGTCCTAAATGTTTAGACACATGTTTTTTATTGATTTCCAATTTTATATTCTGTTATTCTATTTTAGGTCTATTTCTTTATTATTATTTTTTAAATAAACTGAAGGTTTTATGCCATTTTCATTCAAAATTGACGTTAAATACTATTTTAAAGCATGGTGAGATTCTTTGATAAAAAAGGTAGCATTTGTCAATATGATTAGTACAGAACAGTAAAACAAACAGATTGGTTCTCAAACTGTCATTGGTGGCAGCACATGTTGTATACATTTTGACATACCTTAGGGTAGGAAATGACTGTTACTCGAAAGTAATTCTGTTATCAAATAGTGGATTATTTTAAAAGGTGGACAAATGAGTACTGAAAGCTAAATAATTAATAGAGCTGTTAGTAGATCTTGATAATTAGCCAATTCCGAAGTAAATTATTACAATAATACTTCATAAATATTAACCTACAACCGAATATCCATCTAAATAAGCATCACATTTAACATATACAAATTCTAACAATTATTTTGATATTCAATTTGGGTTGTTATAAAATTATGCAGAAATGTCATTCATAATATAAACATCGTAGTGAATACACGACCATACTAGTCAAAGAATGTCTAAAATACACGACCATACTAGTTAAAGAATGTCTAAAATACACGACCATACTAGTCAAATAATGTCTAAAATACACGACCATACTAGTTAAAGAATATCTAAAATACACGACCATACTAGTTAAAGAATGTCTAAAATACACGACCATACTAGTTAAAGAATGTCTCAAATACACGACCATACTAGTTAAAGAATGTCTAAAATACACGACCATACTAGTTAAAGAATGTCTAAAATACACGACCATACTAGTTAAAGAATATCTAAAATACACGACCATACTAGTTAAAGAATGTCTAAAATACACGACCATACTAGTTAGAGAATATCTAAATACACGACCATACTAGTTAAAGAATGTCTAAAATACACGACCATACTAGTTAAAGAATGTCTAAAATACACGACCATACTAGTCAAATAATGTATAAAATACACGACCATACTAGTTAAAGAATGTATAAAATACACGACCATACTAGTTAAAGAATGTCTAAAATACACGACCATACTAGTCAAATAATGTCTAAAATACACGACCATACTAGTTAAAGAATGTCTAAAATACACGACCATAATAGTTAAAGAATGTCTAAAATACACGACCATACTAGTTAAAGAATGTCTAAAATACACGACCATACTAGTTAAAGAATGTCTAAAATACACGACCATACTAGTTAAAGAATGTCTAAAATACACGACCATACTAGTCAAAGAATGTCTAAAATACACGACCATACTAGTCAAAGAATGTCCAAAATACACGACCATACTAGTCAAATAATGTCTAAAATACACGACCATACTAGTTAAAGAATGTCTAAAATACACGACCATACTAGTCAAATAATGTCTAAAATACACGACCATACTAGTCAAATAATGTCTAAAATACACGACCATACTAGTCAAATAATGTCTAAAATACACGACCATACTAGTCAAATAATGTCTAAAATACACGACAATACTAGTTAAAGAATGTCTAAAATACACGACCATACTAGTTAAAGAATATCTAAAATACACGACCATTCTAATCAAATAATGTTTAAAATACACGACCATACTAGTCAAAGAATGTCTAAAATACACGACCATACTAGTTAAAGAATGTCTAAAATACACGACCATACTAGTCAAATAATGTCTAAAATACACGACCATACTAGTTAAAGAATATCTAAAATACACGACCATACTAGTTAAAGAATGTCTAAAATACACGACCATACTAGTTAAAGAATGTCTCAAATACACGACCATACTAGTTAAAGAATGTCTAAAATACACGACCATACTAGTTAAAGAATGTCTAAAATACACGACCATACTAGTTAAAGAATATCTAAAATACACGACCATACTAGTTAAAGAATGTCTAAAATACACGACCATACTAGTTAGAGAATATCTAAATACACGACCATACTAGTTAAAGAATGTCTAAAATACACGACCATACTAGTTAAAGAATGTCTAAAATACACGACCATACTAGTCAAATAATGTATAAAATACACGACCATACTAGTTAAAGAATGTATAAAATACACGACCATACTAGTTAAAGAATGTCTAAAATACACGACCATACTAGTCAAATAATGTCTAAAATACACGACCATACTAGTTAAAGAATGTCTAAAATACACGACCATAATAGTTAAAGAATGTCTAAAATACACGACCATACTAGTTAAAGAATGTCTAAAATACACGACCATACTAGTTAAAGAATGTCTAAAATACACGACCATACTAGTTAAAGAATGTCTAAAATACACGACCATACTAGTCAAAGAATGTCTAAAATACACGACCATACTAGTCAAAGAATGTCCAAAATACACGACCATACTAGTCAAATAATGTCTAAAATACACGACCATACTAGTTAAAGAATGTCTAAAATACACGACCATACTAGTCAAATAATGTCTAAAATACACGACCATACTAGTCAAATAATGTCTAAAATACACGACCATACTAGTCAAATAATGTCTAAAATACACGACCATACTAGTCAAATAATGTCTAAAATACACGACAATACTAGTTAAAGAATGTCTAAAATACACGACCATACTAGTTAAAGAATATCTAAAATACACGACCATTCTAATCAAATAATGTCTAAAATACACGACCATACTAGTCAAATAATGTCTAAAATACACGACCATACTAGTTAAAGAATGTCTAAAATACACGACCATACTAGTTAAAGAATGTCTAAAATACACGACCATACTAGTCAAAGAATGTCTAAAATAAACGACCATACTAGTCAAAGAATGTCTAAAATACACGACCATACTAGTCAAATAATGTCTAAAATACACGACCATACTAGTTAAAGAATGTCTAAAATACACGACCATACTAGTCAAAGAATGTCTAAATTACACGACCATACTAGTTAAAAGAATGTCTAAAATACACGACCATACTAGTTAAAGAATGTCTAAAATACACGACCATACTAGTTAAAGAATGTCTAAAATACACGACCATACTAGTCAAATAATGTCTAAAATACACGACCATACTAGTCAAATAATGTCTAAAATACACGACCATACTAGTCAAAGAATGTCTAAAATACACGACCATATTGGTTAAAGAATGTCTAAAATACACGACCATACTAGTTAAAGAATGTCTAAAATACACGACCATACTAGTTAAAGAATGTCTAAAATACACGACCATACTAGGTTAGAGAATATCTAAATACACGACCATACTAGTTAAAAAGTGTCTAAAATACACGACCCAAGCTAGTTAAAGAATGTCTAAAATACACGACCATACTAGTCAAATAATGTATAAAATACACGACCATACTAGTTAAAGAATGTCTAAAATACACGACCATACTAGTTAAAGAATATCTAAAATACACGACCATACTAGTCAAATAATGTCTAAAATTCACGACCATACTAGTCAAATAATGTCTAAAATACACGACCATACTAGTCAAATAATGTCTAAAATACACGACCATACTAGTTAAAGAATGTCTAAAATATACGACCATACTAGTCAAAGAATGTCTAAAATACACGACCATTCTAGTCAAAGAATGTCTAAAATACACGACCATACTAGTTAAAGAATGTCTAAAATACACGAACATACTTTTCAAATAATGTCTAAAATACACGACCATACTAGTCAAATAATGTCTAAAATACACGACCATACTAGTCAAATAATGTCTAAAATACACGACCATACTAGTTAAAGAATGTCTAAAATACACGACCATACTAGTTAAAGAATGTCTGAAATACACGACCATACTAGTCAAAGAATGTCTAAAATACACGACCATGCTAGTCAAAGAATGTCTAAAATACACGAACATACTAGTTAAAGAATGTCTAAAATACACGACCATACTTTTCAAATAATGTCTAAAATACACGACCATACTAGTCAAATAATGTCTAAAATACACGACCATACTAGTTAAAGAATGTCTAAAATACACGACCATACTAGTTAAGAATGTCTAAAATACACGACCATACTAGTCAAATAATGTCTAAAATATACGAACATACTAGTTAAAGAATGTCTAAAATACACGACCATACTAGTTAAAGAATGTCTAAAATACACGACCATACTAGTTAAAGAATGTCTAAAATACACGACCATACTAGTAAAAGAATGTCTAAAATACACGACCATACTAGTCAAAGAATGTCTAAAATACACGACCATACTAGTCAAATAATGTCTAAAATACACGACCATACTAGTCAAATAATGTCTAAAATACACGACCATACTAGTTAAAGAATGTCTAAAATACACGACCATACTAGTCAAATAATGTCTAAAATACACGACCATACTAGTCAAATAATGTCTAAAATACACGACCATACTAGTCAAATAATGTCTAAAATACACGACCATACTAGTCAAAGAATGTCTAAAATACACGACCATACTAGTTAAAGAATGTCTAAAATACACGACCATACTAGTCAAAGAATGTCTAAAATACACAAAACAACCAGTACAAGATAAAAAGCACAGAAATACAGAAACCAGAAAAGATGAAAATACACGACCATACTAGTTAAAGAATGTCTAAAATACACGACCATACTAGTTAAATAATGTCTAAAATACACGAACATACTAGTCAAATAATGTCTAAAATACACGACCAATACTAGTCAAAGAATGTCTAAAATACACGACCATACTAGTTAAAGAGTGTCTAAAATACACGACCATACTAGTTAAAGAATGTCTAAAATACACGACCATAATAGTTAAAGAATGTCTAAAATACACGACCATACTAGTAAAAGAATGTCTAAAATACACGACCATACTAGTCAAAGAATGTCTAAAATACACGACCATACTAGTTAAAGAATGTCTAAAATACACGACCATACTAGTTAAATAATGTCTAAAATACACGAACATACTAGTCAAATAATGTCTAAAATACACGACCAATACTAGTCAAAGAATGTCTAAAATACACGACCATACTAGTTAAATAATGTCTAAAATACACGACCATACTAGTTAAATAATGTCTAAAATACACGACCATACTAGTTAAATAATGTCTAAAATACACGACCATACTAGTTAAAGAATGTCTAAAATACACGACAATACTAGTTAAAGAATGTCTAAAATACACGACCATACTAGTCAAAGAATGTCTAAAATACACGACCATACTAGTTAAAGAATGTCTAAAATACACGACCATACTA
>CM026404.1:86368561-86434878 GCA_014843695.1 Archivesica marissinica
AGAACAGGCAAGTACATATAGTAAAAACAAATACTAAAACAAAAACAAAGACATTTGATAAAGATTTACACCTCAACATTTTGGACAATCTAATAATAAAAACCGAAAAGTGGAGTGTGTATTAACACGTCTGTATTGTATCGAACCTAGACCATTCTTCTCTGTGTATAGACATGTTATACTAACTTATTTGTATCATTTTGTAAAATACATCGAAATTTGAAACGTCTAAAACATTCATTAAAATGCGTCAGATGCTCTATGATTCAACATTTTCCCGGGGAAGCATTCACACAGACCCCTTCAGCACCACTGTACCTTCGGTACTAAAACATTTATTAGTCTGGCTTTCACATTCAGAAAGGGTAGCTACGCCTCTGTGAAACATACTGGAACAATAACCACGCATCATAGTCTCTGTATGTACACCATACATTGCGGATTGCGAAACGCTCTCGTAAACACTGATAAACAAACATGTTTGTATGGTAGAGAGAGTGGTGGATCGAACCCACGATATATATGTATGCGTAAAATTATAAAATGGCCAACACATTTTGTTCTTTTATTCCAAATAAAATGACAAATATTTCATGAGAGATGTATGTATGTTCCATTAATGTCAAACCCCTTACGGGGACGTAGACATGTTTTCCTGGGCAAGCTTAGCCGACCTAAGTGGTTAACCAGTACTAAGCAATGTGTGTGAGGTGCCTTGCTCAATGACACTACATACGTGGCCTGACCGAGTATCGGTTAACCTAAACCAATGGATTCCAAATCCGACGCTCTACCACTGGACCACGGATGCCAGAGATTATGACTTAAACTATGATGGTTATTGCAGAAGGATGTGTCCACTATAACTTTTAATAGAAATAGAAATGGTCCAAAGATCTGCAGCCAGATACATATTCAATGATTACAACTACACTAGTAGTGTATCACAACTGGTACCCACCCTCAATTGGGAAACTTTAAAACATAGATGAAATCAAGCCTCACTAATCATGTTTTTCAAAATAAGAAATGAACTAGTTGCTGTAGATCACCACCAACCACAAGAATCCATAACTATCTAATCCCACATTCAAAAACACAATACCATGCCAACTCATTTTTTCCAAGAACAACCAGACTATGGAACAGTCTACCGACCTTTGTTAGCAGACTGTACTCGAACTCTCTCTCTCTACTTTCTGTACCGCCTGCTTTCAACTATTGTTTTGTAGATCCTTTTATCTGTTTAACTTGCACATAGCATTTTAGATTAACTAACCGTTCTAGAATGCGCCTGTCAATCATAACCATACTCGGCCAGGCCACGTATGTAGTGTCATTGAGCAAGGCACCTCACACACATTACTTAGTACTGGTTAATCGGTTAGGTCGGCTAAGCCTGCCCAGGAAAACATGGCTAAGTCCCCGCGAGGGGTTTGACATTAAAGGAACATACATACATGACTGATTGTTCGGAGTTGAAGTATTTGCTGTGATATGACAAGTGTGACTGAATCGGGTTCCAGTCAAAACGTACCCAAGTCAAAACGTACCCCAAAAAGTCAAAACGTACCCTGGGTATAAGTCAAAACGTACCCACCCAGAAGTCAAAACGTACCCACCAAGAAGTCAAAACGTACCCACCCAGAAGTCAAAACGTACCCACACAGAAGTCAAAACGTACCCTACCATAAGTCAAAACGTACCCACCCAGAAGTCAAAACGTACCCACACAGAAGTCAAAACGTACCCTACCATAAGTCAAAACGTACCCACACAGAAGTCAAAACGTACCCTACCATAAGTCAAAACGTACCCACACAGAAGTCAAAACGTACCCATGGGATAATATAGAGAGTGAATAACTGGAGGTAGATTGGAAATATTATGTGTCAAGTAAAAAGTTGTAGATAGGTAAAATTATTCTTAGAAGGTATTAGTATGAGAAAAAAATGGTATACTTGAGATTAAAATATGCATATAAATTGGTAATTTTTTCTCTCAACATACATGAAGGTATTTTTTCCTGTGAGTTATAGATTGCATAAAAGAATTTGATATTTGTTAATGTGTTTGTTGGTAATTGGAAACACGCTTGCTTTAATTCATGATAATGCTAGAGTGTTTGTGTGTGCAGACAAGATCCAGGACATTGTCTCGTCTCATCGGACAATGTCTCACCGGACAATGTCTCACCAGGATTTATAAAAAAGGACATTGTCTCACCCAGAAAATATTTACAAAAACACATTGAATGATTTATTGCTTTATTTGTTCATTAAATTTGACATCACACAAATTAGCACATATTATAGCACATGTTACATTATGTAAGAGCACACATTATATCACTAGTAAAATCAACTTGTTCATTTGTTCATATATGGAGCAGTGTTTATTCAGAACCTAATAGTATGTCCTACACCTCGCAGGAATTCTTGCATTGTTTTGAGTTCTGCATTCAAATCCTGGCAAAGAGTGTGAAGTCGGTTCTGATGCTCAGCAGTGGCACGTCTCACACGTTTCCTAGGTGGTTGACCACGACTCTCCTGCACAATTTGGGTTGACACTACTGCTTCATCCTTCCTCAAACCCTCCACAGCTTTCCAAAATGATGGATGCTTGTAGCCAACCAGTGCTCTGAAACCATTGTTCCAAGCTTCACAGAGGTTGTTTGTGCGATTTTCCCCTGCTAGTGTGACTTCATGAACATTATATAGAGCAGGCGGGTACCGAGGAGGAATTCGACGCATTATGGCAGGTGGGATAACCTCATCATCATTTGCAGATGGTCGCTGTACACGTCGAAATGAACCAGTGACATAGGTTTTGTCGAAGTAGTCCAGGAGAGCCTCAAGTCCTTCTGGTACATTTTCTCTTAGGTATGTCATACCATCAGCAACCTTTTCCACTGGTAGAAATGCAAGTCCATCAATCATGCCACAGAACAGCTTGATGTCGTTACCCTCCCTATAGAGATTGGTAATCCCTAGTTCTTGTATTTTGCGCCAAAAATGTTCGGGGGTGAGACATTGTCCTTTTTAAAAATAACCTGGTGAGACAATGTCCAGTGAGACATAGTCCGGTGAGACAATGTCCGGTGAGACAATGTCCGTATACCGTGCAGATATGATGGCCGATTGATCAATGATAATTGGATTTGATTGATTAATCCTTGTTAATTGGTGTTGATTGAAGACCTTGCTTGGAATGTGAGTTTGCGCACGCACGCACGGTGCGTCGCACGTACGCACGCACGCACACACACAGCCACGCGCATCCTGCTGAGCATGGATATAGGAACAAAATTAGACTGTCGAAACAGGTATATATATATATATAGAATGCACAATATAGATACACCTCCACAAACGTCACCTCCCATGAGCGACACCCTCTTTATAACGTCACCATTATTCCCACCCATTGTGTTTTAATACAAGTTCACCTTTCACGAACGACACCTCCCAACAACACACAATGACAGTCATCGGACGCTAATAATCGCTAATTGTTACTTTCAATTTTCCAATAAACAGTAATTATCTTAATCTGTGGCCATATCCAGGGGCCAATAATCTCCAGATGTAAGTGTGAAAATAAGCATTGTTTACAGGTTATCTTTCAATAAATATCTTGACATGTTTGGCAGGTTGTTTTAAATACCGCGTATATCTTTTGATCTCTTAAGAAGAAAAATGGAATTTTGCAGGTGCATACAATATACGGCAATGTCTCGTCTGCCAATATTTTTAATTGACATGCGTTATTTATCAGACTTTAATTTGTATTGGAAACATTAATTAATGTTCACAAGTGTCATCAATTTGCATAATTTAGCGATTTTATTTATTTAGCTCAATCCACACCGAGACAACATATAAACATGAATGTTATAAAGAGGTTAGGGATAGAGGCAGTAATCCCACAAAACAGGGGCAGTAAACTAAAGCTGAAAAGTAGAATACTCTTCGTTTGAAGATCCAATTTAACACTAATGTCCAGATTACTTCTTCAGTTATTACTTTGATTTCTAATTCCAGGCACTCGGACTTCAGGGCGAGTACATGACGAAGGGGGCCGTTGCCGTTGCTGCCCGTGGAGCACATTCGCCCAGCCTTCGAGATACTGCGCGACCACATCCAGCCGCTGATGACATACGTCGAGTCAACGTGGATCGAGGGCTCCTGAGGTGTGGTCGGTCTTCGGGCAGCCCATCATAACGAATAACGATACCGAAGGTATAGTAAAATAGATAAAGATAGGCTGTTGATATGCCTTTAAACTCCAATAATCAATCAATCAATCTACATCGACATATACATCTTTCATATACCCGCAGTCTTATACATGCAGGCTTACATCGTCCAAAAAGATAATAAAATGTCTGGAAAAAAATGAAAATATGAAATTTAGCAACAATAACACATGTATAATGTTTTAATAAAGTGTTATTTTTATTCCAGGATGGCATCGCCGTCTGAACTATCGTAGTGGGACACCTCCGCCATTCTACCATCTGGTGAAGAGCCTTCACGATGAAGCCACTCTACTACCGCTGCAGGTCCGATTGGTCTCAGAGAAGAAGCTGAAGAAGCGTCAGCGGAAGGCGACCAGGTCGATGCAGGCCATGATCTTCGGGATCTGGGACGACTACACGGCAGGGCAGATATCGACGTCCCGCCTTCTGAAGAAGCTCTCAGCAGTGTAAGCGCCGACCATCTAGACACTACACCTATAGTGATACGTCTAGGCTGTTCGAAGTTTGTAATTTAATAATTTGAACACACATATAATAAATAAAACAAATGTTCTGTATATACTTGTTTAGTTCTGTTTAAAATTCCAAATGGCCAATGTTTTACTTCTTGAGTGGGTACGTTTTGACCAAAGAATGGGTACGTTTTGACTTATCGTTGGGTACGTTTTGACTTAAAATACGGGTACGTTTTGACCAAAGAATGGGTACGTTTTGACTTATAGTTGGGTACGTTTTGACTTAAAATGCGGGTACGTTTTGACTTGGGTACGTTTTGACCAGCACCCACTGAATCGAACTCACTCATTCGTGAAACGAAGATTTAGTGGTGTTAGACCTATCTAATATGGCCGCTAAATATAACAACAACCAGGTAACCGTACAAAACAAACCATTTGTTCAGTACAATTAAAGGGTAGATCTTAAGTTTAAGCTATGAATTATCATATTACTATGCCTACTCTAACGAGTGCAGAATCGAATCATAATTCAAAATCATTAATACTCGTGTTGTCAATAATCAAAATCATGAAAATTGATATCCGGAAATTATGAGAAAGTTATGAAAAGGAAAATCTTGAAAAAAAACAAATAAATAGAATATTCTGTTATACAACTTGGAAATCTATTTGAAAATCCACCTGGACAAACTCTGCACAAAGCGTGCGGATTCGTCTGAACTTGCCCTCAACGACTAAGCACAATAGAATGGCTGGTTGTGGGATCATATTTTGGCAAATTAGTACTAAAGTGACGAAGCAAAGAAAGAGCTGAAAAGTTAGTGCCCAGACGTGGAACTTGAACCCACGACCTTCCGAACACTATGTATGTATGTTCCATTAATGTCAAACCCCTTGCGGGGACCTAGACATGTTTTCCTGGGCATGCTTAGCCGACCATAGCGGTTAACCAGTACTAAGCAATGTGTGTGAGGTGCCTTGCTCAATGACACTACATACGTGGCCTGACTGAGTATTAGTGACCAGATGTGGGACTCGAACACACGACCTCCCGAACACTAGTCAGACAGCTCTACCAACTGAGCTAGCCAGGCCTATGTTCTACCAACGCTGGAATACACTACAGGGCAAGTAGTTTGCAGAAATGTTAGCTGTGTCAATCAAGAAGGAAGGAGATCTGTATGTTACGTAATAGAACTCGAAGTTGGTATTTCACTACAGGAATGGGTACGCGCTCGGTAGTAGTTCTGGGCGCTGATAAGGCTACCATATCAACGTAGACCTACTTACCAAACTACAGAGATACAGCGTGTGAGACAACCTACTAGACTGGACCTCAGACGTACCGGTACCCAGTTATCTATCTTCCTCTAATGTCGAATCCCTCGCGGGGATGAAGACATGTTGCACGTCAAAAACCTCAACGAATTTAAAAGTATGAGTAGTTAAAAGCATAATTATAAGAAAGTAATGAAAAATAAGTCATAAGTGCTTGAAGGACAACACTTCTCCAATGCTCCTGTAACCTGCGGTGTCCCAGAAACACATTTCTTGGGCCGCTGTTTGTCATAGTATACATCAACGATAATACATCATCGACTGCCTAATTTATCTTTCAAACATCTGCATAATCTGGAGAGACTACTAATTGGAGAAGAAATGGCTCATGAAGTTCAATCCGGATAAGTATGAGGTTATGCGAATCACAGAGAAGCGATCTCGTATTATATCCACGTACCGTATACACGGTACCAACCTAGAAACAGTAGATACAGCAAAATACCGTGGTGCTAACAACATCTCGACCGATCTCTCCTGCAATAAACACATAGACATTACTGCACGCAAAGCTAACAACACCCTGGCGCTAACAACATTTCGACCGATCACTCCTGCAATAAATACATAGACATTACTGCACACAAAGCCAACAACACCCTGGCGCTAACAACATCTCGGCCGATCTCTTCTACAATAAACACATAGACATTACTGCATGCAAAGCCAACAAGACCCTGGCTTTCTTGAGACGTAATTTACAAAAATTTGTCCACCAACGGTTAAGGAGATTTGTTATAAAAGTCTAGTCTGACCAATTACAGAGTATTCCTCCACTTTCCGTACACTCCTCACAACATCAACAAAATCGAACAAGTGCAACGTAGTGCGGCAATATATGTGACAGGTGACTATAGACGAACAAGCAGTGTAACAACCATGCTTAACAACCTACATGTATCCAGGGAAAGTCTACAACAAAGCCACTACAATGCTAATGTCACCATAGTGTACAGGATAGTTCATAACCTGATACCCATCCCATCCGAGCCATACCTGATTATGACCAACATCATCTTGAGAGGGTCCGCCTCCGTGTACTAGTGATTAAGGTGGTTGACTTGTATACCACTGTAACATATCATCTGATGCTCATTGATGGTCACTGGTTCGAGCCGCGCTCAGGCCATGTCTCATTTAAATGAAAAAGTTGGCAGTTTCTTACGGAGGTTTGTGCACCAAGTACTTGTTAACAACTGGAGCCGGCCTAGGAAAGGTGTTGTTAGGTAAACTGTCCCGTGTCGATAATAGCCAAAAATGGTGCTGATTAAGGCGTTAAACCCAAACAAACAATATGTCATTCGAAAATGATTGATCAGAATTAATCAAAAGCATTTGGGCAATGACCTCTCCCAAATTTGTGAAAATTAGGTCAAACATTCTTGTATTCTTATGAAAACATAGCTAAGGCCATCCTTAAACAATTGTTTGTTTTGCATAACCCAGCTAAATTCCTACTAACCAAATGTTTTTTATGAGATGTCCTGCCACTTTATTTTTATGAGTGCCACATGTTTGACAGCCATTAATTAGTTGTTGAATAAAGTACTTAGTAGTTACTAAATAACAAGTTTAATTAACACAAGCATCAGATACTGGCTATTTCTTTCCTGGTAAAATTTACTTTGCATAAAACCAAAATCTGGGAAAATCTTATTTTAAAAAATGATTTTCGACCTACCAAGCCATGTTATTGCAAACAAACAATTTTTTAAAGATGACCTCATTTGAATCAAGCGGGATATATTTCACATGCTTGTAGACGCGAGTCGCTTCAGGTGTGAAAGGCCTGGAGTTCGATCCCCGCTAGAGTCCTTACGATTGTGCCCTTAGGCAAGCAGCATTTAAATTTCACATTGCTTCTTCTCTCTCCGTCGTGGCGATGGATTCCATCAGGAATGAGGTCTCGAGAGTGATTAATTAAGTTGTAAGAACTTGTTTCACAATCGAGCCAAAATAAATTTTAAAAAGAAAAAAAAGAAAGAGACACGAGTACCGTAAATAATATGTTAGGTCAGTGATATTTGTTTTTTTATATTGCAGAATAAAAGTTTGAACACAATTCCTTCATTGGACTACAGCAACGATGATGAATTAAATGAAGATACTCGTCTTATGTACGAAAGATATTCAAACAAAATGGATGAATGTAAGAACCAGTAGAATAATGCTCCTTTCCGGAATCTTGTGATTCTGTGCATTCTTCCCGGAATCTTGTGATTCTGTGCATCTTTCCCAGAATCTTGTGATTCTGTGCATCTTTCCCAGAATCTTGTGATTCTGCGCATCCTTCCGGGAATCTTGTGATTCTGCGCATCCTTCGCAGGAATCATGTGATTCTGTGCATCCTTCCCGGAATCTTGTGATTCTGTGCATCTTTCTCGGAATCTTGTGATTCTGTACATCTTTCCCAGAATCTTGTGATTCTGTGCATTCTTCCCGGAATCTTGTGATTCTGTGCATCTTTCCCGGAATCTTGTGATTCTGTGCATCTTTCTCGGAATCTTGTGATTCTGTGCATCTTTCCCGGAATCTTGTAATTCGGTACATCTTTCCCAGAATCTTGTGATTCTGTGCATTCTTCCCGGAATCTTGTGATTCTGTGCATCTTTCCCGGAATCTTGTGATTCTGTGCATCTTTCTCGGAATCTTGTGCGTATGCGCATCTTTCCCGGAATCTTGTGATTCTGTGCATCCTTCCCGGAATCTTGTGATTCTGTGCATCTTTCCCAGAATCTTGTGATTCTGCACATCCTTCCTGGAATCTTGTGATTCTGTGCATCTTTCCCGGAATCTTGTGATTCTGTGCATCTTTCCCAGAATCTTGTGATTCTGTGGATTTGATTTTTTGTTTATATTAGTACATGTCTTCATTTTATGGTGTACAAGGGAGAAGTTTAGGGTCTTTAAGTGAGAAGTTTAAGGTATAAAAGGAAAAAGTGTGAGGTATACAAGGGAGAAGTTTAGGGTCTTTAAGTGAGAAGTTTAAGGTATAAAAGGAAAAAGTGTGAAGTATACAAGGGAGAAGTTTACGGTGTACATGTACAAGGAAATGTTTGAGGTATCCAATGGAAAAGTTTGCTGTATACAAGGGAGAAGTTTGTGCTATAAATACGGAGAAGTTTAAGATATACAAGGGAGAAGTTTATGGTATACAAGGGAGAAGTTTAATGTATACAAGGGAGAAGTTTGTGCTATACATACGGAAAAGTTTAAGGTATACAAGGGAGAAGTTTAATGTATACAAGGGAGAAGTTTGTGCTATACATACGGAAAAGTTTAAGGTATACAAGGGAGAAGTTTAAGGTATACAAGGGAGAAGTTTGAACTATACATACGGAGAAGTTTAAGGTATACAAGGGAGAAGTTTAATGTATACAAGGGAGAAGTTTGTGCTATACAAGGGAGAAGTTTGAACTATACATACGGAGAAGTTTAAGGTATACAAGGGAGAAGTTTGTGCTATACATACGGAGAAGTTTAATGTATACAAGGGAGAAGTTTGTGCCTTACATACGGAGAAGTTTAAGGTATACAAGGGAGAAGTTTATGGTATACAAGGGAGAAGTTTGTGCTATACATACGGAGAAGTTTAAGGTATACAAGGGAGAAGTTTATGGTATACAAGGGAGAAGTTTGTGCTATACATACGGAGAAGTTTAAGGTATACAAGGGAGAAGTTTATGGTATACAAGGGAGAAGTTTGTGCTATAACGGAGAAGTTTAAGGTATACAAGGGAGAAGTTTGTGCTATACATACGGAAAAGTTTAAGGTATACAAGGGAGAAGTTTGTGCTATACATACGGAGAAGTTTGTGCTATACATACGGAGAAGTTTATGCTATACATACGGAGAAGTTTGTGCTATACATACGGAGAAGTTTGTGCTATACATACGGAGAAGTTTGTGCTATACATACGGAGAAGTTTGTGCTATACATACGGAGAAGTTTGTGCTATACATACGGAGAAGTTTGTGCTATACATACGGAGAAGTTTGTGCTATACATACGGAGAAGTTTGTGCTATACATACGGAGAAGTTTGTGCTATACATACGGAGAAGTTTGTGCTATACATACGGAGAAGTTTATGCTATACATACGGAGAAGTTTGTGCTATACATACGGAGAAGTTTAAGGTATACAAGGGAGAAGTTTATGGTATACAAGGGAGAAGTTTAAAGTATACAAGGGAGAAGTTTGTGCTATACATACGGAGAAGATTAATGTATACAAGGGAGAAGTTTGAGGTATACAAGGGAGAAGTAGTTTGAAGTATACAAGGGAGAAGTTTGAAGTATACAAGGGAGACGTTTGAACTATACATACAGGGAAGTTTAAGGTATACAAGGGAGAAGTTTAAGGTATACAAGGGAACAGTTTAAGGGGGCCTCTGTGGCTGAGTGGTTACGGTCGTTGACTTCAAATCACTTGCCCTAACTGCTGTAAGTACGAATCCCACTGAGGGTGTCGAATTATTTCATGTGAGAAAATGATCCAGCTTGCTTGCTTGCGGTCGGTTGTTCTACCCAGGTGTCTGTGTCTGCAATAGAGTCACCATATAGCCTACACTGTTGGTGCAAACCCCCACCCCAGTCCCCCCCCAATAGAGTCACCATATAGCCTACACTGTTGGTGCAAACCCCCACCCCAGTCCCCCCCAATAGAGTCACCATATAGCCTACACTGTTGGTGCAAACCCCCACCCCAGTCCCCCCCAATAGAGTCACCATATAGCCTACACTGTTGGTGCAAACCCCCACCCCAGTCCCCCCCCAATAGAGTCACCATATAGCCTACACTGTTGGTGCAAACCCCCACCCCAGTCCCCCCCAATAGAGTCACCATATAGCCTACACTGTTGGTGCAAACCCCCACCCCAGTCCCCCCCAATAGAGTCACCATATAGCCTACACTGTTGGTGCAAACCCCCACCCCAGTCCCCCCCAATAGAGTCACCATATAGCCTACACTGTTGGTGCAAACCCCCACCCCAGTCCCCCCCAATAAAATCGATAGAATATATTGTAATGCGAGTTATTTGTAATAAAATAATATTTGTATATTTATATTGATGTAAAGCTGACAGCACTCCCAGGCAGGAGGTTAAGGAGCGTAAACCACGAGGTACACCATGTGCACACAATCTGTTGTCAACCAAAATAAATGTTTACATATTGTTACTGTAACATGTATCTTTATTTTAACCCTTGCATGTTGGGTAAATAAAATCACATTTGCAAATAACATAGGTCCAGATCATGTTGTTTGCTATTCAGCCAAGGGGTTTAGCTCCGCTATCCAAATAGCAAACAGCATAGAGCCTGACCTGACTGAATGTGCCGTCTGATCTGTTGCCGTCTGATCTGGCTCTATGCTTTTGCAAAAGTGATTTTATCTGCCGCTAGTGTGCAAAGGATTAAGCTCACCTGAACTGAAGGCTTTCCGTTTAGTTTTGCTCATCTGTCTGAGTCTGTCGATTTTCTGTTCCTCCTCCAATTAATTTTGTCGAGAATAATTGCTGATTTTGTGCATCCACACAGACTAATGGTACTTATGTTCAGCAGGGTTCATTCTAGGTCAGAATTTTTGGGAGAAGTGAGAAAGCGCGTGATCGTTTCCTTAAATGGTGTTCTTTAATATACTTCTGCAAAATAGGGTTAAAATGCACAGTACAACCATTAAATACAACATTTGAATAGAAGGAGTGCTTTATAATGGGCCAGTGTATACTAGACAAAATTTTGTTTGAAAATCGTAAAAACCAAAAAATAGTTTTTTTTGTTTGTTTTTTAGGGAGAAATGGGGCCCCCAGAGGGCGAAGTCAGGGTCCCTAGGGCGACAATCGCCCTCTAAACTGATCCCTGGTTCAGGGGCGTAGCTTGGACTTGATCTAGGTGTATGCACCATTAGGATAGGGGGTATATTTTGAAAGTTTATATAACCTCAGCTGCATTTTAACCTTTAGCACGCTGTAGGCGAAATGTAGCCTGGGTTCCAGTCCTTCTGGTAAAATGACAACGTTGATATTATCAGAAACTCGATACGGCCCAATTAATGATCTTGGTATTAAAATATATTTATATGACTGACCAGGTAAAATATATCAACGTCTGTTCCCAGGCTAGGTGAGATGAGCAGATAACAAATGTTTAGTATTGTTCTAGAAAGTAGGGCTTGACATTTCATTCAAATCGCCCTGATGCATACAGCATGCTAAAGGTTGTAACATGTTTTGACGGGAAATGCATGTAAGGGACGTATTTGTGCAGTTCTGAAAATCTTCTCTCATCAATTAAAATGTTTTGAAATACCATTTTATTTTCATATTCACTGCACATCATACCCCCCCCCCCCTCACCCGTTTTTATTGAATTTTAATTTCAAATTTTTAAGAAAATGTGTAGGCCACAACGGTACAACCTGATTGCAACTGCCATGATACATGAAGGACATTTGAAGAACGATCCGAGTCAAATAAAAGCATATTTTCCATGTGTGTGTTTTACGTTTATTTATCTTCGCTACCAGTTGCCCATATGAGCGACGCCTCCTGAAGAGATTAGTCATTTTAGATGTTTGGAGGATACAGAGACCCATTCCAGAGTCTCCTCTGGTTCGTTTACGTACACAGTGTACAGCACCGACACGAGACCTCGGTTTAACATCCCATCTGAAAAACTGTTAATTGTATTAGGGTCAGACGGGGGGGGATCGAACCTGCGATCCCTGGATTACCAGTCCAACGTGTTAACGACTAGACTACAGATCCGTCTGTCCCACAATATTTCATGATTACATGTAAATGATATTGGAAGGAATTCCCTGAGTATTTATAGAATGTGTCAGTTTGATGCTCAATGATGAATCAGGACTGCACTTCTACGGGTCAAGGTCACACTGGGGGTTAAATATAGGAGAGGACAACTGTAAACTGTATAGCTTTCTGTCCAATTCCTTATTTCAATTATTGTAAATAATCATATACATGTTTAAACCAAATATAGTCACATTTTAGTTTAGTAATTACTTGCCAAGAACTGGAAGGAATTTGATCAAACTTCACACAAGTGTTTGATACAATGAAATGATTTACCATTTGATGTGAACCTGAAAGGTCAAGGCCACATAGTTTTTCAGTAATACACGTACCTCACTAACTAACTCACTAATATAAAGTTAGAGGAGAAGAATTATATAAGACTCTGTCTTCCATTCTAATCCTGATTCTGTATTCTAATTATGCGTGGTGTATGCATTGTTCAATATGTATTATATTGGGAAATAAAATATGTTTAAACTAATATAAAGTTTTTGGAGAGAATTGTAGAACTTAGTCAAACTTGGAAAAATGTGCAGCTCAATGAGATAACATGTTTAAAAGTTCAAGGTCACACTTATTCAAGGGTCAAATCTTGTTTAGATAGTTTAGAAAAGTGTTCTTTCAGGTGAGCAAACCAGGCCCAGTTTATAACATGTTTAAAAGTTCAAGGTCACACTTATTCAAGGGTCAAATCTTGTTTAGATAGTTTAGAAAAGTGTTCTTTCAGGTGAGCAAACCAGGCCCAGTTTATAACATGTTTAAAAGTTCAAGGTCACACTTATTCAAGGGTCAAATCTTGTTTAGATAGTTTAGAAAAGTATTCTTTCAGGTGAGCAAACCAGGCCCAGTTTATAACATGTTTAAAAGTTCAAGGTCACACTTATTCAAGGGTCAGATCTTGTTTAGATTGTTTAGAAAAGTATTCTTTCAGGTGAGCAAACCAGGCCCAGTTTATAACATGTTTAAAAGTTCAAGGTCACACTTATTCAAGGGTCAAATCTTGTTTAGATAGTTTAGAAAAGCGTTCTTTCAGGTGAGCAAACCAGGCCCAGTTTAGTTATATGTTTGTATTTATATATATGTGATGCATGTACTGATTTGAGTTTCTGTGATTTTTTAGTTTTTGTTGAATGTATATTACGCCTTGCGTTTCTATGTGTGATGCACTTATTTCAATTGTGGCCAATTTGCTGTTCATTGTGTCACCATAGCACAGTTGATACGATTGGTGGCTTCAAATCTACTCTCAAGTCATGATATGACATCTCAAGGTTCCCTCTGTCTGAATTGTTGTCTGCGCCACTTCTGTCACCAATTGAAAAAATGTATTTGACAAAACATGTGCCCCCCCAAAAAAAGTAATCAACTAAAATCAATTAAACCAGCACATACCTAATAAGTTGGAATGGGTGGGGTAAGAGATGGAACATGATTGAGGAATTAATTGTTTATTTTGGCTTAACCCGTAAAATGCTGAATACATTGGTAGGAATGTGATGTGTAAACAGCATAAATCCCGCCGCGTCTGGTCAGGATATATGTCATTTGCTATTCAGCTAAGTGGTTTAGCTCCACTATCCAAATAGATTCTAGTTGACTGTCGATATTGAAACATTTAACCCATTTCATTCTGGATATATTTAAAGGCTTTTGCAAACAACATAGATCCAGATCAGCCGCAGCGTGACGCTGCGTGCTGATCAGGATCTATGTTGTTTGCTGCATAGCCAAGTGTCTTAGCAAGATCATCTGAATAGAAAACAGCATATAGCCTGATCAGACGGCATGTTCCGTGGCGGTTGATCTGGCTCTATGATCTTTGCAGATACCGTTTGAACGGTATCCAGAATGAAATGGGTTAATTATGCCAACCTGTCCCCAGTGTCATGCATTGAAAAATCCCTTCATCAGCTTTATATTTACCCACCTCATTGTGATGATGTTGCTTCAGTTTTGTTTGCATGTGTATTTGCTATATTTTATTCACTGTGTTTGTTTGTCTCCTCTTTCAGTGGAGTTTGATGGTAAGTTCACGTGTTTATGTGGCTCACTCAGTTATTTTGCCAACTTGTGAAGCTTCGCTTACATTTACTTAACATTGAACGACGTTGTTTATTTCTTAGCTGACAATGTTAAGCATCGAAGACTGTTACATACTTCAGTTTAATTGGTTGTTTAATGAGAGACATTATTGGGGTTTTCGATTACCTCCCTTGACAGATAAAGTCTGATTTATCCCTTAATATGTATTGGTCCTTTTAGTTGAAAGCCTTTGTTTGTATTGGTGTTCCCTAACCATATGTTGCGGTATGATAAATGTGATTTTATCAAAAGCATGTTAATTAATTTATAATCAATTTCTACAGTAAAGTATCCATTGGATATGCTGTAGGATATCTGTCGAGATTTAGTAATTTAATAATTATAAGATAAGAAAACTAATGAAAACAGATAGCATGTGGTGGAAAGGAAACAACGATAAAATCAGAGGAAGCCAATTAAGAGGACCAATAAGTATTCAGTTGGCAGTTTCTTACAGAGGTTGGTGCACCCAAGTACTGGTTAACCGCTGGAGCCTGCCCAGGAAAGGTGTTGTTAGGTAAACTGCCCGCCGGCGATATAGCCCAAAATGGTGCTGATGCAGGCGTAAAACCCGAAATATAACATAACATATTCATAAGTATTCAAGGTTAGTTTGATTAGTTGTCTTTGGAACAAATTATTTAGGCCTAGATAGCAAAGTTTCATGGATTTATACCTTGATAAATCAACTAACTTCACTCACAGTTTCTGAAAAATTCCAACTAAAATTTATTTCAACAAAGCATTCCAACATGACAATAGTTTGTCTCGTATACATATCCAGGGAACCTCCGTTTTTGCGTCCATATATAAGTAAATTTCTTTATATCATCTTAACCCTAAGAAAATGTTATACATGTGACCTATATTTGTTCAGCTGGTCATATTTGGAGGTCAAAATCGCCATTTTGTTATCTTTCCCATAGGCTGTATTTTATTTACAAAATGACGCGCTGTCACATCACATGACCGCCGGAGAAACTTGACTCATGGATTTTAACATCGCGTCATTATGAATTAACATAGATGGGAAATAATAACAAAATTGGAAACGGTTGCCTATATTATTATTTTGTGCTTATTTATTTTAGCTCGATTGCGAAACAAGTTCTTGCAACTTATATTAATCGCTCTCGAGACCTCGTTCCTGACCAGTTCTGTACATCCAAAAATATAAAGTTGTATTTCCTGCATAAAGTAATTATCATTTCGATATATTATATAATATATGCATTAACCCATTCAACACCAAGTAACTGACATGGACTGGTGCACCCATTCAACACCAAGTAACTGACATGGACTGGTGCACCCATTCAACACCAAGTAACTGACATGGACTGGTGCACCCATTCAACACCAGGTAACTGACATGGACTGGTGCACCCATTCAACACCAAGTAACTGACATGGACTGGTGCACCCATTCAACACCAAGTAACTGACATGGACGGTGCACCCATTCAACACCAAGTACTGACATGGACTGGTGCACCCATTCAACACCAAGTAACTGACATGACTGGTGCACCATTCAACCCAAGTAACTGACATGGACTGGTGCACCCATTCAACACCAGTAACTGAATGGACTGGTGCATTCAACACCAGTAACTGACATGGACTGGTGCACCCATTCAACACAAGTAACTGACATGGACTGGTGCACCCATTCAACACCAAGTAACTGACATGGACTGGTGCACCCATTCAACACCAAGTAACTGACATGGACTGGTGCACCCATTCAACACCAAGTAACTGACATGGACTGGTGCACCCATTCAACACCAAGTAACTGACATGGACTGGTGCATGATATTTTCAGACCAATAAATTACTGTAATAAGAAAATTACATTTGGACCAGTTCATTTATCAAAATGGCTCGTCACGAGCCGGCTCATCTGGATCTACACTTTTTGTAAGCCTATTGAGAGGCCTGTGGTGTTGAAAGGGTTAATAAACATGTATACTAGAGTAGCTCATGGTGGTTGAGTATGCACTTTATTGTACAGACCTAAACTCTTCAGGAATCCACTAATTGAAGGTCTAGGAACAATATTTGGTTGGTAACACATTTGCCACCGACGGCGAAATAGCTGAATTGGCCACACCCTTTTTTGGGCCACGCCCCCTTAACGCCGTGACTGTATCTACAGAACCGTTGGACCTAGGAGGTTGCCCGTCCAAAACATCCATCGATCTCTCCCTACTGGAATGGTTTGGTGTAGAAGAACTGTCACCACAGATAACAAGCAATGCTGAAAAGTTCCTTGTGTCTGGATTAAAGAAGACCGACTGTTCCACTTTCGATGAATATCGATGGGAGCAGTACCACAACTCCAAGAAAGAACTGGACTTCAACCAGCTTGTGTGCTGTTCATCAACGCTACGAGAACACATAAAGCGAGCATATATTCAGTGTAAGATGTGGTTGCAAGCCCCAACTGCTGCCGTCACCAAACCAGATCCACTCCAGTATGGGTATGAAGCAACGGACGTTGGCATAACACCAGTGATACTGCCAGTATCGTGCAGGCCCGATGACCTGCCTCCTCCATGCAAATGCCCAAGAGCATGTATGAGTACCAAAAAGTGCACTTGCAGAGACAGGAACATTAAATGTGTGACATTTTGTGGCTGTAGTAAAGGCGAAAAGTGTAGAAATCCAAATAATTAAATTCCAAAATAGGAAGATGCAAAATATATATGCAAAATAAAATATATATGCAAAATAAAATATATATGCAAAATAAAATATATATGCAAAATAAAATATATATGCAAAATAAAAGGTATAATAGGTTATGATAAAGTGTCATATAATGTTGTGGCCTTGGTGGTATCATACAATTGTAGTTCGTAACATGTTGAAAATCGGTTTTTGGCAATTATCTCAAAAACCATTGACTTTTGGATATGAAAATGTATTGTGACCCCCATAATGTGGCCATTGCGCAAATTTTGAGTGGTCGGGCAACCTCCTAGGTCCAACGGTTCTGTAGATACAGTCACGGCGTTAAGTGGGCATGGCCCAAAAAGGGGTGTGGCCATTTCAGCTATTTCGCCGTCGGTGGCAAATGTGTTACCAACCAAATATTGTTCCTAGACCTTCAATTAGTTGATTCCTGAAGAGTTTAGGTCTGTACAATAAAGTGCATACTCAACCACCATGAGCTACTAGAGTAGTACCGGTTTGTATAAATTATATTTTGCCTTCTTAGTCGAAACCCCTCTAAGCCAGAACCCCTCTAATCCTGTAAGCCTTACCTCCCCTAATCCGCAACCCCTCTTTTCTGGAATTCTCTCGAAAGCTAACAATTACCTTGGTTAGGTATTTTCCCCTTCTTTGTTCAATGTAATATTAACCCTTAACCTGCCAAATAAATTGAACAGAATGTGCAAACAACATAAATGCAGATTAATCACAGTGTAACACCTCTCATCTGATCAAGATCTATGTTGTTTGATATTCAGACAAGTGATTTAGCTCCACTATCCGAATACATATAGCAAACAGCATAGAGCCTGATCAGACTCTGTGCCATCTGATCTGGTTCTATACTGTTTGCAAATGTGACTTTTGTTGTGATTGGCAGGTTAAGGGTTAAAATACCTGTAAACCTGATTGAACCCCTCCATATCTAGATACATTTTTTGACAAATGTTTTGCAGTTTCAACCAGCAAAGTGAACAGCCACTTGTCTGAATAATTTCATATCAAATACAAAATTGACAATTTCTTTTAAGTTAACCAATCGACTTTCAGCTTTCTTTTAAGTTAACCAATCAACTTTCAGCTTTCTTTTAAGTTAACCAATCTACTTTCAATTTCATATCAAATACAAAACTGACAATTTCTTTTTAAGTTAACCAATCGACTTTCAGCTTTCTTTTAAGTTAACCAATCAACTTTCAGCTTTCTTTTAAGTTAACCAATCGACTCAGCTTTCTTTTAAGTTAACCAATCGACTTTCAGCTTTCTTTTAAGTTAACCAATCGACTTTCAGCTTTCTTTTAAGTTAACCAATCGACTTTCAGCTTTCTTTTAAGTTAACCAATCGACTTTCAGCTTTCTTTTAAGTTAACCAATCAACTTTCAGCTTTCTTTTAAGCAGTTAATTCATAAAATGAATCGGGATCTTTTCATTCACAGACAAAATCTATTTGTATGTCGTCCTCATTCTGGTCCTCGCAGAGTTGCATTCTGGGTTGAACTGTTGATTTACGAGAAATTTCTCATACTATGCCTATCGTTTATTCTAGAGTGGAAAAAAGGACAGGGTGGGTTTTTCTCAGAAAATGGGCAGGTTGGGTCAGAAAAGGGGCAGGTTGGGTCAGAAAATGGGCAGGGTAGGTCAGAAAAGGGGCAGAGTGCATTTTGAGCCGCCAATGAGATACAGGAGGGGTTATTTTGGGGTTAGCCCCTAGAAAACTTTACTAAGTTACGGTGATTGATCAAAGAGGCAGTAAGGCAGTACATATTGGTGAAATGGGCGGACGAGTTCCAAGTTGTGTCTGCCAGCCCGCCCGCCCGAAGGCACCTGTTGAGTCAATCTTACATAAAAAAATATTTTTGTTGTTTTTAAAGGCAAGAGGGCGGGATCTAATGGGCAAAACGACTGGGCTAATAATGGCCGGGTGGTGCGCTGTGCCTTCCCATTCCACTCTAGAAAAACCTAATGACAAATCCCCCAAACTATTCCTCTGGACCGGCAGCTGTTGGGTTTAGAAGGGTTTCACTGTATTATATCCCGTTACCTATTAACAATTACACGTTGTACATGTATGTATGTATGTATGATGCTGTTACATATATTTGCATATAATATTTAATAGAGTGTTACATATATTTGCATATAATATTTAATAGAGTGTTATATATATTTGCATATAATATTTAATAGAGTGTTACATATATTTTTATACTAACACTGACCGCTGAAGATTGCTTTATAAAAATCCAATTACGCTGTGTGTATCCCAGGCATCCAGGTATGATAGCAGGTAATTTAGATTGTGTGTTTCCTAGCGAACCCAGGGATCACAGGTTCGATCCCCCTTCCCACATAGGTTCAAGGTCTTAGCAAAAACATTCACCCACATAGGTTCATGGTCTTAGCAAAACATTCACCCACATAGGTTCAAGGTCTTAGCAAAAACATTCAACCACATAGGTTCAAGGTCTTAGCAAAAACATTCAACCACATAGGTTCAAGGTCTTAGCAAAAACATTCAATCACATAAGTTCAAGGTCTTAGCAAAAACATTCAACCACATAGGTTCAAGGTCTTAGCAAAAACATTCAATCACATAAGTTCAAGGTCTTAGCAAAAACATTCAACCACATAGGTTCACGGTCTTAGTAAAACATTCAACCACATAGGTTCAAGGTCTTAGCAAAACATTCACCCACATAGGTTCACGTTCTTAGTAAAACATTCACCCACATAGGTTCATGGTCTTAGCAAAAACATTCAACCACATAAGTTCAAGGTCACACTGACAGGTCAAAAGTCATGTGCAAAATATAATTGTGTTATCTCCATATCAATTTGAAATAACTTGTTAAATGTTTACCTTAGCGGAACGGTGAAGTGAGGTATGACTTTCAACGTTTGAACAGTATTAAGTTCACATTTCTCATCAGATTACAAGTCGTGTACTCTTAAAAAATGCAAACAATTTGTCAAAGTTGTTCTTCTTACCAGGTAAATATTATTTATTTATTTAGTCGTTTTCATTGATTTAAATTAAGATTTTTCAGTAGCAGAGTGCTTGTAGTATTAACTGATCATCTATAGTTTGTACAACGTCTAATTACGAAGATATAAACAATTTAAAATATGATAACATGGCGGGGCATAGAGGCAAGCATTTTTGAAGTTTGTAACGTCAATTAACCACTTTATTTGATTCATTTATCAAATGATTTAGACGGATCTGTAGTCCAGTGGTAACACGCTGGACTGGTAATCCAGGGATCGCAGGTTTGATCCCCCGTCTGACCCTAATAAAATTAACAGTCAGGTGGGACTTTAAGCCGAGGTCTTGTGTCGGTGCTGTACACTGTGCACGTAAAAGAACCAGAGGGGACTCTGGAATGGGTCTCTGTTTGTATCATTGCACTATCCTCCAAAAATCTAAAATGACTAATCTCTTCAGGAGGCGTCGCTCATATGGGCAACCGGTAGCGACGATAAATAAACGTAAAACGCACACAGCATAGTTAGGATTTGGAAAAAAAGTTACAAGTGGAATAACAACATTTTATTTCACTGATAAATTTTAAAATGTCATTGGAAAGCATAAAATAATATACAAAATATGTTGACATTACATAATTATATACATGTATGTAAACAAACTGAAAACATAATTATATACATGTATGTAAACAAACTGAAAACATAATTATATACATGTATGTAAACAAACTGAAAACATAATTATATACATGTATGTAAACAAACTGAAAACATAATTATATACATAATTATATACATGTATGTAAACAAACTGAAAACATAATTATATACATGTATGTAAACAAACTGAAAACATAATTATATACATAATTATATACATGTATGTAAACAAACTGAAAACATAATTATATACATGTATGTAAACAAACTGAAAACATAATTATATACATGTATGTAAACAAACTGAAAACATAATTATATACATGTATGTAAACAAACTGAAAACATAATTATATACATGTATGTAAACAAACTGAAACATAATTATATACATAATTATATACATGTATGTAAACAAACTGAAAACATAATTATATACATGTATGTAAACAAACTGAAAACATAATTATATACATGTATGTAAACAAACTGAAAACATAATTATATACATAATTATATACATGTATGTAAACAAACTGAAAACATAATTATATACATGTATGTAAACAAACTGAAAACATAATTATATACATGTATGTAAACAAACTGAAAACATAATTATATACATGTATGTTAACAAGCTGAATAACCATGCCGGAAACAATACATGTATCCTGAATAATGAGTTACGATAGTTACAGGTATACATACCATTTGAGTTCTTGCCTTATCAACCTGAGAATTTTTTTTTTTATTTATCCAACTTATATTATAGCTCTAACTAACAGTACATGCGTTACAATGTGTACATGTTTAGATTAGAATATAAAAAAAAGTTTATAAGAAATCCTGTACTTCTGGGGCCTTGCTAACTGTTATAGAAAATGTTACTAACCGTTATTGAAAATGTTACATTCAAGTTTGAGATTAGAAAAATGCTGTTTAGTTTATACAAATTTATTTGAGCTCGATTGAAATGCTGTTTACTGATGGAAAATAATTGTTCTAACTAGTTTGGAAGAATTTGTTTATTTTTTTGTTCAATATATTTTATTGGTTTTTTCCCCCATACATTACAATTGTACATACAATGAAATACGTGGAAAACAATCAGAAATTAAATTAGAATTAATTATTATTGTTGTATACGATTTAATCTGCTAGGGAAAAAAGCAAATGTGTTGCAGCTATTTGTACTTGGAATGTATATTTTTGGTTTTGTGCGACTGTAATAATTACCACTTCAGAATGTCCAAAATGCTGACTTGAAGGTGACCGTTTTGACAAGTTCAAATTTAAATACTGGGTATTTTCCCAGCCATAAGTCCACCTTTTTCTAATGTGTTTTGACTTTTAAAAAAAAAATTATTTTAAAACACACATTGTGATCTTTGCTAATAAACTGTGAACCTGTATTCAGGAAAGGCTAACAGGTAGTAATTTAATGGATACATGATACAGGTCTACCATAACATTCTTATTAAAATATTTACCCGTTGTAACCACTGGCACAAGACACAATTTTATATTTTGTTGCCCTATGGTCATATAGTAAATAATGTGTAGTCATATAGTAAGTAATGTGTAGTCATATAGTAAATAATGTATAGTCATATAGTAAGTAATGTGTAGTCATATAGTAAGTAATGTGTAGTCATATAGTAAATAATGTATAGTCATATAGTAAGTAATGTGTAGTCATATAGTAAGTAATGTATAGTCATATAGTAAGTAATGTGTAGTCATATAGTAAGTAATGTGTAGTCATATAGTAAGTAATGTGTAGTCATATAGTAAATTATGTATAGTCATATAGTAAGTAATGTGTAGTCATATAGTAAGTAATGTATAGTCATATAGTAAGTAATGTGTAGTCATATAGTACGTAATGTATGGTCATATAGTAAGTAATGTATAGTCAATAGTAAGTAATGTGTAGTCATATAGTAAGTAATGTATAGTCATATAGTAAGTAATGTATATCATATAGTAAGTAAGTAACAAACAAAAAATAGTCATATAGTAAGTAATGGTAGTCATATAGTAAGTAATGTAGTCATATAGTAATAATGTATAGTCATATAGTAAGTAAGTATAGTCATATAGTAAGAATGTGTAGTCATATAGTAAGTAATGTGTATCATATAGTAAGTAATGTATAGTCATATAGTAAGTAATGTGTAGTCATATAGTAAGTAATTGTATCATAAGTAAATAATGTATAGTCATATAGTAAATAATGTATAGTCATATAGTAAGTAATGTGTAGTCATATAGTAAGTAATGTATGGTCATATAGTAAGTAATGTATAGTCATATAGTAAGTAATGTATAGTCATATAGTAAGTAATGTATAGTCATATAGTAAGTAATGTATAGTCATATAGTAAGTAATGTGTAGTCATATAGTAAGTAATGTATAGTCATATAGTAAGTAATGTATAGTCATATAGTAAGTAATGTATAGTCATATAGTAAGTAATGTGTAGTCATATAGTAAGTAATGTGTAGTCATATAGTAAGTAATGTATAGTCATATAGTAAGTAATGTATAGTCATATAGTAAATAATGTGTAGTCATATAGTAAATAATGTGTAGTCATATAGTAAATAATGTATAGTCATATAGTAAATAATGTTATACATACTATATGACCATAGAGCAAAATAATAAAATTGTGTCTTGTGCCTGTGGTTGGAACGTTGTATCAGTACACAATTATTTACTTTACAAAACATAGAGAAAGCTGATCCACTAACGTCATAAATTATGGTTGTGCATCGGTGCATTTTTTATGATTTGTAATGTATAAAGTCAACCAGATATCTCAAATTGGGTCCAGTTTCATTTTAAAAAAATGACCTAAAAAAGTCAATGTCATAACAAATGTCATAAGTTCCCAAAGTACCGATAAGTTGACTTACGTAAGGATCCAGATAACAACCAGCTTTTTTGAGCCAAAGTTTGATCCTCGACTTATGGCCGAGATGGACTTATGGCCGGAATATACAGTAGTAAATCATCTGTCTTAAACATGTCCTCAGGCTTAGCATAGTGTATGATGATACATAAACATAGACAAGTTGGATATTTTGGTGGAATATGAATCAAGGTTCTGTTCTTACTCGTGAACATTTTCTATAGTAAATAAACTTATGTCTTATAAGAATGCAGGCTATTCTCACGATGAACTTCATATACTTGTCTTTACTACATCCGCTATTACAGGTATGCATTTCATAAATTTTGTAATTTTTCTTCATTGAAGTTATATTTGGTATACATTGTATTTACCTTAAAGTGACATTACATCGGTGAAAACGCAAATATCTGCAGAATGTATTTTCCTATTACGGGTATATGGTATAATTTTTTCCCCAAATATTTGCCTCAAACGTATTTCAACAAATAAACAAATGTCGTATACACGGTTTGTTGACATAACAAAATAATGTAAATAGGGTCGACATTCATGCGTAATACAATACGTGTATCCTGAATAACACTATGTATCGTACAGATTTACCGTTATATCTCACATTTGTGCCTATGCATATTTATTTGTAGACCATTCTTAGTTAAATCATCACTAAACGAAATATCGCGCTTTTAGTATTGACTCCAATGACAAACAAACGTCATTTCAGGATTGTGGATGACCGTTATTTGAAATCCTACTTTCACTTTTGAAGTTTGTAGACCACAAAAACTGTTTCAATTCAATGTTAGTGTTCCCATATATTGAGAAGAATTTGTAGTAGCAACATTCAAGGTCAGAATTTTTGGGAGAAGTGAGAATCGCATGATCGCTTCCTTAAATGGAGTTCTTTAATATACTTCTGCAAAATAGGGTTAAAATGCACAGTACAACCATTAAATACAACATTTGAATAGAAGGAGTGCTTTATTATGGGCCAGTGTATCTTACTAGACAACATTTTGTTTGAAAATCGTAAGAGGGCGAAGTCAGGGTCCCTAGGGCAACAATTTCGCCCACATCGCCCTCTAAACTGATCCCTGTAGCAATGCATTGATATGTGAAAAAAAAAGCATTTTATTTGCTTTTTACGATGTAATGTCGCTTTAACGAAATCAAAAATAACCGTAATGTCATGTAAATTTGTTTAAGTAAAATCCTACAAATATTAACTCCCTTTCAGTGGTGGATCTAAAGGGTTAAGCCCCTTTCAGCTGTCAATATTAATTGTTCCCCCTTAATATAGAAAATTTCTCACTACCCAGTTCTGCTTCAGACCAAAATGATTTCAACCCCATCCCCTTGGAAATTCGTATTCATGTGCTTTGGTTTGTTTGCCAGTTGCAAGTATATCTGACAGAACTATAGTGTGTTTCTCCGTGTTTACACAAAAAGAAACTCGTACAAGTTTGTAAGAGCTTTGGTTGTCGCAGAATCAATGTGTACAAGTTCGTAGGGGTTCGTTTGTCACAAAATAAATGTGTACAAGTTCATAGGGGTTCGTTTGTCACAAAATAAATGTGTACAAGTTCATAGGGGTTTGGTTGTCACAAAATAAATATGTACAAGTTCATAGGGGTTCGTTTGTCACAAAATAAATGTCTACACGTTCATAGGGGTTCGGTTGTCACAAAATAAAGGATTTGCACAAAACGAAACATCATGCCATGTACAAGTTTGTACGAGTCCTGTTTGCACAAACATAAACTTGTATATAATGATAGGAGTCTAGCTAGTTGGTGTAATATTTAAACATGTACACATTTGATATGAGTTTCGTTTTGCACAAAAACAAACTTGTTCATGTTTGATAGCAGTTCAGCTGCACAAAATTAAAGAAGATGTGTGCAAACAAAAGCTTGTACTAGTTTTATGACCATGATAAGGAGTATATAACGTATGATTTCAGCTTCAATGGATGTGTGCATTTTCATGCGTGACAGAACTGGAATTCACATGCAGCTAGAAGAAGGTCACCAGGCGGAGGCGGAGGATTTATTTGACATTGTCTTGCAGGATCAGGGGCTGCCGGCGGAATGTGAAGATGTGTTTGCATTATGGCTCGTTTCGCCGTTATTAGGTAATGCTTCCTGTCAGGGTGTAATAGGGGGCTTGAGGGGAATATTCTCTCTGTGTTATGTCTGTGTTCTCCCTATTTACTAGAATTTAAATGCTTTGCCTACTGGCACAATCGTAACGGCTCCAGCGGGGCTCGAATTCGGGACCTTTCACACCTGAGCTATCACGACTTCCATGATGTGTGAAAATATGATAGTTTGACATGAACACAAACTATATCCACACATCGGTTGAAAACATGACAGTTTGACACAAACTATAGCCACGCATCACTTGAAAACATGACAGTTTGACACAAACTATAGCCACACATCACTTGAAAACATGACAGTTTGACACAAACTATAGCCACACATCACTTGAAAACATGACAGTTTGACACAAACTATAGCCACACATCACTTGAAAACATGACAGTTTGACACAAACTATATCCACACATCGCTAGAAAACATGACAGTTTGACACAAGCTATAGCCACACATCACTTGAAAACATGACAGTTTGACACAAACTATATCCACACATCGCTTGAAAACATGACGGTTTGACATGAACACAAACTATATTCACACATTGCTTGAAAACATTACAGTTTGACACAAGCTATAGCCACACATCACTTGAAAACATGACAGTTTGACACAAACTATATCCACACATCGCTTGAAAACATGACGGTTTGACATGAACACAAACTATATTCACACATTGCTTGAAAACATGACAGTTTGACACAAGCTATAGCCACACATCACTTGAAAACATGACAGTTTGACAAAAACTATAGCCACACATCACTTGAAAACATGACAGTTTGACACAAACTATATCCACACATCGCTTGAAAACATGACGGTTTGACATGAACACAAACTATATTCACACATTGCTTGAAAACATTACAGTTTGACACGAACACAAACTATAGCCCCACATTGCTTGAAAACATGACGGTTTGACATGAACACAAGCTATATCCACACATCGCTTGAAAACATGACAATTTGACATGAACACAAACTATATTCACACATTGCTTGAAAACATTACAGTTTGACACGAACACAAACTATAGCCCCACATTGCTTGAAAACATGACAGTTTGACATGAACACAAGCTATATCCACACATCGCTTGAAAACATGACACACATGACAGTTTGACATGAACACAAGCACTCCACATAGAATGATTTTGTTTCAGAGTTGAGATTGAAGAAGAAACATAAACCATTCTTCATGGCACAGCAGTGGGATGAGCTCTGCTCCAAGTACAGCGACGCAAAGTCTGAGGATATACATGACGGTAATCTCTTATTCAAAATCTTGCAATTATGCAAATATTGAAATATGCAAATATATATCTCCGTTAACCTTCGTCCACAGCAGTCTTCATATTGTTGCACAAAATCTCAGAAAGTACAGTCTATATCTGTTATGTCGAATTCCGTTGGACCGAACAAAATAGTTCGACATAACCGAAGTTTGGCTTAACGAAATTCTATATAAACGGAGCCAGTTATATGTAAAATGATAGTGTCTGAAACGGGACTTTGATCCGACTACGAGATAACTGGAGAATTCGACATAACCGACCTTGACATAATGGATGTAGACTGTATAACTATATGTCAACAAGTATACATGGCTCTGAATTTTGTCTGTATACGCAAATAAGGAATTTACCGTGTTTAAATCAAAAGAGGTCATTTTACTAGCATTTTGTAGTTTTATGACGTCATTTATGCACTTTTAATACCAACTAGTTTTGCAACTTTTTAAATATTTTCGTCTTGTTAGAATCGAAATAATATTTGAATTTGCGATATTTAATGTCGAATAAAACATGGTTTGTCGTTCTGAGTGCCAGAATTAACCACTTAGATCTACGGCCTGCCTGGTTAATTCCTACACGTCAGAACTCCAAACCATGTTTTATTTGCTATTAAATAACTTTGCAAGACGAATATTATTTCTTAAGTGAAAATAGTTTTGAGGTTGTTAAAGCATTGTATAGTATCATGTATATAGTTATATAGAATAAAGTATAGTTTAATGTAATACATAACTCGTATGATTTTCAAGTGAAAAGTATGGTGCACATTGGTGTTATATTTATGCTATTAGTTGCTTTGCATGCTTGCATGCTTGTGTGTGTGTGTGTGTGTTTGTGTTGTGTGTGTGTTTGTGTGTGTGTGCGTGCGTGCGTGCGTGCGTGCGTGCGCGCGCTGTGTTGCCTGTATATTTATGTTTATTGTAATGCTTAATATTATACTTTAAAATTGCCTTATAAACATGTTGCTCTGACAATATATGATTCATGCTATACCTCAACTACTAGTTATATGCTGTAAACTCTATTTGTGCATCCTAGCTGTTTATGTTTTTATGCTTTGATTTATAGTTATATGTGCTACCCCTTGTAAACTGGAGCATGCTTGCCTTGCGCTAAGTTATAATCTATTTTACAAGTTATTTATTAATCATTTGAGTTTAAAATGCTAGACATCTCAAATACTTTCTTCATTTCAGTTATATATACATTTGTTAAACTTATACTATATGTTTATCATGTCGGTTAATAGCTATGCATAGCTAATGTTCATTGTTAAATCATGCTGACTCAAAATAAATTTTGTATCTTGTATCTAGATGAACCCGTCCTCATGTTCCAGAGAAATGTGTTTTTCCCGAAAGAACAAGAAATAAACGTATGCATATTGATATGTTTTGGTGGAGTGTATCATAGATTAAGTGGACTTAACATTGGCTTAGCATGACACTGTAGAATGACCTGTATTCTATATCTATATGCACGGAGAACAGTTTCACACGAATCCCACAATAGGTTCTGTCTTAATTACTATATAGTAGGAGCATACTTTGTTCCTGTTTAACAAAATGTTACCCATTGGTCTAGATTTTCTTAAATATATATTTCAGCATTTATTGTTTTGTGTGAAGTGTTTAGCTAAAACATTTCTTCAGGGGCATTGCCATTATGGGCTATGTAGTGGTTGTAATTAAAAAGATTTAATACTGATGTGAACTGTGTTATTTGTGCAATTGTTTTGTGTGTTTTACGTTTATTTATCTTCGCTACCGGTTGCCCATATGTATGTATGTGTGTTCCTTTAATGTCAAACCCCTTGCGGGGACTTAGACATGTTTTCCTGGGCAGGCTTAGCCGACCTAAGCGATTAACCCGTACTAAGCAATGTGTGTGAGGTGCCTTGCTCAAAGGCACTACATACGTGGCCTGGCCGAGTATCGAACCTGGGACCGTTCAATTCCAAATCCGACGATCTACCACTGGACCACGGACGCCACATATGAGCGACACCTGAAGAGAATCTCCTCTGTTTCTTTTACGTGCACGGTGTAAAGCACTGACACGAGACATCGGTTTAAAGTCCCATCTGAAAGACTATTAATTTTATTACGATCAAACCTGCAATTGTTTATAGAGCTGTGTTTTGTGCCTACAGATTACCTATGAACAGGTACTACGTAACTTGTACCACGAGGCCAAGTACAACGTACTGGAGGGACGCTACATCCTCCACTCCGAGGAGTACCATACACTGGCCGGGATACAGGCCCTGATCAGTATGGACAAATATAACCAGCGGAACCATCTCATTGAAACATACAGGTATGAATAAACCATCGACTCTTTCAGCGCAAGCAATATGCAAACAACATAGATCCAGATCAGCCGCTGTGTAGCGCTGCGTTTGGTCAGGATATGTTGTTTGCTATTCGGACAGGTGCTTCAGCTCCACTGTCGGTCTGAAGAGCAATCAGCATACAGCCTGATCAGAGCAAATTTGCATCTGTTTCATTTGATCCTCCGGTGACATAGCTAACTTGCATCTGTTTCATTTGATCCTCCGGTGACATAGCTACCTTGCATCAGTTTCATCCATTTCTCTGATTTCAGAGCAAACTTGCATCTGTTTATCCATTTCTCTGATGTCAGAGCAAACTTGCATCTATTTTATCCATTTCTCTGATTTCAGAGCAAACTTGCATCAGTTTTATCTGATGCTATTCTATCGGATCTAACTTGAAATCAGATTTATCAGATCAATTGATGACTAGGCTAACTTCCATCAGTTTGATCCTATCCTTTGATTTCAGAGCTACCTTGCATCAGTTTTATCCTATCCTTTGATTTCACAGCTACCTTGCATCAGTTTTATCCTATCCTTTGATTTCACAGCTACCTTGCATCAGTTTTATCCTATCCTTTGATTTCACAGCTACCTTGCATCAGTTTTATCCTATCCTTTGATTTCACAGCTACCTTGCATCAGTTTTATCCTATCCTTTGATTTCACAGCTACCTTGCATCAGTTTTATCCTATCCTTTGATTTCACAGCTACCTTGCATCAGTTTTATCCTATCCTTTGATTTCACAGCTACCTTGCATCAGTTTTATCCTATCCTTTGATTTCACAGCTACCTTGCATCAGTTTTATCCTATCCTTTGATTTCAGAGCTACATTGCATCAGTTTTATCCTATCCTTTGATTTCAGAGCTACATTGCATCAGTATTATCCGGAACATGTGTACAGAAAACCACCAGGAGGTTTTTTTGCACGGAGGAAGAGTCAGGTGCCCAAGGACTCAGTGGAAGACAGATGGTTGAATTCTCATAGACAGATCTCACAGGAATTTGAACACGAAGATATACAGAAATCGCTTGGAGAATTGTATAGAAGATACTTGCAGATTTGTTGGCCATATCCATTCTATGGGTAAGGGTTTTATGTTTGGAAACATAACCTTGAAGCATATTGGTTCTGTGGCTGCTAGGTGATTTTTAAAAAAAATTATTGTTTACAGACAGACAGACAGCCAGACTCACCATTGTACGGACATTGATACAGCATAAATATTATACTATATTATATTATACATGCTATTATACATGTATTATCAAATAAAATACAAAGCTACTCATTAATGAGTTACGAGAGACTATGGGTAAATAAAGTTTACACTTGGTAAAACTAAGACAATATCTTTAGCAATAATTTAAATAACTAAAACTGATGAATGCTACAAAGATAGAAGTTTAAATACGGACTTAAAACAGTAGCTATATCACATTAATTAAATACAATCACGCAGCTGTGTTATATCTGTCTGAATAAGGCATGCTTGTTTCTAGTTTGACACATGTATGAATTGATTGGTTCTAACTGCATCTCTGTGAGCTCAGCAAATGCAAAAGTAAAGTACAGTCTACATCCGTTATGTCGAATTTCGTCGGACCGAACAAAATACTTCGACATAACCAAAGTTTGACTTAACGAAATTCGATATAAACAGATCCAGTTATATGTAAAATGATAGTGACTGAAACGGGACTTTGATCCGACGTCGAGATAACCGGAGAATTCGACATAACCGACTTTGACATAACGGATGTAGACTGTATTCACGCATTATAGTTTTATCTTTGGTGAATAAACTCTGAATCCTAACTCCTAACCACTGCTCTAATCGGACAGCCTAGATCTCGACTATATCAGAATTTAGTTTATAGTTTATACACATTTATTTTAGCTCGATTGCGAAACAAGTTATTTCAACTTATATTAATCACTCTCGAGACCTCATTCCTGATGGAATCCATCGCCACGAGGGAGAGAGAAGAGGCAACGTGGAATTTAACGGCTCCAGCGGGGCTCGAACTCTGGACCTGAAGCGAACGCGCATCCACTGCACTATCAGAATTTGAGGCTAGGTATATATTTTTTGTGACCGTGTTAAAAGAAAACCTAATTTTCTTCAACTGGCAGTTTTTTTGCGGATAAAATTACGATTAATTTGAATTGAAATTCAAGCATACTGAAACTTGCACTTCAAATAAATATGTCATAGGAATTTGAAAACGTGAAATATAGTAATTAAATGGCAGTCATTTTGAATGTGTGTTTTACGTTTATTTATCGTCGCTACCGGTTGCACATATGAGCTACGCCTCCTGAAGAGATTAGTAATTTTAGATTTTTGGAGGATAGTGCAATGATACAGACAGAGACCCATTCCAGAGTCTCCTCTGGTTCTTTTACGTGCACGGTGTAAAGCACCGACACGAAACCTCGGTTTAACGTCCCATCCGAAAGACTGTTAATTTTATTAGGATCAGACGGGGGATCGAACCTGCGATCCCTGGATTACCAGTCCAGCGTGTTAACCACTGGACTACAGATCCATTTTGAATGTTTGCGTGTACCGTATTTATTATGTCAAAACTACAAAAACAAATGGTTGTCGCAGTCGTTGACTTCAAATCACGTCCCCTTAGCAGCTGGTTTGAATTTCACTGATGGTGCCAAATTATTTCATATGAGGAAACTTTCAGCAGTCCTGTAGAAGGTCAGTGGTTCAACCAAGGTGCCTAACCGTGCCTCAAGTATTGCTCCAAGAGGAACTTTAGGTTTCCTCCACAAATAACAGCTGACAAATTATATTGAAATGTAATTACAGAAAACCTAAAATTTCAATTACATCAAATGTAATGCATGTATATAACATGACATGCGCATCTCTGCATGTATAGTACCGAATATCATCATGTGGAAAGCCCAATTTTGTTTACTGGACAAATATTAATATTTATACAAACTTATTTTAGCTCGATTGTGAAACAAGTTCTTACAACTTGTATTAATTGCTCTCGAGACCTCATTCGTCATGGAATCCATCGCCACAAGGGAGAGAGAAGAGGCAATGTGCAATTTGTGGAAGTCGTGATAGCGCAGTGGATGCGCGTTCGCTTCAGGTGCGAAAGGTCCGGAGTTCGAGCCCTGCTGGAGCCGTTACTATTGTGCCCTTAGGCAAGGCATTTAAATTCCACGTTGCCTCTTCTCTCTCCCTCGTGGCGATGGATTCCATCAGGAATGAGGTCTCGAGAGTGATTAATATAAGTTGAAAGAACTTGTTTCGCAATCGAGCTAAAATAAATTTGTATAAACTAATGAGCAATTTAAATGCCTTGCCTAAGGGCACAATCGTAACTGCTACAGCTGGGCTCGAACACGGGCCTTTCGCACCTGAAGCGAATACGCTATAATGATTTCCATAAACAATTTGAATCAAAGTTATCAAACGTAATCGTATGTAATTTACACCATTTTTGAGAATTGTAATTAATTAAATTACGATTACTAGTAAATGAAAAATGTTCAATTGCAAATTACAATTTGATTACTTGGGGAAATGTAATCAATTACAGGTAATTACAAATTTCAATTACCCCATCCCTGAATTCATTACATCATACATGTATTCATGTTGTGGATCGCAATTGTTTTTCAGGGCTGCCTTTTTCGACAGTTTTATCAACAAACCACAGGGAAAACTTGGCTTCTTGAAACGCTCACATAACATCGAAACATGGACAGCTATTAATACAAATGGTGTATGTGTGATTGATAGGGACAAAGATGTAAGTAGGGAATTAATTTTGAAAAACTCCTGTAGGGACTGCTTACGGTATATTGTTGTATGTGTAATTACAGGCAGTACTGCTGGTGGTATATTGTTGTATGTGTAATTACAGGAGGCACTGCTGGTGGTATATTGTTGTATGTGTAATTACAGGAGGCACTGCTGGTGGTATATTGTTGTATGTGTAATTACAGGAGGTACTGCTGGTGGTATATTGTTGTATGTGTAATTACAGGAGGCACTGCTGGTGGTATATTGTTGTATGTGTAATTACAGGAGGTACTGCTGGTGGTATATTGTTGTATGTATAATTACAGGAGGTACTGCTGGCAGTATATTGTTGTATGTGTAATTACAGGAGGTACTGCTGGTGGTATATTGTTGTATGTGTAATTACAGGAGGCACTGCTGGTGGTATATTGTTGTATGTGTAATTACAGGAGGTACTGCTGGTGGTATATTGTTGTATGTGTAATTACAGGAGGCACTGCTGGTGGTATATTGTTGTATGTGTAATTACAGGAGGTACTGCTGACGGTATATTGTTGTATGTGTAATTACAAGAGGTATTGTTGGTGGTATATTGTTGTATGTGTAATTACAGGAGGTAGGTACTGCTGGTGGTATATTGTTGTATGTATAATTACAGGAGGTACTGCTGACGGTATATTGTTGTATGTGTAATTACAGGAGGTATTGTTGGTGGTATATTGTTGTATGTGTAATTACAGGAGGTACTGCTGGTGGTATATTGTTGTATGTGTAATTACAGGAGGTACTGCTGGCGGTATATTGTTGTATGTGTAATTACAGGAATACTGCTGTGTATATGTTGTATGTATAATACAAGGTACTGCTGGTGGTATATTGTTGTATGTGTAATTACAGAGGTACTGCTGGTGGTATATTGTTGTATGTGTAATTACAGGAGGCACTGCTGTGGTATATTGTTGTATGTGTAATTACAGGCAGTACTGCTGGTGGTATTTGTGTATGTGTAATTACAGGAGGTAGGTACTGCTGGTGGTATATTGTTGTATGTGTAATTACAGGAGGTACTGCTGGTGGTATATTGTTGTATGAATACAGGAGTACTGCTGGCGGTATATTGTTGTATGTGTAATTACAGGAGGCACTGCTGGTGGTATAGTGTTGTATATGTAATTACAGGAGGTAATGCTGGCGGTATATTGTTGTATGTGTAATTACAGGAGGCACTGCTGGTGGTATAGTGTTGTATATGTAATTACAGGAGGTATTGTTGGTGGTATATTGTTGTATGTGTAATTACAGGCAGTACTGCTGACGGTATATTGTTGTATGTATAATTACAGGAGGTACTGCTGGCGGTATATTGTTGTATGTGTAATTACAGGAGGTACTGCTGGCAGTATATTGTTGTATGTGTAATTACAGGAAGGTACTGCTGGTGGTATATTGTTGTATATGTAATTACAGGAGGTACTGCTGGCGGTATATTGTTGTATGTGTAATTACAAGAGGCACTGCTGGTGGTATAGTGTTGTATATGTAATTACAGGAGGTAATGCTGGCGGTATATTGTTGTATGTGTAATTACAGGAGGTACTGCTGGCAGTATATTGTTGTATGTGTAATTACAGGAGGATGTGGTGGTATATTGTTGTATGTGTAATTACAGGAGGTACTGCTGGCAGTATATTGTTGTATGTGTAATTACAGGAGGTATGTGGTGGTATATTGTTGTATGTGTAATTACAGGAGGTACTGCTGGTGGTATATTGTTGTATGTGTAATTACAGGAGAGGTACTGCTGGTGGTATATTGGAGTTAATTACAGGGGTGGTACTGCTGGTGGTATATTGTTGTATGTGTAATTACAGGAGGTACTGCTGGTGGTATATTGTTGTATGTGTAATTACAGGAGGCACTGCTGGTGGTATATGTTGTATGTGTAATTACAGGAGTACGCTGTGGTATATGTGTTAATTACAGGAGGTACTGCTGGCGTATAGTTTTGTTAATACAGGAGGTGGTATATTGTTGTATGTTAATTACAGGAGGTACTGCTGGTGGTATATTGTTGTATGTGTAATTACAGGAGGCACTGCTGGTGGTATATTGTTGTATGTGTAATTACAGGAGGTACTGCTGGGTATATTGTTGTATGTTAATTACAGAGTAGGTCTGGGTTATGTGTATGTTAATTACAGAGGACTGCGGTATATTGTTGTATGTGTAATTACAGGAGGACTGCTGGTGGTATATTGTTGTATGTGTAATTACAGGAGGTACTGCTGGGTATATTGTTGTATGTGTAATTACAGGAGGCACTGCTGGTGGTATATTGTTGTATGTGTAATTACAGGAGGTACCGGTATATTGTTGTATGAATACAAGGTAGCTGGTGGTATATTGTTGTATGTATAATACAAGGTACTGCTGACGGTATATTTGTATGTTAATTACAGGTACTGCTGGCGGTATATTGTTGTATATGTAATTACAGGAGGTACTGTTGGTGGTATATTGTTGTATGTGTAATTACAGGAGGTACTGTTGGTGGTATATTGTTGTATGTGTAATTACAGGAGGTACTGCTGGTGGTATATTGTTGTATGTGTAATTACAGGAGGTAGTGGTGGTATATTGTTGTATGTGTAATTACAGAGGCACTGCTGTGGTATATTGTTGTATGTGTAATTACAGGTACTGCTGGCGGTATATTGTTGTATGTGTAATTACAGGAGGTACTGCTGGTGGTATATTGTTGTATGTGTAATTACAGGAGGTACTGTGGCGGTATATTGTTGTATGTATAATTACAGGAGGTACTGCTGACGGTATATTGTTGTATGTGTAATTACAGGAGGTACTGCTGGTGGTATATTGTTGTATGTGTAATTACAGGAGGTACTGCTGGCGGTATATTGTTGTATGTGTAATTACAGGAGGTACTGCACTGCTGGGGTATATTGTTGTATTTAATTACAATATTGTTGTATGTGTAATTACAGGCAGTACTGCTGTGTTGTATGTGAGGACTGCTGGGTATATTGTTGTATGTTAATTACAGGAGGAGTATATTGTTGTATGTGCTGGGGTATATTTGTATGTGTAATTACAGGAGGTACTGCTGGGTATATTGTTGTATGTGTAATTACAGGAGATGTGGTGGTATATTGTTGTATGTGTAATTACAGAGGTACTGCTGGGTATTGTGTAGTGACAAACTGCTGGTGGTATATTGTTGTATATGTATTAAGGGTACTGCTGGCGGTATATTGTTGTATGTGTAATTACAGGAGGTACGCTGGCGTATATTGTTGTATGTGTAATTACAGGAGGATGTGGTGGTATATTGTTGTATGTGTAATTACAGGAGGTACTGCTGACGGTATATTGTTGTATGTGTAATTACAAGAGGTATTGTTGGTGGTATATTGTTGTATGTGTAATTACAGGAGGTAGGTACTGCTGGTGGTATATTGTTGTATGTGTAATTACAGGAGGTACTGCTGGTGGTATATTGTTGTATGTGTAATTACAGGAGGTACTGCTGGTGGTATATTGTTGTATGTGTAATTACAGGAGGTACTGCTGGCGGTATATTGTTGTATTTAATTACAGGAGGACGTGTTGTATGTGTAATTACAGGAGGTATAGCTGGTGGTATATTGTTGTATGTATAATTACAGGAGGTACTGCTGACGGTATATTGTTGTATGTGTAATTACAGGAGGTACTGCTGGCGGTATATTGTTGTATATTAATTACAGGAGGTACTGCTGGCGGTATATTGTTGTATGTGTAATTACAGGAGGTACTGCTGGTGGTATATTGTTGTATGTGTAATTACAGGAGGTACTGCTGGCGGTATATTGTTGTATATGTAATTACAGGAGGTACTGCTGGTGGTATATTGTTGTATGTGTAATTACAGGAGGGGTATATTGTTGTATGTGTAATTACAGGAGGTACTGCTGGCAGTATATTGTTGTATGTGTAATTACAGGAGGTACTGCTTGCGGTATATTGTTGTATGTATAATTACAGGAGGTACTGCTGGCAGTATATTGTTGTATGTGTAATTACAGGAGGTACTGCTGGCGGTATATTGTTGTATGTGTAATTACAGGCAGTACTGCTGGCGGTATATTGTTGTATGTGTAATTACAGGAGGTACTGCTGGCGGTATATTGTTGTATGTGTAATTACAGGAGGTACTGCTGGCGGTATATTGTGTATGTGTAATTACAGGCAGTACTGCTTGTGGTATATTGTTGTATGTGTAATTACAGGAGGTACTGCTGGTGGTATATTGTTGTATGTGTAATTACAGGAGGTACTGCTGGTGGTATATTGTGTATGTGTAATTACAGGAGGTACTGCTGGTGGTATATTGTTGTATGTATAATTACAGGAGGTACTGCTGGCGGTATATTGTTGTATGTTAATTACAGGAGGTACTGCTGGGTATATTGTTGTATGTTAATTACAGGAGGTACTGCTGGTGGTATATTGTTGTATGTGTAATTACAGGAGGTACTGCTGGCGGTATATTGTTGTATGTATAATTACAGGAGGTACTGCTGGCGGTATATTGTTGTATGTGTAATTACAGGAGGTACTGCTGGTGGTATATTGTTGTATGTATAATTACAGGAGGTACTGCTGGCGGTATATTGTTGTATGTATAATTACAGGAGGTACTGCTGGTGGTATAGCGGTATATTGTTGTATGTGTAATTACAGGAGGTACTGCTGGTGGTATATTGTTGTATGTGTAATTACAGGAGGTACTGCTGGTGGTATATTGTTGTATGTGTAATTACAGGCAGTACTGCTGGCGGTATATTGTTGTATGTGTAATTACAGGAGGTACTGCTGGTGGTATATTGTTGTATGTGTAATTACAGGAGGTACTGCTGGCGGTATATTGTTGTATGTATAATTACAGGAGGTACTGCTGGCGGTATATTGTTTTATGTGTAATTACAGGAGGTACTGCTGGTGGTATATTGTTGTATGTATAATTACAGGAGGTACTGCTGGCGGTATATTGTTGTATGTATAATTACAGGAGGTACTGCTGGTGGTATATTGTTGTATGTATAATTACAGGAGGTACTGCTGGTGGTATATTGTTGTATGTATAATTACAGGAGGTACTGCTGGCGGTATATTGTTGTATGTATAATTACAGGAGGTACTGCTGGTGGTATATTGTTGTATGTATAATTACAGGAGGTACTGCTGGTGGTATATTGTTGTATGTATAATTACAGGAGGTACTGCTGGCGGTATATTGTTGTATGTATAATTACAGGAGGTACTGCTGGCGGTATATTGTTGTATGTATAATTACAGGAGGTACTGCTGGTGGTATATTGTTGTATGTATAATTACAGGAGGTACTGCTGGCGGTATATTGTTGTATGTATAATTACAGGAGGTACTGCTGGCGGTATATGTTGTATGTATAATTACAGGAGGTACTGCTGGTGTACTGCTGGTGGTATATTGTTGTATGTATAATTACAGGAGGTACTGCTGGCGGTTCCTTTCACCGAGCTGTGTTGGGAGTATGGAGAGCCGCAGTTTGATATTGACGATGATTCATTCCCTTGTTTGTTTCTTCAATTCCTTGTGAATGAGAGCACGGCCGAGGGAGGGGAGAGACGAGTCACCAAAGTAGTACAAGTTTACTCAAGACAGGTACGTCCAGGACAGGTCTTTTAAAGACGCTTGTCTCCCGGTCCAGGACCGAATGGTTAACCGTTGTTCCTCAGACAGGTACATCCTGGAGATTCTGCCTGGGTTAACAGTTCTTCCTCAGACAGGTACGTCCATGAGATTCTGCCTGGGTTAACAGTTGTTCCTCAGACAGGTACATCCAGGAGATTCTGCTTTGGTTAACAATTCTTCCTCAGACAGGTACATCCTGGAGATTCTGCCAGGGTTAACAGTTCTTCTTCAGACAGGTACGTCCAGGAGATTCTGCCTGGGTTAACAGTTCTTCCCCAGACAGGTATGTCCAGGAGATTCTGCCTGGGTTAACAGTTCTTCCTCAGATAGGTATGTCCAGGAGATTCTGCCAGGGTTAACAGTTCTTCCTCAGATTTACCATATCAGAATTGCCTTCAGCAGTTTTCTTTTGATGTATAATGTCAGACTTTTGGTAATATTTTGGTTATGTTTCATGCTGCGCCCAGCTGTAGTCGATATTTGTGTTATATTTCATGCTGCGCCCAGCTGTAGCCGATATTTATGTTATGTTTCATGCTGTGCCCAGCTGTAGCCGATATTTGTGTTATGTTTCATGCTGCGCCCAGCTGTAGCCAATATTTGTGTTATATTTCATGCTGCGCCCAGCTGTAGCCGATATTTATGTTATGTTTCATGCTGTGCCCAGCTGTAGCCGATATTTGTGTTATGTTTCATGCTGCGCCCAGCTGTAGCCAATATTTGTGTTATATTTCATGCTGCGCCCAGCTGTAGCCAATATTTGTGTTGTTTCATGCTGCGCCCAGCTGTAGCCGATATTTGTATTATGTTTCATGCTGCGCCCAGCTGTAGCCAATATTTGTGTTGTTTCATGCTGCGCCCAGCTGGTAGCCGATATTTGTGTTGTTTCATGCTGCGCCCAGCTGGTAGCCAATATTTATGTTGTTTCATGCTGCGCCCAGCTGTAGCCGATATTTTTGTTGTTTCATGCTGCGCCCAGCTGTAGCTGATATTTATGTTATGTTTCATGCTGCGCCCAGCTGTAGCCAATATTTGTGTTGTTTCATACTGCGCCCAGCTGTAGCCGATATTTATGTTATGTTTCATGCTGCGCCCAGCTGTAGCCGATATTTATGTTATGTTTCATGCTGCGCCCAGCTGTAGCCGATATTTATGTTATGTTTCATGCTGCGCCCAGCTGTAGCCGATATTTATGTTATGTTTCATGCTGTGCCCAGCTGTAGCCGATATTTATGTTATGTTTCATGCTGTGCCCAGCTGTAGCCGATATTTATGTTATGTTTCATGCTGCGCCCAGCTGTAGCCGATATTTATGTTATGTTTCATGCTGCGCCCAGCTGTAGCCGAATTTATGTTATGTTTCATGCTGCGCCCAGCTGTAGCCGATATTTGTGTTATGTTTCATGCTGCGCCCAGCTGTAGCCAATATTTGTGTTGTTTCATGCTGCGCCCAGCTGTAGCCGATATTTTTGTTATGTTTCATGCTGCGCCCAGCTGTAGCCGATATTTTGGTTATGTTTCATGCTGTGCCCAGCTGTAGCCGATGTTTTGGTTATGTTTTATGCTGCGCCCAGCTGTAGCCGATATTTGTGTTATGTTTCATGCTGCGCCCAGCTGTAGCCGATATTTTTGTTATATTTCATGCTGCGCCCAGCTGTAGCCGCTATTTTGGTTATGTTTCATGCTGTGCCCAGCTGTAGACGATATTTATGTTATGTTTCATGCTGTGCCCAGCTGTAGCCGATATCTGTGTTATATTTCATGCTGTGCCCAGCTGTAGCCGATATCTGTGTTATATTTCATGCTGTGCCCAGCTGTAGCCGCTTGTGCCCTGAGGCAAGGCACTTAAATTCCACATTGCCTCTTATCTCTCCATTATGGCGATGCATTCCATCAGGAATGAGGTCTCGAGAGGGATTAATCTAACGTTGTAAGAACTTGTTGCGCAAGCGAGCTAAAATAAATTTGTATAAACTATGTTATGGTAGTGTATTTCTATTGCTCAGATGAAATCTTGGTTTAAGTTTCAAGCTAAGATGATATCTTGGTGTATATTACAAGCTATCAAATATCCAGTTTGTGTATATTTACGGCTAATATGGAATATTGATGTGTAACTACGGCTAAGATGATATCTTGGTGTATATTACAAGCTATCAAATATCCAGTTTGTGTATATTTACGGCTAATATGGAATATTGATGTGTAACTACGGCTAAGATGATATCTTGCTGTCTATTCCTAGTTAAGATGTAGGTGATATCGTAGGTGATATCTTGGGTGTATATAGAAACTAAGGTGGCCTATTTAACAATTAAATATTGTTTCTCGTTTCATTGAGATATGAATAGCCAGTTATTTACACCTATGACATGACAGTTATTTACACCTATGACATGACAGTTATTTACACCTATGACATGACAGCTATTTACACCCATGAAATGACAGTTATTTACACCAAAGTTACATTTATGAACTAATTGGGTGTAAAAAAAATTACTTTTCATACCTTTATGAAATGCAGAAAATGAACATTCAATTGTTATAATTACAACTAAAATTTTAAAAATGATGTCATTTTGATTCGTCAACATTTCCATATCGTATAGAATACGCTGTACACGTTCCTATAGTGGTGGACCGTTCCTATAGTGGTGGACCGTTCCTATAGTGGTGGACCGGGCTATATTTATACCCAGGATCGCATTAATAATCACCTTGGATACTTAGAGAAAAGAACAATTTTACGGTTCATAAGATTATGAATGGCAATCACATGGGCTGAATCAGCCAATCAGAATGGCGACATTGCATAAAGTTGTATTATTGACGTATATTTCAGGCTAAGATGATGATTGCCTTAATAGAGTCATGTGTTGAACGTAAGAAGTTAAAGAGACAGGGTATTCCAGCAATAGATGATGTCGATGGAATGACGGGAGAAACTGGTAAATTTGTAATAGCGTTATAATTTTCCATTTTGTGGGTCCATCTACGGGTAATCTGTTACACAATTTGTACAACATCATCTAAGCCCCTTTCGGACTTCAAAGAACAGATCAGAAAGAATGATCAAACATCATCTAAGCCCCTTTCGGACTTCAAAGAACAGATCAGAAAGAATGACCAGTACCCAGTCTACTATTGCATATCGTCGTTCCATTCCGGATGAGTTTTCACACTCAGAAGGTCTTAAAAGAAAGTCTTGCTCAAAAGAACAACCGGACAAGTTCTGCTATGGTTGCCAAGGGGCAGGAATAAATTTGATGGGCGTGACAATGATCTAGAATAAAACTTCTGTGATAAATCATGTGTTGTTAGAAATGGATGTAATAAATTATACAAACATTTTTGATGTGTTCACATTACAACGTATTGTTTATTTTTCAGAGTTTCATGCACGATGCGTGAACAAGTTGGGCAAGATGTGTCTGTCAACATATTCAACCACCGGTACGCATGGTTAGAGTTTGGTGCAATCTCAAAGTTGAACCCCACATGGTTTTCACCAATAGTTCTAGTTTGGTGCAGTCTCAACGTTGATCCCCACATGGTTATCACCAATAGTTCTAGTTTGGTGCATTCTTAACGTTGATCCCCACACGGTTATCACCAATAGTTCTAGTTTGGTGCATTCTTAATGTTGATCCCCATATGGTTATCACCAATAGTTCTAGTTTGGTGCAGTCTCAACGTTGATCCCCACATGGTTATCACCAATAGTTCTAGTTTGGTGCAGTCTCAACGTTGATCCCACATGGTTATCACCAATAGTTCTAGTTTGGTGCAGTCTCAACGTTGATCCCATATGGTTATCACCAATAGTTCTAGTTTGGTGCAGTCTCAACGTTGATCCCCACATGGTTATCACCAATAGTTCTAGTTTGGTGCAGTCTCAACGTTGATCCCCACATGGTTTTCACCAATATTTCTAGTTTGGTGCAGTTTCAACGTTGATCCCATATGGTTTTCACCAATAGTTCTAGTTTGGTGCAGAGTCTCACAGTTGATCCCCACACGGTTATCACCAATAGTTCTAGTTTGGTGCATTCTTAATGTTGCTCCCCATATGGTTATCACCAATAGTTCTAGTTTGGTGCAGTCTCAATGTTGATCCCCACATGGTTTTCATCAATAGTTCTAGTTTGGTGCAGTCTCAACGTTGATCCCCATATGGTTATCACCAATAGTTCTAGTTTGGTGCAGAGTCTCACAGTTGATCCCCACACGGTTATCACCAATAGTTCTAGTTTGGTGCAGTCTCAACGTTGATCCCCACATGGTTTTCATCAATAGTTCTAGTTTGGTGCAGTCTCAACGTTGATCCCCATATGGTTTTCATCAATAGTTCTAGTTTGGTGCAGAGTCTCACAGTTGATCCCACAGGCTATCACTAGTATAGTTACTGTTTGGTAAACATCAGGACGGGTCAGTGGTTAACAGGGATTGCTAATGCAGGGGTCATAAATTTGACTCCCACATCCCACCAGAATAATATTAGCAGTGTTTCGGGTGGGACTATGAACCGAGGTCACATGTGTTTATACACCAGGCATGTAAAAGTGTCTGGGGTATTTCTGGGATTCGGACATGTCAGCGCTCAATCTAGAGGGCGATTTGGGCGAAATAGTCGCCCTAGGGACACTGACTTCGCCCCCTGGGGGGCTCGACTTCTTCCTAAAAAATAATATTTTTTTACAATTTTCATACAAATTTTGTATCGTGTAAGATACACTGGCCTATTATAAAGCACTGCTTCTATTCAAATGTATTTAATGGTCAAACTGCATTTTAAACATATTTTGTTGAAATTTATTAAATAACACCATTTAAGGACGCGTGCTTTCTCACTTCACCCAAAAATTCTGCCCTAGAATGAACCCTGCGTCTATTGCATCTTGCATTGTCCTCCAAATAATGTGCAGTCTCCCTGATGTTTATTGTCCTCCAAATAATGTGTGGTCTCCCTGATGTTTATTGTCCTCCAAATAAGGTGTGGTCTCCCTGATGTCTATTGTCCTCCAAATAATGTGCGGTCTCCCTGATGTCTATTGTCCTCCAAATAATGCGCAGTCTCCCTGATGTTTATTGTCCTCCAAATAATATGCGGTCTCCCTGATGTTTGTTGTCCTCCAAATAATGTGTGTCTCCCTGATGCTTATTGTCCTCCAAATAATGTGTGGTCTCCCTGATGTTTATTATCCTCTAAATAATGTGCAGTCTCCCTGATGTTTACTGGGTGCAACTATTGCACCTTGCATTGTCCTCCAAATAAGGTGTGCTCTCCCTGATGTTTATTGTCCTCCAAATAATGTGCCCCCCAAAAGGTCTCCCTGATGTTTATTGTCCTCCAAATAATGTGCGGTCTCCCTGATGTTTATTGTCCTCCAAATAATGTGCGGTCTCCCTGATGTTTACTGGGTGCAACGATTGCATCTTGCATTGTCCTCCAAATAATGTGCGGTCTCCCTGATGTTTATTGTCCTCCAAATAATGTGCGGTCTCCCTGATGTTTACTGGGTGCAACGATTGCATCTTGCATTATCCTCCAAATAATGTGCGTTTCCCTGATGTTTACTGGGTAACGATATAATAAAACCTTCAAAACAACAAACCAAAATCTCTTGTTTGTTTTGTTTTTGATGGGTTATGTATGTTTGTTTTAGAAAAGAATAAAATGACATAATTTTCTTTATTATTAAATTGTTTTGCAAAAAGGATTAGTGGCCGAGTGGTTACGGTCTTGATTTCAAATCATTAGCTTCTCACCACTGTAGGTTTGAATCCCTCTGTCTGCATGGGCGTGTCGAATTCTTTCAAGTGAGGAAGCTATAATACGGCTGGCTTGCGGTAGTTTGGTGGTTCTACCCATGTGCTTGTCCGTGCATGTACATACTGCATGTACATACTACATGTACATACTACATGTACATACTACTTCAAATGGCATCCGGAGTCTACCTCTAACAGTAATACCGGTAGTAGGAGAGTGGCCATATGACCTGAGCTGTTGGTGCAACGTTAAACCACAAAACGAAAAGATTGGATGTAAATGATTTAATGTGTGCATTAAACACTGCTGCATAATGTTATGTTATATACATGCAAATTAAAAATTATTATGTAAATTTTCGTACAATACTGGCATAATATTACGGTAACCAAATAGTATCAATTTACTCCTACATATATCATATTCTGCTTGCTCAACTATATGCAAAATTGTACATGTATATTTAAATGTGAACCATTCTATCTTCGACTTGTCTGCATTACCCAGAAAGCATGTTCTGTATATAACTACAAACATTGATATAACTACGCTCTACTGTATAGTGGTATGACTAGTATACACTAACCCTTTGCCCGCTAGCGGCAGATAAAATCACTTTTGCAAACTGCATAGAGCCAGATCAGACAGCACAGAACATGCACAGAACGTTCCGTCTGATCAGGCTCTTATGTTGTTTGCTATTCGGATAGTGGAGCTAAAACACTTGGCTGGATGGCAAACAACATAGATCCTGATCAGAAGCGGTGTTACGCTGGATGTATGTTGTTTGAAAATGTGATTTTATTTACTCGTCATGCAGAGAGTTAATTTGCTATTACAGTATGCTGGAGAATACTTCTTCAGTTTTATACAAATTTATTTTAGCTTGAATGCGAAAAAAGTTCTTGCAACATTAGTTAAATCGCTCTTGAGATCTAATTCCGTATGGAGTCTATCTCCATGAGGAATTTAAGTGCATTGCATATGGGCACAATCGTAACGGCTACAGTTGGGTGCAAACTCCGGGCATGTCACACCTGAAGCGAAAGCACTACCACACTGCGCTATCATAACTCCAGTCTTTTCCCAAGGGAAAAAAAGTTACATGTGTTAATATCATATCATACCTAGTGATTAAGCCGCTGGAGTGATTTTCAGCCAGGTTTGTTCAAGGTCACACTTGGTAGAAGTCAAAGGTCATATGTACAATATTCATATTCTGTTTTCGGCTCAAAATCTGAGCCAATTAAAGGTTGTTTAAAATAACTACACACATGTTCACCCAAAACCGGACCCTCTCTAAATCGGAATACTCCCAAAACCGGACGTTTTTGAAAGTCCCGAATTGTTTCTTCTTTATTTCTTACATAAAATCACTCTGAAAACCAGAACCTCTCAACTCCGGAAACCGGACGAAAAATTTGCATAATTTGGGTACAGTTTGATGTAATTTCACCTCCCAAAACCGGAACAACTTTTAGGCGACATAGGTCTTCATCAATAAATTAAAGTGTTGACATGCTGCTGACACTTTCCAATCTCGTTTTTAACAGTGCGCGTTTGATCTATGAATGTGTGATAATCGCGCAAGATTATAAGATGTCAGGCTGATTGATGACTACTGCAATTAGCACTCATGTACAGTTAATTTGTCGGCTAACTGGGGGATTATGTTATAATCACATGTAGATTACTATCCTATAGGCAATTATAAAACTTGTTTGATAACGAATAAAGGATTTTGTGAATCTCGTAATTTATTGTTTGATGCAACCGTTTGATCACCTGTGAAAGCACAATATAATCCAGTCACACAAGATAATTATGATTTTCGCAACTTTTTTAATATTTAAAGAACTGTTTTTCAAAACACATCAATAAAAAACCTCTGAAAACCGGAAACCTTTGTAAACCGGACTTTTTATCCAGTCCCGAAGATGTCCGGTTTAGAGAGGTTCCACTGTATTAAGGCATGGTGCCAACCAAGTCTTGCCATCAACTATGGAAATTCAGTGAAATGCAAAATTAACCCGAATCCGTTATACAGAAATGTGAATCTTCCTCTCTCTGGAGGATTTTCTAATTTTTGGTGAAAATCTTGAAAAATATGTCGGATTTGGTGTAAGCTGTTCAGGAAAGATATTTTTTCACTTTTGTTTTCAATATTTTGGCTGATTTCCTCTTTTCCATAATATTTAACGTTATTATGAAAGTGCAGGAAGTTATTTAACGTTATTATGAAAGTGCAGGAAGTTATTTAACGTTATTATAAAAGTGCATGATGTTAGTTGTTGCAGCATGAATCCTTCAGGATATAACTTTTACGCTTGTCATGTTTCTGCATCGGAGACGGTTTGTTTGTGAAATGAATAATTAACCCTATACTCCACAACAGATGAGGCAAATTACTCATTGTATCTGCATACTGCTGATAAACACTACACACTGTATACTATAGTCAAACCTGTGTTAGTGGTCACCTCTAGTAAGCAGCCAACCTGTATGAAGTAGCAATTTTCCAGATTCCCAATATGTTGTTTTATTATACATTTAGTGTCTGCAATACTGTTCATTGCGGGGCCCCCCCCCCCCCCCCCCCCCCGGATCTCTACCAATAATAGCTGGACAGTCGCCATATGATCTAAGCTGTTAGTTTATACAAATTTATTTTAGCTCGATTGCGAAACAAGTTATTTCAACTTATATTAATCACTCTCGAGACCTCATTCCTGATGGAATCCATTGCCACGAGGTAGAGAGAAGAGGCAACGTGGAATTTAAATGCCTTGCCTAAGGGCACAATCGTAACAGGCTCCAGCGGGGCTCGAACTCCGGACCTTTAGCACCTGAAGCTGTTGATAGGCCGTTAAACCCCACATAAACATTCACCAGATTCTTTTAAATGATTTAATTATTAATTTGCATTAACTATTTACTCCATAGATACACCTTCCTCTGCGTATCTATGGAGTAATGAGATAAGACTGATGCAAACATTACGCGTTAAGATAGTTGAGAACGAGATTTTGTCATACTTGCCAAACAGCCGCGTGATTTTAATTAATATTTCAAATCTTGTGTTATTTACCAGTTTCTTATTCCATCATGTTTGTTCTATTTTACTCATCTGCCTGTTTATCTTCCTATTTTAGGGGAATGTCTCGACTGATGGAATGCAATGCTGACAGTTACGCTAACATGACACTCTAACACGAGACCTGCGTGCATGATATATGATATTCAGCATGTGATAACGTTATACAATAAAAACTGTCGCACCTAACTGCTCAACGCACTTCTATTGCAAGCAATCAAATGTAGACTTGCATGTACAGCCAAACCTGTATCGTCTAGTAATACTTGAACCTCTACTGTTGCCACTGCTGGGCATGCTTCAGCTTGTTTGCGCTTGTTGCCGGCAAATCGATATGTGCGATAGGAGTCCACTGTACGTGTTGGATGGAATAGTCCATTTACAGAATAATAGGGCCAATTAGCCCTTGCGATTTGTCAGTCTGATACAGTACAGTTCTATTATAGTATGATGGAATAGTCCATTTACAGAATAATGGGGCCAATTAGCCCTTGTGATTTGTCAGTCTGATACAATACAGTTCTATTATAGTATGATGGAATAGTCCATTTACAGAATAATAGGGCCAATTAGCCCTTGTGATTTGTCAGTCTGATACAATACAGTTCTATTATAGTATGATGGAATAGTCCATTATTGAAATCATAACAATAGATAGATTGAATGTTCTATAATAAATAAGTGTGTAAAATGGAGTCATATGGAGTCTTTATGCTTTCAAATGACATATAGAAATTTATCAGTGGTATAGAAATGTGTTATTCCACTGGAAAAACACAAATTATTCTCGCCATTTTACACCGGTTCCCAGTCGCTGCTGTTTGAAATATCGTCATCTAAATGAATGATTAAATTATATATTACTGGTGAACGTAGGCAGCTATCATTATTACTGGTGTCCAGCATGACTCGTTAATAATATTGCTTTCAATGTTCATTTCTGGAAAAATAATTTGAATATACACTGAAACAAACAAAATACTGTCTGTCTAGCATCAAATATCCACTATATATATGACTTCTGTTCTCAAGCATGCTATATTTCATTCTAGTTTGGATATTTGTCTAACTCTTAACTTTATTTATTTTACACAACGATTGCAAAGCAAGTTTTAACAACTTATATTAATCACTCTCGTTGGCTCGGATGAAAGCGTATATGTGGTAATTCATGTGGGAGGAAACCGGAGTACCCGGGGAAAAAAACACCTGTCTGGCGACCACCGTACCATCTCACATACTTTCCGGTCCGAGGATCGAACCCGGGTCGCATTGGTGAGAAGTGAGCGCGCTAACCACTGCACTAATCGGACAGCCATGACAATTCATTAGTGTGCTTTTCTTGTTTGTTGCTGAAAATTCTGGAAATATGAAATAGAATTCCATTAGAATTGTGTCCTTACAACGATGAATAATGAAATTCCACGACATATTTGACAGTTATTTTCGCGCTAGCATGCAGAGTTAATACGGTCTTTAATATTTGAGAGTCTAAAATTTATTAAGTCCATTGATTGACTCAAGGTCTTTATTCAAGTGAGTGAGTCATACGACTTGGGCTAATAATTATGGCATAGAGATTATAGGACTTTCTCCAGTATTAAACTCCGACTCAAGCTTTCTTATTGGTTTAGCCAAGAGCAAATCTCAGACTCAACCAATCATTGTACTTGAGAAAAGGTATGTAACCTTCGACCCTTGTCCCTTATCACACACCGGTACTAATTAGAAATATGTACAATATGTTATTTAGGTGGGTGGGCACATACCCAGTACTAATTAAAAATATGTACAATATGTTATTTAGGTGGGTGGGTACATACCCAGTACTAATTAAAAATATGTACAATATGTTATTTAGGTGGGTGGGCACATACCCAGTACTAATTAAAAATATGTACAATATGTTATTTAGGTGGGTGGGCACATACCCAGTACTAATTAAAAATATGTACAATATGTTATTTAGGTGGGTGGGCACATACCGGTACTAATTAAAAATATGTACAATATGTTATTTAAGTGGGTGGGTACATACCCAGTACTAATTATTATATAAATAAAAAATTATTATCGTCTTATGTTTGATGAAGTATGTACTAATACTTATGGTGTCCTATTTAATGAAGTACATACCCGTACACGCCAGGTGTACAGATTTGACTGTATTTGTATTGTATACTATTAGTTTTCTTTATGAATTTAGTGATTTCTAGCTTTTGTTTTAAAGTAGTATATTTGTTTAGATTATGTTGATAATTACTGCCATGCGATAATTTGTTATAGATCAGTTTTGCTGCTTGAAATCATTAAAGTTTAATAGTGGATTGGTGGTCCTGTAGTCAAACACACTGCACTTGTAATTCATGGATCGTAGGTTCGATCCCCTGCTATGCCATACTAATATTATTACGGTAATATCATTGTCTGTCTGAGACTTAGAAACCGTGATCTTGTGTCGGTGCTTTACACTGATGAGACTTCAAGCCGAGGTATTATGTCCTGCTTTGCACTAAGCACAAAACACTACAGTTGTAGTTATATTTGCTATATTGTAACTTTGGTGGCTTATATTTCACGATCTAAGATGGAATCCATCGCCACGAGGGAGAGAAGAGGCATGTGGAAATTAAGGGCACAATCGTACCGACTCCGGGCCTTTTGTACCTGAAGCAAACACTCTACCACTGTGCTATCATGATAATGTAATACATTGTCACTTCAGAATACATATTTATTAGCTTCCCTCGAATCGAAGGCTTTTAAGGCAGGCTCATACTAGAGGGTGAAATAGTCGCCCTACGGACCCTGACCCATTCTCCCTAAAAAAAACATAATTTAAAAAAAATGTTTACAATTTTCATTCATTATAATGCATTACCAGTACTTATAATTCAAATGTTGTATTTAATGGTCATATTGTGTATTTTAACCCTATTTCATTGAAATATATTAAATAACACCATTAAGGACACAATTGCGCGTTTTCTCACTTCTCCCAAAAGATTCCGAGCTAGAATGAGCCCTGTTTTGATTGAGCGCTGTGAATGAGTTTTGTCTGTCGTCCGTATGTCACCATTAATCTTGCAAACATTTACAAATACATTTTTCATCTCCATATCATATTGCGCATTAAAGTATAAATTTTATTTATTTTACAAAGATTGTGAAACAAGTTTTAACAACTTATATTTACTACTCTCATTGGCGAGGATGAAAGCGTATATGTGGTCATTCGTGTGGGAGGAAGCTCTGAGAAAATCCACCTGTCCAATCTGGCGACCACCGTAGCATTGTACATTAATACTCGATATCTTTTTACGGAATTATCCCATTCACCGCTAAGTAACTATGATGGACTGGTGCAGGATGTTTTTAAACCAATAATTAATTAGAAAATTACATTAGGACCAGTTCATCATCGATACGAGCCGGCTCATCTGGATCTACACATTTTGTAAGCCTATTTAGATGTCTGTGGTGTTGAAAGGGTTAATATAACGTCAATGAAATGCCAAAAGGTTGTAGCTACATGTTACAAAATGGCGCGAAATCACTTTTTGGCATTTCCAGAATTTTAACTATTATTATTATTCTATCGGCCAACCGGAACGTGGTTAGATGACATGTGACAAAAGGGCATACTGCAATTAGTCCCAAAAACGAAATTTGTATACCGAACACATTTGGGACACGCATTTAGTACAATTTTCTAATGATACTAGTTACATACAACAGCAATAATGACTGTAGAAGTCAGTATCGTAGCAACGTTATTTATTAAAACGAGCGTACTATGGTAATTTGATCAAAAAGGATCTTACACTTGTGATGATTTCATACCATATTTTTATGAAACGAGTTTTGGAATTAGTTTCATAAAATATGGTTTGAAATCACCACTCGTGTAAGATCCTATTTATATATCGAGTATTGTGTGTGAGGCTATTGTTATCCACCGATATTTTGCCGAAATAGGCGAGGGATATTGGTTTGGTCCGTCCGGAGCCAGTTTTTCATTTTATGAAATTTAAAATAAACAGGTATCATTATATGGATGTGCATATTTCGTGCAGATCTGCCCAGTTACTATTAGTGCCATTTAACAATTAAGTTCATTATTATCACTATATCTGACAGGAGAACATCTGCCGTTGTTTTGTACATGAATTGTGAACCATGTCTAATATGCAAACTATTTAATATATTTATATATACACAATAGTTATCAAACGCAAATTGTTTGTATTTTGGTGAAAACCCAGCTGTATCCATGGTGATGCTTGAGTTGTTGATCCTCGCCATTGGGAAAACCTAGCTGTATCCATGGTGATGCTTGAGCTGTTGATCCTCACCATTGGGAAACCTATCTGTATCCATGGTGATGCTCGAGTTGTTGATCCTCACCATTGGGAAAACCCAGCTGTATCCATGGTGATGCTTGAGTTGTTGATCCTCGCCATTGGGAAAACCCAGCTGTATCCATGGTGATGCTTGAGTTGTTGATCCTCGCCATTGGGAAAACCCAGCTGTATCCATGATGATGCTTGAGCTGTTGGATCCTCGCCATTGGGAAACCATACAATAGATTGTCCCAGCTGTACATTTATCATATTACATGTTCATGTATGTTGTCATACGCTAATCTGTTGTATCTTACTATCTGTACATATTATAACCGTTAAAATGTTGAATACATTGGAAGGAATGTGCAAACAACATAGATCCAGATCGACAACGGCGTAGCAGCGCGTCTGATCAGATCTGTGTTGTTTGCTATTCAGCCAAGTGTTTTAGCTCCACTTTCCGAATAGCAAAATACATAGAGCCTGATCGGACAGCGCCATCTGATCTGGCTCTATGCTGTTTGCAAAAGCAACTTTAGTTGTGATTAGCAGATTGAGGGTTAATAGTGACTGTGATGCTTAACTTAATATATTATTGACAAACATTCTTTTATACATGTTGTTTTTAGTTTACAATAAAAGAAAATGCATTGATATTTGATGTACTTGTTGTTTATATTTGAAACTGTGTGCTTTATTCAATATGTAGGGTCAGTCCTTTTGGGCTAAATTATGGGTGGCACTTGTCCCGTTGATCTAAGACATGGCTCAACCGTCCCAGTCAATATCAGTGCATGTACTTAGCAACCTCAAAGCATGTACTTAGCAACCAGTAAAATTACTGCTACACACAACTATAACTGAAAGAAATTGTATGTCACAAATGGAGCTAAGTTGATGAGAGCGGACCATGTGGTCTGTGACATCACAATGTATTCTTGTCAATGGATTGATGTGAGGGGACCATGTGGTCTGTGACATCACAATGTATTCTTGTCAATGGATTGATGTGAGGGGACCATGTGGTCTGTGACATCACAATGTATTCTTGTCAATGTATTGATGTGAGGGGACCATGTGGTCTGTGACATCACAATGTATTCTTGTCAATGGATTGATGTGAGGGGACCATGTGGTCTGTGACGTCACAATGTATTCTTGTCAATGTATTGATGTGAGGGGACCATGTGGTCTGTGACATCACAATGTATTCTTGTCAATGGATTGATGTGAGGGGACCATGTGGTCTGTGACATCACAATGTATTCTTGTCAATGTATTGATGTGAGGGGACCATGTGGTCTGTGACATCACAATGTATTCTTGTCAATGGATTGATGTGAGGGGACCATGTGGTCTGTGGCATCACAATGTATTGATGAGAGGGGACCATGTGGTCTGTGGCATCACAATGTATTGATGAGAGGGGACCATGTGGTCTGTGACATCACAATGTATTGATGAGAGGGGACCATGTGGTCTGTGACATCACAATGTATTGATGAGAGGGGACCATGTGGTCTGTGGCATCACAATGTATTGATGAGAGGGGACCATGTGGTCTGTGGCATCACAATGTATTGATGAGAGGGGACCATGTGGTCTGTGACATCACAATGTATTGATGAGAGGGGACCATGCGGTCTGTGGCATCACAATGTATTGATGAGAGGGGACCATGTGGTCTGTGACATCACAATGGATTGATGAGAGGGGACCATGTGGTCTGTGACATCACAATGTATTGATGTGAGGGGACCATGTGGTCTGTGACATCACAATGTGTTCTTGTCAATGTATTGATGTGAGGGGACCATGTGGTCTGTGGCATCACAATGTATTGATGTGAGGGGACCATGTGGTCTGTGGCGTCACAATGTATTGATGAGAGGGGACCATGTGGTCTGTGGCATCACAATGTATTGATGTGAGGGGACCATGTGGTCTGTGGCATCACAATGTTTCTTGTCAATGTATTGATGAGAGGGGACCATGTGGTCTGTGACGTCACAATGTATTCTTGTCAATGTATTGATGAGAGGGGACCATGTGGTCTGTGACGTCACAATGTATTCTTGTCAATGTATTGATGTGAGGGGACCATGTGGTCTGTGACATCACAATGTATTCTTGTCAATGGATTGATGTGAGGGGACCATGTGGTCTGTGACATCACAATGTATTCTTGTCAATGGATTGATGTGAGGGGACCATGTGGTCTGTGACATCACAATGTTTCTTGTCAATGATTGATGTGAGGGGACCATGTGGTCTGTGACGTCACAATGTGTTCTTGTCACTGTATTGATGTGAGGGGACCATGTGGTCTGTGACATCACAATGTATTCTTGTCAATGGATTGATGTGAGGGGACCATGTGGTCTGTGGCATCACAATGTACCATGGATTGATGAGAGGGGACCATGTGGTCTGTGGCATCACAATGTATTGATGAGAGGGGACCATGTGGTCTGTGGCATCACAATGTATTGATGAGAGGGGACCATGTGGTCTGTGACATCACAATGTATTGATGAGAGGGGACCATGTGGTCTGTGACATCACAATGTATTGATGAGAGGGGACCATGTGGTATGTGGCATCACAATGTATTGATGAGAGGGGACCATGTGGTCTGTGGCATCACAATGTATTGATGAGAGGGGACCATGTGGTCTGTGACATCACAATGTATTGATGAGAGGGGACCATGCGGTCTGTGGCATCACAATGTATTGATGAGAGGGGACCATGCGGTCTGTGGCATCACAATGGATTGATGAGAGGTGACCATGTGGTCTGTGACATCACAATGTATTGATGTGAGGGGACCATGTGGTCTGTGACATCACAATGTGTTCTTGTCAATGTATTGATGTGAGGGGACCATGTGGTCTGTGGCATCACAATGTATTGATGAGAGGGGACCATGTGGTCTGTGGCATCACAATGTATTGATGTAAGGGGACCATGTGGTCTGTGGCATCACAATGTATTGATGTGAGGGTACCATGTGGTCTGTGGCATCACAATGTATTGATGAGAGGGGACCATGTGGTATGTGGCATCACAATGTATTGATGTGAGGGGACCATGTGGTCTGTGGCATCACAATGTATTGATGTGAGGGGACCATGTGGTCTGTGGCATCACAATGTATTGATGTGAGGGGACCATGTGGTCTGTGGCATCACAATGTATTGATGAGAGGGGACCATGTGGTCTGTGGCGTCACAATGTATTGATGTGAGGGGACCATGTGGTCTGTGGCATCACAATGTGTTCTTGTCACTGTATTGATGTGAGGGGACCATGTGGTCTGTGACATCACAATGTGTTCTTGTCACTGTATTGATGAGAGGGGACCATGTGGTCTGTGACGTCACAATGTATTCTTGTCAATGTATTGATGAGAGGGGACCATGTGGTCTGTGACGTCACAATGTATTCTTGTCAATGTATTGATGTGAAGGGACCATGTGGTCTGTGACGTCACAATGTATTCTTGTCAATGGATTGGTGTGAGGGGACCATGTGGTCTGTGACATCACAATGTATTCTTGTCAATGTATTGATGTGAGGGGACCATGTGGTCTGTGACATCACAATGTATTCTTGTCAATGGATTGATGTGAGGGGACCATGTGGTCTGTGACGTCACAATGTATTCTTGTCAATGTATTGATGTGAGGGGACCATGTGGTCTGTGACATCACAATGTATTCTTGTCAATGGATTGATGTGAGGGGACCATGTGGTCTGTGACATCACAATGTATTCTTGTCAATGGATTGATGAGAGGGGACCATGTGGTCTGTGACATCACAATGTGTTCTTGTCACTGTATTGATGTGAGGGGACCATGTGGTCTGTGGCATCACAATGTATTCTTGTCAATATATTGATGAGAGGGGACCATGTGGTCTGTGACGTCACAATGTATTGATGAGAGGGGACCATGTGGTCTGTGGCATCACAATGTATTGATGAGAGGGGACCATGTGGTCTGTGGCATCACAATGTATTGATGAGAGTGGACCATGTGGTCTGTGACATCACAATGTATTGATGAGAGGGGACCATGTGGTCTGTGACATCACAATGTATTGATGAGAGGGGACCATGTGGTATGTGGCATCACAATGTATTGATGTGAGGGGACCATGTGGTCTGTGACATCACAATGTATTCTTGTCAATGTATTGATGAGAGGGGACCATGTGGTCTGTGACATCACAATGTATTCTTGTCAATGTATTGATGAGAGGGGACCATGCGGTCTGTGGCATCACAATGGATTGATGAGAGGGGACCATGTGGTCTGTGACATCACAATGTATTGATGTGAGGGGACCATGTGGTCTGTGACATCACAATGTGTTCTTGTCAATGTATTGATGTGAGGGGACCATGTGGTCTGTGGCATCACAATGTATTGATGTGAGGGGATCATGTGGTCTGTGGCGTCACAATGTATTGATGAGAGGGGACCATGTGGTCTGTGGCATCACAATGTATTGATGTGAGGGGACCATGTGGTCTGTGGCATCACAATGTATTGATGTGAGGGGACCATGTGGTCTGTGGTGTCACAATGTATTGATGAGAGGGGACCATGTGGTCTGTGGCATCACAATGTATTGATGTGAGGGGACCATGTGGTCTGTGGCATCACAATGTATTGATGTGAGGGGACCATGTGGTCTGTGGCATCACAATGTATTGATGTGAGGGGACCATGTGGTCTGTGGCATCACAATGTATTGATGAGAGGGGACCATGTGGTCTGTGGCGTCACAATGTATTGATGTGAGGGGACCATGTGGTCTGTGGCATCACAATGTGTTCTTGTCACTGTATTGATGTGAGGGGACCATGTGGTCTGTGACATCACAATGTGTTCTTGTCACTGTATTGATGAGAGGGGACCATGTGGTCTGTGACGTCACAATGTATTCTTGTCAATGTATTGATGAGAGGGGACCATGCGGTCTGTGACATCACAATGTGTTCTTGTCAATGTATTGATGAGAGGGGACCATGTGGTCTGTGACGTCACAATGTATTCTTGTCAATGTATTGATGTAAGGGGACCATGTGGTCTGTGACGTCACAATGTATTCTTGTCAATGGATTGATGTGAGGGGACCATGTGGTCTGTGACATCACAATGTATTCTTGTCAATGGATTGATGTGAGGGGACCATGTGGTCTGTGACATCACAATGTATTCTTGTCAATGGATTGATGTGAGGGGACCATGTGGTCTGTGACGTCACAATGTATTGATGAGAGGGGACCATGTGGTCTGTGACATCACAATGTATTGATGAGAGGGGACCATGTGGTCTGTGACATCACAATGTATTGATGAGAGGGGACCATGTGGTCTGTGACGTCACAATGTATTCTTGTCAATGTATTGATGAGAGGGGACCATGTGGTCTGTGACGTCACAATGTATTCTTGTCAATGTATTGATGAGAGGGGACCATGTGGTCTGTGACATCACAATGTATTCTTGTCAATGTATTGATGTGAGGGGACCATGTGGTCTGTGACGTCACAATGTATTCTTGTCAATGTATTGATGAGAGGGGACCATGTGGTCTGTGACATCACAATGTATTCTTGTCAATGTATTGATGAGAGGGGACCATGTGGTCTGTGACGTCACAATGTGTTCTTGTCAATGGATTGATGTGAGGGGACCATGTGGTATGTGGCATCACAATGTATTGATGAGAGGGGACCATGTGGTCTGTGGCATCACAATGTATTGATGAGAGGGGACCATGTGGTCTGTGGCATCACAATGTATTGATGTGAGGGGACCATGTGGTCTGTGGCATCACAATGTATTGATGAGAGGGGACCATGTGGTCTGTGGCATCACAATGTATTGATGTGAGGGGACCATGTGGTCTGTGGCATCACAATGTATTGATGAGAGGGGACCATGTGGTCTGTGGCATCACAATGTATTGATGAGAGGGGACCATGTGGTCTGTGGCATCACAATGTATTGATGTGAGGGGACCATGTGGTCTGTGGCATCACAATGTATTGATGTGAGGGGACCATGTGGTCTGTGGCATCACAATGTATTGATGTGAGGGGACCATGTGGTCTGTGGCATCACAATGTATTGATGAGAGGGGACCATGTGGTCTGTGGCGTCACAATGTATTGATGTGAGGGGACCATGTGGTCTGTGGCATCACAATGTGTTCTTGTCACTGTATTGATGTGAGGGGACCATGTGGTCTGTGACATCACAATGTGTTCTTGTCACTGTATTGATGAGAGGGGACCATGTGGTCTGTGACGTCACAATGTATTGATGAGAGGGGACCATGCGGTCTGTGACATCACAATGTATTGATGAGGGGACCATGTGGTCTGTGACGTCACAATGTATTGATGAGAGGAGACCATGCGGTCTGTGACGTCACAATGTATTCTTGTCAATGGATTGATGTGAGGGGACCATGTGGTCTGTGATGTCACAATGTATTCTTGTCAATGGATTGATGTGAGGGGACCATGTGGTCTGTGATGTCACAATGTATTCTTGTCAATGGATTGATGTGAGGGGACCATGTGGTCTGTGACATCACAATCTATTCTTGTCAATGGATTGATGTGAGGGGACCATGTGGTCTGTGATGTCACAATGTATTCTTGTCAATGTATTGATGTGAGGGGACCATGCGGTCTGTGACGTCACAATGTATTCTTGTCAATGTATTGATGTGAGGGGACCATGTGATCTGTGACGTCACAATGTATTCTTGTCACTGTATTGATGTGAGGGGACCATGTGGTCTGTGACGTCACAATGTGTTCTTGTCAATGGATTGATGTGAGGGGACCATGTGGTCTGTGACGTCACAATGTATTCTTGTCAATGTATTGATGTGAGGGGACCATGTGGTCTGTGACATCACAATGTATTCTTGTCAATGGATTGATGTGAGGGGACCATGTGGTCTGTGACATCACAATGTATTCTTGTCAATGTATTGATGTGAGGGGACCATGTGGTCTGTGGCATCACAATGTATTGATGAGAGGGGACCATGTGGTCTGTGGCATCACAATGTATTGATGAGAGGGGACCATGTGGTCTGTGGCATCACAATGTATTGATGTGAGGGGACCATGTGGTCTGTGGCATCACAATGTATTGATGTGAGGGGACCATGTGGTCTGTGGCATCACAATGTATTGATGAGAGGGGACCATGTGGTCTGTGGCATCACAATGTATTGATGAGAGGGGACCATGTGGTCTGTGGCATCACAATGTATTGATGAGAGGGGACCATGTGGTCTGTGGCATCACAATGTATTGATGTGAGGGGACCATGTGGTCTGTGACATCACAATGTATTCTTGTCAATGTATTGATGAGAGGGGACCATGTGGTCTGTGACATCACAATGTATTGAATTATTGATGAGAGGGGACCATGTGGTCTGTGACATCACAATGTATTGATGTGAGGGGACCATGTGGTCTGTGACATCACAATGTATTGATGTGAGGGGACCATGTGGTCTGTGGCATCACAATGTATTGATGTGAGGGGACCATGTGGTCTGTGGCGTCACAATGTATTGATGAGAGGGGACCATGTGGTCTGTGGCATCACAATGTATTGATGTGAGGGGACCATGTGGTCTGTGGCATCACAATGTATTGATGTGAGGGGACCATGTGGTCTGTGGCGTCACAATGTATTGATGAGAGGGGACCATGTGGTCTGTGGCATCACAATGTATTGATGTGAGGGGACCATGTGGTCTGTGGCATCACAATGTATTGATGTGAGGGGACCATGTGGTCTGTGGCATCACAATGTATTGATGTGAGGGGACCATGTGGTCTGTGGCATCACAATGTATTGATGAGAGGGGACCATGTGGTCTGTGGCGTCACAATGTATTGATGTGAGGGGACCATGTGGTCTGTGGCATCACAATGTGTTCTTGTCACTGTATTGATGTGAGGGGACCATGTGGTCTGTGACATCACAATGTGTTCTTGTCACTGTATTGATGAGAGGGGACCATGTGGTCTGTGACGTCACAATGTATTGATGAGAGGGGACCATGCGGTCTGTGACATCACAATGTATTGATGAGAGGGGACCATGTGGTCTGTGACGTCACAATGTATTGATGAGAGGAGACCATGCGGTCTGTGACGTTACAATGTATTCTTGTCAATGGATTGATGTGAGGGGACCATGTGGTCTGTGATGTCACAATTTATTCTTGTCAATGGATTGATGTGAGGGGACCATGTGGTCTGTGATGTCACAATGTATTCTTGTCAATGTATTGATGTGAGGGGACCATGCGGTCTGTGACGTCACAATGTATTCTTGTCACTGTATTGATGTGAGGGGACCATGTGATCTGTGATGTCACAATGTATTCTTGTCACTGTATTGATGTGAGGGGACCATGTGGTCTGTGACATCACAATGTGTTCTTGTCAATGTATTGATGTGAGGGGACCATGTGGTCTGTGACGTCACAATGTATTCTTGTCAATGTATTGATGTGAGGGGACCATGTGGTCTGTGACGTCACAATGTGTTCTTGTCAATGGATTGATGTGAGGGGACCATGTGGTCTGTGACATCACAATGTGTTCTTGTCAATGTATTGATGTGAGGGGACCATGTGGTCTGTGACGTCACAATGTATTCTTGTCAATGGATTGATGTGAGGGGACCATGTGGTCTGTGACATCACAATGTATTCTTGTCAATGGATTGATGTGAGGGGACCATGTGGTCTGTGACATCACAATGTATTCTTGTCAATGTATTGATGTGAGGGGACCATGTGTTCTGTGACATCACAATGTATTCTTGTCAATGTATTGATGTGAGGGGACCATGTGGTCTGTGACGTCACAATGTATTCTTGTCAATGAATTGATGTGAGGGGACCATGTGGTCTGTGACATCACAATGTGTTCTTGTCAATGTATTGATGTGAGGGGACCATGTGGTCTGTGACATCACAATGTATTCTTGTCAATGAATGATGTGAGGGGACCATGTGGTCTGTGACATCACAATGTATTGATGAGAGGGGACCATGCGGTCTGTGACATCACAATGTATTGATGAGAGGGGACCATGCGGTCTGTGACATCACAATGTATTGATGAGAGGGGACCATGCGGTCTGTGACATAACAATGTATTGATGAGAGGGGACCATGCGGTCTGTGACATCACAATGTATTGATGAGAGGGGACCATGCGGTCTGTGACATCACAATGTATTGATGAGAGGGGAACATGCAGTCTGTGACATCACAATGTATTGATGAGAGGGGACCATGCGGTCTGTGGCATCACAATGTATTGATGAGAGGGGACCATGCGGTCTGTGATGTCACAATGTTACTGCACTGAACAGTGAGTGGGAAGACATGCTTGTATTACTGCACTGAACAGCGAGTGGGGAGACATGCTTGTATTACTACAGTGAGTGGGGAGACATGCTTGTATTACTACACTGAACAGGGAGTGGGGAGACATGCTTGTATTACTGCATTGAACAGTGAGTGGGGAGACATGCTTGTATTACTACAATGAGTGGGGAGACATGCTTGTATTACTGCATTGAACAGTGAGTGGGGAGACATGCTTGTATTACTGCACTGAACAGGGAGTGGGGAGACATGCTTGTATTACTGCACTGAACAGGGAGTGGGGAGACATGCTTGTATTACTGCATTGAACAGGGAGTGGGGAGACATGCTTGTATTACTACAGTGAGTGGGGAGACATGCTTGTATTACTGCAGTGAACAGTGAGTGGGGAGACATGCTTGTATTACTGCATTGAACAGGGAGTGGGGAGACATGCTTGTATTACAGCACTGAACAGTGAGTGGGGAGACATGCTTGTATTACTACAGTGAGTGGGGAGATATGCTTGTATTACTGCACTGAACAGTGAGTGGGGAGACATGCTTGTATTACTGCACTGAACAGTGAGTGGGGAGACATGCTTGTATTACTGCATTGAACAGGGAGTAGAGAGACATGCTTGTATTACTGCACTGAACAGGGAGTGGGGAGACATGCTTGTATTACTGCACTGAACAGTGAGTGGGGAGACATGCTTGTATTACTGCACTGAACAGGGAGTGGGGAGACATGCTTGTATTACTGCACTGAACAGGGAGTGGGGAGACATGCTTGTATTACTGCACTGAACAGGGAGTGGGGAGACATGCTTGTATTACTACAGTGAGTTGAGAGACATGCTTGTATTACTACAGTGAGTGGGGAGACATGCTTGTATTACTGCATTGAACAGGGAGTGGGGAGACATGCTTGTATTACTGCACTGAACAGTGAGTGGGGAGACATGCTTGTATTACTGCACTGAACAGTGAGTGGGGAGACATGCTTGTATTACTACAGTGAGTGGGGAGACATGCTTGTATTACTGCATTGAACAGTGAGTGGGGAGACATGCTTGTATTACTGCACTGAACAGGGAGTGGGGAGACATGATTGTATTACTGCACTGAACAGGGAGTGGGGAGACATGCTTGTATTACTGCATTGAACAGGGAGTGGGGAGACATGCTTGTATTACTACAGTGAGTGGGGAGACATGCTTGTATTACTGCATTGAACAGTGAGTGGGGAGACATGCTTGTATTACTGCATTGAACAGTGAGTGGGGAGACATGCTTGTATTACTGCACTGAACAGTGAGTGGGGAGACATGCTTGTATTACTGCACTGAACAGTGAGTGTGTGAAGACCTGCTTGTATTACTGCACTGAACAGCGAGTGGGGAGACATGCTTGTATTACTACAATGAGTGGGGAGACATGCTTGTATTACTGCATTGAACAGTGAGTGGGGAGACATGCTTGAATTACTACAATGAATGGGGAGACATGCTTGTATTACTGCATTGAACAGTGAGTGGGGAGACATGCTTGTATTACTGCACTGAACAGGGAGTGGGGAGACATGCTTGTATTACTGCACTGAACAGGGAGTGGGGAGACATGCTTGTATTACTGCATTGAACAGGGAGTGGGGAGACATGCTTGTATTACTACAGTGAGTGGGGAGACATGCTTGTATTACTGCAGTGAACAGTGAGTGGGGAGACATGCTTGTATTACTGCACTGAACAGGGAGTGGGGAGACATGCTTGTATTACTGCACTGAACAGGGAGTGGGGAGACATGCTTGTATTACTACAGTGAGTTGAGAGACATGCTTGTATTACTACAGTGAGTGGGGAGACATGCTTGTATTACTGCATTGAACAGGGAGTGGGGAGACATGCTTGTATTACTGCACTGAACAGTGAGTGGGGAGACATGCTTGTATTACTGCACTGAACAGTGAGTGGGGAGACATGCTTGTATTACTACAGTGAGTGGGGAGACATGCTTGTATTACTGCATTGAACAGTGAGTGGGGAGACATGCTTGTATTACTGCACTGAACAGGGAGTGGGGAGACATGATTGTATTACTGCACTGAACAGGGAGTGGGGAGACATGCTTGTATTACTGCATTGAACAGGGAGTGGGGAGACATGCTTGTATTACTGCACTGAACAGTGAGTGGGGAGATATGGTTGTATTACTACAGTGAGTGGGGAGACATGCTTGTATTACTGCATTGAACAGTGAGTGGGGAGACATGCTTGTATTACTGCATTGAACAGTGAGTGGGGAGACATGCTTGTATTACTGCACTGAACAGTGAGTGGGGAGGCATGCTTGTATTACTGCACTGAACAGTGAGTGTGTGAAGACCTGCTTGTATTACTGCACTGAACAGCGAGTGGGGAGACATGCTTGTATTACTACAATGAGTGGGGAGACATGCTTGTATTACTGCAGTGAACAGTGAGTGGGGAGACATGCTTGAATTACTACAATGAATGGGGAGACATGCTTGTATTACTGCATTGAACAGTGAGTGGGGAGACATGCTTGTATTACTGCACTGAACAGGGAGTGGGGAGACATGCTTGTATTACTGCACTGAACAGGGAGTGGGGAGACATGCTTGTATTACTGCATTGAACAGGGAGTGGGGAGACATGCTTGTATTACTACAGTGAGTGGGGAGACATGCTTGTATTACTGCAGTGAACAGTGAGTGGGGAGACATGCTTGTATTACTGCATTGAACAGGGAGTGGGGAGACATGCTTGTATTACAGCACTGAACAGTGAGTGGGGAGACATGCTTGTATTACTACAGTGAGTGGGGAGATATGCTTGTATTACTGCACTGAATAGTGAGTGGGGAGACATGCTTGTATTACTACAGTGAGTGGGGAGATATGCTTGTATTACTGCACTGAACAGTGAGTGGGGAGACATGCTTGTATTACTGCACTGAACAGTGAGTGGGGAGACATGCTTGTATTACTGCATTGAACAGGGAGTAGAGAGACATGCTTGTATTACTGCACTGAACAGGGAGTGGGGAGACATGCTTGTATTACTGCACTGAACAGTGAGTGGGGAGACATGCTTGTATTACTGCACTGAACAGGGAGTGGGGAGACATGCTTGTATTACTGCACTGAACAGGGAGTGGGGAGACATGCTTGTATTACTGCACTGAACAGGGAGTGGGGAGACATGCTTGTATTACTACAGTGAGTTGAGAGACATGCTTGTATTACTACAGTGAGTGGGGAGACATGCTTGTATTACTGCATTGAACAGGGAGTGGGGAGACATGCTTGTATTACTGCACTGAACAGTGAGTGGGGAGACATGCTTGTATTACTGCACTGAACAGTGAGTGGGGAGACATGCTTGTATTACTACAGTGAGTGGGGAGACATGCTTGTATTACTGCATTGAACAGTGAGTGGGGAGACATGCTTGTATTACTGCACTGAACAGGGAGTGGGGAGACATGATTGTATTACTGCACTGATCAGGGAGTGGGGAGACATGCTTGTATTACTGCATTGAACAGGGAGTGGGGAGACATGCTTGTATTACTGCACTGAACAGTGAGTGGGGAGATATGGTTGTATTACTACAGTGAGTGGGGAGACATGCTTGTATTACTGCATTGAACAGTGAGTGGGGAGACATGCTTGTATTACTGCATTGAACAGTGAGAGGGGAAACATGCTTGTATTACTGCACTGAACAGTGAGTGTGTGAAGACCTGCTTGTATTACTGCACTGAACAGCGAGTGGGGAGACATGCTTGTATTACTACAGTGAGTGGGGAGACATGCTTGTATTACTACACTGAACAGGGAGTGGGGAGACATGCTTGTATTACTGCATTGAACAGTGAGTGGGGAGACATGCTTGTATTACTACAATGAGTGGGGAGACATGCTTGTATTACTGCATTGAACAGTGAGTGGGGAGACATGCTTGTATTACTGCACTGAACAGGGAGTGGGGAGACATGCTTGTATTACTGCACTGAACAGGGAGTGGGGAGACATGCTTGTATTAC
>CM026404.1:86435878-86459132 GCA_014843695.1 Archivesica marissinica
TATCTCGACATGGAAAACCCCAGACCCTGTTGACTGACCGAGGAAGCGCTTTCATAGCTGAAACATTCACACGCTTCCTAGCCGAGCACGATATACGTCACTTAACTAGCACGAGTTACAGGCCTCAAACCAACGGATCAATAGAGAAATATAATGGTACATTGAAAACCATGCTTAGAATCCTTGGGGAGAACTCTTTATCGTCTTGGGATGAGATGCTACCCTGGCTATTATTTGCATATAGAAGTGCAGAGCACTCTAGCACAGGATATTCTCCCTTCTACCTTCTATATGGGCGCGAACCTAGAGATAATCTAGATTCCACTTATGATCTCTGGGCTAGAAATGAGCGGGATGAAGGGATCCCCATAAATAACTATGTACAAGAATTATGTCATAGATTAGCTGAAGCGTTACGTGACGCCAGCGAGAATGCACAACAGGCCGCAGATGGTCGTAAAACAAAGTATGACAGAAGTAAGAAAGCGAAAATGCGTGTATTCCAGCGTGGTGAATTAGTGTTAGTACGATTACCGTTAAAAGGTAATAAGCTGAAAAATGCCCTCCAGGGACCGTATCCGGTACACGAAAAGGTAGCGTCGCATACCTATATTATATACATGCCTGATAAGAGAGTAAAATACCGTGTTATGCATGTAAACCAGTTGAAGCCCTGGACAGGTAGGGAGGAGGGTGCAGCTCTAGCTGATAGTAGTCCGGTGTATGAGTCCCAAGACCCTACCCTATTAGATTACCAAGCCCCTACGGACATTGAGAAAGAATTCGATCCTTGCAGTCCTCTTGAATCTGTACCTAAGAAAACCTGGCCGGATATCAGTCATTTAAACCCAGACCACAGGGACGATATTAGTCAGTTATTTGACCGTTACCCCCGTTTATTCTCTGGACAACTGGGACGTTTCCACGATGTTACCCATGATATTGATGTGCAAGGTGCTTCACCCGTAGTCCAGCCTTACTACCGCATGTCTCCAGAAAAGAAACAAATATTAAAAACTGAGCTAGATCAAATGTTGGAGTTAGGAATTATCCGCCCTAGCAGAAGCCAGTGGGCCTCTCCCATAATATTGGTACGCAAATCAGACTCAGAATGGCGACCATGTATTGATTATCGGAAAATTAATGACCTGACTCGAGGAGAAGCCTTCCCCATCCCGAGATTAGACGATCTCATTGATCAGGTCGCAGGTTCGAGTCTGATATCAATTTTAGATCTTAATAAAGGTTACTGGCAGATTCCGCTAACCCCTCGAGCTAGTGAAATTGCAGCGTTCATAACCCCCTGGGGCTTGTTTGAACCATTAACTCTCCCATTTGGTTTAAAAAACGGTGGAGTTACCTTCCAGAGGGCCATAAACGAGATAATCGCTCAATCCCCGACAGAACCCATCCGTGATAGATTTGCCGACGCATATCTGGATGATATTGCTGTTCGATCCAATTTATGGTCACAGCACATAAATCACTTGGATTGGACATTTCATAGACTAGAGGATAGTGGTGTTACTTTGAATCCGAAGAAGTGTAAAATTGGGTCTGGAACAGTCAAGTACTTGGGACATGAATTAGGGTCGGGAAAAATCAAACCAATTTCCAGCAAGGTTGAGTGTATTAGTAATATCTCTCCCCCACAGACCAAGAAACAATTACGAGGATATCTGGGATCAGTAGGATTTTACAGGAAATTCATTCCCCAGTTCGCTGAGATCGCCGCTCCCCTGACTGACTTATTAAAGGGCAAGCGATCAGGGAACATCATAACTCAGTGGAGCGATAAACATCAACTTGCTTTCGAATCCTTAAAGAAAGCTTTAACCAATAAACCCATACTGAAGGCCCCTGACTTTAACCAAGAGTTCGAACTCTATACTGATGCTTCCGATTTGGGAATTTCGGCTGTACTGACTCAGACCGTTGACCAAGTACCACACCCAGTAGCATTTTATTCCCGAAAACTTATTCCACGAGAGAAAAACTACTCTACAATAGAGAAGGAATTATTAGCTATAGTGGCCGGTATCGAACATTTTCGCATATATGTAAGCACAAGCAAAACAATAATTAATTCAGATCATAATCCCCTTGTATGGTTAAGTAGGTCGAAAACGTCCAATCAACGCCTCTTAAGATGGGCACTGTGTCTCTCAGAATTTAATCTGACCATTAAACATATCAAAGGGACTCAAAATGTTCTAGCAGACTTTCTCAGTAGAGTTCAATGACTGTGATGTTTGACTTAGTAAATGTACTTGGTATTATTTCAGTTGTTCAGTAAATAGTTATTGCCTCTATGATTAGAATGTTGGTACCTAGCGAAAGAAATGCTATTTTAGGACATATGATGTATTGATATTATGATTGTTTTCTACTGTATATTCAAAGGAATGAAGATTTGTAAATCGGCCGATAGCGGGCGATGTCAAACTTCTCCCCGGGTAGGGAGGATTGTGCAAAACCCCAATTTGCACGAAATGTTTATTATTGTTATATATAAATAGTAATGTATTATATAAATACATTAAACTGTTTCTATATATGGCCAAATGTTTACCATGTAATATATATATATTTGTTTTATGCATAATCGTCTGCTATTATTTTCGCGCCTAAAATTATCAATCTCGCTTCGCGCGGGAAATGACTTAAGATGTTAGGCCTAATCTCAGTTTATCAAGGCCGTGGTTGCAGGTGTCCAGTTATGTAATACAAAGGCACCGAACTGGTTTGATGGTGTAATATTAGATAACATAACAGATGTTTAGGAATAACAGATGTTTTAGGAATTGTTATATCATATATACACTGATTCAATCATGTATATAAGAAATGGATTTTATTAACATAGATCAGACACACTAGAGCCTAACTCCAGGAGCGAGAAAGGTCGTGATCTCAATCTAGTATATAGAACATATAAACTGTATTTATGATACTTAGATATTATGGACATTATAAGAAATATAACTTATAAAGATTTGTCGAATAATTAAATTGTTCAGCCATAGAAGAAACAGAGAGTTTCGGCGAACCATACCAGGTGATTAAAAGTTAATCTAATCAGAAACAGTGATTAGATTATAGTGATATTGAGTAATGACGGATTAGAAAGATTGGATGTTAAATATACTGTGTAAGCGCATAGTCGGCTCACACAAATGGATTGTTAAATAAGCTTTTAATGATACGATGTATATATATATAGATCACTGATTATATATATATGGATATTTCTGATGCCAATTTAAACAAGATATTATATAGAAGAAATGTAATACTGTGTTGAGTTATCATTAATACATATAATAACGAAGAAACCCCCTAGACAACTCCAGCGAGTCTACAATAGGATAGACCCTGGTAAGAGCCGTAGCAACCGAGACATATTATTACGAGAAGAAAAAGGAGAGTTTGCGACAGTATAATCACGTTTTGCAGCTCTCCTAATGGATTTGTTGTGATTATTTGATTAATACCGGGTATGGCCGCCAGTTTGTCTGTAACCTGTACAATACGGCGTCTCATGGAATTGACGTAACGTTGTACGACGTGTGCCGGTATATTGTTCCATTCCATCTGCAGAGCATTCTGTAGGTCCTGCAAATTGTTGACGACATGTCTTGACCTAACTCTACGACCAAGAACATCCCAAATATGCTCGATTGGGTTGAGATCAGGAGAAACGGCAGGCCAAGGCAAGGCGCTAACGCCATTTGCATTTAGGTATTGCTGCGTTAGCTGTGCTGTGTGCGGATGTGCTTTGTCGTGCATCAATGTGGCGGGTGCATGCTGATTAACGAATGGAACAGCTACTGGTCTTAACACCTGCATTAAGATTGCCATTAACAATAACCAGATCAGTTTTCCTGTTTCCCATGATCCCGCCCCAAACCATAACACTGCCCCCGCCAAACCTGTTTCTCTCTACAACAAAGGCGTTAGCAAATCGCCCCCCTCTCCTAAATACCCCCACCCTCCCATCATGATGACTCGGGTTAAACCTAGATTCATCGGAGAAGACAATTATATCCCACTGACGTCTTTGCCAGCGGAGATGAAGCCGTGCCCAATTCAAACGAGCAACGCGATGACGTCGTTCGAGTACATTACCAACGTAAGCCCGTCTAGGTTTGATAGGCCGAACACAAAGACGCAGACGCCGCAGAACTGTGTCCCTGCTAATACCGTACTGCCTCGCTGTAGCGCTAGCACTTTGGAAACGACGCCTGGTGTGCGTCAGTTCAAAATGACGGTCTAATATGACGTCAGTTACACGAGGCCTGCCGGTTCGAGGACCTTCGGCAACTGTTCCTGTTTGCTGGAACCTGGCACGAAGTTCACTTACTGTGTTTCTGTGGCAATTAAATGCCCGTGAAACAGTATCGATGAAGTCACCTCTGCTAAGCATCATCAAAGCTTCAATACGTTGACGCAGAGAGAGTCTGGCTTGGCGAGTTTTGAAAATATTCAAATTGCTGTGTGTTTTTCTTACTCCTAGATGTTGTAAGAAAGTAATGATATTATTTGACCGATTTCACATTTGTCCAGACATTGCACGGGCAAATCGTGCAAAACGCTTGTATAGGGACGTTACGTAGCAATACTAACACAATACTGACATATATAGCCATTGTTCAACACAGTGACAGGCGTGCTTCACGTGCTACACATATGAAATATTTATAACCGATAGAACTATAGCTATCATAAAAAGAAACGTGCACACTTTCTTTTGCGTTTGAGTATATATATTCTTCAGCTCTTCAGAACTAATTTAAATAATTGTTTTATCAGTAAGCGATGTTTTTGGGACCTACACATTCTCAAAAGCGAACGTATGAATTAACGAAAAGGTTAACTCCGGCCCAATATTAGTTCGAAAATATATATGAATGTGTTGATATAACAGTAAATCTATACGAAAACTATCTGTGCTCATTGATTACATATATATCAATGTCACGATGCACGTGCTGTTTCATGCTGTTAAATAATATTTAACTTATTTATATAAGTATGTGGGCTTTTTGTCAACAATGTGTTATTTAGTTTCTATGGCAAATATTTGGAATTTTTATATAAATAGATGTTGTGGTTTTTTCCCCAGATTTTCTACATTAGGCTAGTAACTCTGCGCTGAAATGTCTCGAAAGGTAGAACTAAATGCAAACATATTGAAACGCTCATTGTCATGCCCCAGAACCAGTTTTAATTCAGCACTACAACATTTAGGTGATGATATATCGGGGAAAGATGTAAAATGATGGTCACAATAAGATACGAAATTTTATTTGATTAGCTCCATTTCATTTTTTTTTCGTGAGATTAATCATATATTTTAACATCACACACTTTTTGATTTGGAAGAGAACGTTGTTGCTCATATTGAACAGTACAGACATCCGGGAGTATGAGAGCTGTTCGAGTATCGGGGGGAAGGGGCCCTCGGTCTTGGGAGGGGGAAGTGGCCCACGGTCTTGGGGGGGGGAGGAGGGCCCTCGGTCTTGAATGTTGAAGTCGGCAAGCAAACATAATCCTTCATTCACGCCCACACATTTAATTGATTTCAACAGCTCACAATGATGTATTGTCAAATAAAAACAATGTGACCAGCTTCCACTGAGAGCTTTATCTACGATATACCTGTGACGAGGTTTGTTCCACCTGATCCCCATTAGTTCAGCCTTCAACATGTACTGGCTGTAATACAATTGACGTGTAAATCTTGTAAATTTAGAACCGCACCGTTTCGTCATGACATTGTCGGTGACCTGGAATCGTTTGCCAGCATAGAATGGTACGGTGTATAGTCCATAACAAGTCGCCCGCAATGCATGGGTATCTTTAAACTTTATTTATTTTACAACGTTTGTGAAACAAGCAATAGCATATTAATCACTCTCGTTGGCTCGGAGGAAATAATAAATCTGGCCATTCATGTGGAAGTATCCAGAGAAAACACACCTGTCCGATCTGGCGACCACTGTACCATCACACATACTTCCCGGTTCGAGGATCGAACCCGGATTGCATTGGTGAGAAGCGAGCCTGCTAACAACTGCGCTAATCGGATAGTCGAATGCATATAATATGGTGCTCTTCATACAGTTGTGCGCGGTTCATTAAATTGGCATCAAATGACCTACCACCTCACCGCTGATGGTTCGAATTCCACTATCGATGTCGAATTATTCCATTTGATAAAGCTATCCAGCGGGCTTGAGTAGAGTCGGTGGTTCTACCCAAATATGTATATGTACCTTAAATATTGCTCGGTGTGGTACTCGTAGTCTTCCTCCATGAATAACAGCTGGAGAGTCGCCATGTGACCTAACCTGCCGGTGTGACTTTAACCACCAAAAGAAAAACACACAAGCAATTTCCGAACTGGATCTGGACGGACAGATTTGGGGATTTTTAGTCAATTAAAGGGCAGCAACTCTGGTGTTAATGGGCTGATCCCCACGAATGTGCACGAACATCACTATGGTGATGGTGATATATATGTGTTTAAGTTTCATAAAATTCCACCAATTGGTTACTGAGAACTGGCTCCGGGCGGACGACGAGTGACAGACAGACGCGGGACACCACATGACAGACGCATGACGACAGAGGGAACATAGAACACGGGTGATAGACGACAGGCGCAAGCTATTGAATAATAGACACAGTATGGCATCCGAGATAGGTGGGATACAGGATAACAGACGGAGGACGACAGACGCCGGTTAACAGACGACAGACGCAGGATTCCTGGTGACGCAGAACGCTGAATGTCAGAAGCTGTATGACATATACAGGACGACAGAAGTAGGACATCGTGTGGTAGACGTAGTACACACGATTTGACAGACGCAAGATGACCCGTCTATAGAAATAGCTCACCCTGAGCATAGCTCAACTTCAAGAAAAAGAACAGACCCTTACTGAATACATATCTGTAGTGTGCAAGTGCTATGTATGCTAACCACAGCCACAACGCACACTAGTGTACCCTATGGTCTTATAGTAGTAATATTGTTTATTTGTGTCTTTTGCATGCTACTGCATACTTTTCCGAATTCCTAAAAATAAACATGCATATATAAAAAATTTATTCGGACGTTCGAGCGAATATTCGAATATTCGGTTAGTCGTTGCCACCCCTAATATATATCCAATAATGGAATGGTTCGGATCAGTATGCGTGTGTGTTTTACGTTTATTTATCGTCGCTACCGGTTGCCCATATGAGCGATGCCTCCTGAAGAGATTAGTCATTTTAGATTTTTGGAGGATAGTGCAATGATACAGACAGATACCCATTCCAGAGTCTCCTCTGATTCTTTTACGTGCACGGTGTAAAGCACCGACACGAGACCTCGGTTTAACGTCCCATCTGAAATATTGTTAATTTTATTAGGGTCAGACGGGGGATCGAACCTGCGATCCCTGGATTACCAGTCCAGCGTGTTACCCCTGGACTACATATCCGTCTGTATTTATTATTAATTATTTTATATCGTTGTTAAAATCATTCTTCAAGTATATGTATTATTGAGAAATTACATAGGTTCATTCGTATTAAATATACATAGATAAATAATACATGTAATAATAATGTTGAAAATAGAATGAACTTCCACATTTATGCATTTTTTGAAAGCACGTGTGAGGGAACAGATGGCAATCCCTACCTGACATTGACCATCAATATTGAAATCGTTTCTTCACGTCTGATATACTAGAGGACATAGAACACGCACACCTACATTATATACTAGAGGACATAGAAAACGCACACCTACATTATATACTAGAGGACATAGAAAACGCACACCTACATTGTATACTAGTGGGTATAGAAAACGCACACCTACATTATATACTAGAGGACATAGAAAACGCACACCTACATTATATACTAGAGGACATAGAAAACGCACACCTACATTATATACTAGAGGACATAGAAAACGCACACCTACATTATATACTAGAGGACATAGAAAACGCACACCTACATTATATACTAGAGGACATAGAAAACGCACACCTACATTATATACTAGAGGACATAGAAAACGCACACCTACATTATATACTAGAGGACATAGAAAACGCACACCTACATTATATACTAGAGGACATAGAAAACGCACACCTACATTATATACTAGAGGACATAGAAAACGCACACCTACATTATATACTAGAGGACATAGAAAACGCACACCTACATTATATACTAGAGGACATAGAAAACGCACACCTACATTATATACTAGAGGACATAGAAAACGCACACCTACATTACATACTAGAGGACATAGAAAACGCACACCTACATTATATACTAGAGGACATAGAAAACGCACACCTACATTATACATACTAGTGGTATAGAAAACGCACACCTACATTATATACTAGAGGACATAGAAAACGCACACCTACATTATATACTAGAGCACATAGAAAACGCCCACCTACATTATATACTAGAGGACATAGAAAACGCACACCTACATTATATACTAGAGGACATAGACAACGCACACCTACATTATATACTAGAGGACATAGAAAACGCACACCTACATTATATACTAGAGCACATAGAAAACGCACACCTACATTATATACTAGAGGACATAGAAAACGCACACCTACATTACATACTAGTGGGTATAGAAAACGCACACCTACATTATATACTAGAGGACATAGAAAACGCACACCTACATTTAGCATGGGAACAGGCGTCGATATATTTTGCCTGGTCAGTCAAATAAATATAATTATTTTAACACCGAGACTATAATTGGGCCGTATTGAATTTCTGATCATATCAACGCGTCGATCTATTTTGCCTGGTCAGTCAAATAAATATATTTTAACACCGAGACTATTAATTGGGCCGTATTGAGTTTCTGATCATATCAACTGCCATTTTGCCAGAAGTTAAAAAGTGAAAAATCGACAGACTGGAACCCAGGCTAACCTACATTATATACTAGAGGACATAGAAAACGCACACCTACATTATATACTAGAGGACATAGAAAACGCACACCTACACTATATACTAGAGGACATAGAAAACGCACAACTACATTATATACTAGAGGACATAGAAACCGCACACCTACACTTTATACTAGAGGACATAGAAAACGCACACCTACACTATATACTAGAGGACATAGAAAACGCACAACTACATTATATACGAGAGGACATAGAAACCGCACAACTACACTATATACTAGAGGACATAGAAAACGCACAACTACATTATATACGAGAGGACATAGAAACCACACACCTACACTTTATACTAGAGGACATAGAAAACGCACAACTACATTATATACTAGAGGACATAGAAAACACACACCTACATTATATACTAGAGGACATAGAAAACACACACCTACATTATATACTAGAGGACATAGAAAACGCACAACTACATTATATACTAGAGGACATAGAAAACACACACCTACATTATATACTGGAGGACATAGAAAACGCACACCTACATTATATACTAGAGGACATAGAAAACGCACACCTACATTATATACTAGAGGACATAAAAAACGCACACCTACACTATATACTAGAGGACATAGAAAACGCACAACTACATTATATACTAGAGGACATAGAAAACGCACAACTACATTATATACGAGAGGACATAGAAAACGCACACCTACATTATATACGAGAGGACATAGAAAACGCACAACTACATTATATACGAGAGGACATAGAAACCGCACACCTACACTTATACTAGAGGACATAGAAAACGCACAACTACATTATATACGAGAGGACATAGAAACCGCACACCTACACTATATACTAGGGGACATAGAACACGCACAACTACATGATATACTAGAGGACATAGAAACCGCACACCTACACTATATACTAGAGGACATAGAAAACGCACAACTACATTATATACGAGAGGACATAGAAACCGCACACCTACACTATACACTAGAGGACATAGAAAACGCACACCTACATTATATACTAGAGGAAATAGAAAACGCACACCTACACTATATACTAGAGGACATAGAAAACGCACACCTACATTATATACGAGAGGACATAGAAAACGCACAACTACATTATATACGAGAGGACATAGAAACCGCACACCTACACTTTATACTAGAGGACATAGAAAACGCACAACTACATTATATACTAGAGGACATAGAAAACGCACACCTACACTATATACTAGAGGACATAGAAAACGCGCACCTACACTATATACTAGAGGACATAGAAAACGCACAACTACATTATATACGAGAGGACATAGAAAACGCACACCTACATTATATGATTATTATTACATGAACACGAAATACGAAGGTTTCCATCAAAGATATATCACATCTTTATTACAAAGCACAACATGAACAACTAAACATATTCCAAAATGTTTAAAACTATGTATTTATATAGTTATTGTTTTTCATGTAAAAACACACTTATCCGAAGCGTGCGTTTTCTATGTCCTCTAGTATAGATGGAGCTTATCAGTTTGAATTTAATAACTTAGTTGACAGGTACTTTCGAAAATTGTAAAACCAAACATTTTCAACGTTTATGATACAGGATACACATAGGTTCTTTAACGTATGTAAGGCGCAGTATCATTACTGTTTCAATTACTTATACCTTATGCGGCTGTAATGGCCAGGGTCACTGGCCTAATCGTCATACTGTCACGAGTTTATAATGTTTTCCTGTGTCAAAGGTCAACGTATCGACTCATATAAAATGATATACTTGCTATTTCATTTTGAGCACAGGGAGTTGTTGAGAAGCGGTTGAAAGGATAACAAGAATAGACTGTTTATTTTAAATTATAAATTTGAATGTGGACAACACTAAAGTAATACTGATAACGACGAGCTGCAGGCAAGTTCATTAGTGTATGTATGTAGTTCGTAGATGAGAATGTGAATTTATTAATATTTTAAATAAAAACGTTCTATTCTGAACAAAAAATAGAAACTTCCAAATTGTCTCATTTCCCCTTTTCTACTCTGCAAAACAATTTCATATATCGTCATATTCCATAACATATGATATATAGTTTCTCTACTCTTCAGCTTTAACATTACTATATAGTTCCAATATGCAGTTTTCACTAATAATCCCATCATTTGATTTGTATATGTATTGAGGGACTCTTTGTTTTTTTAATAATATTTTATTGCATTTTTTCCATACAATACATTACATATATACATATAATACTAAGAACAAATCGGAGATTAATATGTAATTATATGATTGCAGTATACGATACATTTGTTTTGTCGAGGGGAAATAAGCAAATGGGTTGAGCTACAAGTTATAACAACATTATTTACAGCCCTCCCCGCCTCTTTGCTAAATGGGTTATCTCGTAAAATAAAGTCTTTATTATTAGTAGTAGTAGTAGTAGTATGTACATATAGCATGTGTTGTGTTAAAGAATTCACTGTGTAATGAAATTAGAAGGGTATTATTAGCCTCGAGCTGTTATTTTAGGATTTGTGAAATTTATCGATTATTTTTTGCACAGTTCGACAACGTGAAACCTTTTTCTGCACGTGCATTCATAGATTAACAGATTCAATGTTTGTGCTTTACGGTTATTTATCGTCGCTAACGGATGCCCATATGAGCGATGCCTCGGTGTAATGCACCTGTATGAGACCTCGGTTTAAAGTGCCAGCTGAAAGACTGTTAATGTTATTAGGGTTAGACGGGGATCGAAACTGTGAGCACTTGATTACCAATCCAATAGCTCCATTGTAGTATTCGGTCAATTTGTACATTTTAATGAGTCTCTGTCTATCATTGCACTATCCTCCAAACATCTAAAATGACTAATCTCTCCAGGGGTCGTCGTTCATATGGGCAACCGGTAGCGACGATAAATAAACGTAAAAAGTAATCTTTATTTACATCTCATCATTGTACGTACAGTATTTACAATACTATTATTTGTATAGTTTACATCATAAAAGTACACTGCAACTCGAGCATGGAGTTATAAGAGATGAACAAAATTATACACTATCATTTATCGAAGTATGTTAGGGATAAAGCTGCAATATCACTGCTAATCGGATATTAAAAACTGCTCTAAAAAGCAGACAAAATAGGTACTATTGCACACTGATTAAGAATTGGTCATATGAAATATAACTTCGCTTTGATCCGATCATAGCGAATATGATTAGCAGATATTGCAGATACATGTGGCGTCCGTGGTCAAATGGTAGAGCGTCGGATTTGGAATCGAACGGTCCGGGTTCGATACTAAAGTCAGACCACGTATGTAGTGTCATTGAGCAAGGCACCTCACACACATTGCTTAGTACTGGTTAATCGCTATTGTCGGCTAAGCATGCCCAGGAAAACATGTATAGGTCCCCACAAGGGGTTTGACATTAATGGATCATACATACATACATACATACATACATACACATATATTAGTTTAAACATTATTTATTAGTTTAAACATTATTTAAAGCGACATTACATCGGTGAAAACCCGACTTTCTACAGAATGTAATTTCCTATTATATGGTATAATTGTTTTCCAAATATTTGCCGCACAAGCCGAGTATTTCAACTAATAAACAAACGTCGTATACGACGGTTGTTGACATAACAAACTAATGTAAATAATGGCAACACCCATGCGTAATGCAATGTGTGCATCCTGAATACAACGATACGTGGTACATATTTACTGTTATATCTCACCCATGCGTAATGCAATGTGTGCATCCTGAATACAACGATACGTGGTACATATTTACTGTTATATCTCACCCTTTGTGTATATGCATAGTTTTAGATTTAAAATATCTCTAAACGACAGTAGCACGCTCTTGGTATAGACTCCAATAATAAAGAAACGTCAATTCAGGAGCATAGGTGACAGTTATATGACATCCTACTTTCACTTTTGAGAGTTTGTATACAACAAAACCAGTGTTTATGTATAGAAAGTTCGTGTTCGAATTATTTGGGAAGCATTTGTAGTAGCAATGTTATTTATACTTAAAAAACATTTTCTGTGCTTTTTGCGATGTAAAGTTTAATTGTTCTAAATGATTGTAAGAAAAATATGATCTGAAACCAAGCTCAATAAAACGCTTATATACCGAGTCAAAAAAGAAACGATACCAAACTAAAAATGACGTAAAACGGATAAAACCATAGAAAGGTTTAATATATTATTACGTATCAGTACGGGGTATCTTATTGCAACGTCAGCCAACCATAAACACAGGTAAATAAACACCCGATAATCCTGGAACGCCGAATTTCCGATTTGCACGTGCTCCTCAACAAAGACAACTTCCTACACATGTACAAATCGGAAAACCAGTTTATTGTACTGGTATTGCATTATCATCGAGGAAAAACACCTTACATACCCATTGTTACCTCTAACGAAATGCCTAGGCTAAACCGCAATCAGACAATGCGTGCCATTGGCATGATTGACGGCGGTTTACGTCAGCGTGACGTCGCAAATCGACTCGGGGTTACGCGGATCACGATAACACGTCTACTTCGACGTTATCGAACACATGGATCGGAGGACGACCGTCCAAGATCTGGTCGACCACGTGTGACGACGCGTGAACAGGACCGTCACATTCGGACGTCACATTTACGTGACCGGTTCCTACCTGCCATGCACACAGCTGCCGTTACTCTTGGGATGACCAACACTCGCATCAGTGCACAAACAGTCAGGAACCGGCTCGGTGAACATGGCATTCGTGCCTATCGGCCATACGTTGGACCCATCCTGACACGACGTCACCGTGACGTACGGCGGGAATGGACGACGGAACGTGCTCGCTGGACTCGGTTACAGTGGAATTCGGTGATGTTTAGCGATGAATCGCGGTTCTGTTTGCGTCGAGCGGATGGCAGAGAGCGGGTATATCGCAGACGCGGTGAACGTTACGCCGACGCATGTATACGTCAGGTCGATCTGTTCGGGGGCGGAAGCGTTATGGCGTGGGGCGGTATCACCTTCGGCAGTCGCACTGAACTGTTAGTGGTGGACGGGAACCTAAACGCCCAGCTATATTTTGTCAAGAACATATGACTCGGAATAAGTTTGTCATCTTTGTCTGGTTTCATATAAACGTGAGTTTCCGTCGACGTGGTGGAGATGTTAAATGACATTGGTTGATCAGTACTTCTCTCTCATAGCCGATGGGTTCGAACGGTACTTTGGTCTTAATGCTTAACCCTCTTTGCCTGCTGAGTTTAATAAAAATCACATTTGCAAACAACTCGTCTCATCAGGATCTATGTTTGCTATTCAGCCAAATGTTTTAGCTCAATCTCCACTATCCGAATAGCAAAAAACATAGAGCCTGATCAGACGTTGTGTGCCATTTGATCTGGCTCTTTGTTGTGTGCAAAAGAGATTATATCTGCCGCTAGCATGCAATAAGTAAGCTACCCAGCTGGCTTGCGGGAGATCGTTAATCCAACCAAGTGTCTGGAATGATGCCCAATGGGGGCACACAGCCTCTTCCTCCAGGTTCCACTATTAACCCTTTCCTTCATAGAGATTTAGGTTAATATACTATTATATCTCCATACAAACGACAGTCATTTAACCCTTTCCTTCATAGAGATTTAGGTTAATACACTATTATATCTCCATACAAATGACAGCCATTTAACCCTTTCCTTCATAGAGATTTAGGTTAATACACTATTATATATCCATACAAATGACAGCCATTTAACCCTTTCCTTCATAGAGATTTAGGATAATATACTATTATATCTCCATACAAACGACAGTCATTTCACTATCATGCAATGGATAAGTAGTCGCAATATCTACCCCACCTCCATAGATATTACTGGGATTACATGAGATTCTGGCCATTATCATGAACATTGGTTTGACTACTACATTGTCAATGTATGTCGTATTGGTAATGGCGTCAAGAGGTGCTTCTATGAGGGAAAGGGATAAATGAACATTGGTCTGGCTACTACAATGTCAATGTATGTCGTATTGGTAATGGCGTCAAGAGGTGCTTCTATGAGGGAAAGGGTTATGAACATTGGTTTGGCTACTACCTTATCAATGTATGTCGTATTGGTAATGGCATCAAGAGGTGATTCTATGAGGGAAAGGTTTAAGGCTGAAAGTATGCATGTATACGTTTATACCGAATTATATGATAAGAACTAAAAAGTATTACCATATATCTCTGAATAAATAACACGTATATTCTTCAGATTCTGAAATGCCGCCACATGCAGGACTTGAAGAGCCACGTGCTCCGTTGAAAAGTGATGTTGAAGCCCCTATTGACAATCTTGACCTGACACCGATTATTTCCGATGAACCGGAACCGGTATCGAAAAAGCGTGTCCCATTACAGATTGTCTGGAGAAATGTGATTTTAATGTCCGCTCTTCATATTTCGGCGATATACGGACTCTATCTAATTCCCCAAGCAAAATTAGCAACCATTATTTGGAGTAAGTATATATTTATTTATTTATTTAATACAGTCAAACTCTTAATCAGCCTAGCCAATGGAATCACAGAAAGTGGCTGCTTAGCATATGCGGCTGCTTAATAAGGAGAGGCATCGGTCGGTTACTGCCCCTGAATACTTTCTAATAGTAGATAGGGCCTATTAAGTGCTTTCCTCGATTTGTTATCGTCGTTTCCTTTGCACAACATGCTAGCAATTTTCTTCCACTTTCTCAGCTTATGATTATTAAATAACTATATTCTGACAGATATCACACAGTATATGCAATGGGTACGTATTTGTAAAAACTTGCTATCAATTAACACGAATTGGATAAAATCATTTTGATCATAAAGCAAAATCCGGTAAAGGAACAACAGTAAAAACAAAGGATTCCAACTAAAATGACCTATTTACATTTCGGAATAAATCGGACTTTATCTGCCAAGGGAGGTAATAGAAAAACCAGTGATGGCTTTATTAGAGGGCAGATGTATAATAAAACAACATATTGGGAATCTGGAAACTGGCTGCTTATATACAGGTTGGCTGGTGACGGCAAACATATATTCGACTGTATTGATGTATCATGAATGCCTTTGTTAAATGGGGATTTATCAAAAGTTCAAAACACAATGCTTATTTACGAGATTGTTACGTCCCTTGTAGTCGCAAACCCGGCGTTGTCGAAACTAAATATGTTCAATTGAAATATTTTAATGAGCCAACATAATGAAAGCGAAATAAGGTTATAACAGTGTCTTCGTGTATATAAAACATTGTCAACTTTACAGACGGATCTGTAGCCCAGTGGCTAACACGTTGGACTAGTAATACAGGGATCGCAGGTTCGACCCCCGTCTGACCCTAATAAAATTATCATGTATTGTGTCGGTGCTGTACATGCATGTAAAAGAACCAGAGGATATTCTGGAATGGGCCTCTGTCTGGATCATTGCAATATACTCCAAAAATCTAAAAATGACTAATCTCTTCAGGAGGCGTCGCTCATATGGGCAACCGGTAGCGACGATAAATCAACGTAAAACATGCACAACAAAACACACACAACATCGCAAACATACCTACCCAAGTGTACCAATACATGCTGTCCGATTAGCGCACTGGTTAGCCCACTCGCTTCTCACCAATTCAACCCGGGTTCGATCCTCGGAGATCCGCCCCAGCGGCTGGGGGCAAAAGAAATTCACTGCTGCCTGGCTGGTGTGCAGGTTGGGTAAAACTCCCACGAAACCAGCCGACCGCGTTCCACCAAAAACATATTCTAAAATTTAAATTCAAATACATATCCTAAAACTAAATAAAGTCTTGAAAAATAAATATACCACAGAACTGAAATGTAAAACGCGTTAGAAAATATAAAAATATAACCATTAAAACTGAGAAATTAAATACAAAAAAAAAACCTTCTAAGTTATTAAACTTATGTTTAAAATATCGTAATACTATACTGTTAGGATTTCAAACACACGAACAATAAAACTAAACAAAAACAAATGAACAAAACGAACGAACAAAACAAACTAGGTTTAACAAAAATATAAATAAATGATTTTAAATAAATTAAATCTCTTTAGGTAAATATTTTTCCCTTCCCAAACCCTGCATGTATGTCTTTTCTCTCTATCCTTGCTATATCATATATTAACAATGCTCATTTGTTTACCATTTGTGCCTGTGGGTAGCGCACGGGACGAAGAGTGTAACATTCATCTGTATTTAATACCATTTGTGTTGTGTACGTTTCACATTTTCTATTCTCGTATCACTATGCACAATTTATACAAAATTGGGAACAAATTTTATCCCACTGTTTGATTATTTGAAATATTTTTCACACGGAATATCCACGTAACATCTTCCAAATAGTTCAGTACTCCAATGTATCATCTAACCGTACTCCAATGTATCATCTAACTAGTAGTATGTTTAGGCCTTCACCTAGCTTACGAAACATTTTGAAACAAATCGATTAACCCATTGTCTGTAGGGATACAATATATAGATCATTTTACGTCTGTGATGGTTGGGGTGAAATCCCCTGATAAAACAGACGCCACCAGTTTGCCGTAGGTGGCGACCCGTAAACCGGAAATAGGGATTCTGGTAGTTGAGGGGGCTCAGGGATCTCCAGCTCCTAACACACTACTTCGACCCTGGCTTCGTATAGACGTGGCGTCTGGGTTGGGCCCGGGCCTAGACAATCGGCTAGTCGTGCCTTGCTCTGGAATCGAAAAAACTTATCTGCCTATCTTTCTTACTATATATGTATCGTCAGATACAAACCGTGTGTTGACTACCTTTTTTCCTTTCTTAAAGTAGATTCTTATGAGCGGCGGCTTAACGGGTTAATCGATGGATAAATAGGGGATCTGTGTGACTGTCCAGTTACTGGCAGGATCACAGTTTCCTCTACTATCAGTAGAGTATGACAGAAGAGTAGCATTAACGCTAGAGGTAGGAATACCACCTCTAAACTGCGTTCCCTGGTAGGACTCCGAGGCGGGTGGTGCCCTATTCTGTTGAACATCAAAACAATAACCATGGCTTCCCAAAATTCCCTAAAACGACCACGACCATCAGACGATTCAGAAATACCACTTAAAGCGTATCCAAAATTCTTCATTATTGAATCAGAAATGCATGAAAAAAAAAGTGGCTCACTATCTCCATTTGTTATCGAAAAATCATTGGAAAGTTTAATTGGATCACCAAAATCTGTAAAAAAACTAAGAAACCAAACGTTACTTGTTGAAACTAAATCCAGATCACAAACTGAAAATATTTTAAAAATAAAACAAATATACGACATTGATGTTACTATAACGGAACACAGATCTCTAAACAGTTCCAAAGGTATAATCAAAGATCACATTTTAAAAGGAGTCTCGAACGAAGATATTGTTAAAAATTTAACTCCACAAGGCGTCACTCAAGCTAAAAGATTCATGTACAAAAAAGACGGCCAATTTTTTGAAACTAATACAATTTTATTAACCTTCAACAACAGTTATTCCACCAAATCTGAAAATCTGTTATAGAATTATAAATGTCGAATTATATATACCAAATCCACTTCGATGTTTCAACTGCCAAAAATTTGGCCACCATGAAGACAACTGTAAAATTACAAAATACTCCATTTGTGAAAATTGTGGTATGGGTGAAAACGATCACCTTACAGCAAATTGCCCCAATCAATCAAAATGCGTAAACTGTAAAAAAGATCACATCTCAAAATCAAACAAATGCGAAACTTGGATAAAAGAAAAAGAAATCATGAAAATAAAGTGCTCACAAAATATCTCGTACTTCGAAGCAAGGAAAATTCAGGAAAATAAACCAGATATATCATACTCTAAAATAGTTCAATCAGCAATAAATAAGCCAATAATGAAAAATGCATACACTCAACCTGAAATTATTACTGAAATTATTACCGAAAAATCCGAAGCCAAAAACAGTTCCAATGACAAAACAAAAACTCACTTATCTTCTCAATCCTCATCCCAATCAACATCTCGTAAATCCCGATCAACATCTGTTATTAAATCAAACTCATCACAGAGTAAAACGAACCAACACAAAAAACCAAATAAACCAAATGGACCTAGCAACCTGAAACAAAACTCAGATAGACCACCGAAGGGATCAGTGGATCCAATAAAACAATCGAATAAATTCTCTTCATTAGAACATGAAGACATGGAGCTGGTACCAGATCCACCTCCAAACACTAAAATGTAATCTTTTTATGTACCATTTTTTAATCTTCTCTCCGTAAATAATGGATAAGAATAATACAATAATACAATGGAACTGTCGGGGACTAAAAGCAAACTATAATGAGATTTTAATACTTATGTCTCTGCTTTCACCAAATATCCTTTGTTTGCAAGAAACTTTCCTAAAATCGACTGACAATATATATTTTAAAGATTTTATCATGTTTAATTTTATAAATAATGATTGTCAAAAGGCATCTGGTGGATCATCCATTCTCATAAAAAAGACTGTTCCACATAGTAAAATAGACTTGACTACAAATTTACAGGCCATTGCTGCCAAGGTTACACTTTCAAAAACATTTACAATTTGTTCCATTTATATACCTCCAAACTCGCCATTAAAACAAAATGATTTAGAGAATCTTGTTGAACAATTACATCACCCTTTTATGTTAGTTGGAGATTTCAATGGACATAGTAAACTATGGGGATGTACAAATATCAATAATAAAGGAAAAATAATAGAAGACTTTATAACTGAAAATGATCTTTGTCTATTAAATGATAACAAATCGACAGACCTTCATCCTGCCACAGGACATTTTTCTGCTTTAGATTTATGTATATGTCATCCAAACATTTTCTTAGATTTTGAATGGTCCGTACATGATGACCTACATGGAAGTGACCACTTCCCAATCGTAATCACAGAAATAAACAAATCAAGATGAATTTTACCCACAATGGAATCTACAAAAAGCTAATTGGGAAAAATTCCAAATTTTATGCAGAGAACATTTGATATTGGAAAAGATTGGGAACGAGGATCAAATCACATCGTTTTCGAATTCACTTTTAAAAATTTCAACGGAATGCATTCCGAAATCCTCTACATCTTCTAAAAGAATTAGACCATGGTTTAATGACGATTGTAAAAATGTTATAAATAAACGAAAGAATGCATTGCGTAAATTTAATAAAACTCCCACAAAAACAAATCTCTTAAACACACAAATTACACGAGCAAAAGCTCGAAGAACTATAAAAAATGCAAAACGCACTTCATGGCAAAAATATGTATCTACTATAAACTCTAATACATCAATGAAAAGGGTTTGGAATATGGTAGCAAAAATAAATGGCAAGAGGAAAAGCTCAAAAATTGTTCATCTAAATACATCTAATAATAGAACCCATTTAACAAAAAAAGACATATCCAATGTTTTAGGTGAAAACTTTCGAAACAACTTTTCAACATCAAACTATAATGAGAAGTTTCAGAAATTTAAAACTGAGAAAGAGAAAGAAAAAATTGATTTTCATTCTAGAAATGAAGAAAAATATAATCTACCATTCAATATGTCAGAACTCGAAACGGCTCTACAAAGAACAAAAGAAACGGCCACAGGTCCAGATCAAATCCATTATCAAATTATAAAACATTTACCAAATAATGCAATGATAACTCTTTTAGATATTTTTAATATGACGTGGGAAAGTGAGAACTTTCCCAAAGAATGGAGTGAAGCCATAATCATTCCTATTCCCAAACCAGGAAAAGATCATACAAATACCACAAATTATCGTCCCATCGCACTAACTAGTTGTCTATGTAAAACCATGGAGAGAATGATTAAAGATAGACTTGTTTGGTTCTTGGAATCAAACAGTTTGATTACGAGTTACCAAACGGGTTTTCGGAAAAATAAATGTACAACTGATCATCTAGTAAGACTAGAAACTTATATTCGTAATGCCTTCATCAAAAAAGAACATTTGGTAGCAGTTTTTTTCGATTTAGAAAAGGCATATGATACAACATGGAAATATGGTATTCTCAAAGATTTACACGATTTTGGTCTGAAAGGCCACTTGCCAAATTTTATTGCCAATTTTTTATCAAATAGAAATTTTAAAGTAAGAATTGGCTCAACGCTCTCCGATACATACAAACAAGAGCAAGGGGTGCCTCAAGGTAGTATTTTATCCCCAACACATTTTAATATTAAAATAAATAGCATTGTGAAATGTTTAAACGAAACAGATTGCTCCTTATATGTAGATGATTTTGTAATGTTCTACAAATCTAAAAATATGGAAACCATTGAACAAAAACTCCAACAATGTCTAAATAAACTTGAAGATTGGGCAAACAAAAATGGTTTCAAATTCTCTAAAATTAAAACTCAATGCGTACATTTCTGTCAATTGAGAGGATTACATCCAGATCCAAATTTAACAATTTACGGTTCACAAATTCCTGTAGTAGAAGAAGTAAAATTCCTAGGACTTATATTTGACAAAAAATTAACATTCATACCTCATATAAATTATCTACGGACGAAATGTCTAAAAGCTCTAAATATTTTGAAGGTGCTCTCCAATACAAATTGGGGAAGCGATTGTCCAGTTTTTATAAATCTATACAGATCACTTATCCGTTCCAAACTGGATTACGGATCCATTGTGTATGGATCGGCGAGAAAATCCTACTTGAAAAAGTTAGATACAATACATCATCAAGGTCTACGACTGGCTCTAGGAGCTTTTCGAACATCTCCCGTAGAAAGCTTATATGCTGAAACAAATGAACCCTCTTTATACATACGGAGAGAGAAACTCTCGTTACAATATACAACCAAACTAGCTGCAAATCCAAAAAATCCTGCATTCAATTGCGTTTTCGAGCCTAAAAACAAAATAGTTTACGGAAACTCTCCATCCGCCATAAAACCACTAGGTCTCCGTATTAAACCATTATTAGTAGAAGCAAAAATAGATACAACATTTATACAAGAAAACAAGTTGTTAAATAAAGAACCGTGGACTTTGACTACCCCAAACATTATTTTAGATCTTCATTTGTATGAGAATAAGAAAAGTGAAACTAGTCCAGATATTTTTAAAACAAAATTTTTAGAAATAAAATCTAAATATAAAGATTATATATCCATCTAAACAGATGGCTCAAAAAGACTTGAAAAGGTTGCATGTGCAGCAGTTACCCATACTAAATCAAGTACTGTAAGATTACCTGATGACAGTTCAATTTTCTCTGCAGAAACACAAGCTATCGACCTAGCTCTTTCCCTTATAACTGTTAACGAAAACGACAAATTTATTATATTTTCCGACTCTTTGTCGGTTTTAACATATCTCAAACAACCAAACCATTCCAACCCCCTAATTCAACAAATCTTTAAAAAATACATATCTATTAGCTCCTCAAAAACTGTTGTTTTTTGTTGGATTCCCAGTCATATACACATACGAGGAAATGATGAAGCTGATTTTCTAGCAAAGTCTGCTTTAGACTTGCCAATAACAAACTCTAAAATACCGCATACGGATTTAAAATCCAATATTAGGAAATATGTCGATAGTAAATGTCAAATAAATTGGGACAAACAAGTTGGAAATAAGTTACATGAAATTAAAACCATATTTTCAAGTACATATCGTACAAAACTAAACCGAAAAGAACAAGTTCGTTTGACTCGGTGTCGTATTGGACACACTTGGATTACACATTCTTATATTTTAAATGCAGAAGAACAACACATATGTATTCCTTGTGATGAGATATTCACAGTGAAGCACTTTTTGCTCCACTGTGCCGACCTCATCTTTACAAGGAATGCATACTTTAATACAAATAGTATACAAGAATTATTCGATTCAGTACTGCCAAGTACAATATTAGGTTTTTTAAAAGAAACTCACATTATAAATAGATTATAATGCAACTTATTGTGATTATCAAGTATATATATTATTTAAAATGTAACCTTTTAACATAGATCACGTTTTTTAAACAATTTTTATTTTTACAAATGTTTTCGACGCCACATGACCTTATTAGGTTGAGGCGTCGGTAAATAAGATATCGTCAAGATATCCATTAAATAAATAAATAAATAA
>CM026404.1:86460132-86502229 GCA_014843695.1 Archivesica marissinica
CACCCCTGGCTACAGTGTACATTTGGTACCTCATATTACAACAGGCAACTCTCCCCACCCCTGGCTACAGTGTACATTTGGTACCTCATATTACAACAGGCAACTCTCCCCACCCCTGGCTACAGTGGACATTTGGTACCTCATATTACAACAGGCAACTCTCCCCACCCCTGGCTACAGTGTACATTTGGTACCTCATATTACAACAGGCAACTCTCCCCACCCCTGGCTACAGTGGACATTTGGTACCTCATATTACAACAGGCAACTCTCCCCACCCCTGGCTACAGTGTACATTTGGTACCTCATATTACAACAGGCAACTCTCCCCACCCCTGGCTACAGTGGACATTTGGTACCTCATATTACAACAGGCAACTCTCCCCACCCCTGGCTACAGTGTACATTTGGTACCTCATATTACAACAGGCAACTCTCCCCACCCCTGGCTACAGTGGACATTTGGTACCTCATATTACAACAGGCACCTCTTCCCACCCCTGGATTCAGTGGCCATTTAACAATAATACGATCATGTACCGCTACTGACTTTAGTTTACGGGAAAACGCAATCACCCTTGTGGATCTCGCTACAATCAAACCTACAAAAGCAGCCAGCCAATGGAATCACAGAAAGTGGCTGCTTATCACAGGTTACTGCTTAATAGAAGTTAAATGTATAGTAAAGCTTCATATTGGGAATCTGGAAACTGGCTACTTAATACGTACATGTTGGCTGCTTAACGGAGGTGGCCACAAACACAAGTTTGACTGTATATACATGTATATTCTTGTAACTTTCAGAGAGACAGATGATGGCTCACAAGAAATAGTGAACGTTGATGGCAGTTCTGTCAGAATTGAAAATGTCAAGGCAAGTAATGAAAGTAGTAATACTGTTGAGTTGAATTGACTGCCTAGACTACGTAGCTCACCATACCATACAGAATTGTATGTCAAAGGGAAAGAAAGATGTACAGCCAGTCCCAGGTTGGAAGTGTCTTAGATCCACTATCCGAATAGCAAACAGTATAGAGCCTGATCAGACTGCACATTTTGTGCCATCTGATCTGGCTCTATGCTGTTTGCAAAAGCAACTTTAGTTGTGATTAGCAGATTGAGGGTTAATAGTGACTGTGATGCTTAACTTAATATATTATTGACAAACATTCTTTTATACATGTTGTTTTTAGTTTACAATAAAAGAAAATGCATTGATATTTGATGTACTTGTTGTTTATATTTGAAACTGCGTGCTTTATTCAATATGTGGGGTCAGTCCTTTTGGGCTAAATTATGGGTGGCACTTGTCCCGTTGATCTAAGACATGGCTCAACCATCCCATTCAATATATATATTGTAAGCAGCAGTGGAATGCAGGTGATATAAAATAATGAGCCAGGAAAATCCTGCTATCATACATGTATAGCTCTGAGTCCGGTGATTGCATGTCTGGAGCATCTGTTCCACACTCACAATTCATGCATTCTATCAGCACTGTCAGTGATGCTGTCAGTTACATAGAGAGTATCTGCATTGATGCTTGTCACTCGCCACCAGATGGTCTTAGCTATTTCCTCTCTAACTATTAATTAATTATTGTCTACTCTGTTAAAACTGGCATCTAGTAAATTATTCTGATGAAGGTGGGCAAATTATAAGACCTAAACTGGTCAATAAAGCTTAGTCTTTTATAATTGCAGTGTTTGGCATGCGGTTTCTCTCTCTTTTATTATGTTTTTAGTATCTACTAAACTAATGTAACTCTGAAGGCATGATCTATTTTTAAAAACTCCAAAAAGCCAACATCTATAAACAATTATTGCCAGATGTTGTGTGGATGTTCATGAGGAATTGACTTTGTCGGGCTGGAAAATCCCAATATTCTGAAGATTTGGGTTTTTAATTGCGTTTATTTGTCGGTGGGGGGGGGGGCCCCTTGTTAATTGAGGCATCATGCCTCCAGAAGTGTATTTAAATTAGTTGTTTTAATTTTAGAGAATAGATCAAGATACAGAATTCTATATGAATCCTTGTTTTGTTTACATGCCCAGAGTATAGCACCAATACAGAATTCTATAAGAATCCTTGGTTTGCTTACATGCCCGGATTATAGCACCAATACAGAATTCTATAAGAATCCTTGGTTTGTTAACATGCCTGGAGTATAGCACCAATACAGAATTCTATAAGAATCCTTGGTTTGTTTACATGCCCAGAGTATAGCACCAATACAGAATTCTATAAGAATCCTTGGTTTGTTTACATGCCTGGAGTATAGCACCAATACAGAATTCTATAAGAATCCTTGGTTTGTTTACATGCCCAGAGTATAGCACCGATACAGGATTCTATAAGAATCCTTGGTTTGTTTACATGCCTGGAGTATAGCACCAATACAGAATTCTATATGAATCCTTGGTTTGTTTACATGCCCGGAGTATAGCACCGATGCAGAATTCTATAAGAATCCTTGGTTTGTTTACAAGCCCGGACTATAGCACCGATACAGAATTCTATATGAATCCTTGGTTTGTTTACAAGCCCCGAGTATAGCACCAATACAGAATTCTATATGAATCCTTGGTTTGTTTACAAGCCCGGAGTATAGCACCGATACAGAATTCTATATGAATCCTTGGTTTGTTTATATGCCCGGAGTATAGCACCGATACAGAATTCTATATGAATCCTTGGTTTGTTTGCATGCCCGGAGTATAGCACCAATACAGAATTCTATAAGAATCCTTTGTTTGTTTACATGCCCGGAGTATAGCACCGATGCAGAATTCTATAAGAATCCTTGGTTTGTTTACATGCCCAGAGTATAGCACCGATTCAGGAAACCTTGGTTATTATCCCATATGAAAGACTGTTAATATTATTAGGGTCAGACGGGGGGGGGATCGAACCTGGGATCAGTGGATTTATGATCCAACCTGTTAACCGCTGAACTGTCTTGAAGTTTTATTGAAACAACAAAACATTGTATAATCCATGGACAATTGTGCAAGAGCAGGACATGCCATTAGCTCTATATTGTAAGGGATATAGGGGCTGGTGAGCTGTGTTAATAATCTGTATTATATAGGAGATAATGGGGCTGGTGAAACAGAACTTTAAAGCAGCTGTTGAACCAGATTGTTTATTGTATTTTATTGTTGTACAGTTCAGTAACTTATCATTTAAAGTTGCAGGATGCTTATTTTCTATCTTCAAGTGGAAAAATAATAGTGTAATTTCGATGCAGGCTTGTCGGAGTGTTTCTTGCGTGGCAGGGTTAGTCATCGATTACAGATATTGATGATTTTGTAAATATATATTCATAACGTTATAACTATTAATATAAAGGTAGAACTATTAATTCAATTGTGTGCAAATATTCACTATTTTGCTTGAAGTCATTGTTAAAGTTCAGGAAGGCAAAATTTAATTGTAATCTTAATAAATTTGAACTGCCAAAAGTGATTTTACCCAGATTAATTCTCATTATTTAATAGTACGATTTAATACAGAGAAATGTAGCTACTGAGAGTTGCGAAACAAAACAGTCTATCTTACACCAAGTAACTCACATGGACTGGTCCATGATATTCATAAACCAATAAATGAATCAGAAAATCACATTTGGACAAGTTCATTTATCAAAATGGGTAATTATGTCTAAAAATAGTCATATCACTGGCAAAAAGTGTAGATCCAGATGAGCCGGCTCGTGACAAAGTGCAGACCCTGATGAGACGGCTCGTCACGAGCCGGCTCATCTGGATCTACACTTTTTGTAAGCCTATTTAGAGGTCTGTGGTGTTGAAAGGGTTAACATAAGATTATACTGTTTTCAAGTACATTAACCCTTTGCATGCTAGTGGCTGATAAAATCAGTTTTGCAAACAGCATAGAGCCAGATCTGATCTGATCAGGCTCTATGTGTTTTGCTATTAGGATAGTGGAGCTAAAACACTTGGCTGAATAACAAGCAACATAGATCCTGATCAGACACGGCGTTACGCCGCGACTGATCTGGATCTATGTTGTTTGCAAATGTGATTTTTATTTACTCAGCAGTCAAAGACTTAAACGTGGTATATAACGCTTGGGGTATTATATAATGGTCTCTTTATGCATATCTCTATCTGAAGCTCATTCTAAATGTCTGATCCTTAGCATATCCCTATCTGAAGTTCATTCTAACTGTCGGATCCTTAGCATATCTCTATCTGAAGTTCATTCTAACTGTCTGATCCTTAGCATATCTCTATCTGAAGTTCATTCTAAGCGTCTGCTCCTTAGCATATCTTTATCTGAAGCTCATTCTAAATGTCTGCTCCTTAGCATATCTCTATCTGAAGATCATCCTAACTGTCTGGTCCTTAGCATATCTCTATCTGAAATTCATTCTAAACTGCTTCTCCTTAGCATATCTCTATCTATCTGAAGTTCATTCTAAATGTCTGCTCCTTAGCATATCTCTATCTGAAGTTCATTCTTAATTGTTTATTTACATATGCCTCTTGTGCTTTAATATTGTCTGGATTGATGCCAGAAAACAAACTTCACTTTACCATTATGCTTTCGATAATGTTTCTTAATAGTATAAAATTATTTTGCTATTCAAAATTCCGTGACATCCAGGTACAGTTAACCCTTTCAACACCACAGACCTCTAAATTGGCTTACAAAAAAGTGTAGATCCAGATGAGCCGGCTCGTGACGAGCTGTCTCATCAGGATCTGCACTTTTTTCAAGTAATATAACTATTTTTAGAAAAAAAATTACCCATTTTGATAAATGAACTGATCCAAATGTAATTTTGTTATTAATTTATTGGTCTAAAAATATCATGGACCAGTCCATGTCAGTTACTTGGTGTTGAATGGGTTAACCCGTTCCCACATTGCTGCTGTTTGACACCATAGCAGTCGAACACCCGTAATAGAGATCGGAATAACATAGTTGAAACAACCATTAAATAATTCCCCAGTAATCTCTATGTATTATGGGGTAGATCTTGGCCGTATGCATCTGGCCTGTATGAGGGATGTGATGGGGTGTATGCGACCCAGCTAACTCAGCTGCGCATTGTTGTTCTCTCGCTGTAGCATCAATTGTGCGCATGTCTATGTGTGTCGTAGTATTGTTACTGCAAAAAATATAATCTTGAATTTAATGTATGCACTTGGGTCGTAGTTGTTGTCGTATTTGAAACTGAATAATATACGTACACAGATGAATACGCTGATATATATGTATGACTTAACCCTTTCAACACCACAGACCACTAAATAGGCTTACAAAAAGTGTAGATCCAGATGAGCCGGCTTGTGACAAGCCACCTCATCAGGATCTGCACTTTTTGCCAGTAATATTACAATTTTTAGACAAAATTATCATTTTGGTAAAACAACTTGTCCAAATCAATTATTGGTCTAATATCATGGACCAGTCCATGTCAGTTACTTTGTGTTGAATGGGTTAATCGCTTTGTAGTGGGCCAAAGCCATGAAATATATCGGGTTATTGTGACTATATATTACTAATCCAGTATGTCTGAGCCATATCATTTATGTTTATCTCCAAAATTAATAGATAATTTGCATATCATAATAATTAATAATGATTTAAAAAAAAATAGTGCATTCCGAAATACAATAACATGACTAGAGTATGAATACATGTAGAAACTATTATAATTAAAGGTAACACAACACCTGTCATTTGTAACTTAAATTAAATACATAAATCGGGCTCCATTAATGACCTTATCTATGATTATCAAATGCCAAAATATATAATCTAATCAATATATTTAGAGAATGAATGTGAACTCTTGGTATATATAAGGCAGGCCTAGGCCTGTCTTGCATGTTTCTACGATTATTAATTGTGGGGAACATTAAGAGGATCAGCCTTAGCAAATACATGAAAATTATTGACGTCAATATTATTTTTGGTTTTGAATGTATCTACTCATGCCAATGAGAGACATTGGTGAGTTACTGCCCTTTGGACACTGTTTATCGAGGATAGGTCTTCTTAACCTGCCGAATAAATTGGACGGAATCCGCCGGGGCGTAGCATGCCTCTGATCAGGATCTATATTGTTTGCTATTCAGACAAGTGTTTTAACTACACTATCCAAATAGCATAGAGCCTGATCAGACGGCACAGAATGTGCCATCTGATCTGGCTCTATGCTGTTTGCAAAAACAACTTTAGTCGTGATTGGCAGGTTACGGGTTAATTGGTTTCCTCTGTTTTTATCATTGTTTCATTTAATTACACCACATGCTATCAATGTTCATCTTATTATTACATTATTATTAGTCAATGGTCGCTCACTGTAAGGGATTTGTCGGCACAGAATGACATGGATCATTATCAGACGTAACGTCGTGGCTGATCTGGATCTATGTTGTTTGCACATTCCGTCCTATTTATTCGGCAGATGAAGGGTTAACATTTTCCATTACAGTATCGTCAATCACCCTGTTTTCGTTTCCCACCTGTTTTTGAATTTGTTTGCAAATGACGTCATCGCTGTCAGTAACAGGTGCTTGGTTTATATTGTACACATTAGAACTGCCAAACACGAAAATGATGAAAAACAGTTTTCAGTGAATTATTGAATATTTCAACGAATGAACATTGAAAGCTTATTATCACGAGTGGCCGGATAATTATAACTTTCTATGAGTGAAATATTTTCTTTTTATTCTAGGCTGACAACCATGAGCTAAATTTCGCTAGAATATCATGTTTAGATGACCAGACATGAGCTAAATTTCGCTAGAACGTCGTGCTTAGATGACCAGAAATTACGTCATAACAGACATTTATACATAACGTCACTGGCAGCTTGACTGCGAATACGTTCGTGTTGCCAATATTTTCAACATGCAGCAGCTTGGTGCCACACATACAAACCAGTGAGAAATAAAATGTGTTATTCCACTGCTTTCAACCTGTGGAATAACTAGTTTTATTTTTACTGATAAATTTCTATATTTCATTGGAAAGCATATAATAAATATTCACATTACCGGTACATTATTTGTTTGTAAATACTTCTATTTGTTTTCAGGTGGTGGGCCTACCAGAGTTTGGGGACACGCGCTCACGGATCAGGGAATTCCTGTTTGACCACTGTTATGACAGCATGCATGGAGATAACTTGCTGTCCTCTCAAGCCAAGGTTAGTTTCTACTAGTATATATCAGTATGCATGTAGATAGCTTGCTGTCCTCTCAAGCCAAGGTTAGTTTCTACTAGTATATATCAGTATGCATGGAGATAGCTTGCTGTCCTCTCAAGCCAAGGTTAGTTTCTACTAGAATATGTCAGTATGCATGGGTATAGCTTGCTGTCCTCTCAAGCCAAGGTTAGTTTCTACAAGTATATATCAGTATGCATGGAGATAGCTTGCTGTCCTCTCAAGCCAAGGTTAGTTTCTACTAGAATATGTCAGTATGCATGGGTATAGCTTGCTGTCCTCTCAAGCCAAGGTTAGTTTCTACAAGTATATATCAGTATGCATGGAGATAGCTTGCTGTCCTCTCAAGCCAAGGTTAGTTTCTACTAGAATATGTCAGTATGCATGGGTATAGCTTGCTGTCCTCTCAAGCCAAGGTTAGTTTCTACAAGTATATATCAGTATGCATGGATATAGCTTGCTGTCCTCTCAAGCCAAGGTTAGTTTCTACTAGAATATGTCAGTATGCATGGGTATAGCTTGCTGTCCTCTCAAGCCAAGGTTAGTTTCTACAAGTATATATCAGTATGCATGGAGATAGCTTGCTGTCCTCTCAAGCCAAGGTTAGTTTCTACTAGAATATGTCAGTATGCATGGGTATAGCTTGCTGTCCTCTCAAGCCAAGGTTAGTTTCTACAAGTATATATCAGTATGCATGGATATAGCTTGCTGTCCTCTCAAGCCAAGGTTAGTTTCTACTAGAATATGTCAGTATGCATGGGTATAGCTTGCTGTCCTCTCAAGCCAAGGTTAGTTTCTACAAGTATATATCAGTATGCATGGAGATAGCTTGCTGTCCTCTCAAGCCAAGGTTAGTTTCTACTAGAATATGTCAGTATGCATGGGTATAGCTTGCTGTCCTCTCAAGCCAAGGTTAGTTTCTACAAGTATATATCAGTATGCATGGATATAGCTTGCTGTCCTCTCAAGCCAAGGTTAGTTTCTACTAGAATATGTCAGTATGCATGGGTATAGCTTGCTGTCCTCTCAAGCCAAGGTTAGTTTCTACAAGTATATATCAGTATGCATGGAGATAGCTTGCTGTCCTCTCAAGCCAAGGTTAGTTTCTACTAGAATATGTCAGTATGCATGGGTATAACTTGCTGTCCTCTCAAGCCAAGGTTAGTTTCTACTAGTATATATCAGTATGCATGGATATAGCTTGCTGTCCTCTCAAGCCAAGGTTAGTTTCTACTAGTATATATCAGTATGCATGGATATAACTTGCTGTCCTCTCAAGCCAAGGTTAGTTTCTACAAGTATATATCAGTATGCATGGAGATAGCTTGCTGTCCTCTCAAGCCAAGGTTAGTTTCTACAAGTATATATAGGTATGCATGGGTATAACTTGCTGTTTAAACTGTTATGGGTATCATTAACTCTTTGCAAGCTAGCGGTGAATATAACAATGAAATATGTCATGCAATTTCAATAGAATTATATCGTTACAATGTGTCGTAATGTAACGGCACAATTCTAAGGAAATTCTGTGACATATTTCCACAATTCTAAGGAAATTCTGTGACATATTTCCACAATTCTAAGGAAATTCTGTGACATATTTCCACAATTCTAAGGACATTCTGTGACATATTTCCACAATTCTAAGGAAATTCTGTGACATATTTCCACAATTCTAAGGAAATTCTGTGACATATTTACACAATTCTAAGGAAATTCTGTGACATATTTCCACAATTCTAAGGAAATTCTGTGACATATTTCCAGAGTATTCAGTTACAAATAAGAAAAAAACATTAATGAATTGTCGTCTGCTACAATTATTTGAACTATTTACAGCATTTATTTTACCCAGCATGCAAAGAGTTAAGAATCAGCCTGTCGCCTGTGTCCACATGCAATATTAGCTACAATATGAATGAGAACACATTACTGGGTTCAGTCTAGGTCAGAATTTTTGGGAGAAGTTAGAAAGCGCGCGATCGCGTCCTTAAATTGTGTTATTTAATAAATTGCAACAAAATATGGTTAAAATGCACAGTATGACCATTAAATACAACATTTGAATAGGAGTGCTTTATAATGGGCCAGTGTATCTTACTGGACAAAATTTTGTATGAAAATTGTAAAAAAAAATTGTTTTATGGCGAAGTCAGGGTTCCTAGGGCGACTATTTTGCCCACATTGCCCTCTAAGCTGATTGCTGACATTGCAAAAATTGTTTTGATTGTATGCCAGTAGGCTATTTTAATTTCGTATTATTTTATTTGCTCTTTACTTCGTAATATACACGTGTACGGCATGATACAAATCTAGACAAAGAGAAATAGAACTATGGGTTGGACAACAAGAGTCCGCCTCCGTGGTCTAGTGGTTAAGGTCGCTGACTGGTATACCACTGTAACCTATATTCACTGATGGTCACGGGTTTGAGCCCCGCTCAGGCCGTGTCTCATTTATATGAAAAAGTTGGCAGTTTCTTACGGAGGTTGGTGCACCCAAGTACTGGTTAACCGCTGGAGCCTGCCCAGGAAAGGTGTTGTTAGGTAAACTGCCTGCCGGCGATATAGTCCAAAATGGTGCTGATGCAGGCGTAAAACCCGAAATATAACATATAACATGGACAACAAGTTCTATATAAGACATTATTGACAATTTCTTGCATTATATTTATGTCGATAAACAGTGACATAATTTCATGTCAGTATCCGATCTGGTCACACATTCTCAGACTAGTGTTTTGCATATATTAATTATTTAGACCATTAGTATAGTTAGTTCAGATTGACCTGTCCTTAGGCGACATACACATATTCATACATCACAGTCTATTGTTGAATACAAGTAACTGTTGAGGTCAATTCCACTCAGTCTCAGGTACAGCTACAATTGTGGAAGCCGTGATAGTGCAGTGGTAGCAGGTTCGCTTCACGTGTGAAAGATCCATCTTACATACATTCCGGTCCGAGGATCAAACCCGGGTTGCATTGATGAGAAGCGAGCGCACTAACCACTGCGCTAATCGGACTCTTAATCTGGTTCTTTTATAGCCCCAAATGAAAGAATTTATATTAATAGGGTTAGACGGGGTGCTCCAGTGCTCCCTGGATTCGCAGTCCAACATCTGTAATGCTGCTAAATGTACCAACTGATACATGTATATAAACCTGACATTTAGGTTAATTTATCAATTTTCCTTTTTAAAACCGTGTTTATATTTGCTATCTAAAACTAAAACTTTAAAATATGGATTGATTTAACCCTCTCCCTCATAGAAACACCTCTGCACCATTACCAATACGACATACATTGACAATGTAGTAGATAGATAGATGGATAATTTTATTTCTTCCATTTCTGAAGAGCATAGCATACGGTATTTACAAATCATTATTAATACAAACAGTATAATATAAATGCACAAATAACCCTGTTAATTGTCAGTTGAGTACGCGCAGCTGAATTATATGTGCATTAGAAACATTGCAAGCATAGTTGTAGTAATCAATGCACAAACATCCTGATGCATCCAAGTTAACAGAAAACAATTAGTTTATAGTAAACCCATTAAGTGTGTCCTTACTCTATATAATAGTTGTGTTAAAAACACTCAAGGTCTCCATATGTTCAGCTTGAGGTATACATACCGTACTCGATGTAATGGTATCTTGCCGAAACGAAAAGCAAGACCATAATAGTATATTAACCTAAATCTCTCTATGTAGTCCCAGTAATATCTATGGAGGTGGGATAGATATGGCGACTACTTATCCACTGCATGATAGCTAAATGGCTGTTGTTTGTATGGAGATATAATAGTATATTAATCTAAATCTCTATGAAGGAAAGGGTTAAATATACAAATCACTGTATGTTTATTGCATTAGCTCCCTTTATATTTTATAAATTTATTATCTCCCTTTATTTTTGAACTTTTAACCCAGTTAGTTCATGAAATAAGTATAAACCCAGATCGGGATCACCTCCAAAATCTAATGTGTTCGTCCTTAACCCGAGACCCACCAAATTTCATGAATATCCATCCGTAACTTTTAGTGTAATGAGTAACAGACATTTACAAACACACAAACAAACAAATTAATTGAGACAAAACCATATTCCTATAATATCTGACTATCAACAAAGTGCATCTCTAATTGTGTGCAAAATATGGAGAAAACATATATCAGTGGCCATTTTGGCCGCCATCTTGAATTTTGGCCGCCATCTTGATATTTGGAAGTGGGTCTCGATCTTAAAATAATCTATTTACCTATTACCCTGGTAAGTTTGTTGTTTCTATCCAGAAGTGAACAATTGTTATGGCTATCACTCTAACTATTATGGGCTTCCATACTTTCTGTACAGGTGGTTAGATCAAGAGTAAACATTTGATGTTGACCATGCTGTTGAGGTCAAGTGTTTATTGGGACCTGTTTTGTTTCCATATCTGAGCATTTTGATCAACATGACCATTTCAGTTAGTAATCCACCTTTCTCTATACAAGAGTTTTAAAATTTCAATAGCCACTTATAAAGGAATGGTTACCAATTTGTTCGGTTCAATTTTTAGCTGCTTTTAAGTGCAGAAATTTTATTTAGAATATTTTAAGGCTGCAAGCGAAATATGTTTTTGTTGGTATAATGTGTTTAGTTATCGTTGCCTCATATTGCTGTTCGAGGTAATACCTCCAGAAGAGTATTAGTCTGTATTATTAATTCAAGGTCTCTTTCCAGAAGCTCTTTTTGTTATTTTCATGGATAGTGTCTGAAGCATCGACATATGTATGACCTTGGTTCAATGTACCAGCAATGTCGAGCATGTTACCACTGAACCACTCCGACCTGCTCCTACCGATAATAAAACTTGTTCTATACTAATGTGATTTAGATGTAGTTGGGCTGGATGGAGGTCTGTACTGAGATGATTTAAATGTAGTTGGGCTGGATGGAGGTCTGTACTGAGATGATTTAAATGTAGTTGGGCTGGATGGAGGTCTGTACTGAGATGATTTAAATGTAGTTCGGCTGGATGGAAGTCTGTACAGAGATGATTTAAATGTAGTTTGGCTGGATGGAGGTCTGTATTGAGATGATTTAAATGTAGTTTGGCTGGATGTAGATCTGTACAGAGATGATTTAAATGTAGTTCGGCTGGATGTAGGTCTGTACTGAGATGATTTAAATGTAGTTGGGCTGGATGGAGGTCTGTACTGAGATGATTTAAATGTAGTTCGGCTGGATGGAAGTCTGTACAGAGATGATTTAAATGTAGTTTGGCTGGATGGAGGTCTGTATTGAGATGATTTAAATGTAGTTTGGCTGGATGTAGATCTGTACAGAGATGATTTAAATGTAGTTCGGCTGGATGTAGGTCTGTACTGAGATGATTTAAATGTAGTTGGGCTGGATGGAGGTCTGTACTGAGATGATTTAAATGTAGTTCGGCTGGATGGAAGTCTGTACAGAGATGATTTAAATGTAGTTTGGCTGGATGGAGGTCTGTATTGAGATGATTTAAATGTAGTTTGGCTGGATGTAGATCTGTACAGAGATGATTTAAATGTAGTTCGGCTGGATGTAGGTCTGTACTGAGATGATTTAAATGTAGTTGGGCTGGATGGAGGTCTGTACAGAGATGATTTAAATGTAGTTCGGCTGGATGGAGGTCTGTACAGAGATGATTTAAATGTAGTTCGGCTGGATGGAAGTCTGTACAGAGATGATTTAAATGTAGTTTGGCTGGATGGAGGTCTGTACAGAGATGATTTAAATGTAGTTCGGCTGGATGTAGATCTGTACAGAGATGATTTAAATGTAGTTTGGCTGGATGGAGGTCTGTACAGAGATGATTTAAATGTAGTTTGGCTGGATGGAAGTCTGTACAGAGATGATTTAAATGTAGTTTGGCTGGATGGAGGTCTGTACTGAGATGATTTAAATGTAGTTTGGCTGGATGGAAGTCTGTACAGAGATGATTTAAATGTAGTTCGGCTGGATGGAGGTCTGTACAGAGATGATTTAAATGTAGTTTGGCTGGATGGAGATCTGTACTGAGATGATTTAAATGTAGTTCGGCTGGATGGAGATCTGTACTCAGATGATTTAAATGTAGTTTGGCTGGATGGAGATCTGTACTGAGATGATTTAAATGTAGTTTGGCTGGATGGAGATAATAAAACTTTTCTCAAGAATTAAACTTGGAAGCAAGCCACTTTCTGATTGATAACGAGCTGGAATTTGAGAACAAATCTTCGTCTGGTTTTACTGAACTGTAGAAAACTGTTGGAGTTTGAAACAAATCTCAAGCTCAAATTTCAGTTTCAATGTTTCATTAACCTAAATAAAGTACAATGTAATATAACATTCACCGTATGCAACCTAATACAATGTAATACAGTGGAACCTCTCTAAACCGGACATCTTTGGGACTGGATAAAAAGTACATATGCCTTTATAAAGTGATGAACTATTTTTGAAAAACAGTTCTTTAAATAATATTTTTTAAAACAAATGGTCAAAAGTTGCGAAAATCATAATTATCGTGTGTGACTGGATTATATTGTGCTTTCACAGGTGATCAAACGGTTGCATCAAACAATAAATTATGAGATTCCCAAAATCCTTTATTCGTTATCAAACAAGTTTTATAATTGCCTATAGGATAGTAATCTACACGTGATTATAACATAATCCCCCAGTTAGCCGACAAATTAACTGTACATGAGTGCTAATTGCAGTAGTCATCAAACGAGATTGGAAAGTGTCAGCAGCGTGTCAATTTATGACAGAATACACAAACAAATTCAACACTTTTTAGTTTATTGATGAAGACCTATGTCGCCTAAAAGTTGTTCCGGTTTTGGGAGGTGAAATTACATCAAACTGTACCCAAATTATGCATATTTTTCGTCCGGTTTCCGGAGTTGAGAGGTTCCGGTTTTCAGAGTGATTTTATGTAAGAAATAAAGAAGAAACAATTCGGGACTTTCAAAAACGTCCGGTTTTGGGAGTATTCCGATTTAGAGAGGGTCCGGTTTTGGGAGGTTCCACTGTATAACATTCATCGTATGCAACCTAATACAATGTCGTGATAGCGCAGTGGATGCGCGTTCGCTTCAGGTGCGAAAGGTCCGGAGTTTGAGCCCCACTGGAGCCGTTACGATTGTGCCCTTAGGCAAGGCATTTAAATTCCACATTGCCTCTTCTCTCTCCCTCGTGGCGATGGATTACATCAGGAATGAGGTCTCGAGAGTGATTTATATAAGTTGAAATAACTTGTTTCGCAATCGAGCTAAAATAAATTTGTATAATAAAATAATACAATGTAATATAACATTCACCGTATACAACCTAATACAATGTAATATAACATTCACCGTATACAACCTAATACAATGTAATATAACATTTACCGTATACAACCTAATACAATGTAATATAACATTCACTGTATGCAACCTAATACAATGTAATATAACATTCACTGTATGCAACCTAATACAATGTAATATAACATTTACCGTATACAACCTAATACAATGTAATATAACATTCACCGTATACAACCTAATACAATGTAATATAACATTTACCGTATACAACCTAATACAATGTAATATAACATTCACTGTATGCAACCTAATACAATGTAATATAACATTTACTGTATGCAACCTAATACAATGTAATATAACATTCACCGTATGCAACCTAATACAATGTAATATAACATTTACCGTATACAACCTAATACAATGTAATATAACATTTACCGTATACAACCTAATACAATGTAATATAACATTCACTGTATGCAACCTAATACAATGTAATATAACATTCACCGTATGCAACCTAATACAATGTAATATAACATTTACTGTATACAACCTAATACAATGTAATATAACATTCACCGTATGCAACCTAATACAACAAATTGTCTTTACATCATTGCAATAGGTGAGTTGCAGTAGCTGTAACGCTGTCATATAGATTTCCAGTGACATGAAGATGATTTGTTGTATCAGATTGCATTCTAAAGGTGGAACAGGTGCTCTCGTTTAGGTCATTAACACTTTGCAAGCTAGCAGTGAAAATGTCAAATATGTCGTGCAATTTCATTGGAATTGTGTCGCAATGACATTTCATGACATATTTCCAGAGTTTTCAGCTACAAATAAGGAAAAACACATTCATGAATTGTCGACTGCTATTGTTATTTGAACTATTTGTAGGATTTATTTTACCCAGCATGCAAAGAGTTTGGAAAAATCTGACCGTACATTTTCGGTCTACAATCTGCATGATGATGTTACTAAGACATTGTTGTTGCATTTACGTTACATCAGAGATGTTTTAGTGACCAATAATGTTTTTATTGATTATCAATGAGAGACATCGGTCAGTTGCTGCGGTGGACGATTATTAGCAGGCCACCAAAGTTGTTTGTTCTGTTCATTTATTATGCAAGGGGAACACAAGCACAGTGGACACTCAGCAACACCTTCAGCATGCTGAGGCATAGGGGGAGGTACGTAAGCAGCCTCTGCAACGGGCATGGCGGTGGCTGTTTCTTCTATTTCCATCTCTACGTCCCAGTTCTTATTTTGCAAGAAAGTCAGCAATTCTTTTCTCTGCTCATCAGTTACATACATTGTTATTTTACTCAATGGCATCTTGTAGAAATCGGCAGAATATGTGTAATACTCGTATGTTCAAGAGATTATAATTAAAATATTATACATGTACATACTCATAGCATTCACTGTGATTATTATGTAGCATCAATATCGGTAAACACACACTGACACAGAGAAATATTTAAAATATAACAGAAAACTTGCGAATAATACTGTAGATATATAATTAAATGAAGTATATAACGAACACATATAGTTTATTCATATAAATACATACATATTATATACATGCATACACATTATCAGTCTCAGTGATTACGCTACGGCTGATGAGGCACCTACATAACATGTAATCTATGTCCCTGGGCTGATCTGGATTATGTAGTTTGAATACTCATAACTATCAATTTTCTTTACAATCAATAATATACGTTTACTTAAATTGTCAGGGCCTCATTTTGACTAATTCTCAGCTCACAGAGTGATCGTGCATATTAACCGTTAGAAAATACCTACATACGCCAAATTATACTGAATGTACTGCTATATTGTTGATACAAGCCACTAATCACATGGAACAGGTAGTAAAGTATAAATCTTTACAATTGGACGGGGTCAAACTGCAGGCCTTTAAACATGCAATATAGATATCTGAAAACAAATTAAATTTCATGAATCTGATAAAATATTTATTGAAAGAAATTTATGGTTTTGTCCGTCATTGATATGGGTAAAGCTTTGTCTTGGCTGAGAATATGTTTCTTGTGTAATGTGATGAATTTCAAAAATGCTATTATTTACGACAGGAATGAACCTGCTGTCAATATAGAAACCAGAGCGTAAGAATCAAATCGAAATGCTGTAAATTGATCAGGATTTTATTTGTTTAAGTTTGAATAAAGATTTGTCGCTGAAATAGAATTTTATTAGGTGCGGCTTTCAATGTAGGCAAAAGTAACTTAAGCTGTGTAATATACCGTACTTATTCACCTATAACACGGGATTTTTGTCACCAGATTATGGCCTCAAAATAGTCTTAAGTGAAGGATAAAAAATTGTTTTAATTTTTTAAAAATCAATTTGTTCCAACTCAATAATTGATGATCGTATATTGAAATACAGGTAACTGAAAGGGTGTAACAAAAGCATAGACTTTCACAGCTCTGTCTGTAAACTTAACCTGTCAATAGCATTTTAGCAAATCAAATTTATTGTTGTGCATCAGTGCATTTTTGTTATGATTTTACATAATTTACAGTGTTTAAATAATTTGTTTGGTCTTTACTTCTGAGTGGTTTCCATTTTCTTAAACCCGTCTTATACGCAGGTCTATGTTAAATACCACTGATTTAGGACATAAGTTGGGGGCCGTCTTATTATCGAGATCGTCTTATAGGCGAGTAAATATGGGATGCAAATTTAATATTATATTTCGATTTCAAAAATAAACAAGTAAATAATGTACAATTCTCTATGTTTAAAATCAAGTGAATGATTATTTATTCCCAATGTTCTATTTGGTTCATACGCCCTTCTCGTACATTGTAGTTTTTTGGACTAGAATAGACTTTTTGTTTGACTGTCTATATATACGTGTACGTCTGTTTATCCGTCGTAAAAACTCATAATAGCAATGAAATTAATATGCGTAAATCATTTTTAGCATGTTTTGTTAAAATTGCTGGCATAAAGATTGGGACACTGCATTCAGTGCAATCATTAATTATGACTATAACCCATTCAACCCAAGTAGCTGACATGGACTGGTACCCATCCAACACCAAGTAGCTGACATGGACTGGTACCCATCCAACACCAAGTAGCTGACATGGACTGGTACCCATCCAACACCAAGTAGCTGACATGGACTGGTACACCCATCCAACACCAAGTAGCTGACATGGACTGGTACACCCATTCAACCCCAAGTAGCTGACATGGACTGGTACCCATCCAACACCAAGTAGCTGACATGGACTGGTACCCATCCAACACCAAGTAGCTGACATGGACTGGTACCCATCCAACACCAAGTAACTGACATGGACTGGTGCACCCATTCAACACCAAGTAACTGACATGGACTGGTACACCCATTCAACCCCAAGTAGCGGACATGGACTGGTACACCCATTCAACCCCAAGTAACTGACATGGACTGGTACACCCATTCAACACCAAGTAGCTGACCTGGACTGGTACCCATCCAACACCAAGTAGCTGACATGGACTGGTACACCCATTCAACCCCAAGTAGCTGACATGGACTGGTACACCCATTCAACACCAAGTAGCTGACATGGACTGGTACACCCATTCAACACCAAGTAGCTGACATGGACTGGTACACCCATTCAACCCCAAGTAGCTGACATGGACTGGTACACCCATTCAACACCAAGTAGCTGACATGGACTGGTACACCCATTCAACACCAAGTAGCTGACATGGACTGGTGCACCCATTCAACACCAAGTAGCTGACATGGACTGGTACACCCATTCAACACCAAGTAGCTGACATGGACTGGTACACCCATTCAACACCAAGTAGCTGACATGGACTGGTACACCCATTCAACACCAAGTAACTGACATGGACTGGTGCACCCATTTAACCCTAAGTAGCTGACATGGACTGGTACCCATCCAACACCAAGTAGCTGACATGGACTGGTACCCATCCAACACCAAGTAGCTGACATGGACTGGTACCCATCCAACACCAAGTAGCTGACATGGACTGGTACACCCATTCAACCCCAAGTAGCGGACATGGACTGGTACACCCATTCAACCGCAAGTAACTGACATGGACTGGTACACCCATTCAACACCAAGTAGCTGACATGGACTGGTACACCCATTCAACACCAAGTAGCTGACATGGACTGGTACACCCATTCAACACCAAGTAACTGACATGGACTGGTGCACCCATTCAACATCAAGTAGCGGACATGGACTGGTACACCCATTCAACACCAAGTAGCTGACATGGACTGGTGCACCCATTCAACACCAAGTAACTGACATGGACTGGTACACCCATTCAACCCCAAGTAACTAACATGGACTGGTACACCCATTCAACACCAAGTAGCTGACATGGACTGGTACACCCATTCAACACCAAGTAACTGACATGGACTGGTGCACCCATTCAACCCTAAGTAGCTGACATGGACTGGTACCCATCCAACACCAAGTAACTGACATGGACTGGTACACCCATTCAACCCCAAGTACCTGCCATGGACTGGTACACCCATTCAACACAAAGTAGCTGACCTCGATCGGGTACACCCATTCAACACAAAGTAGCTGACCTCGATCGGGTACACCCATTCAACCCCAAGTACCTGCCATGGACTGGTACACCCATTCAACACAAAGTAGCTGACCTCGATCGGGTACACCCATTCAACACAAAGTAGCTGACCTCGATCGGGTGCACCCATTCAACCCCAAGTACCTGCCATGGACTGGTACACCCATTCAACACAAAGTAGCTGACCTCGATCGGGTACACCCATTCAACACAAAGTAGCTGACCTCGATCGGGTGCACCCATTCAACACCAAGTAGCTGACATGGACTGGTACACCCATTCAACACAAAGTAGCTGACATGGACTGGTACACCCATTCAACACCAAGTAGCTGACATGGACTGGTACACCCATTCAACCCCAAGTAACTGACATGGACTGGTGCACCCATTCAACACCAAGTAGCTGACATGGACTGGTACACCCATTCAACCCCAAGTAACTGACATGGACTGGTACCCATCCAACACCAAGTAGCTGACATGGACTGGTACACACATTCAACCCCAAGTAACTGACATGGACTGGTACACCCATTCAACACCAAGTAGCTGACATGGACTGGTACCCATCCAACACCAAGTAACTGACATGGACTGGTGCACCCATTCAACCCCAAGTAACTGACATGGACTGGTATACCCATTCAACCCCAAGTAACTGACATGGACTGGTACCCATTCAACCCCAAGTAGCTGACATGGACTGGTACCCATCCAACACCAAGTAACTGACATGGATTGGTACACCCATTCAACCCCAAGTAGCTGACATGGACTGGTACACCCATTCAACACCAAGTAGCTGACATGGACTGGTACACCCATTCAACCCCAAGTAGCTGACATGGACTGGTACCCATCCAACACCAAGTAACTGACATGGACTGGTACACCCATTCAACCCCAAGTACCTGCCATGGACTGGTACACCCATTCAACACAAAGTAGCTGACCTCGATCTTGTACACCCATTCAACACCAAGTAGCTGACATGGACTGGTACACCCATTCAACACCAAGTAGCTGACATGGACTGGTGCACCCATTCAACACCAAGTAGCTGACATGGACTGGTACACCCATTCAACCCCAAGTAACTGACATGGACTGGTACACCCATTCAACACAAAGTAGCTGACATGGACTGGTACACCCATTCAACCCCAAGTAGCTGACATGGACTGGTACACCCATTCAACCCCAAGTAGCTGACATGGACTGGTACCCATCCAACACCAAGTAACTGACATGGACTGGTACACCCATTCAACACCAAGTAGCTGACCTCGATCTTGTACACCCATTCAACACCAAGTAGCTGACATGGACTGGTACACCCATTCAACCCCAAGTAACTGACATGGACTGATACACCCATTCAACACCAAGTAGCTGACATGGACTGGTACACCCATTCAACCCCAAGTAGCTGACATGGACTGGTACACCCATTCAACCCCAAGTAGCTGACATGGACTGGTACACCCATTCAACGCCAAGTAGCTGACATGGACTGGTACACCCATTCAACACCAAGTAACTGACATGGACTGGTGCACCCATTCAACACCAAGTAGCTGACATGGACTGGTACACCCATTCAACACCAAGTAGCTGACATGGACTGGTACACCCATTCAACACCAAGTAGCTGACATGGACTGGTGCACCCATTCAACACCAAGTAACTGACATGGACTGGTGCACCCATTCAACACCAAGTAGCTGACATGGACTGGTACCCATCCAACACCAAGTAACTGACATGGACTGGTACACCCATTCAACACCAAGTAGCTAACATGGACTGGTACACCCATTCAACCCCAAGTAACTGACATGGACTGGTGCACCCATTCAACACCAAGTAGCTGACATGGACTGGTACACCCATTCAACCCCATGTAGCTGACATGGATTGGTACACTCATTCAACCCCATGTAGCTGACATGGACTGGTGCACCCATTCAACCCCAAGTAGCTGACATGGACTGGTACACCCATTCAACCCCAAGTAACTGACATGGACTGGTACACCCATTCAACACCAAGTAGCTGACATGGACTGGTGCACCCATTCAACACCAAGTAACTGACATGGACTGGTATACCCATTCAACCCCAAGTAACTGACATGGACTGGTACCCATTCAACCCCAAGTAGCTGACATGGACTGGTACCCATCCAACACCAAGTAACTGACATGGATTGGTACACCCATTCAACCCCAAGTAGCTGACATGGACTGGTACACCCATTCAACACCAAGTAGCTGACATGGACTGGTACACCCATTCAACCCCAAGTAGCTGACATGGACTGGTACCCATCCAACACCAAGTAACTGACATGGACTGGTACACCCATTCAACCCCAAGTACCTGCCATGGACTGGTACACCCATTCAACACAAAGTAGCTGACCTCGATCTTGTACACCCATTCAACACCAAGTAGCTGACATGGACTGGTACACCCATTCAACACCAAGTAGCTGACATGGACTGGTGCACCCATTCAACACCAAGTAGCTGACATGGACTGGTACACCCATTCAACCCCAAGTAACTGACATGGACTGGTACACCCATTCAACACCAAGTAGCTGACATGGACTGGTACACCCATTCAACCCCAAGTAGCTGACATGGACTGGTACACCCATTCAACCCCAAGTAGCTGACATGGACTGGTACCCATCCAACACCAAGTAACTGACATGGACTGGTACACCCATTCAACACCAAGTAACTGACATGGACTGGTACACCATTCAACACCAAGTAGCTGACATGGACTGGTACCCATTCAACCCAAGTACTGACATGGACTGGTACACCCATTCAACACCAAGTAGCTGACATGGACTGGTACACCCATTCAACCCCAAGTAGCTGACATGGACTGGTACACACATTCAACCCCAAGTAGCTGACATGGACTGGTACACCCATTCAACGCCAAGTAGCTGACATGGACTGGTACACCCATTCAACACCAAGTAACTGACATGGACTGGTGCACCCATTCAACACCAAGTAGCTGACATGGACTGGTACACCCATTCAACACCAAGTAGCTGACATGGACTGGTACACCCATTCAACACCAAGTAGCTGACATGGACTGGTGCACCCATTCAACACCAAGTAACTGACATGGACTGGTGCACCCATTCAACACCAAGTAGCTGACATGGACTGGTACACCCATTCAACACCAAGTAACTGACATGGACTGGTGCACCCATTCAACACCAAGTAGCTGACATGGACTGGTACACCCATTCAACCCCAAGTAACTGACATGGACTGGTACACCCATTCAACCCCAAGTAGCTGACATGGACTGGTACCCATCCAACACCAAGTAACTGACATGGACTGGTACACCCATTCAACACCAAGTAGCTAACATGGACTGGTACACCCATTCAACCCCAAGTAACTGACATGGACTGGTGCACCCATTCAACACCAAGTAGCTGACATGGACTGGTACACCCATTCAACCCCATGTAGCTGACATGGATTGGTACACTCATTCAACCCCATGTAGCTGACATGGACTGGTGCACCCATTCAACCCCAAGTAGCTGACATGGACTGGTACACCCATTCAACCCCAAGTAACTGACATGGACTGGTACACCCATTCAACACCAAGTAGCTGACATGGACTGGTGCACCCATTCAACACCAAGTAACTGACATGGACTGGTGCACCCATTCAACACCAAGTAGCTGACATGGACTGGTACACCCATTCAACACCAAGTAACTGACATGGACTGGTGCACCCATTCAACACCAAGTAGCTGACATGGACTGGTACACCCATTCAACCCCAAGTAACTGACATGGACTGGTACACCCATTCAACACCACGTAGCTGACATGGACTGGTACACCCATTCAACACCAAGTAGCTGACATGGACTGGTACACCCATTTAACACCAAGTAACTGACATGGACTGGTGCACCCATTCAACATCAAGTAGCGGACATGGACTGGTACACCCATTCAACACCAAGTAGCTGACATGGACTGGTGCACCCATTCAACACCAAGTAACTGACATGGACTGGTACACCCATTCAACCCCAAGTAACTAACATGGACTGGTACACCCATTCAACACCAAGTAGCTGACATGGACTGGTACACCCATTCAACACCAAGTAACTGACATGGACTGGTGCACCCATTCAACCCTAAGTAGCTGACATGGACTGGTACCCATCCAACACCAAGTAACTGACATGGACTGGTACACCCATTCAACCCCAAGTACCTGCCATGGACTGGTACACCCATTCAACACAAAGTAGCTGACCTCGATCGGGTACACCCATTCAACACAAAGTAGCTGACCTCGATCGGGTACACCCATTCAACCCCAAGTACCTGCCATGGACTGGTACACCCATTCAACACAAAGTAGCTGACCTCGATCGGGTACACCCATTCAACACAAAGTAGCTGACCTCGATCGGGTGCACCCATTCAACACCAAGTAGCTGACATGGACTGGTACACCCATTCAACACAAAGTAGCTGACATGGACTGGTACACCCATTCAACCCCAAGTAGCTGACATGGACTGGTACACCCATTCAACCCCAAGTAGCTGACATGGACTGGTACCCATCCAACACCAAGTAACTGACATGGACTGGTACACCCATTCAACACCAAGTAGCTGACATGGACTGGTACACCCATTCAACCCCAAGTAACTGACATGGACTGGTGCACCCATTCAACACCAAGTAGCTGACATGGACTGGTACACCCATTCAACCCCAAGTAGCTGACATGGACTGGTACCCATCCAACACCAAGTAGCTGACATGGACTGGTACACCCATTCAACCCCAAGTAGCTGACATGGACTGGTACACCCATTCAACACCAAGTAGCTGACATGGACTGGTACCCATCCAACACCAAGTAACTGACATGGACTGGTGCACCCATTCAACCCCAAGTAACTGACATGGACTGGTATACCCATTCAACCCCAAGTAACTGACATGGACTGGTACCCATTCAACCCCAAGTAGCTGACATGGACTGGTACCCATCCAACACCAAGTAACTGACATGGATTGGTACACCCATTCAACCCCAAGTAGCTGACATGGACTGGTACACCCATTCAACACCAAGTAGCTGACATGGACTGGTACACCCATTCAACCCCAAGTAGCTGACATGGACTGGTACCCATCCAACACCAAGTAACTGACATGGACTGGTACACCCATTCAACCCCAAGTACCTGCCATGGACTGGTACACCCATTCAACACAAAGTAGCTGACCTCGATCTTGTACACCCATTCAACACCAAGTAGCTGACATGGACTGGTACACCCATTCAACACCAAGTAGCTGACATGGACTGGTGCACCCATTCAACACCAAGTAGCTGACATGGACTGGTACACCCATTCAACCCCAAGTAACTGACATGGACTGGTACACCCATTCAACACAAAGTAGCTGACATGGACTGGTACACCCATTCAACCCCAAGTAGCTGACATGGACTGGTACACCCATTCAACCCCAAGTAGCTGACATGGACTGGTACCCATCCAACACCAAGTAACTGACATGGACTGGTACACCCATTCAACACCAAGTAGCTGACCTCGATCTTGTACACCCATTCAACACCAAGTAGCTGACATGGACTGGTACACCCATTCAACCCCAAGTAACTGACATGGACTGATACACCCATTCAACACCAAGTAGCTGACATGGACTGGTACACCCATTCAACCCCAAGTAGCTGACATGGACTGGTACACCCATTCAACCCCAAGTAGCTGACATGGACTGGTACACCCATTCAACGCCAAGTAGCTGACATGGACTGGTACACCCATTCAACACCAAGTAACTGACATGGACTGGTGCACCCATTCAACACCAAGTAGCTGACATGGACTGGTACACCCATTCAACACCAAGTAGCTGACATGGACTGGTACACCCATTCAACACCAAGTAGCTGACATGGACTGGTGCACCCATTCAACACCAAGTAACTGACATGGACTGGTGCACCCATTCAACACCAAGTAGCTGACATGGACTGGTACACCCATTCAACACCAAGTAACTGACATGGACTGGTGCACCCATTCAACACCAAGTAGCTGACATGGACTGGTACACCCATTCAACCCCAAGTAACTGACATGGACTGGTACACCCATTCAACCCCAAGTAGCTGACATGGACTGGTACCCATCCAACACCAAGTAACTGACATGGACTGGTACACCCATTCAACACCAAGTAGCTAACATGGACTGGTACACCCATTCAACCCCAAGTAACTGACATGGACTGGTGCACCCATTCAACACCAAGTAGCTGACATGGACTGGTACACCCATTCAACCCCATGTAGCTGACATGGATTGGTACACTCATTCAACCCCATGTAGCTGACATGGACTGGTGCACCCATTCAACCCCAAGTAGCTGACATGGACTGGTACACCCATTCAACCCCAAGTAACTGACATGGACTGGTACACCCATTCAACACCAAGTAGCTGACATGGACTGGTGCACCCATTCAACACCAAGTAACTGACATGGACTGGTATACCCATTCAACCCCAAGTAACTGACATGGACTGGTACCCATTCAACCCCAAGTAGCTGACATGGACTGGTACACCCATTCAACCCCAAGTAGCTGACATGGACTGGTACCCATCCAACACCAAGTAATTGACATGGACTGGTACACCCATTCAACCCCAAGTACCTGCCATGGACTGGTACACCCATTCAACACAAAGTAGCTGACCTCGATCTTGTACACCCATTCAACACCAAGTAGCTGACATGGACTGGTACACCCATTCAACACCAAGTAGCTGACATGGACTGGTGCACCCATTCAACACCAAGTAGCTGACATGGACTGGTACACCCATTCAACCCCAAGTAACTGACATGGACTGGTACACCCATTCAACACAAAGTAGCTGACATGGACTGGTACACCCATTCAACCCCAAGTAGCTGACATGGACTGGTACACCCATTCAACCCCAAGTAGCTGACATGGACTGGTACCCATCCAACACCAAGTAACTGACATGGACTGGTACACCCATTCAACACCAAGTAGCTGACCTCGATCTTGTACACCCATTCAACCCCAAGTAGCTGACATGGACTGGTACACCCATTCAACCCCAAGTAACTGACATGGACTGATACACCCATTCAACACCAAGTAGCTGACATGGACTGGTACACCCATTCAACCCCAAGTAGCTGACATGGACTGGTACACCCATTCAACCCCAAGTAGCTGACATGGACTGGTACACCCATTCAACGCCAAGTAGCTGACATGGACTGGTACACCCATTCAACACCAAGTAACTGACATGGACTGGTGCACCCATTCAACACCAAGTAGCTGACATGGACTGGTACACCCATTCAACACCAAGTAGCTGACATGGACTGGTACACCCATTCAACACCAAGTAACTGACATGGACTGGTGCACCCATTCAACACCAAGTAGCTGACATGGACTGGTACACCCATTCAACACCAAGTAACTGACATGGACTGGTGCACCCATTCAACACCAAGTAGCTGACATGGACTGGTACACCCATTCAACCCCAAGTAACTGACATGGACTGGTACACCCATTCAACCCCAAGTAGCTGACATGGACTGGTACCCATCCAACACCAAGTAACTGACATGGACTGGTACACCCATTCAACACCAAGTAGCTAACATGGACTGGTACACCCATTCAACCCCAAGTAACTGACATGGACTGGTGCACCCATTCAACACCAAGTAGCTGACATGGACTGGTACACCCATTCAACCCCATGTAGCTGACATGGATTGGTACACTCATTCAACCCCATGTAGCTGACATGGACTGGTGCACCCATTCAACCCCAAGTAGCTGACATGGACTGGTACACCCATTCAACCCCAAGTAACTGACATGGACTGGTACACCCATTCAACACCAAGTAGCTGACATGGACTGGTGCACCCATTCAACACCAAGTAACTGACATGGACTGGTGCACCCATTCAACACCAAGTAGCTGACATGGACTGGTACACCCATTCAACACCAAGTAACTGACATGGACTGGTGCACCCATTCAACACCAAGTAGCTGACATGGACTGGTACACCCATTCAACCCCAAGTAACTGACATGGACTGGTACACCCATTCAACCCCAAGTAGCTGACATGGACTGGTACCCATCCAACACCAAGTAACTGACATGGACTGGTACACCCATTCAACACCAAGTAGCTGACATGGACTGGTACACCCATTCAACCCCAAGTAACTGACATGGACTGGTGCACCCATTCAACACCAAGTAGCTGACATGGACTGGTACACCCATTCAACCCCATGTAGCTGACATGGATTGGTACACTCATTCAACCCCATGTAGCTGACATGGACTGGTGCACCCATTCAACCCCAAGTAGCTGACATGGACTGGTACACCCATTCAACCCCAAGTAACTGACATGGACTGGTACACCCATTCAACACCAAGTAGCTGACATGGACTGGTGCACCCATTCAACACCAAGTAACTGACATGGACTGGTATACCCATTCAACCCCAAGTAACTGACATGGACTGGTACCCATTCAACCCCAAGTAGCTGACATGGACTGGTACCCATCCAACACCAAGTAACTGACATGGATTGGTACACCCATTCAACCCCAAGTAGCTGACATGGACTGGTACACCCATTCAACACCAAGTAGCTGACATGGACTGGTACACCCATTCAACCCCAAGTAGCTGACATGGACTGGTACCCATCCAACACCAAGTAACTGACATGGACTGGTACACCCATTCAACCCCAAGTACCTGCCATGGACTGGTACACCCATTCAACACAAAGTAGCTGACCTCGATCTTGTACACCCATTCAACACCAAGTAGCTGACATGGACTGGTACACCCATTCAACACCAAGTAGCTGACATGGACTGGTGCACCCATTCAACACCAAGTAGCTGACATGGACTGGTACACCCATTCAACCCCAAGTAACTGACATGGACTGGTACACCCATTCAACACAAAGTAGCTGACATGGACTGGTACACCCATTCAACCCCAAGTAGCTGACATGGACTGGTACACCCATTCAACCCCAAGTAGCTGACATGGACTGGTACCCATCAACACCAAGTAACTGACATGGACTGGTCACCCATTAACCCAAGTACTGACTGACTTACCCATTCAACCCAGTACTGACATGGACTGGTACACCCATTCAACCCCAAGTAACTGACATGGACTGTACACCCATTCAACCCAAGTAGCTGACATGGACTGGTACACCCATTCAACCCCAAGTAGCTGACATGGACTGGTACCCATTCAACACCAAGTAACTGACATGGACTGGTACACCCATTCAACACCAAGTAGCTGACCTCGACTTGTACACCCATTCAACACCAAGTAGCTGACATGGACTGGTACACCCATTCAACCCCAAGTAACTGACATGGACTGATACACCCATTCAACACCAAGTAGCTGACATGGACTGGTACACCCATTCAACCCCAAGTAGCTGACATGGACTGGTACACCCATTCAACCCCAAGTAGCTGACATGGACTGGTACACCCATTCAACGCCAAGTAGCTGACATGGACTGGTACACCCATTCAACACCAAGTAACTGACATGGACTGGTGCACCCATTCAACACCAAGTAGCTGACATGGACTGGTACACCCATTCAACACCAAGTAGCTGACATGGACTGGTACACCCATTCAACACCAAGTAGCTGACATGGACTGGTGCACCCATTCAACACCAAGTAACTGACATGGACTGGTGCACCCATTCAACACCAAGTAGCTGACATGGACTGGTACACCCATTCAACACCAAGTAACTGACATGGACTGGTGCACCCATTCAACACCAAGTAGCTGACATGGACTGGTACACCCATTCAACCCCAAGTAACTGACATGGACTGGTACACCCATTCAACCCCAAGTAGCTGACATGGACTGGTACCCATCCAACACCAAGTAACTGACATGGACTGGTACACCCATTCAACACCAAGTAGCTAACATGGACTGGTACACCCATTCAACCCCAAGTAACTGACATGGACTGGTGCACCCATTCAACACCAAGTAGCTGACATGGACTGGTACACCCATTCAACCCCATGTAGCTGACATGGATTGGTACACTCATTCAACCCCATGTAGCTGACATGGACTGGTGCACCCATTCAACTCCAAGTAGCTGACATGGACTGGTACACCCATTCAACCCCAAGTAACTGACATGGACTGGTACACCCATTCAACACCAAGTAGCTGACATGGACTGGTGCACCCATTCAACACCAAGTAACTGACATGGACTGGTGCACCCATTCAACACCAATTAGCTGACATGGACTGGTACACCCATTCAACACCAAGTAGCTGACATGGACTGGTTCACCCATTCAACCCCATGTAGCTGACATGGACTGGTACACCCATTCAACCCCAAGTAGCTGACATGGACTGGTACACCCATTCAACACCAAGTAGCTGACATGGACTGGTGCACCCATTCACTACCAAGTAACTGACATGGACTGGTGCACCCATTCAACACCAAGTAACTGACATGAACTGGTACACCCATTCAACACCAAGTAACTGACATGGACTGGTGCACCCATTCAACATCAAGTAACTGACATGGACTGATGCATGATATTAACCCATTCAACACCAAGTAACTGACATGGACTGGTGCATGATAGTAACCCATTCAACAACAAGTAACTGACATGAACTGGTGCATGATATTTAACCCATTCAACAGCAAGTAACTGACATGGACTGGTGCATGATATTTAACCCATTCAACAGCAAGTAACTGACATGGACTGGTGCATGATATTTAACCCATTCAACACCAAGTAACTGACATGGACTGGTGCATGATATTAACCCATTCAACACCAAGTAAATGACATGGACTGGTGCATGATATTTAACCCATTCAACAGCAAGTAACTGACATGGACTGGTGCATGATATTTAACCCATTCAACACCAAGTAAATGATATGGACTGGTGCATGATATTTAACCCATTCAACACCAAGTAACTGACATGGACTGGTGCATGATATTTAACCCATTCAACACCAAGTAACTGACATGGACTGGTGCATGATATTAACCCATTCAACATCAAGTAACTGACATGGACTGGTGCATGATATTTAACCCATTCAACACCAAGTAACTGACATGGACTGATGCATGATATTAACCAATTCAACACCAAGTAACTGACATGGACTGGTGCATGATATTTAACCCATTCAACACCAAGTAACTGACATGGACTGGTGCAGGATATTTAACCCATTCAACACAAAGTAACTGACATGGACTGGTGCATGATATTTAACCCATTCAACACCGAGTAACTGACATGGACTGGTGCATGATATTTAACCCATTCAACACAAAGTAACTGACATGGACTGGTGCATGATATTAAACCTATTCAACACCAAGTAACTGACATGGACTGGTGCATGATATTTAACCCATTCAACACCAAGTAGCTGACATGGACTGGTACACCCATTCAACACCAAGTAGCTGACATGGACTGGTGCACCCATTCAACACCAAGTAGCTGACATGGACTGGTACACCCATTCAACCCCAAGTAACTGACATGGACTGGTACACCCATTCAACACAAAGTAGCTGACATGGACTGGTACACCCATTCAACCCCAAGTAGCTGACATGGACTGGTACACCCATTCAACCCCAAGTAGCTGACATGGACTGGTACCCATCCAACACCAAGTAACTGACATGGACTGGTACACCCATTCAACACCAAGTAGCTGACCTCGATCTTGTACACCCATTCAACACCAAGTAGCTGACATGGACTGGTACACCCATTCAACCCCAAGTAACTGACATGGACTGATACACCAATTCAACACCAAGTATCTGACATGGACTGGTACACCCATTCAACCCCAAGTAGCTGACATGGACTGGTACACCCATTCAACGCCAAGTAGCTGACATGGACTGGTACACCCATTCAACACCAAGTAACTGACATGGACTGGTGCACCCATTCAACACCAAGTAGCTGACATGGACTGGTACACCCATTCAACACCAAGTAGCTGACATGGACTGGTACACCCATTCAACACCAAGTAGCTGACATGGACTGGTGCACCCATTCAACACCAAGTAACTAACATGGACTGGTGCACCCATTCAACACCAAGTAGCTGACATGGACTGGTACACCCATTCAACACCAAGTAACTGACATGGACTGGTGCACCCATTCAACACCAAGTAGCTGACATGGACTGGTACACCCATTCAACCCCAAGTAACTGACATGGACTGGTACACCCATTCAACCCCAAGTAGCTGACATGGACTGGTACCCATCCAACACCAAGTAACTGACATGGACTGGTACACCCATTCAACACCAAGTAGCTAACATGGACTGGTACACCCATTCAACCCCAAGTAACTGACATGGACTGGTGCACCCATTCAACACCAAGTAGCTGACATGGACTGGTACACCCATTCAACCCCATGTAGCTGACATGGATTGGTACACTCATTCAACCCCATGTAGCTGACATGGACTGGTGCACCCATTCAACCCCAAGTAGCTGACATGGACTGGTACACCCATTCAACCCCAAGTAACTGACATGGACTGGTACACCCATTCAACACCAAGTAGCTGACATGGACTGGTGCACCCATTCAACACCAAGTAACTGACATGGACTGGTGCACCCATTCAACACCAAGTAGCTGACATGGACTGGTACACCCATTCAACACCAAGTAACTGACATGGACTGGTGCACCCATTCAACACCAAGTAACTGACATGGACTGGTACACCCATTCAACCCCAAGTAGCTGACATGGACTGGTGCACCCATTCAACACCAAGTAACTGACATGGACTGGTACACCCATTCAACACCAAGTAACTGACATGGACTGGTACACCCATTCAACACCAAGTAACTGACATGGACTGGTGCACCCATTCAACACCAAGTAACTGACATGGACTGGTGCACCCATTCAACACCAAGTAACTGACATGGACTGGTACACCCATTCAACACCAAGTAACTGACATGGACTGGTGCACCCATTCAACACCAAGTAACTGAATGGACTGGTGCACCCATTCAACACCAAGTAACTGACATGGACTGGTACACCCATTCAACACCAAGTAACTGACATGGACTGGTGCACCCATTCAACATCAAGTAACTGACATGGACTGGTGTACCCATTCAACACCAAGTAACTGACATGGACTGATGCATGATATTAACCCATTCAACACCAAGTAACTGACATGGACTGGTGCATGATTGTAACCCATTCAACACCAAGTAACTGACATGGACTGGTGCATGATAGTAACCCATTCAACACCAAGTAACTGACATGGACTGGTGCATGATAGTAACCCATTCAACACCAAGTAACTGACATGGACTGGTGCATGATAGTAACCCATTCAACACCAAGTAACTGACATGGACTAGTGCATGATATTAACCCATTCAACACCAAGTAACTGACATGGACTGGTGCATGACATTAACCCATTCAACACCAAGTAGCTGACATGGACTGGTGCATGATATTAACCCATTCAACACCAAGTAACTGACATGGACTGGTGCATGGCACTAACCCATTCAACACCAAGTAACTGACATGATATTTTTAGACCAATAAATTAATAAGAAAATTACATTTGGACCAGTTCATTTATCAAAATAGGTAATTTTTGTCTAAAAGTGGTAATATTACCAGCAAAAAGTGCAGATCACGAGCCAGCTCATCTGGATATACACGTTTCGTAAGCCTATTTAGAGGCTTGTGGTGTTGAAAGTGTTAAAGTGAGTTGGACAGAGAGAATGCCACACAGAGGCGCACCGAGGCAGTTTCCTTGGTTAAAATTTCCAAAGAAAAAAAAATGAAAAATTAAATAAATAAAATGCCAAATAATATCCCTTTGCTGTATAAAATGTTGACTGTTAGAGAGCTGAAAGGTCAGTACATAACTACTATACTACTCATCAGAAAATGCAGCAAATCTCTTCTATACCCTAACCATTTTAAGGGGGAACATGCCCCCAGATCCCCCTACATTGCCTCAGTTGAAATTTGCCTCTCAGACTACGGTACTGGACAGTAAAACTTAACTCATTGATCAGTGAATAACTTCATGACTTATTATATATTCATGAATAATACACGCACCTTGTTGCCTGTTCATTTACAAATACAGAAGCAATTTTGTGTAATTATTGTTTGCGTAGCATTGCCCACTTAATTATCAGACAATACTGTAAATGTAGCGAAAATTCACTGTTCAATTGATCATTATATCTGTGAACTCGGTAACTGTGCTGTGTTATGTTACAACTTCACTTTCATTGAGACATAATTGATTCCTTCCCCCATTTTGTCAAACTGGAGGGATTTTCTCGTAAAGATATTTGGAAACCAGTTAAAATTTCATACCTTTATTGTCTTATTATTGAATATTTTAATTCGAAAGTTAGTTTATACAAATTTATTTTAGCATGATTGCGAAACAAGTTCTTACAACTTACAACCGAAGTTTGATTTAACGAAATTCGATATATACAGAGCCAGTTATATGTAAAATTATAGTGTCTGAAACGGGACTTTGATCCGACTTCGAGATAACCGGAGAATTCGACATAATCGACTTTGACATAGCGGATGTAGACTGTATATTAATAATAATAATTTGTTTCAGATTATACTACAAATACAGTATTATATACAGTATTACACATATATATATTATAAATATAGGATCTTATATCGCTGCAAAACGTATTTGAGGTGTCATGACACAATGTCATAACAAGTGTTTGATATGTCCTAAATTGACATTGAATTCTTTGAGTATAAAATTGAGAACCAATTAAGCGAATGAAAATGAAAGAGGAAAACGGCTTAATTATTTATTTAAATGTGTGTGATTGTCCACATCTGTATTTGATTTCGATCTCAATATCTAGATATTAGATTTCGTATGTAAATTGTTTTATTATTTGTTGAAAAAAACAAATTTGTAATAGACCATTATTGTCTAGTTGCAATTGGCCTCACTGTAAAAAACTTGCGTTATTTCTGTTTTAGATGAATACACGGGGATGATCAAACTAGCATTACACGTATTTAACTCTTTCAACACCAAATAACTGACATGGACTGGTCCATGATATTCTTAGACCAATAAATGAATAAGAAAATTACATTCGGACCAGTTCATTTATCAAGATGGGTAATTTTGTCTAAAATTAGTAATACTACTTGCAAAAAGTTCAGATCCTGATGAGACGGCTCGTCATGAGCCGGCTCATCTGGATCTACACTTTTTGTAAGCCTATATAGAGGTCTGTGGTGTTGAAAGGGTTAATTAAGCGATGCACAAACTTTTGAAATGTATAAAATTAATACTGTGTTCTGGTCAGCTGCTGTTATTGATATAGTGGTCTCTGATTGGTTGAAAAAGTCCTAAAAGAGTTATTGATACAAATGTACATGAACTGATTGGCTGAGTAGGTATTGTGCAAAACCACAATTATTTGCACGAAATGTTTATTATTGTTATATATAAATAGTAATGTATTATATAAATACATTAAACTGTTTCTATATATGACCAAGTGTTTACCATGTAATATATATATATTTGTTTTATGCATAATCGTCTGCTATTATTTTCGCGCCTAAAAATTATCAGTCTCGCTTCGCGCGAGAAATGACTTAATATTTTAGGCCTAATCTCAGTTTATCGAGGCCGTGGTTGCAGGTGTCCAGTTATGTAATATAAAGGCACCGAACTGGTTTGATGGTGTAATATTAGATAACATCACAGATGTTTTAGGAATAACAGATGTTTTAGGAATTGTTATATCATATAGACACTGATTCAATCGTGTATATAAGAAATGGATTTTATTAACTAAGATCAGATACACTAAAGCCTACCTCCAGGAGAGAGAAAAAGGGCGTGATCTCAATCTAGTATATAGAACATATAAACTGTTTTTATGATACTTAGATATTATGGACATTATAAGAATTATAACTTATAAAGATTTGTCGAATAATTAAATTGTTCAGCCATAGAAGAAACAGAGAGTTTCGGCGAACCATATCGAAGGTGATTAAAAGTTAATCTAATCAGAAACAGTGATTAGATTATAGTGATATTGAGTAATGACGGATTAGAGAGACTGGATGTTAATTATACTGTGTAGCGCATAGTCGGCTCACACAAATGGATTGTTAAATAAGCTTTTAATGATACGATGTATATATATATAGATCACTGATTATATATATATGAATATTTCTGATGCCAATTTAAACAAGATATTATATAGAAGAAATGTAATACTGTGTTGAGTTATCATTAATACATATTATAAAGAAGAAACCCCCTAGACAACTCCAGCGAGTCTACAATAGGATAGACCCTGGTAAGAGCCGTAGCAACTGAGACATATAATTACGAGAAGAAAAAGGAGAGCTTGCGACAATTGGGGGCTCATCCGGGATTGGAAATAAAGAAGAAGTGACATATCGTGACATATTGTGAAGGACACTAGAATTTATATATGGAATATTGTGAAGGACACTAGGATTTATACATAAAGAATACAAGGGACTATTAATTAACGTGTGAAAATAGAAGTGCATGCGAAACAGTGTTAGAATTTGTAAATAAGTGAAAGACGTCAACGAATTATTAAATTAGTGAAATGGATTAAATTATTGGAAATGTGCAAACTTTGAATATGTGATAAATTATATATTGGATTAACGGACGAGACAGACTTCGGTAAGTACCAGTTTTCTTTTCATAGAGGCTTAATATTATCATTAAAATTATATTAGTGATTTACTTCCTTTTGTTGAACTCAAGTCTATAATACATTTGGAGATACATTCTGGGGATTACAAATTTTGGGAAATAAAAAAATAAAATGGCTACAACTAGGAGTGCTAATAAGGAAACTGAGGGGCTGGTTCACCCCGACTTGCAGACAACAGGTGATGAGATATGGGACAAATTAATGAGACTTCCCTTCTTTAATCAGGCAAATCTGGAACGTCAGGGTGAGATTTATGAGAAAGAAAGAGAGAGGGAAAGAGAGAGGGAAGAAGTAAAACAAAGAGAAGAAAGAGAGAGGGAAGAAGTAAAACAAAGAGAAGAAAGAGAGAGGGAAAGAGAAGAGAAAGAAAGGGACAGGGAGGAAAGAATGCAAAGGGAGAAAATGCAGATGGAGATTCGCCTGAGAGAAATCCAGAGAGATCAGGAATCTCAGCAAAATAACCCCCTCCATACAGATAATAGGCCCTCTAAAACAAACATTTCTGTTCCTATTTGGACCCAGACTATGAGGCCAGATAAATTTTTCGCAACATGTGAGAGACTGTTCGAAGCTAGCCAGGTCGCCAAACAAACATGGGTGGGCCATATTATAGACAAGTTGTCCGACAAGGCCAGAAATATATATGCCACTCTTCCTGTCCAAGACGCTAATAATTACCATACCCTCAAGGCCGCCATCTTGGATGAATATAGACTCTCACCCACTGTATATAGAAAGAATTTCTTCTCTTGGGTAAAGAAACCTCAGCAGACATATTCCGAATTCATTAAGGAATTAAGGGAGCAAATGACTCTATGGACGGAGAACAATGATCCGAGCGAGGTCAACTGGATCGAGCTGCTCTTGAGATATAGGTTCGATTCCCAGCTAAGTGATGAGCTTAATTTGTTCATTCTGGATAAGAAAGCATCTACTCTCCAGGAATGTATTTCCCTGGCTGATGAATATAACCTCCATCGCAGATTAGCGCCCAGGACACGGATTAATTCAAATCCGAATGTGAAACCCAGAGATACAGAACACCGACCTCCAGCCCCAAGGCCATATATCCCATCACCCATGTATCGACCCAGTATTAGGATAGATAATTCCCAAGCTACCCATAGAACTCCCCGGATAGAAAAATATTGTAGTTATTGTAGGCGTAATGGCCACGGACGAATAGAGTGTTGGGCAGATCCCAATTCACCTAGGTACAGGGGTACTAGAAACCTAGCAAACGGACACCACGTGTCAAACACTACTCATAGTTCAGCCTTTATAACCAATGAGCCAGTGAACTCATGTGAAAATACCGAGATGGTAAATCCATTACTTGCCAAATATACAGGTCAAGCACGCATAAATACTAACACCGCACAAGTGACGTATTTGAGGGATAAATTAACTAATTGTCGGCTACTGATCAAACCGCTGATCATTTAGAATACACAGGTGAACGGGTAACAATCCGCGGTGTCAATTATATCCCTGGTAATTATCCGATAGCAAAGATTAGCGTCGATTGTCCAATCTACCAAGGAACATTGAAGGTGGCTGTATTAAAGCACAGATGCACCGCGGGGGTGGATCTTATAATAGGTAACGACTGTGAAACTGCCCCTGTCACTGATTTGATTACCTGTGGCGTGGTTACACGCTCCAATAAGAAAATTATCCCGTTTGATGAAACTGTCACGTCCAACCCAGACTCAGAAAACACGACCGATACAAATCACAATGTCTTACCTTTTCGGAATACAATTGAGATCAATTCCCCCTCTGAGAAAGCCAGTACAGTTAAACCCCAAAATATTCCCTCTATTGACGATTTGAGTCCTGATAAAATATTGCAAGAACAGAATAATGACCCGACCTTAGCACCCCTCTGGGAAATGGCTCAAGAAGGAACACCTATTCGGCAAGGATATTACATCCAGCTCGAACCCCGACTACTTATGAGGAGAGAACAACTTCAAGACACGTCCAAAGTTCGACCCTGGAAAATATATGATCAGGTGGTAGTTCCACGGGGATTCCGGGATCATATAACGGGACTCGCCCATGACAGTTTAAGTACGGGACACCAGGGACCTAGTAAGACCCTGAAGCGCATTAAGCGCCGCTTCTTTTGGCCGGGAATCCGCGCAGATGTTAAACGATTCTGCCATAGCTGTGGGCCGTGCCAGAGAGCGGGTAAGGGACAGAAAGCCACTGTAGCCCCATTGAAACCCCTGCCCATTATATCCCAACCATTCAGATTTATATCCGCTGATTTCGTTGGACCCATGAAGAAAACTATTAATGGGAACCAGTATATCTTGAATTTTATTGATCATGCCACTAAATATACGGAATCTTTCCCATGCGCCGCAGCGACTGCTGTTAATGCACAAAAAGCCCTGATCGAGATAATATCTCGACATGGAAAACCCCAGACCCTGTTGACTGACCGAGGAAGCGCTTTCATAGCTGAAACATTCACACGCTTCCTAGCCGAGCACGATATACGTCACTTAACTAGAACGAGTTACAGGCCTCAAACCAACGGATCAATAGAGAAATATAATGGTACATTGAAAACCATGCTTAGAATCCTTGGGGAGAACTCTTTATCGTCTGGGGATGAGATGCTACCCTGGCTATTATTTGCATATAGAAGTGCAGAGCACTCTAGCACAGGATATTCTCCCTTCTACCTTCTATATGGGCTCGAACCTAGAGATAATCTAGATTCCACTTATGATCTCTGGGCTAGAAATGAGCGGGATGAAGGGATCCCCATAAATAACTATGTACAAGAATTATGTCATAGATTAGCTGAAGCGTTACGTGACGCCAGCGAGAATGCAAAACAGGCCGCAGATGGTCGTAAAACAAAGTATGACAGAAGTAAGAAAGCGAAAATGCGTGTATTCCAGCGTGGTGAATTAGTGTTAGTACGATTACCGTTAAAAGGTAATAAGCTGAAAAATGCCCTCCAGGGACCGTATCCGGTACACGAAAAGGTAGCGTCGCATACCTATATCATATACATGCCTGATAAGAGAGTAAAATACCGTGTTATGCATGTAAACCAGTTGAAGCCCTGGACAGGTAGGGAGGAGGGTGCAGCTCTAGCTGATAGTAGTCCGGTGTATGAGTCCCAAGACCCTACCCTATTAGATTACCAAGCCCCTACGGACATTGAGAAAGAATTCGATCCTTGCAGTCCTCTTGAATCCGTACCTTAGAAAACCTGGCCGGATATCAGTCATTTAAACCCAGACCACAGGGACGATATTAGTCAGTTATTTGACCGTTACCCCCGTTTATTCTCTGGACAACTGGGACGTTTCCACGGTGTTACCCATGATATTGATGTGCAAGGTGCTTCACCCGTAGTCCAGCCTTACTACCGCATGTCTCCAGAAAAGAAACAAATATTAAAAACTGAGCTAGATCAAATGTTGGAGTTAGGAATTATCCGCCCTAGCAGAAGCCAGTGGGCCTCTCCCATAATATTGGTACGCAAATCAGACTCGGAATGGCGACCATGTATTGATTATCGGAAAATTAATGACCTGACTCGAGGAGAAGCCTTCCCCATCCCGAGATTAGACGATCTCATTGATCAGGTCGCAGGTTCGAGTCTGATATCAATTTTAGATCTTAATAAAGGTTATTGGCAGATTCCGCTGACCCCTCGAGCTAGTGAAATTGCAGCGTTCATAACCCCCTGGGGCTTGTTTGAACCATTAACTCTCCCATTTGGTTTAAAAAACGGTGGAGTTACCTTCCAGAGGGCCATAAACGAGATAATCGCTCAATCCCCGACAGAACCCATCCGCGATAGATTTGCCGACGCATATCTGGATGATATTGCTGTTCGATCCAATTTATGGTCACAGCACATAAATCACTTGGATTGGACATTTCATAGACTAGAGGATAGTGGTGTTACTTTGAATCCGAAGAAGTGTAAAATTGGGTCTGGAACAGTCAAGTACTTGGGACATGAATTAGATTCGGGAAAAATCAAACCAATTTCCAGCAAGGTTGAGTGTATTAGTAATATCTCTCCCCCACAGACCAAGAAACAATTACGAGGATATCTGGGATCAGTAGGATTTTACAGGAAATTCATTCCCCAGTTCGCTGAGATCGCCGCTCCCCTGACTGACTTATTAAAGGGCAAGCGATCAGTGAACATCATAACTCAGTGGAGCGATAAACATCAACTTGCTTTCGAATCCTTAAAGAAAGCTTTAACCAATAAACCCATACTGAAGGCCCCTGACTTTAACCAAGAGTTCGAACTCTATACTGATGCTTCCGATTTGGGAATTTCGGCTGTACTGACTCAGACCGTTGACCAAGTACCACACCCAGTCGCATTTTATTCCCGAAAACTTATTCCACGAGAGAAAAACTACTCTACAATAGAGAAGGAATTATTAGCTATAGTGGCCGGTATCGAACATTTTCGCATATATGTAAGCACAAGCAAAACAATAATCAATTCAGATCATAATCCCCTTGTATGGTTAAGTAGGTCGAAAACGTCCAATCAACGCCTCTTAAGATGGGCACTGTGTCTCTCAGAATTTAATCTGACCATTAAACATATCAAAGGGACTCAAAATGTTCTGGCAGACTTTCTCAGTAGAGTTCAATGACTGTGATGTTTGACTTAGTAAATGTACTTGGTATTATTTCAGTTGTTCAGTAAATAGTTATTGCCTCTATGATTAGAATGTTGGTACCTAGCGAAAGAAATGCTATTTTAGGACATATGATGTATTGATATTATGATTTTTTTCTACTGTATATTCAAAGGAATGAAGATTTGTAAATCGGCCGATAGCGGGCGATGTCAAACTTCTCCCCGGGTAGGGAGGATTGTGCAAAACCCCAATTTGCACGAAATATTTATTATTGTTATATATATAAATAGTAATGTATTATATAAATACATTAAACTGTTTCTATATATGGCCAAATGTTTACCATGTAATATATATATATATGTTTTATGCATAATCGTCTGCTATTATTTTCGCGCCTAAAATTATCAATCTCGCTTCGCGCGGGAAATGACTTAAGATGTTAGGCCTAATCAGTTTAACCAGGAGAGTAGCAGGTGTCCAGTTATGTAATATATAAAGGCACCGAACTTGTTTGATGGTGTAATGTTAGATAACATAACAGATGTTTTAGGAACAACAGATGTTTTAGGAATTGTTATATCATATAGACACTGATTCAATTGTGTATATAAGAAATGGATTTTATTAACATAAATCAGACACACTAGAGCCTAACTCCAGGAGCGAGAAAGGTCGTGATCTCAATCTAGTATATAGAACATATAAACTGTATTTATGATACTTAGATATTATTGACATTATAAGAAATATAACTTATAAAGATTTGTCGAATAATTAAATTGTTCAGCCACAGAAGAAACCGAGAGTTTCGGCGAACCTATCGAAGGTGATTAAAAGTTAATCTAATCAGAAACAGTGATTAGATTATAGTGATATTGAATAATGACGGATTAGAAAGATTGGATGTTAAATATACTGTGTAAGCGCATAGTCGGCTCACACAAATGGATTGTTAAATAAGCTTTTAATGATACGATGTATATATATATAGATCACTGATTATATATATATGAATATTTCTGATGCCAATTTAAACAAGATATTATATAGAAGAAATGTAATACTGTGTTGAGTTATCATTAATACATATTATAAAGAAGAAACCCCCTAGACAACTCCAGCGAGTCTACAATAGGATAGACCCTGGTAAGAGCCGTAGCAACTGAGACATA
>CM026404.1:86503229-86518337 GCA_014843695.1 Archivesica marissinica
TTTAAATTAATTACATGACATATTTTACATTGAGTTTAGAATTCTCCACTCCTTGTCGATGTTACTGCATCTAGATCTATGTTGTTTGCACATTCCTTTCAATTTATTCAGAATTTTAAGGGTCAATAAAAATTTATTTTTAAATTAATTACATGACATATTTTACTATGAGTTTGGAATTCTCCACTCCTTGTCGATGTTACTGCATCTAGATCTATATTGTTTGCACATTCCTTTCAATTTATTCAGAATTTTAAGGGTCAATAAAAATTTATTTTTAAATTAATTACATGGCATATTTTACTATGAGTTTGGAATTCTCCACTCCTTGTCGATGTTACTGCATCTAGATCTATGTTGTTTGCACATTCCTTTCAATTTATTCAGAATTTTAAGGGTCAATAAAAATTTATTTTTAAATTAATTACATGACATATTTTACTATGAGTTTGGAATTCTCCACTCCTTGTCGATGTTACTGCATCTAGATCTATGTTGTTTGCACATTCCTTTCAATTTATTCAGAATTTTAAGGGTCAATAAAAATTTATTTTTAAATTAATTACATGACATATTTTACTATGAGTTTGGAATTCTCCACTCCTTGTCGATGTTACTGCATCTAGATCTATGTTGTTTGCACATTCCTTTCAATTTATTCAGAATTTTAAGGGTCAATAAAAATTTATTTTTAAATTAATTACATGACATATTTTACATTGAGTTTAGAATTCTCCACTCCTTGTCGATGTTACTGCATCTTGATCTATGTTGTTTGCACATTCCTTTCAATTTATTCAGAATTTTAAGGGTCAATAAAAATTTATTTTTAAATTAATTACATGACATATTTTACTATGAGTTTGGAATTCTCCACTCCTTGTCGATGTTACTGCATCTAGATCTATGTTGTTTGCACATTCCTTTCAATTTATTCAGAATTTTAAGGGTCAATAAAAATTTATTTTTAAATTAATTACATGACATATTTTACTATGAGTTTGGAATTCTCCACTCCTTGTCGATGTTACTGCATCTAGATCTATGTTGTTTGCACATTCCTTTCAATTTATTCAGAATTTTAAGGGTCAATAAAAATTTATTTTTAAATTAATTACATGACATATTTTACTATGAGTTTGGAATTCTCCACTCCTTGTCGATGTTACTGCATCTAGATCTATGTTGTTTGCACATTCCTTTCAATTTATTCAGAATTTTAAGGGTCAATAAAAATTTATTTTTAAATTAATTACATGACATATTTTACTATGAGTTTGGAATTCTCCACTCCTTGTCGATGTTACTGCATCTAGATCTATGTTGTTTGCACATTCCTTTCAATTTATTCAGAATTTTAAGGGTCAATAAAAATTTATTTTTAAATTAATTACATGACATATTTTACTATGAGTTTGGAATTCTCCACTCCTTGTCGATGTTACTGCATCTAGATCTATGTTGTTTGCACATTCCTTTCAATTTATTCAGAATTTTAAGGGTCAATAAAAATTTATTTTTAAATTAATTACATGACATATTTTACTATGAGTTTGGAATTCTCCACTCCTTGTCGATGTTACTGCATCTAGATCTATGTTGTTTGCACATTCCTTTCAATTTATTCAGAATTTTAAGGGTCAATAAAAATTTATTTTTAAATTAATTACATGACATATTTTACATTGAGTTTAGAATTCTCCACTCCTTGTCGATGTTACTGCATCTAGATCTATGTTGTTTGCACATTCCTTTCAATTTATTCAGAATTTTAAGGGTCAATAAAAATTTATTTTTAAATTAATTACATGACATATTTTACATTGAGTTTAGAATTCTCCACTCCTTGTCGATTTTACTGCAATTAAAATTTAATTGTGCAAGATCTTCGTTGCATGAGATTGCATGATCTAACGTTCTCTAGATCTTCTTTGATGAAATGAATCTTTACTGCATGTCTGTATTTGATCATGCCCCCCCAAGCAGCTTAGCTGCACATGAAATTAGCTGCAATACTATTATGAACATATATGTAAATTTCTGTGAAGTCGCTTTTAAAATGAAATTGGAAGTACATGTATTAGAAAAAATAAAAGAATGTGTTGATATAGTATATTAGCATACGACAGCTATATACCCAAGGGTAGTATTAAATATATAGGGACACGAGTGTTTCAACCCATAACCTGCTGAATAAATTGGACGGAATGTGTAAACAACATAGATCCAGATCAGCTGCAGTGTAGCGCGATAATCATCAGTTATCTGAATGGTAGAGTCATAATCCAGAAACCTGTCGGAAATGTGTACTTTAAGCAACAAATCCAAACAGGAACTCTGTGGCTGACAGACACTAGTTTGCACATCTGTGGCTAAGACTACCCCCCCCCCCCCCGCTGCCGTAAGTGCGTGTGTGTTTTATGTTTATTTATTGTCGCTACCGGTTGCCCATATGAGCGACGCCTCCTGAAGAGATTAGTCATTTTAGATTTTTGGAGGATAGTGCAATGATACAGACAGAGACCCATTCCAGAATCTCCTCTGGTTCTTTTACATGCACAGTGTAAAGCACCGACACGAGACCTCGGTTTAACATCCCATCTCGTGGAAGTCGTGATAGCGCAGTGGATGCGCATTCGCTTCAGGTGCGAAAGGTCTGGAGTTCGAGCCCCACTGGAGCCGTTACGATTGTGTCCTTAGACAAGGCATTTAAATTCCACATTGCCTCTTCTCTCTCCTTCATGGCGATGGATTCCACCAGGAATGAGGTCTCGAGAGTGATTAATATAAGTTGAAAGAACTTGTTTCGCAATCAAGCTAAAATAAATTTGTATAAACTAACATCCCATCTGAAAGACTGTTAATTTTATTATGGTCAGACAGGGGATCGAACCTGTGATCCCTGGATTACCAGTCCAGCGTGTTACCACTGGACTACAGATCTGTCTGTTAAGTGCCATAAGTACGTTTCTCTACTGCTGTAAATGTTTACTGTACTGCACCCAGATGAAGCATACAATCTCCATTCAATTACAATCATTATACAGGCTACCCTTTCTTTCAGGATGATGTTGGTCTAATTCCAAGAATCTGTGAGGTACGTTCATTGTAGTCTACTATATTTTAGGCATGAAATTTATCGGTACCATAAACTATATTATTCCACTAGTTGTCATAACATATTTTCATAGTTTTCAGCTTCACATAAAGAAAAAAGCACATTAATGAATTGTTGTCTGCTACAATTATTTGATCTATTTATAGCCTTTATTTTACCCAGCATTCAAAGAGTTAAGTGTTCATGCACTCTCAGTTTCCAACCTGAACCACATACATTCATCTACCTACAGCTGCACATGAAAACTCCACCTCTGTGGTCGAGTGGTTACGTTCGCTGACTTGTTTACCACTGTAACCTATCATCACTGATGGTCACGGGTTCGAGCCTGCTCAGACCGTGTTTCTTTATGTGAAATAGTTGACAGTTTCTTACGGAGGCTGGTGCACCAAGTACTTGTTAACTACTGTAGCCTGCCAAAGGAAAGGTGTTGTTAGGTAAACTGCCCATCGCTCAAATGGGAAACCGGTAGCGACGTTAAAGAAACATAAATAATAAAAACAAACAAAAAAACACGAAAACTGTTTGAGAATCCCGACTTTAGTTTAAGATATATTTCATTTGAATTTTGAAATGTCATTATATAGCTCGGTGTAGTTTTTATATTGAAACTTTCAAATTCTGTTTAAACACTTGTCAGTTTCTAGGCTTTACACACGAGTAAGGAATATTGGATGGCTTGAGGAATCTCATTGTAAATGCACAAATCTTACTCTTTGGTTGAAATTAAATTCCATTGAACAAAGTTATATATATTCCACATATACATATATATATATATATATATATATATATATTGTAAATCGATCATGGGTTGTTGAATTTGATAAAAGGTTGTCAAATAAATCTTCATAATGGCTGAAATTTAATATATAACTGACAGATGCTCTTAACCATTTGCACGCTAGCGGCAGATAAAATAACTTTTGCAAATAGCATAGAGCCAGATCAGATGGCACAGAATGTGGCTCTATGCTGTTTGCTATTCGGATATTGGAGCTAAAACACTTGGCTGAATAGCAAACAACATGGATCGTGATCAGACGTTACTCGTTACGCCGCAGCTGATCTGGATCTATGTTGTTTACAAATGTGATTTTATTTTGATAGGATGTTGGTATAGATGGTGCTAGTTTAACATGTTCAGTTGCATCTGTTGAGTCTGCAGCTCCAGTGCAATGGTCGTGTAATTGTTAAGGCTCAAACCGTAGTTGATCAGGCTTCTTTAACCCTTTCAACAATGGTGATCATGTTACAAAGGTGCAATAGCTACCTTTAACCCTTTCAACACTACACGCCTCTAAATAGGCTTACAAAAAGTATAGATCCAGATGAGCCGGCTCGTGACTATGGCAAATAAAAATTTGAATTAAATTAGACACTATGCTAAAACAAATCATGCTTATTTAGTCGAAGAGTAAAATTAGACATAAGATGAACGTAAGAAGCTACATAATAAAAGAATAAGGCAACAGCCACGCAGGCAACTGAGATGATTTATAAAAGAAAACTAAAAATGCAATCTAAACTATAGCTGAAATGAACTCCATGCTGATCCTTCACTGTGGGAACCATTATCTGGTATAGCATACACACTTACAGTCACTTCCATTCCAAGAGGAAATCAAGCTCTTGAAATGACTGAAGCTAGTTGTAGCCCTGAAGTCATCAGGTAGGAAATTCCACAGTTTGAAAGTGTTTGTCGTTGCATAGATACGTTATTCAGTATTAGATCAATGTTTGTTTGTATACAACAAGTAGCAAGTCATCAGGTTATTCAGTATTAGATCAATGTGTGTTTGTATACAACAAGTAGCAAGTCATCAGGTTATTCAGTATTAGATCAATGTTTGTTTGTATGCAACAACAAGTAGCAAGTCATCAGGTTATTCAGTATTAGATCAATGTTTGTTTGTATACAACAAGTAGCAAGTCATCAGGTTATTCAGTATTAGATCAATGTTTGTTTGTATACAACAACAAGTAGCAAGTCATCAGGTTATTCAGTATTAGATCAATGTTTGTTTGTATACAACAAGTAGCAAGTCATCAGGTTATTCAGTATTAGATCAATGTTTGTTTGTATACAACAAGTAGCAAGTCATCAGGTTATTCAGTATTAGATCAATGTTTGTTTGTATACAACAGTAGCAAGTCATCAGGTTATTCAGTATTAGATCAATGTTTGTTTGTATACAACAAGTAGCAAGTCATCAGGTTATTCAGTATTAGATCAATGTTTGTTTGTATACAACAAGTAGCAAGTCATCAGGTTATTCAGTATTAGATCAATGTTTGTTTGTATACAACAAGTAGCAAGTCATCAGGTTATTCAGTATTAGAGCAATGTTTGTTTGTATACAACAAGTAGCAAGTCATCAGGTTATTCAGTATTAGATCAATGTTTGTTTGTATATAACAACAAGTAGCAAGTCATCAGGTTATTCAGTATTAGATCAATGTTTGTTTGTATACAACAATAACAAGTCATCAGGTTATTCAGTATTAGAGCAATGTTTGTTTGTATACAACAACAAGTAGCAAGTCATCAGGTTATTCAGTATTAGATCAATGTTTGTTTGTATACAACAAGTAGCAAGTCATCAGGTTATTCAGTATTAGAGCAATGTTTGTTTGTATACAACAAGTAGCAAGTCATCAGGTTATTCAGTATTAGATCAATGTTTGTTTGTATACAACAACAAGTAGCAAGTCATCAGGTTATTCAGTATTAGATCAATGTTTGTTTGTATACAACAAGTAGCAAGTCATCAGGTTATTCAGTATTAGAGCAATGTTTGTTTGTATACAACAAGTAGCAAGTCATCAGGTTATTCAGTATTAGATCAATGTTTGTTTGTATACAACAACAAGTAGCAAGTCATCAGGTTATTCAGTATTAGATCAATGTTTGTTTGTATACAACAAGTAGCAAGTCATCAGGTTATTCAGTATTAGAGCAATGTTTGTTTGTATACAACAAGTAGCAAGTCATCAGGTTATTCAGTATTAGATCAATGTTTGTTTGTATACAACAACAAGTAGCAAGTCATCAGGTTATTCAGTATTAGATCAATGTTTGTTTGTATACAACAAGTAGCAAGTCATCAGGTTATTCAGTATTAGAGCAATGTTTGTTTGTATACAAGTAGCGATACATGTATGAAATCTACGACATTACGGTAAATACAGTAATTCACGGGGATTCAAGTTGCGTCAAATCCCGAAAGTTCTGCTATTTGATATTGTTAGGATTATTTACACTGCTGGTGTTATGTTGACACAAGTAGTGATTACAGCGTAATTGAAGATTACATTGCTGTACCTGTTTTCTTAACCCTTTCCTTCATACACATTTAGGTTAATATACTATTATTTTTCCATAAAAACGACAGCCATTTAGCTATTATGCAGTGGATAAGTAGTCGCCGTATCTATCCCACCTCTATAGATATTACTGACACTCGCTACTCACCAATGCGACCCCCGGGTTCGATCCTCGGACCGGGTAGTATGTGAGATGGTACGATGGTCCCCAGATCGGACAGGTGGGTTTTCTCCGGGTACTCCGGTTTCATCCCACACGAATGACCACATTTATGCTTTCATTTGCGCCATCGAAAGTGATTAATATAAGTTGTTAGAACTTGCTTCGCAATCGTTGTAAAATAAATAAAGTTTAAACTTAAGAATTTCGGTCTCCTTTGTGTGCTCGATGATCTACAGATATCAGAGTATCTTATCTATTAAAGAATAAATTGTATTATCAGGCGCGTAGCTGCCATTAGGCCAAAAGGCCCGGGCCTGCACATCATTTTGACAAAAAAATAAATATATAATTTACTATTATAGACCTAGGCTACCTAGATATTCCTGTCCTAGACCTATACTAATTATAGAGTGCAGAATTGTTATTGCTTTTGATGTACATGTATAGCTAAGCAGAACAGTGTATTATCATGTTTATTTGTTATAAAAACATGTCCGAATTTGTCTTTTAAATGCAGCAGAATGCGGGAAATTGCATCCTAAAAACCAAAAAATTCCGGGGGTGCATACCCCCGGATCCACTAGCAACCTCGTTCGCTATGCTCACTCAACATTCTTTACCCGGGCCTGCACATAATTTGCCTCCTGACTACGCCCCTGATTATGTGTTATTTATGAACATTTTGTGCCAAATCTGTGTATTCATGGAAATCATTGACATTTCAATGAAAGATGATATGATTCTATATCTGATAGGTCAATATTTTAATTTGTCTCTATTGACTTTACAAATAAATAAAACATGGGCATGACCACTGTTCAGGATTAGTAGTTAAATATAATGGGTTGTTTACCTCTAAGTCGCTTTGAATGCTGGGTAAAATAAAATCTATAAATAGTTTATAATATAAATGTGTTTTACTTATTTGTAACTGAAAACTCTGGAAATATGTCATGGAATTTCATTAGAATTGTGTTGTTAGGAGTTACGACACAATTCTAATGAAATTTCATAACATATTAGACTGTTATTTTCACCGCTAGCTTACAGCTATGTTTGGTCCAAACATTTAGAAGCTACAATAAAGCATGTTAATTTAGATTACACATTACCTTAGTGTCAGTACACCAAATATGATATTTCAAAAATGTTTGAAGATGTAAATTGTATGGATAGCAGAGGGGTTTATGATAACTTGGGATTTACCGCGCTACCGCACATGTTAGAGGTAATTGCGACAAATTTGAAGTGCCATATGATGCAACAATTCCTAACAACACGTACATCTGTGACTTATGGAACCCCAGCAGGGTTATTGTAAAACAGATTATTTTGGTCTATCCTAGGTCATAAAAATGCCGGAGTTTAGAGGAAATATTTACATGCAAATGTATTAGAAAGAAATATAAATACATTATTGAACATTAACCATTTGCCTGCTGAGTAAATAAAATCACATTTACAAACAACATAGATCCGGATCAGACGCGGCATTATGCCGTGGCTGATCAGGATCTATGTTGTTTGCTATTCAGCCAATTGTTTAGCAAACAGCTTAGAGTCTGAGAGTATGATCTGGCTCTATACTGTTTGCAAAAGTGATTTTATCTGCTGCTAACATGCAAAGGGTTAAACAACCTGACAGATTCACTGACCGTGATGTAACATGTAGTGAAGGCTCTATCTGCTGCTAACATGCAAAGGGTTAAAGTATGGATATAATTATATGCCATTTAAATAATTGGTTGAAAAATATAAAATGTTAGAATCCTGAAGGCGGCCATTTTGAAGTTTGTGAATACTCAACGTTTGTGTTGTAGGTTACCAATGTGCACGGTATATTGATATACTGAGTCAAAAAAGAAACGATACCTGGTGTTTATGTGTCTATAATTTCAACATTTATTAAGACAATTCTTTGAAAATTCATAAGATGATAGTCCAACACGTTTGAAAGAGGAGCACATAAAGCATAATGAGCCTCCGAAACTGTCTGCTGCATGATGACGTAATTCGTCGGACAGGGGTCTAATGGAGTTTTCACACAGACGTCAATACCGAGTATAGGCACCATTTGCGTCTCTCACTGCAATGCACCGCCGTCGCATCGAACGGAAGAGTGTCTGAATCTCTTGCTGGTCAATATTTGTCCACTCCTGACGCAAAACATCCCTCAGTTGGTTTAACGTTACCGACTGACGTCGTCTGACGCGGCGGTCTAACGTATCCCACAAATGTTCTATGGGTGACAAGTCTGGTGACAAAGCAGGCCACGGCAGGGTTTCAATATTGTTCTGCTCCAATAATGTGGTGGAAATCCGAGCAGTATGACACCTGGCGTTGTCCTGTTGGAACAGTGTGACGTTTCTGTTGGCGTTAAAGAACGGCACAACAACTGGCGCAAGGATCTCATCACAGTACCGCTGGGCGTTTAGGTTCCCGTCCACCACTAACAGTTCAGTGCGACTGCCGAAGGTGATACCGCCCCATGCCATAACGCTTCCGCCCCCGAACAGATCGACCTGACGTACACATGCGTCGGCGTAACGTTCACCGCGTCTGCGATATACCCGCTCTCTGCCATCCGCTCGACGCAAACAGAACCGCGATTCATCGCTAAACATCACCGAATTCCACTGTAACCGAGTCCAGCGAGCACGTTCCGTCGTCCATTCCCGCCGTACGTCACGGTGACGTCGTGTCAGGATGGGTCCAACGTATGGCCGATAGGCACGAATGCCACGTTCACCGAGCCGGTTCCTGACTGTTTGTGCACTGATGCGATTGTTGGTCATCCCAGGAGTAATGGCAGCTGTGTGCGTAGCAGGTAGGAACCGGTCACGTAAATGTGACGTCCGAATGTGACGGTCCTGTTCACGCGTCATCACACGTGGTCGACCAGATCTTGGACGGTCGTCCACTGATCCATGTGTTCGATAACGTCGAAGTAGACGTGTTATCGTGATCCGCCTAACCCCGAGTCGATTTGCGACGTCTGGCTGACGTAAACCGCCGTCAATCATGCCCATGGCACGCATTCTCTGATTGCGGTTTAGCCTAGGCATTTTGTTAGAGGTAACAATGGGTATGTAAGGTGTTTTTCCTCGATGATAATGCAATACCAGTACAATAAACCGATTTTCCGATTTGTACATGTGCAGGAAGTTGTCTTTGTTGAGGAGCACGTGCAAATAGGAAATTCGGCGTTCCAGGATTATCGGGTGTTTATTTACCTGTGTTTATGGTTGGCTGACGTTGCAATAAGATACCCGGTACTTATACGTAATAATATATTAAACCTTTCTATGGTTTTATCTGTTTTACGTCATTTTTAGTTTGGTATCGTTTCTTTTTTGACTCAGTATAGTTTATGCAAATTTATTTTAGCTCCATTGCGAAACAAGTTCTTACAACTTATATTAATCGCTCTCGAGACCTCATTCCTGATGGAATCCATCGCCACGAGGGAGAGAGAAGAGGCAACGTGGAATTTAAATGCCTTGCCTAAGGGCACAATCGTAACGGCTCCAGCGGGGCTCAAACTCCGGACCTTTTGCACCTGAAGCGAACGCACATCCATTGCGCTATCACGACTTCCACGGTATATTGATGTAAAATACAAACAAATTAATCGGAGATGGTAATATCGAAAACCATTGAAACAAACTTGAATATACTTTATACACTGTGCACTATTTATATAACTCTTGTAGGGGTTATCAAACTTTGTTTTGAACACAGAAAGCCCATTGTCCCCAGACAAACCCAACATATCTCCAATTTACCAACTGGGTATTTATTACCCCACAACTAATATCGGCTAAAATTCAATAAATGGCTTGTAATGTAAATAAGACATATTTAAGGTCAGTGTTTAGGGAAGGGATTCAACAAGCTTAGCACCTTAATCCAAACCTTGTTATCAAGAAAATGATTATGACTTCAATGTAAATTTTAGTGTGAATACATTGAATTTGTCACCTCGTGCATACACTGTACAATGACAGGTTTGATACCTATCACCAATTCGATAACAACTGCTTCAATGTGTTTCTTTTTGAAAGAGAAGCTTCTAAAAGCTTAACAGACTGTACTTTTACTAAGTCAGAATGGTTTGATAATTTTGACCTTTGGCTTATTGACTTTGATACTGCAAAATGGTTACTACTAAATCTGTTACTCTATCTAATGAACTTGAAGAATTTCTTTAGAAAACTCTTGGTCTTAGTTTAAATGTTACTTTAATTCCAAAGTTTATTTCAGTATTTTTCTCTAAGACTTCGTCATTCAGATTTCGTCAAAACTGATTTTCTAATTTAATGTTGATTTCTTTAGTAAACTCTTTGTCTTAGTTTAAATGTTACTTTAATTCCAAAGTTTATTTCGGTATTTTTCTCTAAGACTTTGTCATTCAGATTTCGTCAAAACTGATTTCTAATTTAATGTTGATTTCTTTAGTAAACTCTGTTTAAATGTTACTTTAATTCCAAAGTTTATTTCGGTATTTTTCTCTAAGAATTCCGTCATTCAGATTTCATCAAAACTGATGTCCTAATTTAATGTTGATTTCTTTAGTAAACTGTTTGTCTTAGATTTCATATACAATTTGTTTCCATTGTAATATTTATTTTGTTATTTTCTCAAACACTTTATCCTTGCGTTATTAGCAAATCTGATTTCTGATTGATATAATAAGCTTAAAACATTTAAACATAATAATCTCTCTGCTAAACTTACAGTGAAATCTTATGACCCGGGGGGGGTGGGGGGGGCGGGGTTTGAAAATTCCAAAAATATCTACAATGTAAATAACTACATGCCTGGCCCTTAATGTAACCCATCATGCAAACAAATTAAAGACCAATAGGGATCTCTTCCACCAATATAGGGATCTCTTCCACCAACAACAACTGGAGAGTCGCCACAGCTGTTGGTGCGCCGTTAAACCACAAAAACAGAACAAACAGAAACTTGTTTTCCAATTGAAATTATTCAAAATTTGCGAAAATTGTAATATTTGCATGTTTTACATGTAATTTATTGGAATAAATACTGTTTAAAAACTACACTAAAACAAACGGAACCATCGCTATCACCCTGCCCCCCACCCTAAAACATGTGCCTCTGTACCTGTATAAATCACCCCACCCTAAAATCTGTGCCTCTGTACCTGTATAAATCACCCCGCCCCCCACCCTAAAATCTGTGCCTCTGTACCTGTATAAATCACCCTGCCCCCCCCTAAATCTGTGCCTCTGTACCTGTATAAATCACCGCCCCCCACCTAAAATCTGTGCCTCTGACCTGTATAAATACCCCGCCCCCCACCCTAAAATCTGTGCTTCTGTACCTGTATAAATCACCCCGCCCGCTGTCCTAAACATGTGCCTCTGTACCTGTATAACTCCACTTAATGTGTACATTTCAGAGCCTGTTTACACACATGTCGCAGTGTACGGATGACAATGTGACTTGTCGGATGGACATTAGCTACTTTGAGATTTATAACGAGCGAGTTCGGGATCTGCTGCAGCCGGAACTGCTCAAGCTCAATGAAAACTACTCACTCAAAATCCGAGAACATCCGAAAGAAGGGCCCTATGTGAAAGGTATGTAGATGCATTGCATGTTCTAAAATTGCATAGTATTACATATAGTCACACTGTCACACTTAACCCTTTCAACACCACAGACCTCTAAATTGGCTTACAAAAAAGTGTAGACCCAGATGAGCCGGCTCGTGATGAGCCGGCTCATGACGAGCTGTCTCATCAGGATCTGCACTTTTTTCAAGTAATATAACTATTTTTAGAAACAAAATTACCCATTTTGATAAATGAACTGATCCAAATGTAATTTTGTTATTAATTTATTGGTCTAAAAATATCATGGACCAGTCCATGTCAGTTACTTGGGTTAATGACCTATGGCAATATAAACAATATTAACACTGCATCTAATGGATGTGCAGATTTATATATTAGGTGTCCTATATACAGGACCATAGGCTCCCATATACTCAGATATATGGAGTCAGTTCACTCCCATATACTCAGATATACGGAGTCAGTTCACTCCCATATACTCAGATATACGGAGTCAGTTCACTCCCATATACTCAGATATACGGAGTCAGTTCACTCCCATATACTCAGATATACGGAGTCAGTTCACTCCCATATACCCGGATATACAGACTTGGTACACTCCCATCTACTTGGATATACATACTTGGTACACTCCCATATACTCGGATATACAGACTTGGTACACTCCCATATACCCGGATATACAGACTTGGTACACTCCCATATACTCGGATATACTGGCTCAGTACACGGATATACAGACTTGGTACACTCCCATCTACTTGGATATACATACTTGGTACACTCCCATATACTCGGATATACAGACTTGGTACACTCCCATATACTCATATACAGACTTGGTACACTCCCATATACTCGGATATACAGACTTGGTACACTCCCATATACTCGGATATACAGACTTGGTACACTCCCATATACTCGGATATACAGACTTGGTACACTCCCATATACTCGGATATACAGATCTGACACTCCCATATACTGATATACGACTTGGTACACTCCCATATACTCGATATACAGACTTGGTACACTCCCATATACTCGGATATACAGATCTGTACACTCCCATATACTTGATATACAGATTGGTCCACTCCCATATACTCGGATATACAGGCTTGTACACTCCCTATACTTATATACAGACTTGGTACACTCCCATAACTCGGATATACAACTTGGTACACTCCCATATACTCGGATATACAGACTTGGTACACTCCCATATACTCGGATATACAGACTTGGTACACTCCCATATACTCGGATATACAGACTTGGTACACTCCCATATACTCGGATATACAGATCTGTACACTCCCATATACTCGGATATACAGACTTGGTACACTCCCATATACTCGGATATACAGACTTGGTACACTCCCATATACTCGGATATACAGACTTGGTACACTCCCATATACTTGGATATACAGACTTGGTACACTCCCATATACTCGGATATACAGACTTGGTACACTCCCATATACTCGGATAAAGACTCGGTACACTCCCATAACTCGGATATACAGACTTGGTACACTCCCATATACTGGATATACAGACTTGTACACTCCTAACTCGGATATACAGACTGGTACACTCCCATATACTGGTTTGTTTCCCTCTCGGTACATACCGTATACTCGGATATACAGACTTGGTACACTCCCATATACTTGGATATACAGACTTGGTACACTCCCATATACTCGGATATACAGACTTGGTACACTCCCATATACTCGGATATACAGGCTCAGTACACGGATATACAGGCTCAGTACACGGATATACAGGCTCAGTACACGGATATACAGGCTCAGTACACGGATATACAGACTTGGTACACTCCCATATACTTGGATATACAGGCTCAGTACACTCCCATATACTCGGATATACAGACTTGGTACTCTCCCGCTGATGGATCCGTTTCACACTACCACTATTAATTCTTTACACTCAATGTTATATACTCCTGCATGAAGGGCTCTAATCAATGTACCCATGCATCAGAAACAAACAGACATCTAATAACCCCTTCCTTCATAGAGATTTAGGTTAATATACTATTATATCTCCATACAAACGACAGCCATTTAACCCTTTCCTTCATAGAGATTTAGGTTAATATACTATTATATCTCCATACAAACGACAGCCATTTAACCCTTTCCTTCATAGAGATTTAGGTTAATATACTATTATATCTCCATACAAACGACAGCCATTTAACCCTTTCCTTCATAGAGATTTAGGTTAATATACTATTATATCTCCATACAAACGACAGCCATTTAACCCTTTCCTTCATAGAGATTTAGGTTAATATACTATTATATCTCCATACAAACGACAGCCATTTAACCCTTTCCTTCATAGAGATTTAGGTTAATATACCATTATATCTCCATACAAACGACAGCCATTTAACCCTTTCCTTCATAGAGATTTAGGTTAATATACTATTATATCTCCATACAAACGACAGCCATTTAACCCTTTCCTTCATATGAGATTTAGGTTAATATACTATTATATCTCCATACAAACGACAGCCATTTAACCCTTTCCTTCATAGAGATTTAGGTTAATATACTATTATATCTCCATACAGATGAACAGCCATTTAACCCTTTCCTTCATAGAGATTTAGTTAATATACTATTATCTCCCTACCGATACAGCCATTTAACCCTTTTCCTCATTATTTGGTTAATATACTATTATATCTCCATACAGATGACAGCCATTTAACCCTTTCCTTCATAGAGATTTAGGTTAATATACTATTATATCTCCATACAGATGCAGCCATTTAGCTATCATGCAGTGGATAAGTAGTTGCCATATCCATCCCACCTCCATAGAATATT
>CM026404.1:86519337-86551118 GCA_014843695.1 Archivesica marissinica
TTCACTCCCATATACTCAGATATACGGAGTCAGTTCACTCCCATATACCCGGATATACAGACTTGGTACACTCCCATCTACTTGGATATACATACTTGGTACACTCCCATATACTCGGATATACAGACTTGGTACACTCCCATATACCCGGATATACAGACTTGGTACACTCCCATATACTCGGATATACTGGCTCAGTACACGGATATACAGACTTGGTACACTCCCATCTACTTGGATATACATACTTGGTACACTCCCATATACTCGGATATACAGACTTGGTACACTCCCATATACTCGGATATACAGACTTGGTACACTCCCATATACTCGGATATACAGACTTGGTACACTCCCATATATTCGGATATACAGACTTGGTACACTCCCATATACTCGGATATACAGATCTGTACACTCCCATATACTTGGATATACAGACTTGGTACACTCACATATACTTGGATATACAGACTTGGTACACTCCCATATACTCGGATATACAGATTTGTTTTTTGGTTGTTGGTTTTTGGTTGTTGGTTTTTTGGTTGGTGTTATATACTCGGATATACAGACTGTACACTCCCATATACTCGGATATACAGACTTGGTACACTCCCATATACTCGGATATACAGACTTGGTACACTCCCATATACTCGGATATACAGACTTGGTACACTCCCATATACTTGGATGGATAAAGACTTGGTACACTCTATATACTCGGATATACAGACTTGGTACACTCCATATACTGGATATACAGGTCTAGTACACTCCCATATACTCGGATATACAGACTTGGTACACTCCCATATACTCGGATATACAGACTTGTGTACACTCCCATATACTCGATATAAGACTTGGTACACTCCCATATACTTGATATACAGACTTGGTACACTCCCATATACTCGGATATACAGACTTGGTACACTCCCATATACTTGGATATACAGACTTGGTACACTCCCATATACTCGGATATACAGACTTGGTACACTCCCATATACTCGGATATACAGGCTCAGTACACGGATATACAGGCTCAGTACACGGATATACAGGCTCAGTACACGGATATACAGGCTCAGTACACGGATATACAGACTTGGTACACTCCCATATACTTGGATATACAGGCTCAGTACACTCCCATATACTCGGATATACAGGCTCAGTACACTCCCATATACTCGGATATACAGGCTCAGTACACGGATATACAGGCTCAGTACACGGATATACAGGCTCAGTACACGGATATACAGGCTCAGTACACGGATATACAGACTTGGTACACTCCCATATACTTGGATATACAGGCTCAGTACACTCCCATATACTCGGATATACAGACTTGGTACTCTCCCGCTGATGGATCCGTTTCACACTACCACTATTAATTCTTTACACTCAATGTTATATACTCCTGCATGAAGGGCTCTAATCAATGTACCCATGCATCAGAAACAAACAGACATCTAATAACCCCTTCCTTCATAGAGATTTAGGTTAATATACTATTATATCTCCATACAAACGACAGCCATTTAACCCTTTCCTTCATAGAGATTTAGGTTAATATACTATTATATCTCCATACAAACGACAGCCATTTAACCCTTTCCTTCATAGAGATTTAGGTTAATATACTATTATATCTCCATACAAACGACAGCCATTTAACCCTTTCCTTCATAGAGATTTAGGTTAATATACTATTATATCTCCATACAAACGACAGCCATTTAACCCTTTCCTTCATAGAGATTTAGGTTAATATACTATTATATCTCCATACAAACGACAGCCATTTAACCCTTTCCTTCATAGAGATTTAGGTTAATATACTATTATATCTCCATACAAACGACAGCCATTTAACCCTTTCCTTCATAGAGATTTAGGTTAATATACTATTATATCTCCATACAAACGACAGCCATTTAACCCTTTCCTTCATAGAGATTTAGGTTAATATACTATTATATCTCCATACAAACGACAGCCATTTAACCCTTTCCTTCATAGAGATTTAGGTTAATATACTATTATATCTCCATACAGATGACAGCCATTTAACCCTTTCCTTCATAGAGATTTAGGTTAATATACTATTATATCTCCATACAGATGACAGCCATTTAACCCTTTCCTTCATAGAGATTTAGGTTAATATACTATTATATCTCCATACAGATGACAGCCATTTAACCCTTTCCTTCATAGAGATTTAGGTTAATATACTATTATATCTCCATACAGATGACAGCCATTTAGCTATCATGCAGTGGATAAGTAGTTGCCATATCCATCCCACCTCCATAGAATATTACTGGGACTACATAGAGATTTAGGTTAATATACTATTATATCTCCATACAAACGACAGCCATTTAGCTACCATGCAGTGGATAAGTAGTGGCCATATCCATCCCACCTCCATAGAATATTACTGGGACTACATAGAGATTTAGGTTAATATACTATTATATCTCCATACAAACGACAGCCATTTAGCTATCATGCAGTGGATAAGTAGTCGCCATATCTATCCCACCTCCATAGATATTACTGGGATTACATAGAGATTTAGGTTAATATACTATTATATCTCCATACAAACGACAGCCATTTAGCTATCATGCAGTGGATAAGTAGTCGCCATATTTATCCCACCTCCATAGATATTACTGGGATTACATAGAGATTTAGGTTAATATACTATTATATCTCCATACAAACGACAGCCATTTAGCTATCATGCAGTGGATAAGTAGTCGCCATATTTATCCCACCTCCATAGATATTACTGGGATTACATGAGATTCTAGCCTTTTATTATGGACATTGGTTTGACTACTACATTGTCAATGTATGTCGTATTGGTAATGGCGTCAATAGGTGCTTCTATGAGGGAAAGGGTTAATATAAGTTGTTAAAACTTTTCCTTTTTTTTCATAATTATATACTTTATTATGTACTTTTTTAATATAAACTTCTTTATTATATAATATATACTGCTTTATTAGGTATATATATATATATATTTTTTTTAAAATTTATTTCTTTTATTTCGTACAAGCAAGTAACAACATGATAATTACAACAACAAATAATCATTACTTATACACATATAAACTATATTATAATGCACAGCGAATGTACCTTCCTTATATGCACACGTATTAGGGCACAATAAATGCATATTGCCTATAATATATATATTAATGCACAGCAAATATACATTATTTATACCCACATATTCCAATGCACAGCAAATATACATTATTTATACCCACATATTCCAATGCACAGCAAATATACATTATTTATACCCACATATTCCAATGCACAGCAACTATGCATTATTTATACCCACATATTCCAATGCACAGCAAATATACATTATTTTACCCACATATTCCAATGCATAGCAAATATACATTATTTATACCCACATATTCCAATGCACAGCAACTATGCATTATTTATACCCACATATTCCAATGCACAGCAAATATACATTATTTATACCCACATATTCCAATGCATAGCAAATGTATATATAAGTTGTTAAAACTAGTTTCATCACAACGTTTAAACATATAAAGTAATGTTTAAACATATGTTTCAGATTTGTCATGGCATCGTGTGAAGGACATTAATGAGATACGGGCTCTGCTTAACAAAGGAAATGATTACAGGTACACCACATTATAGGAAGAAGTTTGTCCATTCAGCCGACGGTCCCGCAGGGTTCCCTCTGTCTGAATGTTTGTCTGCGCCACTTCTGTCGCCAATTGAAAAACACTGGAGCCAATTAAAAAAATTTTGAGCCAACTAAGAGCCATATAGTTCACAAATAAATATTTGAAGCCATGTATTTGACAAAACATGTGTCAAAAAATTATTTTTTTAAAAAACAGTTGCGCCAAATAGTTTCGCCAATTCACAAAATTTAGCGCCAATATTTGTTTTTTTTGTCGCATTGGCGACAGACAGTTGTCCCGTATATATCCCATAATTACCACTGGGCTCAAAATAGGGAAAAATGAGGCTGTTCAGGGAGCGAGTAGGGAGCGAGTCTTCTTCCCTAGTCTATTTCTTCCAAATCTTCCTCTAGCTCAAGCCCCGAGCATTGACACAGTAAAACCGAGGTTAAAGAGTAAATCTCGTTGCTCAACGTTGTTCTACTAGTAAATGTTCAAAATTATGGCCAGGGGCGGATTAAGGTTGCATGGGGCCCCTGGCTGTAGCTCAAATAAGGGCCCTTTCATCAAGATAAATACTATAGTGTAAGCAAACAAGAAAATTCTATTGAATACACCTTTTTCACATTACCCCTGCATGGCCGAAATTCATTGAAATTACGGCTTTCCCTATCGCATTGGTTGGTAAGAAGGGATTTCACCTGTCGATGCATATTGTGGGACTATTAGACTCTGGGGAACAGTGCAATATACGTTATTGCTGCAATCGACTAAACGCAAATTTGGAAAACTCAGGATATCTTCTAAGTTCTATCTATTTGTCATTTTAAAAAATTTCGTTAAATTTTATTCAGTTAACCCATTTCATTCTGGATATATTTAAAGGCTTTTGCAAACAAGATAGATCCAGATCAGCTGCAGCGTGACACTCACATGCTGATCAGGATCTAGGTTGTTTGCTACATAGCCAAGTGTCTTAGCAAGGTCATCTGAATAGCAAACAGCATATAGCCTGATCAGATGGAACGTTCCGTGGCAGCCGATCTGGCTCTATGTTCTTTGCAAATACCGTTTGAACGGTATCCAGAATCAAATGGGTTAATAACAGATTTAAAATACTAATATCGGGGGCCCCTGACTTCAGCCCAGTCAGCCCTCCCCCTAATCTACCACTGATTATGGCACATGGAAGTTGTTTCACGTTAGTTTTGGAATCTTTTCTTCTGGTATTACATTTTCTTGCTAAAAAGCCTCAGTGGAAACTATTTTTAAATTAGTGTTGCACTATGAAATGACTGTTAGTTTTGTTGGGTGGTACAAAGCTGCTCACCTCATTGATGGCAGTATGACCATAATGGCTGGCAGGGTGCAGCACCCTTCCATGTGGGTCTAGCTTGAAGACTGCTCATAGTATAGCTATGCTCGGCGTATTCCTATGCTCGGCGTATTTTTTCCATTTACATCCGTATTTTAAATATTTAAATAGTTCTAACCTATTTTCGCTGACAGAGGTGAAGTATGGTTCAATAACATTCCGTTTTGCATACTGGTAGCCTAATGCAACTGTCACCTGACTGGTTCAGTAGCCGAATATAAACAGACAACTTGTTGGGAACTTTTTTTCCACCGAAATGTGCGGTTTATGAGCATTTCAGGTGGTTATCCGGATTGGAAAACAAATGTACAAATAACCAGAAAAAAAGTTTCTTATGAGTTGTAATATTGTTAGTTATTGATGTTACTAAGTCAAAATAATATATTCAACATTTACCCATGGATAAATAAAAAAATTCATGTATGCCGTGCATAGGTGCCCTAAAGTATCTATTTCCCCATGGAAACAGGTGCCATTGCGATAGCTGTATTTAGGCGCATGGTTACATAATGAAGCTAAAATTTTCAACAACAATTTTATGAAAGTTGTGTTCACGGTTAATTGAACAGGTAGTTCTTGCTGCAGGTCAGTGTTGAATGGGTTAAGCTCAGGTAGTTCTTGCTGCAGGTCAGCTGATTTAATGATTTAATGTCGTTTCATATTTGAAGTTTATTCACTTTCTTCATAATTTTAGTCCGCCTCCGTGGTCGAGTGGTTAAGGTCGCTGACTTGTATACCACTGTAACCTATCATCACTGATGGTCACGGGTTCGAGCCCCGCTCAGACCGTGTCTCATTTATATGAAAAAGTTGGCAGTTTCTTACAGAGGTTGGTGCTCCCAAGTACTGGTTAACCGTTGGAGCCTGCCCAGGAAAGGTGTTGTTAGGTAAACTGCCCGCCGGCGATATAGCCCAAAATGGTGCTGATGCAGGCGTAAAACCCGAAATATAAAAATATAAATCTTCATAATTTTAATAACTGTATTTTTGCATTTAGAGTAACTGCAGAGACGTACATGCATGGTCACAGTTCCCGCAGTCATGCCATTGTAACCGTCTACTTCACACAGGTATTCTATGATTCTTAGAAATATATTGTGAGAAATTAAATAATTGTGAATGTGATAATTTAATCCATGAACGGGTGCCCCCTCCGTTGCTGAGTGGTTATGGTTGTTGACTTCAAATCACTTGTCCCTCAATGCTGTAGGTTTGAATCCCACTTGGGGGTTTTCAAATGATTTCATGTGAGGAAGCTATCCAGCTGGTTAGCAGTAGGACAGTGGTTATACCCGGGTGCTCGTCTGTGCCTGCAATACTGCTCTGACGGGCACCCGGGATCTTCCTCCACCAATAATACTTGCTTCTCACCAATGCAACCCATGTTCGAGCCTTGGACCGGGAAGTATGTGAGATGGTACAATGATCGCCAGATCGGACAGGTGAGTTTTCTCTGGGTACTCCGGTTTCCTCCCACACAAATGACCACATTTACGCTTTCATCCGCGCCAACAAGAGTGATTAATATAAGTTGTTAGAACTTGCTTCGCAATCGTTGTAAAATAAATAAAGTTTAAACTAAACTCAAAATATGTAATACAGACATTTAACGAAACAGTTACTGTACATACGTGTAGTGTGAAGCAATATGTGAAAGTCATGATAGTGCAATGGTAGCGTGTTGGTAGCTCGTTCGCTTCAGGTGTGAGAGGCCCGGAGTTCGCTCACAGCTGTAGCTGTTACGATTATGCCCTTAGGCTAGGCACTTATATTTCACATTGCCTCTTCTCTCTCCCTCATGATGATGGATTCCATCAGGAATGAGGTCTCGAGAGTGATTAAAACTAAAGTTGTAAGAACTTGTTTCACAATCGAAGAAATGTTCATAAAGCAATTCGTTAAAACAATCCTTTGATAAAAAACGGTATAAAATACATCTCATTACAATGTCTAACATGTATAGTTAACTTCTTGGAATGCTACTGCCATTGGCACCTAATGATAACCAAGCTATGTGCAGTAACATGGGGACTCGGTGGACCGTTCCAATGAGTGACTGTGAAATAGACAATGTTTGTCTTGTGTTATTTCAGGCAAGGTTGGAAGAGAACCGACCGAGTGAGATTGTGAGCAAGATTAACCTTGTTGACCTGGCAGGAAGGTAACGTTTATACCGTATTTGATGTCTTGTTTTTTGTTATGCTGGTTGACCTGGTGGGAAGGTAACGTTTATACAGTATTTGATGTCTTGTTTGTTGTTATGCTGGTTGACCTGGTGGGAAGGTAACGTTTATACAGTATTTGATGTATTGTTTGTTGTTATGTTGGTTGACCTGGTGGGAAGGTAACGTTTATACCGTATTTGATGTCTTGTATGGTTGTTATGTTGGTTGACCTGGTGGGAAGGTAACGTCTATACCGTATTTGATGTCTTGTATGGTTGTTATGTTGGTTGACCTGGTGGGAAGGTAACATTTATACCGTATTTGATGTCTTGTATGGTTGTTATGTTGGTTGACCTGGTGGGAAGGTAACGTTTATACCGTATTTGATGTCTTGTTTGTTATGCTGGTTGACCTGGTGGGAAGGTAAAGTCTGACAAGGATAGGGTGAAGTAAGGTTGAGATCAAGCAAAGTGTGTTGCTTGATGCTTTACATGATTTTTTGTTCTTTTTGTTACTTTTTCTTTTTTTCGTTTTTTTAACATGATTTTAATTTGGAAGAATTTGAATTGTACAGGTATGTGGACTTTAAATAAAAATGTGGTGCTGTGGGTAGGTAGGACAGACTTTAGTCTGCTTTGGACAAGATTGGAATTTTAATCTCATTCATGACAGTTGATCACAGAACACTAAATTGGACAACCTCACATAAACAGGTCAATTTGTTTTACCCATATTATTTGGCTTTCAATAATATTTATTTGTAACTTAAATTGGCTTAAAATGTGTTTGTTGTTTTATAGTGAAGACTTATCGAATGACTTTATTGATACTGTTCAGGGAGCAAGGGACATTGTTTTCTTTTACGCTTTCCACTGAATGATAGAGTTTTCTCAGTGAAAGAAAACTCCATCTTACACTGCTTTGAAACAGTGAAAGATGGCATTTTCTCTGCCACTGGATGCGTTTCATATTCCTGCCCGATTAGATGTACTTTTGTATCATGAACAGTTATAATCTTATGAATTTTTTTTGTCTTGTTGAAAATTATACAGGAACTATTTCTTATTAAGGACGTTCGCACTAAGAGAAGTGGTTGTGTGGTTGTGTCACATAGTGCAATGAGGCTCCAGACAGGGCAGCTAAAATGAATAAAATTTGAAAACAAATATTATATTGCCAAAGTCATTGGTCATATCATAAAAGAAAAAGAAGATTTGTGTTATTAGTGTAAGATAGGATTTTATTTCATCGAGTGATCACCGAAATTTGTATTCCATCCCAGGACTCTAATATATCATTTACTTACAAGTTCATTGGGGGGAAAAGTTCCAACCCGGGACTAATATATCATTTACTTACAAGTTCATTGGGGGGAAAAGTTCCAACCCGGGACTAATATATCATTTACTTACAAGTTCATTGGGGGGAAAAGTTCCAACCCGGGACTAATATATCATTTACTTACAAGTTCATTGGGGGGAAAAGTTCCAACCCGGGACTAATATATCATTTACTTACAAGTTCATTGGGGGGAAAAGTTCCAACCCGGGACTAATATATCATTTACTTACAAGTTCATTGGGGGGAAAGTTCCATCCCGGGACTAATATATCATTTACTTACAAGTTCATTGGGGGGAAAGTTCCATCCCGGGACTAATATATCATTTACTTACAAGTTCATTGGGGGGAAAGTTCCAACATGGGACTCTAATATATCATTTATTTTAAAGTTTCAAGTTAATTGAACAAAAAATACGATCAAACCCAATACTTACTTAATTTCTTGTACAGAGCAAGCAAACAAAAAAATGCAAAAACTAATTTATAGGCGTACAAGATTATTTTATTAATTATACAAGTTTGTTTGACATGTAACGGAGCTTACCGGTGCCCTATGACATTCATGTTGCACAAGATCACTTTAAAAGAGATAAAAACGCATAAATCGTGTGATTTGATTTGTAATAAAAACCGTTATGGGAGAATTATTAAACCTAGATTGTAATGAAAAAAAGATGTAATTTACACCTTTGATAGAGGCTTAAGACACATGTGGGTGTGACTAAGTACTTTATCTCATTGAACTTGGAATATTTGTCTCCTATGAAGAGTTACACACCAAACTAATCTAACTCCTTCTTCAATAAATGGGAGTTAGTGTAATTTGATACTGGTTCAGTGACATTTGAAATGTAATCCAAAGTTTGACATAAATATTGTCTATGATAAGACAAGATAATTGTTTGTTATAGTGACTTGTGTTTTTCAAAATATTTACAGCATATATTCAATATATTGTGGAATTTTAACACCCGGCCCAACAGGTCTATAAGTCACCTTATGTTAACAGTTTTAAATAGCGTGAATATGCATCATTGAACGTAGAGTATACGTCTATGTTTGGAATTATGTGCAAGACTAGTAACCATCATAATAAAGTAATTACTTGTCATCTCATGCAACATATACATTGTATGCATACATATAATACCAGATTACATGTTTCATTGTCTACTGTTGTAATAGATACTTTAAAGTAGAGTGTAGAGGAATATGCTAACTGTTTTATTGCATTTGTTTCATACAGTAGTGCATTACAATCATGCCAACGATGAAATACATGGGAAATCAATGATCCAAATTTGAAAATGATATTGTAGAGAGAATAAACGATGAATGCAGTATTGTAATTAAGGTAGAACTTCTTTTACAATTGGAGAATTCCACAAATTCATTCACGAAGTCTGTCAGTCTCAAGCAAATGTGTGGTGGAGCATAGAAGAAGGCTAATACATAATAATACATAAATAATACATAAATAATGCATAAATTACAGATATAATACATAAATAATACATAAATAATGCATAAATTATACATAAATAATACATAAATAATGCATAAAATAATACATAAATAGTACATAAATAATACATACATAATACATAAATTACATAAATAATACATAAATAATGCATAAATAATACATAAATAATGTATAAATTACATAAATAATACATAAATAATACATAAATATTGCATAATTAATACATAAATAATACATAAATAATACATGTCTTGTTTGTTGTTATGCTGGTTGACCTGGTGGGAAGGTAACGTTTATACCGTATTTGATGTCTTGTATGGTTGTTATGCTGGTTGACCTGGTGGGAAGGTAACGTTTATACAGTATTTGATGTCTTGTTTGTTATGTTGGTTGACCTGGTGGGAAGGTAACGTTTATACAGTATTTGATGTCTTGTATGGTTGTTATGCTGGTTGACCTGGCAGGAAGGTAACGTTTATACAGTATTTGATGTCTTGTTTGTTATGCTGGTTGACCTGGTGGGAAGGTAACGTTTATACAGTATTTGATGTCTTGTTTGTTGTTATGTTGGTTGACCTGGTGGGAAGGTAACGTTTATACCGTATTTGATGTCTTGTTTGTTGTTATGCTGGTTGACCTGGCGGAAGGTAACGTTTATACAGTATTTGATGTCTTGTATGGTTGTTATGTTGGTTGACCTGGTGGGAAGGTAACGTTTATACCGTATTTGATGTCTTGTATGTTGTTATGTTGGTTGACCTGGTGGGAAGGTAACGTTTATACCGTATTTGATGTCTTGTATGGTTGTTATGTTGGTTGACCTGGTGGGAAGGTAACGTTTATACCGTATTTGATGTCTTGTTTGTTGTTATGTTGGTTGACCTGGTGGGAAGGTAACGTTTATACCGTATTTGATGTCTTGTTTGTTGTTATGTTGGTTGACCTGGTGGGAAGGTAACGTTTATACAGTATTTGATGTCTTGTTTGTTGTTATGTTGGTTGACCTGGTGGGAAGGTAACGTTTATACAGTATTTGATGTCTTGTTTGTTATGTTGGTTGACCTGGTGGGAAGGTAACGTTTATACAGTATTTGATGTCTTGTTTGTTATGTGGTTGGTATTGATGTCTTGTTGTTGTTATGTTGGTTGACCTGGTGGGAAGGTAACGTTTATACAGTATTTGATGTATTGTTTGTTGTTATGTTGGTTGACCTGGTGGGAAGGTAACGTTTATACCGTATTTGATGTCTTGTATGGTTGTTATGTTGTGACCTGGTGGGAAGGTAACGTTTATACGTATTTGATGTCTTGTTTGTTGTTATGTTGGTTGACCTGGTGGGAAGGTAACGTTTATACCGTATTTGATGTCTTGTATGGTTGTTATGTTGGTTGACCTGGTGGGAAGGTAACGTTTATACCGTATTTGATGTCTTGTTTGTTATGCTGGTTGACCTGGTGGGAAGGTAAAGTCTGACAAGGATAGGGTGAAGTAAGGTTGAGATCAAGCAAAGTGTGTTGCTTGATGCTTTACATGATTTTTTGTTCTTTTTGTTACTTTTTCTTTTTTTCGTTTTTTTAACATGATTTTAATTTGGAAGAATTTGAATTGTACAGGTATGTGGACTTTAAATAAAAATGTGGTGCTGTGGGTAGGTAGGACAGACTTTAGTCTGCTTTGGACAAGATTGGAATTTTAATCTCATTCATGACAGTTGATCACAGAACACTAAATTGGACAACCTCACATTAAAAGGTCAATTTGTTTTACCCATATTATTTGGCTTTCAATAATATTTATTTGTAACTTAAATTGACTTAAAATGTGTTTGTTGTTTTATAGTGAAGACTTATCGAATGACTTTATTGATACTGTTCAGGGAGCAAGGGACATTGTTTTCTTTTACGCTTTCCACTGAATGATAGAGTTTTCTCAGTGAAAGAAAACTCCATCTTACACTGCTTTGAAACAGTGAAAGATGGCATTTTCCCTGCCACTGGATGCGTTTCATATTCCTGCCCGATTAGATGTACTTTTGTATCATGAACAGTTATAATCTTATGAATTTTTTTTGTCTTGTTGAAAATTATACAGGAATAAATAATACATAAATAATGCATAAATAATACATAAATAATGTATAAATTACATAAATAATACATAAATAATACATAAATATTGCATAATTAATACATAAATAATACATAAATAATACATACATAATACATACATAATACATAAAATACATAAATTACATAAATAATACATAAATAATGCATAAATAATACATAAATAATACATAAATAATGTATAAATTACATAAATAATACATAAATATTGCATAATTAATACATAAATAATACATAAATAATACATAAAATACATAAATAATGCATGTTAGGTTTCCACATAAATAATGCATGTTAGGTTTCCACTCAAAAGTTTCCACCCAGTGTTGAAGCAATCTTGTTCATGCCATGTCCCGGTGATACTATCGCAAGGTAGATAATGTTGGGACTGTTGGTTTATCAGGAGTTATGTCCCTTTAATTGATTGATTAACCGTTGTTCTCTATCTGGTGTGCTTATAGTGCAGTGCGTATTAGACAGTACCCTTGTTGAAATGTACTGCCTTTTGCAGTTTAATTAGAACAATTGATGTTGTTGTTCATTTAACCCATTCAACACCAAGTAACTGACATGGACTGGTGCATGATATTTTTAGACCAATAAATTAATAAGAAAATTACCTTTGGACCAGTTCATTGATCAAAATGGGTAATTTTATCTAAAAATAGTAATAATTATTACTGGCAAAAAGTGCAGATCCTGATGAGATGGCTCGTCATGAGCCGGCTCATCTGGATCTACACTTTTCATAAGCCTATTTAGAGGCCTGTGGTGTTGAAAGGGTTAACCAATCCCATTTCTTGTTATGTAAATATATTTTATATATAGAAATGGAATCTTTAAAAATATTTAAAATTTCACACCCAGAACTTTGACCCAAGTATTTGGGAACATGCCGATGGACTTAGAAAGTATGACTGGAATTCTTCAGGTCCCGCCATAATTGATTATGTATATTATTTCTCGAGTGGTGGCTTACCGAACTTAGGCCCTTGTTGTTCTGATAATGATAATCCAAGTAATACATTAATTGGATTTTGAAAAGCACTTTGTAGTTTTAATTCGTATCAATGGCTAACCCTAATCCAATCATGGATTAGTCATCTCACCTTAATCTAATCACGGATTATTGATGATTAATGCTGAATAGTAGCTGAATAGATTTTCTGTCAGTTCTGTTCTTATGTGTGAAAATACCTGCGTACAGGAACTATTTTAATTTATTGCTGCATGCAAATTGGTCGTAAAATCTTGCAGTGATATTTGCCAATGGATGCTGTACTAGAACACATACTTGTATTTCATTGTTAATTCATTAGATATGAAAGGTAGTTTAAAGTATGGTGTCATTTATTGCACGATACAATTGTCTTGTACATGTAAATTAGCTCGTAAAAAATCGGTAACAATTTTAAAAACCGTTTCATCATTGATTATTGAGTTAGCAAATTAGGATCCGGTCCAAATCGTAGGTAGAAAATAAGAATAATTGTCGGAATTCGTAGAAATGAAATAGACATCGAAATAACGGTAGCAAATATCGGGCCCAAAATCATAGGTAGAAAATAATGATCACACCCAAATGTTTATGTAACAAATAGGGAAGAGTCCCAAATTTATATTTAACAAATAAGAATTAAGCCCAAAATCGTAGATCAGGCCCAAAAATTGAAGGCAGCAAATAGGCATCTGGCCCAAAATATAGGTAGTTTATATCAGGCCCAAAATCATAGGTAGCAAATATCAGGCCCAAAATCATAGGTAACAAATAAGGATGAGGCCTGAAATTGTATGTAACAAATAGAGAAGAATCCTGTAATCATAATTACAAATAAGGATCAGTTCTGAGGATGTGGAGTAACAAATAGGGATCAGGCCTAAAATCATGGGCAACAGATTAAGATCAGGTGTAATATTCTATAGCCATGATCATGCAGTAACATTCCAGCTTTCATTATGTGTTGGAGGACAATCCCATGTGTAATATTCTATAGCCATGATCATGCAGTAACATTCCAGCTTTAATTATGTGTTGGAGGACAATCCCAGGTGTAATATTCTATAGCCATGATCATGCAGTAACATTCCAGCTTTAATTATGTGTTGGAGGACAATCCCAGGTGTAATATTCTATAGCCATGATCATGCAGTAACATTCCAGCTTTCATTATGTGTTGGAGGACAATCCCATGTGTAATATTATATAGCCATGATCATGCAGTAACATTCCAGCTTTAATTATGTGTTGGAGGACAATCCCATGTATAATATTCTATAGCCATGATCATGCAGTAACATTTCAGCTTTAATTATGTGTTGGAGGACAATCCCATGTGTAATATTCTATAGCCATGATCAAGCAGTAACATTCCAGCTTTAATTAAGTGTTGGAGGACAATCCCAGGTGTAATATTATATAGCCATGATCATGCAGTAACATTCCAGCTTTAATTGTGTGTTGGAGGACAATCACAGGTGTAATATTCTATAGCCATGATCATGCAGTAACATTCCAGCTTTAATTATGTGTTGGAGGACAATCCCAGGTGTAATATTCTATAGCCATGATCATGCAGTAACATTCCAGCTTTAATTAAATGTTGGAGGACAATCCCAGGTGTCACAGAGGCATTGTCTGGTACAGAGGCATTGTCTGGTACAGAGGCATTGTCTGGCACAGAGGCATTGTCTGTTACAGAGGCATTGTCTGTTACAGAGGCATTGTCTGCCATGCATTGTCTGGCACAGAGGCATTGTCTGGTACAGAGGCATTGTCTGGTACAGAGGCATTGTCTGTTACAGAGGCATTGTCTGGTACAGAGGAATTGTCTGGTACAGAGGCATTGTCTGTTACAGAGGCATTGTCTGGTACAGAGGCATTGTTTGGCACAGAGGAATTGTCTGGCACAGAGGAATTGTCTGGCACAGGGGCACTGTCTGGTACAGAGGCACTGTCTGGCACAGAGGAATTGTCTGGCACAGAGGAATTGTCTGGCACAGGGGCACTGTCTGGTACAGAGGCATTGTCTGGCACAGAGGCATTGTCTAGCACAGGGTGGGCACCTTGGTAAGCGCAACCAACTGCCATCAAGTTGCTTGAAGGAATCTGACTATTCTAGGAAATAAAACCAAGAAAGTGACAGTGTGGCAATTTATTGAAAGACACCGACGCACATCACTCGCCAAGAGCACTTATAAATAAATATGTGCTTGTGTGTTGTTAATACATGTACTATACTAACAACTTGCATGCCTTAAAGGTTGTCCAAAGCAACAAAAGTGAATTAAAGGTCTAAATATGACATTGTGTCTTTGTAATATTGACTTTAACCTGATTGAGATGGGACAATAGAATGCTCATAAAAAGGACATTATCTCTCAATAGTACCTGACCTAAATTATAAGCTAATATTTATAAAAGTTGTCATAACAAAATCCAATGTGAAATTAAAATATGAAATATAAACTTATAGTCAATAAACCTAACAATGCAACAGGTTTGATTCCCCATGCCGGACCACTGCAGGTTTGATCCCCCTGCTCCAGAATGGCAGGTTTGATCCCCCTGCTCCAGAATGGCAGGTTTGATCCCTGCTCCACCACTGGAGGTTTGATCCCCCTGCTCCAGAATGGCAGGTTTGATCCCCTGCTCCACCACTGCAGGTTTGATCCCCCTGCTCCAGAATGGCAGGTGTGATCCCTGCTCCACCACTGTAGGTTTGATCCCCCTGCTCCACCACTGCAGGTTTGATCCCTGCTCCACCACTGGAGGTTTGATCCCCCTGCTCCAGAATGGCAGGTGTGATCCCTGCTCCACCACTGCAGGTTTGATACCCCTGCTCCAGAATGGCAGGTGTGATCCCTGCTCCACCACTAGTTTTGATCCCCTGCTCCAGAATGGCAGGTGTGATCCCTGCTCCACCACTGTAGGTTTGATCCCCTGCTCCACCACTGCAGGTTTGATCCCTGCCCCACCACTGGAGGTTTGATCCCCCTGCTCCAGAATGGCAGGTGTGATCCCTGCTCCATCACTGGAGGTTTGATCCCCTGCTCCAGAATGGCAGGTGTGATCCCTGCTCCACCACTGCAGGTTTGATCCCCCTGCCCCACCACTGCAGGTTTGATCCCCCTGCTCCAGAATGGCAGGTGTGATCCCTGCTCCACCACTACATGTTTGATCCCCCTGTTCCACCATACTAAAATGACTTAAGCATACACTTTTAGACAAGACTTTAGACCAAGGTATCATGTCAGTGCTCTACAGTGTGCACGGAAAAGAACTGGATGGAACTCTGTATTATCATGTACTATCATCCAAAATAACATGGCTACACACCTGGAGATGTCGCCCCGAAGGATATCCTGGGCCAATGATTAATTAATACTTAACCCATTCAACACCAAGTAACTCACATGGACTTGTCCATGATATTCATAAACCAATAAATGAATCAGAAAATCACATTTGGACAAGTTCATTTATCAAAATGGGTAATTATGTCTAAAAATAGTCATATCACTGGCAAAAAGTGCAGATCCTGATGAGACGGCTCGTCACGAGCCGGCTCATCTGGATCTACACTTTTTGTAAGCCTATTTAGAGGTCTGTGGTGTTGAAAGGGTTAAGCATGAACATAGTTGAGATAGTATAGATGTGATGAAACTAGATGGGTGTGGTTTCTCCGGATTCTCTGTGTCCCACCTCCACACCCCCTCCTTGCCACCCACCCCCGCCAACTACACACACACTACCGAGAGTCTTGTGCTGACAAGTGTGTGAACATTTCACAATCTCATAGTATGAGCTTGCTTGGTAACATTAAATATAGATATTAAGAGGATATCTGTTTGTTTCAGTGAACGATTACATTATATTTCACTGAATGACCATTGAAAGCATTATTATCACGAGTGGCTCTAGTCACGAGTATGGCTAGCCACGAGTATGGCTAGCCACGAGTAGCGTTAACCACGAGTATGGCTAACCATGAGTATGGCTTAAGCCACGAGTATGGCTAGCCACGAGTAGCGTTAACCACGAGTATGGCTAGCCACGAGTAGCATTAACCACGAATTAGAGTCACAAGTGATGATAATAATAGCTTTCTATGTTCATGAGTGAGATATAATTCGACCAATTTTAAGCAAAAAAGTGTTTTATGAAAGTAATGCAAACCGTGCGCTAAATGGCTCTAGAACACAGTGTTTAGACGACCATAAATGATGTCGTAAAACATGTCATTAATGATGTCACGGACAGCTTGAATCCGAAATCGTTCGCGTTGACAACATTTCAACATGCAGCAGCTAGGAACCACATGTACAGCAGCTAGGAACCACACGTGCAGCAGCTAGGAACCACACGTGCAGCAGCTAGGAACCACACATGCAGCAGCTAGGAACCACACATGCAGCAGCTAGGAACCACACGTGCAGCAGCTAGGAACCACACGTGCAGCAGCTAGAAACCACACGTGCAGCAGCTAGGAACCACACGTGCAGCAGCTAGGAACTACACGTGCAAAGCAGTGAGAATCAACCAGTGACATTTTATTCCACTGATAAGTTTCTATATTTCATTTGAAAGCATAACATAAATAAATGTATTTGCAATACACTACTAACTACCCTGACCAGTCAATCTGTAGATGAAGTGTACAATAAGTATAGGACATACAAATATAATATAGCAGGCCCAATACTAACATGTTTGTGTGGGTGTTGCATTTGGGTGTTGCTTGTCACTGCTCGGGGATACTACTCGGGTGTTCTGGAATGCTGTTTATTGTTCGGTGTCATGCTGTCATTTTAAAATGGTCAATGTGTACCAACTACGTATGGCTTTATTTGAATGCAGTTTTAGTGTTATAATGAAGGACTTCACTACATGTTGCATCACGGTCAGTGAATCTGTCAGGTTGTTTAGCCTTTGCACACTAGTGGCAGATAAAATCACTTTTGCAAACAGTATAGAGCCAGATCAGACAACACAGAATGTGCCGTCTGATCAAGCTCTATAACCTTTGCTATTAATATAGTGGAGCTAAATCATTTGGTTGAATAGCAAACAACATAGATCCTGATCAGATGTGGCACTGCGCCCTTGCTGATCTGGATCTATGTTGTTTGCAAATGTGATTTTATTTACTGAGCAGGCAAAGAGTTAACCCATTCCTTCATAGAGATTTAGGTTAATTAATATACTATTATATCTCCATACAAACGACAGCCATGTAGCTATCATGCAGTGAATAAGTAGTTGCCATATCTATCCCACCTCCATAGATATTACTGGGACTACATGAGATTCTGGTCTTTATTATGAACATTGGTTTGGCTACTATATTGTCAATGTATGTCGTATTGGTAATGGCAGCAAGATGTACTTCTATGAGGGAAAGGGTTAAAGACCACCTGTAGAAATAGAACACCCATTATAAACCTGTTTCCAAAGATCAACAGTTTTGTCTCTCATCAAGTCATGAATTATGCATAATTAACTTGTTATTAGGGACCACCTGAAGACAACTTTTTGTCGTTCTTATGAGTTGTATTTTATAGACAAGTCTTTACTGCAGTTCAAAATAAGCGTACTTGTCTTTAATTGCTTTACTAACATTGTGTCCACCTCCGTGGCCGAGTGGTTACGGTCGCTGTATACCACTGTGATATATCATTACTGATGGTCACTGTTCGAGTCCCGCTCAGACCGTGTCTCTTTATCTGAATGAGTTGGCAGTTCCTTACGGAGGTGGCTGCAAGTACTTGTTAACCGCTGGAGCCTGCCCAGGAAAGGTGATGTTAGGTAAACTGCCCATCGCTCAAATGGGCAACCGGTAGCGACGTTAATATATGGTTTTATTATATGCTTGCTCTCTATATTAAGCACCTACCTGTGCTAAGCAGCCACTTTATTTTATTTCCTTGGCTGGCTGTATAACTTATGTATAAACGGTAAGATTACCTTACAACTTTTATTTCTCACAGTGAGCGTGCTGATCCAAGCTCGAGACCAGATTTCAGAAAGAGGCTGACAGAGGGTTCCAATATAAACAAGTCCCTTGTTACACTCGGTTATGTCATCAAGGCACTGGGTAAGTATCAGGATGCTTCCGAAGATTTGGGCAGTTCATCCATGCTGTGGTGTAGCAGTTGCTGATAAGATACAGTTTCCATATTGATAGTTAAATGGCCCATTAAACACATCAATTATATGTATATCAATCAAACACACCCATTATATGTATGTCAATCAATCAAACACACCCATTACATGTATATCAATCAAACACACCCATTACAATCAAACACACCCATCACATGCATATCAATCAATCACACATGTATATGACTTATAGACTTGTCAGTGGTGCAGTGGTTAACACTCTGGACTGTGAATCCAGGAATCGCAGGTTCGACCCCCCCCATCTGACCATGATAATAACAGTCTTTCAGATGGGACTATAAACTGAGGTCTCTTGTATCAGTGCTATATATACACCGGGCATGTGAAAGAACCAGAAATGTTTCATCAATTTGAACGTCTTCAGTATCTTGCACTAATCTCCAATAAAATAAAATGACTAAAATACTTCTGTAGGCGTCGCCCCGATTAACCAGCGGGCGACAATAAATAAACATATAACAACAAATGTAGATGACTTGAACAAATGTCATGTGACAGATAGCAGTGGTTAGCGCGCTCACTTCTCACCAATGCAACCCGGGTTCGATCCTCGGACCAGGAAGTAGGTGAGATGGTACGGTGGTCGCCAGATCGGACAGATGTGTTTTCTCGGGTACTCTGGTTTTCTCCCACACGAATGACCATATACACGCTTTCATCCGTGCCAACGAGAGTGATTAATATAAGTTGTTAGAACTTGTTTCATGATTAAATAAAGTCTAGCATTGATAGCATTGTGTTGAGTCTAGTTCAGTCAGTCAGTAAACGTTTTAATTGATTACCACTATCAAAAACGTGTATCAATGGCTGACTGTCTTACCAAGCAGTACAAGTAAGCAAACAACTGGACTCAGGTTTTCAATATAGTTACATAAATACATGTTTTAATCAAGTTATATAAGCACATGTTTTCAATAGAGTTACATAAGCACATGTTTTCAATATAGTTATATAAACTCATGTTTTCAATATAGTTATATAAACACATGTTTTCAATATAGTTATATAAACACAGGTTTTCAATATAGTTACATAAACACATGTTTTCAATATAGTTATATAAACACATGTTTTCAATAGAGTTATATAAACACATGTTTTCAATAGAGTTATATAAACACATGTTTTCAATATAGTTACATAAACACATGTTTTCAATAGAGTTACATAAACACATGTTTTCAATATAGTTACATAAACACATGTTTTCAATATAGTTACATAAACACATGTTTTCAATATAGTTACATAAACACATGTTTTCAATATAGTTACATAAACACATGTTTTCAATAGAGTTACATAAACACATGTTTTCAATAGAGTTACATAAACACATGTTTTCAATAGAGTTACATAAACACATGTTTTCAATAGAGTATTATAAACACATGTCTTCAATAGAGTATTATAAACACATGTCTTCAATAGAGTATTATAAACACATGTCTTCAATAGAGTATTATAAACACATGTCTTCAATAGAGTATTATAAACACATGTCTTCAATATAGTATTATAAGCAGGAGCATATACATGTAATTGTTACAGGCAATTAAATATGGATGACCAGCTGGTAGCAGCCATTGATATATTATGCCTTGTCAGTCATATATATATATTTATTTAACACCCAAACCATTAATTGAACCGCATTGAGTTTTTGATATTAAAAATCAATGTCATTTTGCCTGAAGTAAAAAGCAATAAAACTCGGCAGAATGGAACCCAGGCTAAGGCAGACTGGAAGCCAGGCTAATGGATGACCTATGAAGGGTCATGTCCTGTATTACCGGACTAATAATTCTATAGCTTATTTGCATTAAAACTTGGTCTAATTATGAAAGTTTTCAAACGTTTCTGTCTGCCACCCATACAAGATTGATTTGAACACATTAGTACGGTTGGTCATGACTTCAGTAAAGTATGCTAATTTACTGTTCTAGATTCCAACTGGAGATTGCCCCGTCTTAATACAGCTCTGTATTTAAATTGACTGTTATTCAATAAACTATTTGATAAATGACATTGTCATGTCGTAAACACTTTATCACTGGTACATATTTAATAAAATCAGCGCAAGTACAAACATTCCTTTCAGACATTTCAATGTAGTACAAGTTTGCGGTATTCTTCCGTGAAAAATGAGTTATGATAATGTATGAAGTATTGACAAGGAGCTGAGAGTGACGCCCAAATACCAGAATGATAAATGGGTGTCTTTTATTGCCCGTAATATATTTTCTGATAGAGATATCTGTAGATTTAAAAAGTAAAGTATTTATGTATTGTATTATTTACAGTAAGGAAGTGTTTGGCAAGAAAAGAATTCTTTTTTTCCCCGCCTATTTATTTAGACAATGATTTGTATGTATGGAGGTATTGTATAAACCCATAGATAGTCCACAATTTGTTACCCCTCCTCCATGAACACCCATGAGAGATAGTGGACACTTTGTTACACCCAATATGTCCACCCATGAGAGTTAACTCCCCCCATGAACACCCATGAGAGATAGAGTACACTTTGTTGCACCCAATATGTCCACCCATGAGAGATAGTGTACACTTTGTTGCACCCAATATGTCCACCCATGAGATATAGAGTACACTTTGTTGCACCCAATATGTCCACCCATGAGAGATAGAGTACACTTTGACATGTCTGATCAGGCTCTACGCTGTTTGCTATTTGGATTGTCGAGATAAAACACTTGGCTGAATAGCAAACAGCATAGATCCTGATCAGACAAGGCAAATACGCTGTGGCTAAACTGCATCAATGTTGTTTGCACATTCCTTCCAATTTATTGGCAGAACTCAGTACTATTGTGTATTGTAACCCAATAAATTAAGATTTGTTCACAATTACTTGATAATTTAGAGTAACTACGGTAGATGAACTGTCAGACCTCTGATAATATTTTTTTCAATTTTCATTTAGTGAAATATAATTTGATCACACACTGAATCAAACAAATACCCTTTATTTAACATAATGCCTGGAAGCTTCTATCACTGTGTTTGTCTGTAAAAGCAAAACAATGCTGTAAGCATTCGACTTCCTTTTACAACATTAATTACCGTAGTGGCAATTTGTCATTACTATTAGTCAATATTTATGAATATTTGAAGAGGTTTTTTTTAGCTGAAAAGGCAAACTTGTCAATCATCAGTGTTTCCAAACACACCCTTCTATTTGCAGATAATTATTAAGCACTTTATTATACAATATACAAGTCACATTTATAAATTATTTAGATATAGCTTTGTTCAATGTTTAACTTAGCCTGTATCACAAGTTCGCTGGCCTACATATTTTAGAACCAGATATAGGCACCTACATTACATTTATAAATAGATTTTGGATAGGCACTTTTAAATTGGTTTATATATTTGATGAGGACTTATACTGGTACTTAAAAAATCTTGAATCAGTGTCAAACAATGTCCTTGTTATAGCAAACAATGTCTGTGTCATAACACACAATATCCTTGTCATAACACACAATGTCCTTGTCATAACATACAATATCCTTGTCATAACATACAATATCCTTGTCATAACATACAATATCCTTGTCATAACACACACTATCCTTGTCATAACACACAATATCCTTGTCATAACAAACAATGTCTGTGTCATAACACACAATATCCTTGTCATAACACACAATATCCTTGTCATAACAAACAATGTCTGTGTCATAACACACAATATCCTTGTCATAACACACAATGTCCTTGTCATAACAAACAATGTCTGTGTCATAACACACAATATCCTTGTCATAACATACAATATCCTTGTCATAACACACAATATCCTTGTCATAACACACAATATCCTTGTCATAACAAACAATGTCTGTGTCATAACACACAATATCCTTGTCATAACACACAATATCCTTGTCATAACAAACAATGTCTGTGTCATAACACACAATATCCTTGTCATAACACACAATATCCTTGTCATAACAAACAATGTCTGCAAACAACAACCAACAACACTGTCATAACACACAATATCCTTGTCATAACACACAATATCCTTGTCATAACAAACAATGTCTGTGTCATAACACACAATATCCTTGTCATAACACACAATATCCTTGTCATAACACACAATATCCTTGTCATAACATACAATGTCTGTGTCATAACACACAATATCCTTGTCATAACATACAATGTCCTTGTCATAACATACAATGTCCTTGTCATAACATACAATGTCCTTGTCATAACACACAATATCCTTGTCATAACATACAATGTCTGTGTCATAACACACAATATCCTTGTCATAACATACAATGTCCTTGTCATAACACACAATATCCTTGTCATAACACACAATATCCTTGTCATAACACACAATATCCTTGTCATAACAAACAATGTCTATGTCATAACACACAATATCCTTGTCATAACACACAATATCCTTGTCATAACAAACAATGTCTGTGTCATAACACACAATATCCTTGTCATAACACACAATATCCTTGTCATAACAAACAATGTCTGTGTCATAACACACAATATCCTTGTCATAACACACAATATCCTTGTCATAACACACAATATCCTTGTCATAACATACAATGTCTGTGTCATAACACACAATATCCTTGTCATAACATACAATGTCCTTGTCATAACATACAATGTCCTTGTCATAACATACAATGTCCTTGTCATAACACACAATATCCTTGTCATAACATACAATGTCTGTGTCATAACACACACTATCCTTGTCATAACATACAATGTCCTTGTCATAACACACAATATCCTTGTCATAACACACAATATCCTTGTCATAACATACAATGTCCTTGTCATAACACACACTATCCTTGTCATAACATACAATGTCCTTGTCATAACACACAATGTCCTTGTCATAACACACAATGTCTGTGTCATAACACACAATATCCTTGTCATAACATACAATGTCCTTGTCATAACACACAATGTCCTTGTCATAACATACAATGTCCTTGTCATAACACACAATATCCTTGTCATAACATACAATGTCCTTGTCATAACACACAATGTCCTTGTCATAACACACAATGTCCTTGTCATAACACACAATGTCCTTGTCATAACACACAATGTCCTTGTCATAACATACAATGTCCTTGTCATAACACACAATGTCTGTGTCATAACACACAATATCCTTGTCATAACATACAATATCCTTGTCATAGCATACAATGTCCTTGTCATAACATACAATATCCTTGTCATAACACACAATATCCTTGTCATAACATACAATATCCTTGTCATAACACACAATGTCTGTGTCATAACACACAATGTCCTTGTCATAACATACAATATCCTTGTCATAGCATACAATGTCCTTGTCATAACACACAATATCCTTGTCATAACATACAATATCCTTGTCATAGCATACAATATCCTTGTCATAACACACAATGTCTGTGTCATAACACACAATGTCCTTGTCATAACATACAATATCCTTGTCATAGCATACAATGTCCTTGTCATAACACACAATATCCTTGTCATAACATACAATGTCCTTGTCATAGCATACAATGTCCTTGTCATATCATACAATATCCTTGTCATAACACACAATATCCTTGTCATAACACACAATGTCCTTGTCATAACACACAATGTCCTTGTCATAACACACAATGTCCTTGTCATAACATACAATATCCTTGTCATAGCATACAATGTCTGTGTCATAACATACAATATCCTTGTCATAACACACAATATCCTTGTCATAACATACAATATCCTTGTCATAACATACAATATCCTTGTCATAACATACAATATCCTTGTCATAACACACAATGTCTGTGTCATAACACACAATGTCTGTGTCATAACATACAATATCCTTGTCATAACACACAATGTCCTTGTCATAACATACAATGTCTGTGTCATAACATACAATATCCTTGTCATAACACACAATGTCTGTGTCATAACACACAATGTCTGTGTCATAACACACAATGTCCTTGTCATAACACACAATGTCCTTGTCATAACATACAATGTCCTTGTCATAACACACAATATCCTTGTCATAGCATACAATGTCCTTGTCATAACATACAATATCCTTGTCATAACATACAATGTCCTTGTCATAACACACAATATCCTTGTCATAACACACAATATCCTTGTCATAGCATACAATGTCCTTGTCATAACATACAATATCCTTGTCATAACATACAATATCCTTGTCATAACATACAATGTCCTTGTCATAACATACAATGTCTGTGTCATAACACACAATATCCTTGTCATAACACACAATATCCTTGTCATAACACACAATATCCTTGTCATAACATACAATATCCTTGTCATAACACACAATGTCCTTGTCATAACATACAATGTCTGTGTCATAACACACAATATCCTTGTCATAACATACAATGTCCTTGTCATAACACACAATGTCTGTGTCATAACACACAATATCCTTGTCATAACATACAATATCCTTGTCATAGCATACAATGTCCTTGTCATATCATACAATGTCCTTGTCATAACACACAATATCCTTGTCATAACATACAATATCCTTGTCATAACACACAATGTCTGTGTCATAACACACAATATCCTTGTCATAACATACAATGTCCTTGTCATAACATACAATATCCTTGTCATAACATACAATATCCTTGTCATAACATACAATGTCTGTGTCATAACACACAATGTCCTTGTCATAACATACAATATCCTTGTCATAACATACAATATCCTTGTCATAACATACAATATCCTTGTCATAACACACAATATCCTTGTCATAACACACAATATCCTTGTCATAACAAACAATGTCTGTGTCATAACACACAATATCCTTGTCATAACACACAATATCCTTGTCATAACAAACAATGTCTGTCATAACACACATATCCTTGTCATAACACACAATGTCCTTGTCATAACATACAATGTCTGTGTCATAACACACAATATCCTTGTCATAACATACAATGTCCTTGTCATAACACACAATGTCCTTGTCATAACACACAATATCCTTGTCATAACATACAATGTCTGTGTCATAACACACAATATCCTTGTCATAACACACAATATCCTTGTCATAACAAACAATGCTGTCATAACACACAATATCCTTGTCATAACACACAATATCCTTGTCATAACAAACAATGTCTGTGTCATAACACACAATATCCTTGTCATAACACACAATATCCTTGTCATAACATACAATGTCTGTGTCATAACACACAATATCCTTGTCATAACACACAATATCCTTGTCATAACACACAATATCCTTGTCATAACATACAATGTCTGTGTCATAACACACAATATCCTTGTCATAACATACAATGTCCTTGTCATAACATACAATGTCCTTGTCATAACATACAATGTCCTTGTCATAACACACAATATCCTTGTCATAACATACAATGTCTGTGTCATAACACACAATATCCTTGTCATAACATACAATGTCCTTGTCATAACACACAATATCCTTGTCATAACACACAATATCCTTGTCATAACACACAATATCCTTGTCATAACAAACAATGTCTGTGTCATAACACACAATATCCTTGTCATAACACACAATATCCTTGTCATAACAAACAATGTCTGTCATAACACACAATATCCTTGTCATAACACACAATATCCTTGTCATAACAAACAATGTCTGTGTCATAACACACAATATCCTTGTCATAACACACAATATCCTTGTCATAACACACAATATCCTTGTCATAACATACAATGTCTGTGTCATAACACACAATATCCTTGTCATAACATACAATGTCCTTGTCATAACATACAATGTCCTTGTCATAACATACAATGTCCTTGTCATAACACACAATATCCTTGTCATAACATACAATGTCTGTGTCATAACACACACTATCCTTGTCATAACATACAATGTCCTTGTCATAACACACAATATCCTTGTCATAACACACAATATCCTTGTCATAACATACAATGTCCTTGTCATAACATACAATATCCTTGTCATAACATACAATGTCCTTGTCATAACATACAATGTCCTTGTCATAACACACAATGTCCTTGTCATAACACACAATATCCTTGTCATAACATACAATATCCTTGTCATAACATACAATGTCCTTGTCATAACACACAATATCCTTGTCATAACATACAATGTCCTTGTCATAACATACAATATCCTTGTCATAACATACAATGTCCTTGTCATAACACACAATATCCTTGTCATAACACACAATATCCTTGTCATAACACACACAAACACAATATCCTTGTCATAACACACAATATCCTTGTCATAACAAACAATGTCTGTGTCATAACACACAATATCCTTGTCATAACACACAATATCCTTGTCATAACAAACAATGTCTGTGTCATAACACACAATATCCTTGTCATAACACACAATATCCTTGTCATAACACACAATATCCTTGTCATAACATACAATGTCTGTGTCATAACACACAATATCCTTGTCATAACATACAATGTCCTTGTCATAACATACAATGTCCTTGTCATAACATACAATGTCCTTGTCATAACACACAATATCCTTGTCATAACATACAATGTCTGTGTCATAACACACAATATCCTTGTCATAACATACAATGTCCTTGTCATAACACACAATATCCTTGTCATAACACACAATATCCTTGTCATAACATACAATGTCCTTGTCATAACACACACTATCCTTGTCATAACATACAATGTCCTTGTCATAACACACAATGTCCTTGTCATAACACACAATGTCTGTGTCATAACACACAATATCCTTGTCATAACATACAATGTCCTTGTCATAACACACAATATCCTTGTCATAACATACAATGTCCTTGTCATAACACACACTATCCTTGTCATAACATACAATGTCCTTGTCATAACACACAATGTCCTTGTCATAACACACAATGTCCTTGTCATAACATACAATGTCCTTGTCATAACACACAATATCCTTGTCATAACACACAATGTCTGTGTCATAACACACAATATCCTTGTCATAACATACAATGTCTGTGTCATAACACACAATATCCTTGTCATAACATACAATGTCCTTGTCATAACATACAATGTCCTTGTCATAACACACAATATCCTTGTCATAACATACAATGTCCTTGTCATAACACACAATATCCTTGTCATAACATACAATGTCCTTGTCATAACACACAATATCCTTGTCATAACATACAATGTCCTTGTCATAACACACAATGTCCTTGTCATAACACACAATGTCCTTGTCATAACACACAATGTCCTTGTCATAACATACAATATCCTTGTCATAACACACAATGTCCTTGTCATAACATACAATGTCTGTGTCATAACACACAATATCCTTGTCATAACATACAATGTCCTTGTCATAACACACAATGTCCTTGTCATAACATACAATGTCTGTGTCATAACACACAATATCCTTGTCATAACATACAATGTCCTTGTCATAACACACAATGTCCTTGTCATAACACACAATGTCCTTGTCATAACACACAATGTCCTTGTCATAACACACAATGTCCTTGTCATAACACACAATGTCCTTGTCATAACACACAATGTCCTTGTCATAACACACAATGTCCTTGTCATAACACACAATGTCCTTGTCATAACAAACAATGTCCTTGTCATAACACACAATATCCTTGTCATAACATACAATATCCTTGTCATAACATACAATGTCCTTGTCATAACACACAATATCCTTGTCATAACACACAATATCCTTGTCATAACACACAATATCCTTGTCATAACAACAATGTCTGTGTCATAAACACAATATCCTTGTCATAACATACAATGTCCTTGTCATAACATACAATGTCCTTGTCATAACATACAATATCCTTGTCATAACATACAATGTCCTTGTCATAACATACAATATCCTTGTCATAACATACAATATCCTTGTCATAACATACAATATCCTTGTCATAACATACAATGTCCTTGTCATAACACACAATATCCTTGTCATAACACACAATATCCTTGTCATAACATACAATGTCCTTGTCATAACACACAATGTCCTTGTCATAACATACAATATCCTTGTCATAACACACAATGTCCTTGTCATAACATACAATGTCCTTGTCATAACATACAATATCCTTGTCATAACACACAATATCCTTGTCATAACATACAATATCCTTGTCATAACACACAATATCCTTGTCATAACATACAATGTCCTTGTCATAACACACAATATCCTTGTCATAACATACAATATCCTTGTCATAACACACAATATCCTTGTCATAACACACAATATCCTTGTCATAACATACAATATCCTTGTCATAACACACAATGTCCTTGTCATAACATACAATATCCTTGTCATAACACACAATGTCCTTGTCATAACATACAATATCCTTGTCATAACATACAATGTCCTTGTCATAACACACAATGTCCTTGTCATAACACACAATATCCTTGTCATAACACACAATGTCCTTGTCATAAACACAATATCCTTGTCATAACATACAATATCCTTGTCATAACACACAATATCCTTGTCATAACATACAATATCCTTGTCATAACATACAATGTCCTTGTCATAACACACAATATCCTTGTCATAACACACAATATCCTTGTCATAACATACAATATCCTTGTCATAACACACAATGTCCTTGTCATAACATACAATCCAAACAACAATATCTTGTCATAACATACAATGTCCTTGTCATAACACACAATGTCCTGCAAACAACAACCAAACACACAAACAAACAACAACCCAAACACACAACCCAAAACAATGTCCTTGTCATAACACACAATATCCTTGTCATAACACACAATATCCTTGTCATAACACACAATATCCTTGTCATAACATACAATATCCTTGTCATAACACACAATATCCTTGTCATAACACACAATGTCCTTGTCATAACAAACAATATCCTTGTCATAACACACAATGTCCTTGTCATAACACACAATGTCCTTGTCATAACACACAATATCCTTGTCATAACATACAATGTCCTTGTCATAACACCAACTGTCATAACACACAATATCCTTGTCATAACACACAATATCCTTGTCATACATACAATGTCCTTGTCATAACACACAATATCCTTGTCATAACACACAATATCCTTGTCATAACATACAATTCCTTGTCATAACACACAATGTCCTTGTCATAACATACAATGTCCTTGTCATAACATACAATGTCCTTGTCATGACACACAATGTCCTTGTCATAACATACAATATCCTTGTCATAACACACAATGTCCTTGTCATAACATACAATATCCTTGTCATAACACACAATGTCCTTGTCATAGCATACAATATCCTTGTCATAACACACAATGTCCTTGTCATAGCATACAATGTCCTTGTCATAACACACAATATCCTTGTCATAACATACAATATCCTTGTCATAACATACAATATCCTTGTCATAACATACAATATCCTTGTCATAACACACAATGTCCTTGTCATAGCACACAATGTCCTTGTCATAACATACAATGTCCTTGTCATAACACACAATGTCCTTGTCATAACATACAATATCCTTGTCATAGCATACAATATCCTTGTCATAACATACAATATCCTTGTCATAACATACAATATCCTTGTCATAACATACAATATCCTTGTCATAACACACAATGTCCTTGTCATAACATACAATGTCCTTGTCATAACACACAATGTCCTTGTCATAACATACAATATCCTTGTCATAACACACAATATCCTTGTCATAACATACAATATCCTTGTCATAACATACAATATCCTTGTCATAACACACAATATCCTGTCATAACATACAATATCCTCATAACACACAATATCCTTGTCATAACATACAATATCCTTGTCATAACACACAATATCCTTGTCATAACACAAATATCCTCATAGCAACAATATCCTTGTCATAACATACAATATCCTTGTCATAACATACAATATCCTGTCATAACACACAATATCCTTGTCATAACACACAATATCCTTGTCATAACATACAATATCCTTGTCATAACATACAATATCCTTGTCATAACATACAATATCCTTGTCATAACACACAATATCCTTGTCATAACACACAATATCCTTGTCATAACACACAATATCCTTGTCAT
>CM026404.1:86552118-86596679 GCA_014843695.1 Archivesica marissinica
TCCTTGTCATAGCATACAATGTCTTTGTCATAACACACAATGTCCTTGTCATAACACACAATATCCTTGTCATAACATACAATATCCTTGTCATAACATACAATGTCCTTGTCATAGCATACAATATCCTTGTCATAACATACAATATCCTTGTCATAACATACAATATCCTTGTCATAACATACAATGTCCTTGTCATAACACACAATATCCTTGTCATAACACACAATGTCCTTGTCATAACACACAATATCCTTGTCATAACACACAATATCCTTGTCATAACATACAATGTCCTTGTCATAACACACAATGTCCTTGTCATAACACACAATATCCTTGTCATAACATACAATATCCTTGTCATAACATACAATGTCCTTGTCATAACACACAATATCCTTGTCATAACATACAATGTCCTTGTCATAACATACAATATCCTTGTCATAACATACAATATCCTTGTCATAGCATACAATATCCTTGTCATAACATACAATATCCTTGTCATAACATACAATGTCCTTGTCATAACATACAATATCCTTGTCATAACATACAATATCCTTGTCATAACATACAATATCCTTGTCATAACATACAATATCCTTGTCATAGCATACAATGTCCTTGTCATAACACACAATGTCCTTGTCATAACACACAATGTCCTTGTCATAACATACAATATCCTTGTCATAACATACAATGTCCTTGTCATAACATACAATGTCCTTGTCATAACATACAATATCCTTGTCATAACATACAATATCCTTGTCATAACACACAATGTCCTTGTCATAACATACAATGTCCTTGTCATAACATACAATGTCCTTGTCATAACACACAATATCCTTGTCATAACATACAATGTCCTTGTCATACATACAATATCCTTGTCATAACATACAATGTCCTTGTCATAACATACAATATCCTTGTCATAACACACAATATCCTTGTCATAACATACAATATCCTTGTCATAACATACAATGTCTTTGTCATAACACACAATGTCCTTGTCATAACATACAATATCCTTGTCATAACATACAATGTCCTTGTCATAACACACAATATCCTTGTCATAACATACAATATCCTTGTCATAACATACAATATCCTTGTCATAACACACAATGTCTTTGTCATAACATACAATGTCCTTGTCATAACATACAATGTCCTTGTCATAGCATACAATGTCCTTGTCATAACATACAATATCCTTGTCATAACATACAATATCCTTGTCATAACATACAATATCCTTGTCATAACACACAATGTCCTTGTCATAACACACAATGTCCTTGTCATAACATACAATATCCTTGTCATAACATACAATGTCCTTGTCATAACACACAATATCCTTGTCATAACATACAATATCCTTGTCATAACATACAATATCCTTGTCATAACACACAATGTCTGTGTCATAACACACAATGTCCTTGTCATAACATACAATATCCTTGTCATAACATACAATGTCCTTGTCATAACACACAATATCCTTGTCATAACATACAATGTCCTTGTCATAACATACAATGTCCTTGTCATAACATACAATATCCTTGTCATAACACACAATATCCTTGTCATAACACACAATGTCCTTGTCATAACATACAATATCCTTGTCATAACAACAATATCCTTGTCATAACACACAATATCCTTGTCATAGCATACAATATCCTTGTCATAACACACAATGTCCTTGTCATAACATACAATATCCTTGTCATAACATACAATGTCCTTGTCATAACACACAATGTCCTTGTCATAACATACAATATCCTTGTCATAACATACAATGTCCTTGTCATAACACACAATGTCCTTGTCATAACATACAATATCCTTGTCATAACATACAATGTCCTTGTCATAACACACAATGTCCTTGTCATAACATACAATATCCTTGTCATAACATACAATGTCCTTGTCATAACACACAATGTCCTTGTCATAACATACAATATCCTTGTCATAACATACAATGTCCTTGTCATAACACACAATGTCCTTGTCATAACATACAATATCCTTGTCATAACATACAATGTCCTTGTCATAACACACAATGTCCTTGTCATAACATACAATATCCTTGTCATAACATACAATGTCCTTGTCATAACACACAATGTCCTTGTCATAACATACAATATCCTTGTCATAACATACAATGTCCTTGTCATAACACACAATGTCCTTGTCATAACATACAATATCCTTGTCATAACATACAATGTCCTTGTCATAACACACAATGTCCTTGTCATAACATACAATATCCTTGTCATAGCATACAATATCCTTGTCATAGCATACAATATCCTTGTCATAGCATACAATATCCTTGTCATAACACACAATATCCTTGTCATAGCATACAATATCCTTGTCATAACACACAATATCCTTGTCATAGCATACAATATCCTTGTCATAGCATACAATATCCTTGTCATAACATACAATATCCTTGTCATAACACACAATATCCTTGTCATAGCATACAATATCCTTGTCATAGCATACAATATCCTTGTCATAACATACAATATCCTTGTCATAACACACAATATCCTTGTCATAACACACAATGTCCTTGTCATAACATACAATATCCTTGTCATAGCATACAATATCCTTGTCATAGCATACAATATCCTTGTCATAGCACACAATATCCTTGTCATAGCACACAATATCCTTGTCATAGCATACAATATCCTTGTCATAGCACACAATATCCTTGTCATAGCACACAATATCCTTGTCATAGCATACAATATCCTTGTCATAGCACACAATATCCTTGTCATAACATACAATATCCTTGTCATAGCATACAATATCCTTGTCATAGCACACAATATCCTTGTCATAGCATACAATATCCTTGTCATAGCATACAATATCCTTGTCATAGCATACAATATCCTTGTCATAACATACAATATCCTTGTCATAACACACAATATCCTTGTCATAACATACAATATCCTTGTCATAACATACAATATCCTTGTCATAACATACAATATCCTTGTCATAACATACAATATCCTTGTCATAACATACAATATCCTTGTCATAACATACAATATCCTCATAGCATACAATATCCTTGTCATAGCATACAATGTCCTTGTCATAGCATACAATATCCTTGTCATAACATACAATATCCTCATAGCATACAATATCCTTGTCATAACATACAATATCCTCATAGCATACAATATCCTTGTCATAGCATACAATGTCCTTGTCATAACATACAATATCCTTGTCATAGCATACAATATCTGTGTCATAACATACAATGTCTGTGTCATAACACACAATATCCTTGTCATAACATACAATGTCTGTGTCATAACATACAATGTCTGTGTCATAACACACAATATCCTTGTCATAACACACAATATCCTTGTCATAGCATACAATGTCCTTGTCATAGCACACAATGTCCTTGTCATAACATACAATATCCTTGTCATAACACACAATATCCTTGTCATAACATACAATGTCCTTGTCATAACATACAATATCCTTGTCATAACATACAATATCCTTGTCATAACACACAATATCCTTGTCATAACATACAATGTCCTTGTCATAACACACAATATCCTTGTCATAACATACAATATCCTTGTCATAACATACAATATCCTTGTCATAACATACAATATCCTTGTCATAACATACAATGTCTGTGTCATAACATACAATGTCTGTGTCATAACACACAATATCCTTGTCATAACACACAATATCCTTGTCATAACATACAATATCCTTGTCATAACATACAATATCCTTGTCATAACACACAATATCCTTGTCATAACACACAATGTCCTTGTCATAACATACAATGTCCTTGTCATAACATACAATATCCTTGTCATAACATACAATGTCCTTGTCATAACATACAATATCCTTGTCATAACACACAATATCCTTGTCATAACACACAATATCCTTGTCATAACACACAATATCCTTGTCATAACACACAATATCCTTGTCATAACACACAATGTCCTTGTCATAACATACAATGTCCTTGTCATAACACACAATATCCTTGTCATAGCACACAATGTCCTTGTCATAGCATACAATGTCCTTGTCATAACATACAATGTCCTTGTCATAACACACAATATCCTTGTCATAACACACAATATCCTTGTCATAACATACAATATCCTTGTCATAGCATACAATGTCCTTGTCATAACACACAATGTCCTTGTCATAACATACAATATCCTTGTCATAACATACAATATCCTTGTCATAACACACAATGTCCTTGTCATAACACACACTATCCTTGTCATAACATACAATGTCCTTGTCATAACATACAATATCCTTGTCATAACATACAATATCCTTGTCATAGCATACAATGTCCTTGTCATAACACACAATATCCTTGTCATAACACACAATATCCTTGTCATAACACACAATATCCTTGTCATAACATACAATATCCTTGTCATAACATACAATATCCTTGTCATAACACACAATATCCTTGTCATAACATACAATATCCTTGTCATAACATACAATATCCTTGTCATAACATACAATGTCCTTGTCATAACATACAATATCCTTGTCATAACATACAATATCCTTGTCATAACACACAATATCCTTGTCATAACATACAATATCCTTGTCATAACACACAATATCCTTGTCATAACACACAATATCCTTGTCATAACACACAATATCCTTGTCATAACACACAATATCCTTGTCATAACACACAATATCCTTGTCATAACACACAATATCCTTGTCATAACACACAATATCCTTGTCATAACATACAATATCCTTGTCATAACATACAATATCCTTGTCATAACATACAATATCCTTGTCATAACATACAATATCCTTGTCATAACATACAATATCCTTGTCATAACATACAATATCCTTGTCATAACACACAATATCCTTGTCATAGCATACAATTTCCTTGTCATAACATACAATATCCTTGTCATAGCATACAATATCCTTGTCATAACACACAATATCCTTGTCATAACATACAATGTCCTTGTCATAACACACAATATCCTTGTCATAACACACAATATCCTTGTCATAACACACAATATCCTTGTCATAACATACAATGTCCTTGTCATAACATACAATATCCTTGTCATAACATACAATGTCCTTGTCATAACACACAATATCCTTGTCATAACACACAATATCCTTGTCATAACATACAATATCCTTGTCATAACATACAATATCCTTGTCATAACATACAATATCCTTGTCATAACACACAATGTCCTTGTCATAACATACAATATCCTTGTCATAACATACAATGTCCTTGTCATAACATACAATATCCTTGTCATAACATACAATATCCTTGTCATAACACACAATATCCTTGTCATAACATACAATGTCCTTGTCATAACATACAATGTCCTTGTCATAACACACAATATCCTTGTCATAACACACAATATCCTTGTCATAACATACAATATCCTTGTCATAACATACAATGTCCTTGTCATAACACACAATATCCTTGTCATAACACACAATGTCCTTGTCATAACATACAATATCCTTGTCATAACATACAATATCCTTGTCATAACACACAATATCCTTGTCATAACATACAATGTCCTTGTCATAACATACAATATCCTTGTCATAACATACAATGTCCTTGTCATAACACACAATATCCTTGTCATAACACACAATATCCTTGTCATAACATACAATATCCTTGTCATAACATACAATGTCCTTGTCATAACACACAATATCCTTGTCATAACATACAATGTCCTTGTCATAACATACAATATCCTTGTCATAACATACAATATCCTTGTCATAACATACAATATCCTTGTCATAACATACAATATCCTTGTCATAACACACAATATCCTTGTCATAACACACAATATCCTTGTCATAACATACAATATCCTTGTCATAACATACAATGTCCTTGTCATAACACACAATATCCTTGTCATAACACACAATATCCTTGTCATAACATACAATGTCCTTGTCATAACACACAATGTCCTTGTCATAACACACAATATCCTTGTCATAACACACAATATCCTTGTCATAACATACAATATCCTTGTCATAACATACAATATCCTTGTCATAACATACAATATCCTTGTCATAACATACAATGTCCTTGTCATAACATACAATATCCTTGTCATAACATACAATATCCTTGTCATAACATACAATATCCTTGTCATAACATACAATATCCTTGTCATAACATACAATGTCCTTGTCATAACACACAATATCCTTGTCATAACACACAATATCCTTGTCATAACACACAATATCCTTGTCATAACATACAATATCCTTGTCATAACACACAATATCCTTGTCATAACATACAATGTCCTTGTCATAACATACAATATCCTTGTCATAACACACAATATCCTTGTCATAACATACAATGTCCTTGTCATAACACACAATATCCTTGTCATAACATACAATATCCTTGTCATAACATACAATGTCCTTGTCATAACATACAATGTCCTTGTCATAACACACAATATCCTTGTCATAACACACAATATCCTTGTCATAACATACAATATCCTTGTCATAACATACAATGTCCTTGTCATAACACACAATATCCTTGTCATAACACACAATGTCCTTGTCATAACACACAATGTCCTTGTCATAACACACAATATCCTTGTCATAACATACAATGTCCTTGTCATAACACACAATATCCTTGTCATAACACACAATATCCTTGTCATAACATACAATATCCTTGTCATAACATACAATGTCCTTGTCATAACACACAATGTCCTTGTCATAACATACAATATCCTTGTCATAACATACAATATCCTTGTCATAACACACAATGTCCTTGTCATAACACACAATATCCTTGTCATAACATACAATGTCCTTGTCATAACATACAATATCCTTGTCATAACATACAATATCCTTGTCATAACATACAATGTCCTTGTCATAACACACAATATCCTTGTCATAACACACAATATCCTTGTCATAACATACAATGTCCTTGTCATAACATACAATATCCTTGTCATAACATACAATATCCTTGTCATAACACACAATGTCCTTGTCATAACATACAATATCCTTGTCATAACATACAATATCCTTGTCATAACATACAATGTCCTTGTCATAACATACAATATCCTTGTCATAACATACAATATCCTTGTCATACATACATTTTGTTCACACAATTTTGTTATTCCTTGTCATAACATACAATATCCTTGTCATAACATACAATATCCTTGTCATAACACACAATATCCTTGTCATAACATACAATGTCCTTGTCATAACACACAATATCCTTGTCATAACACACAATATCCTTGTCATAACATACAATATCCTTGTCATAACATACAATATCCTTGTCATAACATACAATGTCCTTGTCATAACACACAATGTCCTTGTCATAACATACAATATCCTTGTCATAACATACAATGTCCTTGTCATAACATACAATATCCTTGTCATAACATACAATGTCCTTGTCATAACATACAATGTCCTTGTCATAACATACAATGTCCTTGTCATAACATACAATGTCCTTGTCATAACACACAATATCCTTGTCATAACACACAATATCCTTGTCATAACATACAATATCCTTGTCATAACATACAATGTCCTTGTCATAACACACAATATCCTTGTCATAACACACAATGTCCTTGTCATAACACACAATATCCTTGTCATAACACACAATATCCTTGTCATAACATACAATGTCCTTGTCATAACATACAATGTCCTTGTCATAACATACAATGTCCTTGTCATAACATACAATGTCCTTGTCATAACACACAATATCCTTGTCATAACACACAATATCCTTGTCATAACATACAATATCCTTGTCATAACATACAATGTCCTTGTCATAACACACAATATCCTTGTCATAACACACAATGTCCTTGTCATAACACACAATATCCTTGTCATAACACACAATATCCTTGTCATAACACACAATATCCTTGTCATAACATACAATATCCTTGTCATAACACACAATATCCTTGTCATAACATACAATATCCTTGTCATAACACACAATATCCTTGTCATAACACACAATGTCCTTGTCATAACATACAATATCCTTGTCATAACATACAATGTCCTTGTCATAACACACAATGTCCTTGTCATAACATACAATATCCTTGTCATAACATACAATGTCCTTGTCATAACATACAATATCCTTGTCATAACATACAATATCCTTGTCATAACATACAATATCCTTGTCATAACATACAATATCCTTGTCATAACACACAATGTCCTTGTCATAACATACAATATCCTTGTCATAACACACAATATCCTTGTCATAACATACAATGTCCTTGTCATAACATACAATATCCTTGTCATAACATACAATATCCTTGTCATAACATACAATGTCCTTGTCATAACACACAATATCCTTGTCATAACATACAATGTCCTTGTCATAACACACAATATCCTTGTCATAACATACAATATCCTTGTCATAACATACAATATCCTTGTCATAACACACAATATCCTTGTCATAACATACAATATCCTTGTCATAACACACAATGTCCTTGTCATAACATACAATGTCCTTGTCATAACACACAATGTCCTTGTCATAACATACAATATCCTTGTCATAACATACAATGTCCTTGTCATAACACACAATGTCCTTGTCATAACACACAATGTCCTTGTCATAACACACAATGTCCTTGTCATAACACACAATGTCCTTGTCATAACACACAATGTCCTTGTCATAACATACAATGTCCTTGTCATAACATACAATATCCTTGTCATAACATACAATATCCTTGTCATAACAAACAATGTCCTTGTCATAACACACAATATCCTTGTCATAACATACAATATCCTTGTCATAACATACAATATCCTTGTCATAACATACAATATCCTTGTCATAACAAACAATGTCCTTGTCATAACACACAATGTCCTTGTCATAACATACAATATCCTTGTCATAACATACAATGTCCTTGTCATAACACACAATGTCCTTGTCATAACATACAATATCCTTGTCATAACATACAATATCCTTGTCATAACACACAATGTCCTTGTCATAACAAACAATGTCCTTGTCATAACACACAATATCCTTGTCATAACATACAATGTCCTTGTCATAACATACAATATCCTTGTCATAACATACAATATCCTTGTCATAACACACAATGTCCTTGTCATAACAAACAATGTCCTTGTCATAACACACAATATCCTTGTCATAACATACAATGTCCTTGTCATAACATACAATATCCTTGTCATAACATACAATATCCTTGTCATAACACACAATGTCCTTGTCATAACAAACAATGTCCTTGTCATAACACACAATATCCTTGTCATAACATACAATGTCCTTGTCATAACATACAATATCCTTGTCATAACATACAATATCCTTGTCATAACACACAATGTCCTTGTCATAACAAACAATGTCCTTGTCATAACACACAATATCCTTGTCATAACATACAATGTCCTTGTCATAACATACAATATCCTTGTCATAACATACAATATCCTTGTCATAACACACAATGTCCTTGTCATAACAAACAATGTCCTTGTCATAACACACAATATCCTTGTCATAACACACAATATCCTTGTCATAACATACAATATCCTTGTCATAACATACAATGTCCTTGTCATAACATACAATATCCTTGTCATAACACACAATGTCCTTGTCATAACATACAATATCCTTGTCATAACATACAATGTCCTTGTCATAACATACAATATCCTTGTCATAACACACAATGTCCTTGTCATAACATACAATATCCTTGTCATAACATACAATATCCTTGTCATAACACACAATGTCCTTGTCATAACACACAATGTCCTTGTCATAACATACAATATCCTTGTCATAACATACAATGTCCTTGTCATAACACACAATGTCCTTGTCATAGCATACAATGTCCTTGTCATAACAAACAATGTCCTTGTCATAACACACAATATCCTTGTCATAGCATACAATGTCCTTGTCATAACACACAATGTCCTTGTCATAACACACAATATCCTTGTCATAACATACAATATCCTTGTCATAACACACAATGTCCTTGTCATAGCATACAATATCCTTGTCATAGCATACAATGTCCTTGTCATAACATACAATATCCTTGTCATAACATACAATGTCCTTGTCATAACATACAATGTCTGTGTCATAACACACAATGTCCTTGTCATAACACACAATATCCTTGTCATAACATACAATATCCTTGTCATAACATACAATGTCCTTGTCATAACACACAATGTCCTTGTCATAGCATACAATATCCTTGTCATAACATACAATGTCCTTGTCATAGCATACAATATCCTTGTCATAGCATACAATGTCCTTGTCATAACATACAATATCCTTGTCATAACATACAATATCCTTGTCATAACATACAATATCCTTGTCATAGCATACAATATCCTTGTCATAACATACAATATCCTTGTCATAACACACAATGTCCTTGTCATAACACACAATATCCTTGTCATAACATACAATATCCTTGTCATAACACACAATGTCCTTGTCATAGCATACAATATCCTTGTCATAGCATACAATGTCCTTGTCATAACATACAATATCCTTGTCATAACATACAATGTCCTTGTCATAACATACAACGTCTGTGTCATAACACACAATGTCCTTGTCATAACACACAATATCCTTGTCATAACATACAATATCCTTGTCATAACATACAATGTCCTTGTCATAACACACAATGTCCTTGTCATAGCATACAATATCCTTGTCATAACATACAATGTCCTTGTCATAGCATACAATATCCTTGTCATAGCATACAATGTCCTTGTCATAACATACAATATCCTTGTCATAACATACAATATCCTTGTCATAACATACAATATCCTTGTCATAACATACAATATCCTTGTCATAACATACAATATCCTTGTCATAACACACAATATCCTTGTCATAACACACAATGTCCTTGTCATAACATACAATATCCTTGTCATAGCATACAATGTCCTTGTCATAACATACAATATCCTTGTCATAACATACAATATCCTTGTCATAACATACAATATCCTTGTCATAACATACAATGTCCTTGTCATAACAAACAATGTCCTTGTCATAACACACAATATCCTTGTCATAGCATACAATATCCTTGTCATAACACACAATATCCTTGTCATAACACACAATATCCTTGTCATAACATACAATATCCTTGTCATAGCATACAATATCCTTGTCATAACATACAATATCCTTGTCATAACACACAATGTCCTTGTCATAACATACAATGTCCTTGTCATAACATACAATATCCTTGTCATAACACACAATATCCTTGTCATAACACACAATATCCTTGTCATAACATACAATGTCCTTGTCATAACACACAATATCCTTGTCATAACACACAATATCCTTGTCATAACATACAATATCCTTGTCATAACACACAATATCCTTGTCATAACACACAATATCCTTGTCATAACATACAATATCCTTGTCATAACATACAATATCCTTGTCATAACACACAATTTCCTTGTCATAACATACAATATCCTTGTCATAACACACAATATCCTTGTCATAACATACAATATCCTTGTCATAACACACAATATCCTTGTCATAACATACAATATCCTTGTCATAACACACAATGTCCTTGTCATAACATACAATATCCTTGTCATAGCATACAATGTCTGTGTCATAACACACAATGTCCTTGTCATAACACACAATGTCCTTGTCATAACATACAATATCCTTGTCATAACACACAATGTCCTTGTCATAGCACACAATGTCCTTGTCATAGCATACAATGTCCTTGTCATAACACACAATATCCTTGTCATAACACACAATATCCTTGTCATAGCATACAATATCCTTGTCATAACACACAATATCCTTGTCATAACACACAATATCCTTGTCATAGCATACAATATCCTTGTCATAACATACAATATCCTTGTCATAACACACAATTTCCTTGTCATAACATACAATATCCTTGTCATAACACACAATATCCTTGTCATAACATACAATATCCTTGTCATAACACACAATATCCTTGTCATAACATACAATATCCTTGTCATAACACACAATGTCCTTGTCATAACATACAATATCCTTGTCATAACATACAATGTCCTTGTCATAACACACAATGTCCTTGTCATAGCATACAATATCCTTGTCATAACATACAATGTCCTTGTCATAACATACAATATCCTTGTCATAGCATACAATATCCTTGTCATAACATACAATATCCTTGTCATAACATACAATATCCTTGTCATAACATACAATATCCTTGTCATAACATACAATATCCTTGTCATAACATACAATATCCTTGTCATAACACACAATGTCCTTGTCATAACATACAATATCCTTGTCATAACATACAATGTCCTTGTCATAACATACAATATCCTTGTCATAACATACAATATCCTTGTCATAACATACAATATCCTTGTCATAACATACAATGTCCTTGTCATAACACACAATGTCCTTGTCATAACACACAATATCCTTGTCATAGCATACAATATCCTTGTCATAACACACAATATCCTTGTCATAACACACAATATCCTTGTCATAACATACAATATCCTTGTCATAGCACACAATGTCCTTGTCATAGCATACAATATCCTTGTCATAACATACAATATCCTTGTCATAACACACAATGTCCTTGTCATAACATACAATATCCTTGTCATAACATACAATGTCCTTGTCATAACATACAATATCCTTGTCATAACATACAATATCCTTGTCATAACACACAATGTCCTTGTCATAACATACAATGTCCTTGTCATAACATACAATATCCTTGTCATAACACACAATATCCTTGTCATAACACACAATATCCTTGTCATAGCATACAATGTCCTTGTCATAACACACAATATCCTTGTCATAACACACAATATCCTTGTCATAGCATACAATATCCTTGTCATAACACACAATATCCTTGTCATAACACACAATATCCTTGTCATAACATACAATATCCTTGTCATAACATACAATATCCTTGTCATAACACACAATGTCCTTGTCATAACATACAATATCCTTGTCATAACATACAATATCCTTGTCATAACATACAATATCCTTGTCATAACACACAATATCCTTGTCATAACATACAATATCCTTGTCATAACACACAATGTCCTTGTCATAACACACAATATCCTTGTCATAACATACAATGTCCTTGTCATAACATACAATGTCCTTGTCATAACACACAATGTCCTTGTCATAACATACAATATCCTTGTCATAACACACAATGTCCTTGTCATAACACACAATGTCCTTGTCATAACATACAATGTCCTTGTCATAACATACAATGTCCTTGTCATAACACACAATATCCTTGTCATAACATACAATATCCTTGTCATAACATACAATGTCCTTGTCATAACATACAATATCCTTGTCATAACACACAATATCCTTGTCATAACATACAATATCCTTGTCATAACACACAATGTCTTGTCATAACACACAATGTCCTTGTCATAACATACAATATCCTTGTCATAACATACAATGTCCTTGTCATAACACACAATGTCCTTGTCATAACATACAATATCCTTGTCATAGCATACAATGTCCTTGTCATAACACACAATGTCTTGTCATAACACACAATGTCCTTGTCATAACATACAATGTCCTTGTCATAGCATACAATGTCCTTGTCATAACACACAATATCCTTGTCATAACACACAATATCCTTGTCATAACATACAATATCCTTGTCATAACATACAATATCCTTGTCATAACACACAATATCCTTGTCATAACATACAATATCCTTGTCATAACACACAATTTCCTTGTCATAACATACAATATCCTTGTCATAACACACAATATCCTTGTCATAACATACAATATCCTTGTCATAACATACAATATCCTTGTCATAACACACAATGTCCTTGTCATAACACACAATATCCTTGTCATAACATACAATATCCTTGTCATAACACACAATGTCCTTGTCATAGCATACAATATCCTTGTCATAGCATACAATGTCCTTGTCATAACATACAATATCCTTGTCATAACATACAATGTCCTTGTCATAACATACAACGTCTGTGTCATAACACACAATGTCCTTGTCATAACACACAATATCCTTGTCATAACATACAATATCCTTGTCATAACATACAATGTCCTTGTCATAACACACAATGTCCTTGTCATAGCATACAATATCCTTGTCATAACATACAATGTCCTTGTCATAGCATACAATATCCTTGTCATAGCATACAATGTCCTTGTCATAACATACAATATCCTTGTCATAACATACAATATCCTTGTCATAACATACAATATCCTTGTCATAACATACAATATCCTTGTCATAACATACAATATCCTTGTCATAACACACAATATCCTTGTCATAACACACAATGTCCTTGTCATAACATACAATATCCTTGTCATAGCATACAATGTCCTTGTCATAGCATACAATATCCTTGTCATAACATACAATATCCTTGTCATAACATACAATATCCTTGTCATAATATACAATGTCCTTGTCATAACAAACAATGTCCTTGTCATAACACACAATATCCTTGTCATAGCATACAATATCCTTGTCATAACACACAATATCCTTGTCATAACACACAATATCCTTGTCATAACATACAATATCCTTGTCATAGCACACAATGTCCTTGTCATAGCATACAATATCCTTGTCATAACATACAATATCCTTGTCATAACACACAATGTCCTTGTCATAACATACAATATCCTTGTCATAACACACAATATCCTTGTCATAACATACAATATCCTTGTCATAACACACAATATCCTTGTCATAACATACAATGTCCTTGTCATAACACACAATGTCCTTGTCATAACATACAATATCCTTGTCATAACACACAATATCCTTGTCATAACACACAATATCCTTGTCATAGCATACAATGTCCTTGTCATAACACACAATATCCTTGTCATAACACACAATATCCTTGTCATAGCATACAATATCCTTGTCATAACACACAATATCCTTGTCATAACACACAATATCCTTGTCATAGCATACAATATCCTTGTCATAACATACAATATCCTTGTCATAACACACAATTTCCTTGTCATAACATACAATATCCTTGTCATAACACACAATATCCTTGTCATAACATACAATATCCTTGTCATAACACACAATATCCTTGTCATAACATACAATATCCTTGTCATAACACACAATGTCCTTGTCATAACATACAATATCCTTGTCATAGCATACAATGTCTGTGTCATAACACACAATGTCCTTGTCATAACACACAATGTCCTTGTCATAACATACAATATCCTTGTCATAACACACAATGTCCTTGTCATAGCACACAATGTCCTTGTCATAACATACAATATCCTTGTCATAACACACAATATCCTTGTCATAACATACAATATCCTTGTCATAACACACAATGTCCTTGTCATAACATACAATGTCCTTGTCATAACACACAATGTCCTTGTCATAACATACAATGTCCTTGTCATAACACACAATATCCTTGTCATAGCACACAATGTCCTTGTCATAGCACACAATATCCTTGTCATAGCATACAATGTCCTTGTCATAACAAACAATGTCCTTGTCATAACATACAATATCCTTGTCATAACAAACAATGTCCTTGTCATAACATACAATGTCCTTGTCATAACATACAATATCCTTGTCATAACATACAATATCCTTGTCATAACACACAATGTCTGTGTCATAGCAAATGAACTACTGAAGGAAATGTGGTTTGACTTCACATACAAGTGTTGTGGTTGTCACAGCCCCAAACTTCACATACAAGTGTTGTGGTTGTCACAGCCCCAAACTTCACATACAAGTGTTGTGGTTGTCACAGCCCCAAACTTCACATACAAGTGTTGTGGTTGTCACAGCCCCAAACTTCACATACAAGTGTTGTGGTTGTCACAGCCCCAAACTTCACATACAAGTGTTGTGGTTGTCACAGCCCCAAACTTCACATACAAGTGTTGTGGTTGTCACAGCCCCAAACTTCACATACAAGTATTGTGGTTGTCACAGCCCCAAACTTCACATACAAGTGTTGTGGTTGTCACAGCCCCAAACTTCACATGTGTTGTACATATCATAGCTCCAAACTTCACATCCATACATACCATCAAGGTGGATGTCCACTTGGCAAAAGGAGTGTTAATCAGTCCTTAATATTAATATTAATGGAGACATTTCATTGACATAAATATGTTTATATGGAGGCACGTTAAATTCAAGATAGAATTATTTCCTGTTGAAGAAACCTCTACAAACATTAAATAGTTTTGTATGTATTAGCAAATAAAAGATAAATAAATGTGCAAACATTCCATGTACCAGTACTGTAGACAGGAACATCCAAATTTAACTTTTCTTTATTTGCGATCTTGTAAGTTTGTCTAAGCAATGCTATTAACCCACCTTATTGGATTTGATATAATAAACTGGTATTACTGTTAAAAGTTGATACAGAGGGGCCTCTGTGGCCAAGTGGTTTAGGATGTAGACTTTTCAAATCACTTGCCGCTCACCGCCGTAGCTTCGAATCCCACTGGGGATGTCAAATTCTTTCATCTGAGGAAGCTATCCAGTTGGCTTGCAGAAGGTCGGTGGTTCTACCCTGGTGCCCATCCGTGCCTGAGATACTGCTCGTAGAGGCACCCAGGGTCTTCCTTCACCAATAATAGCTGGAGAGTCGCGATATGACCTAAACTGTTGGCTCGACTTTAACCCCCAAGACCCAAACTGTTGGCTCGACTTTAACCCCCAAGACCTAAACTGTTGGCTCGACTTTAACCCCCAAGACCTAAACTGTTGGCTCGACTTTAACCCCCAAGACCTAAACTGTTGGCTCAACTTTAAATCCAAGACCTAAACTGTTGGCTCGACTTTAACCCCCAAGACCTAAACTGTTGGCTCAACTTTAAATCCAAGACCTAAACTGTTGGCTCAACTTTAAATCCCAAGACCTAAACTGTTGGCTCAACTTTAAACCCCAAGACCTAAACTGTTGGCTCGACTTTAAACCCCAAGACCTAAACTGTTGGCTCAACTTTAAACCCCAAGACCTAAACTGTTGGATCGACTTTAACCCCCAAGACCTAAACTGTTGGCTCAACTTTAAATCCCAAGACCTAAACTGTTGGCTCAACTTTAAACCCCAAGACCTAAACTGTTGGATCGACTTTAACCCCCAAGACCTAAACTGTTGGCTCGACTTTAAACCCCAAGACCTAAACTGTTGGCTTGACTTTAAACCCCAAGACCTAAACTGTTGGCTCAACTTTAAACACCAATACCTAAACTGTTGGCTCGACTTTAAACCCCAAGACCTAAACTGTTGGCTCGACTTTAAACCCCAAGACCTAAACTGTTGGCTCGACTTTAAACCCCAAGACCTAAACTGTTGGCTTGACTTTAAACCCCAAGACCTAAACTGTTGGCTCAACTTTAAACACCAAGACCTAAACTGTTGGCTCGACTTTAAACCCCAAGACCTAAACTGTTGGCTCAGTCGACTTTAAACCCCAAGACCTAAACTGTTGGCTCAACTTTAAACCCCAAGACCTAAACTGTTGGATCGACTTTAAACCCCAAGACCTAAACTGTTGGATCGACTTTAAACCCCAAGACTTAAACTGTTGGCTCGACTTTAAACCCCAAGACCTAAACTGTTGGCTCGACTTTAAACCCCAAGACCTAAACTGTTGGCTTGACTTTAAACCCCAAGACCTAAACTGTTGGCTCGACTTTAAACCCCAAGACCTAAACTGTTGGCTCAACTTTAAACACCAAGACCTAAACTGTTGGATCGACTTTAACCCCCAAGACCTAAACTGTTGGATCGACTTTAACCCCCAAGACCTAAACTGTTGGCTTGAAGTTTATTGAAGCAGCGTAAACTGGCCTTCAGTTATTTAGATGGATTTCTGTGTTACGGCTGGATCCACATCTCATAGTTAAGACAAGTTGTATCAAGATACATATGGTGTAAACGGGTAAACTAATGTTCTCCGCATAGAATATTGCATAGGAATACATGTATGTGTTTATAATCACATTTTGAATGTGACACATACAAAACATTCATGTTTCCTGAATTACCAGTACAGGCTACATCCGTTATGTCGAATTCCGTTGGACCGAGCACAATACTTCGACATAACCGAAGTTCGAGTTAACAAAATTCGATATAAATGGAGCCAGTTATATGTATAATGATAGTGTTTGAAACGGGACTTTGATCCGACTTCGAGATAACCGGAGAATTCGACATAACCGACTTTGACATAGCGGATGTAGAGTGTAGTGTCTGCTTTACTGTATATCAACCAATTTGTTTGTAGAATGACCATTAGATAGTGCTGGTATTCTAAGAAGAGCATTATGTAGCAATACAATACAATAACAATTAATTTATTGTCAGAAAAGAAAATACTATTGCTGTTAGTCCTATAGATTAGTATTCATATTTTTTATACATTTGTTTAAAATGGTTGACAAATAATTGTTTTCATTTGTGAAACATAGAAATATGTTAGCTTTTTTCATTTTATACAAATTTATTTTAGCTAGATTGTGAAACAGGGTCTTACAACTTAATATTAATCACTCTTGAGACCTCATTCCTGATGGAATCCATCATCACGATGGAGAGAGAAGAGGCAATGTGGAATTTAAATGCCTTGCCTAAGGACACAATCATAACAGCTCCGGTGGGGCTCAAACTCCGGTCCTTTCGCACCTGAAGCGAATGTGTTACCATTATGCTATCACGACTTCCACCGAAATATGCTAGCGAAGCGAAGAATTTTTACATTTTTATTTCTTGTCTTCAAAGGTGACTGTGCACACAGTGAAAATCACTTTGCACCCAATATCTAACCATTGAAGACTTGAAGTACCTCCACATACATCTACTTGATAAATTACTGATTTTGTTACTTAAATACATAACATATTGTACAGATCAGGCTGATTATAAGTAGGGTTGTACCATTATTTACTAGGGTAAGCTACATTTAGTTCCATGACAAGTTATGTACACACCCTGTACCGGCTAATGTACACACCCTGTACCAGCTATATCGGCAACAACCGATTATAAATAAACTAATGTTTAAGGAAGGGCTGTAACTAATGTTGCTAGAATGGCAAGTTATGTACACACCCTGTACCGGCTATATCGGCAACCACTGAATATAAATAAACTAATATTTAAGGAAGGGCTGTAACTAATGTTGCTAGAATGACAAGTTATGTACACACCCTGTACCGGCTATATCGGCAACCACCGATTATAAATAAACTAATATTTAAGGAAGGGCTGTAACTAATGTTGCTAGAATGACAAGTTATGTACACACCCTGTACCGGCTATATCGGCAACCACCGATTATAAATAAACTAATATTTAAGGAAGGGCTGTAACTAATGTTGCTAGAATGACAAGTTATGTACACACCCTGTACCGGCTATATCAGCAACAACCGATTATAAATAAACTAATATTTAAGGAAGGGCTGTAACTAATGTTGCTAGAATGACAAGTTATGTACACACCCTGTACCGGCTATATCGGCAACCACCGATTATAAATAAACTAATATTTAAGGAAGGGCTGTAACTAATGTTGCTAGAACTTGTTGCCCGACCCTTTTGCCTTTCTCTAATTTGTCCTGTTTTGTATTCACATGTAAAACGAATCAAGCTATAAAATATGATTAAACTAAATTAATATAATAAATATTTTTAAATTACTGGTCTTGTATTTTCAGCTGAGAGATCACTGTTATCGTGGTCGACAGAGGAGATGGGATCCATACAGAACTTCCAGAGCAGTGCGGGTGGGGAGACCCAGGCTGGTTCGAGCCCCGCCGGTCCCAACAAACAGCGAGTGCCCTACATACCCTATAGAGACTCAGTCCTCACCTGGCTACTCAAGGACAGCCTCGGGGGCAACTCTAAAACCATCATGATAGCAAGTATGTACTCTAATACCAGTATGGCTTATATCTAATACCAGTATGTCTTATATCTAATACCAGTATGGCTTATATCTAATACCAGTATGGCTTATATCTAATATCAGTATGGCTTATATCTAATATCAGTATGGCTTATATCTAATACCAGTATGGCTTATATCTAATACCAGTATGGCTTATATCTAATATCAGTATGGCTTATATCTAATACAAGTATGCTTATATCTAATACCAGTATGCTTATATCTAATACCAGTATGGCTTATATCTAATACCAGTATGCTTATATATAATACCAGTATGCTTATATCTAATACCAGTATGGCTTATATCTAATACCAGTATGCTTATATCTAATACCAGTATGATTATATCTAATACCAGTATGCTTATATATAATACCAGTATGCTTATATCTAATACCAGTATGGCTTATATCTAATACCAGTATGATTATATCTAATACCAGTATGGCTTATATCTAATACCAGTATGCTTATATATAATACCAGTATGCTTATATCTAATACCAGTATGGCTTATATCTAATACCAGTATGATTATATCTAATACCAGTATGCTTATATCTAATACCAGTATGCTTATATCTAATACCAGTATGCTTATATCTAATACCAGTATGGCTTATATCTAATACCAGTATGACTTATATCTAATACCAGTATGCTTATATCTAATACCAGTATTGCTTATATCTAATACCAGTATGGCTTATATCTAATACCAGTATGACTTATATCTACTACCAGTATGGCTTATATCTAATACCAGTATGACTTATATCTAATACCAGTATGCTTATATCTAATACCAGTATGGCTTATATATAATACCAGTATGATTATATCTAATACCAGTATGGCTTATATCTAATACCAGTATGCTTATATCTAATACCAGTATGGCTTATATCTAATACCAGTATGACTTATATCTAATACCAGTATGCTTATATCTAATACCAGTATGGCTTATATCTAATACCAGTATGACTTATATCTAATACCAGTATGCTTATATATAATACCAGTATGCTTATATCTAATACCAGTATGCTTATATCTAATACCAGTATGGCTTATATCTAATACCAGTATGGCTTATATCTAACTCAGGACCATGTGTGGAACACTGGCCTTATCACTCACTGAAACACTGGCTAACACTTTGCACACTAGCGGTAAAAATAACAGCCAAGTATGTCATGGAATTACATTAGAATTGTCACGTAACGACACAATTCTAATGTTTACAAATTTATTTTAGCTCGATTGCGAAACAAGTTCTTTCAACTTATATTAATCACTGTCGAGACCTCATTCCTGATGGAATCCATCGCCATGAAGGAGAGAGAATAGGCAATGTGGAATTGCCTATTGCCTTGCCTAAGGACACAATCGTAACGGCTCTAGCGGGGCTCAAACTCCGGACCTTTCGCACCTGAAGTGAACGCGCATCCACCGCGCTATCACGGCTTCCACACAATTCTAATGAAATTGCATGATATATTTCCATAGTTTTCATCTACAAATAAGAAAGTAATGAGTTGTCGTCTGCTACAATACTTTGAACTATTTATAGCCTTTATTTTACCCAGCATGCAAGAGAAATAACAATTATTAGCAGAACCTATATTCAAGCATTTTCATGAAAGGACTGACCCCAAAATCTATCCTAAGAAAGCTTTCATCATCACCGTGCATATTAAATTTATTGGGCGGAAGCCATTATTATAATTAGCGGGGCTCGAACTCCGGAACTTTCGCACCTTAAGCGAACGTGATCCACTGCGCTATCACGACATCCACAAACCTATTTTTATGCAGTTAATGAATGAATTTCATTGATGGTAAAGTTACATGTTTTTTGGATGTATTACAGCTATCACCCCAGCCAGTCAGTATTACAGTGAGAGCATTAGTACCCTACGTTACGCACAGAGAGCCAAGAACATCATCAATAAACCCAGGATCAATCAGGTGAGAGCACTAGTACCCTACGTTATGCACAGAGAGCCAAGAACATCATCAATAAACCCAGGATCAATCAGGTGAGAGCACTAGTACCCTACGTTATGCACAGAGAGCCAAGAACATCATCAATAAACCCAGGATCAATCAGGTGAGAGCACTAGTATCCTACGTTATGCACAGAGAGCCAAAAACATCATCAATAAACCCAGGATCAATCAGGTGAGAGCACTAGTACCCTACGTTATGCACAGAGAGCCAAAAACATCATCAATAAACCCAGGATCAACCAGGTGAGAGCACTAGTACCCTACGTTATGCACAGAGAGCCAAGAACATCATCAATAAACCCAGGATCAATCAGGTGAGAGCACTAGTATCCTACGTTATGCACAGAGAGCCAAAAACATCATCAATAAACCCAGGATCAATCAGGTGAGAGCACTAGTACCCTACGTTATGCACAGAGAGCCAAAAACATCATCAATAAACCCAGGATCAATCAGGTGAGAGCACTAGTACCCTACGTTATGCACAGAGAGCCAAGAACATCATTAATAAACCCAGGATCAATCAGGTGAGAGCACTAGTACCCTACGTTATGCACAGAGAGCCAAAAACATCATCAATAAACCCAGGATCAATCAGGTGAGAGCACTAGTATCCTACGTTACGCACAGAGAGCCAAGAACATCATCAATAAACCCAGGATCAATCAGGTGAGAGCACTAGTACCCTACGTTATGCACAGAGAGCCAAAAACATCATCAATAAACCCAGGATCAATCAGGTGAGAGCACTAGTACCCTACGTTATGCACAGAGAGCCAAAAACATCATCAATAAACCCAGGATCAATCAGGTGAGAGCACTAGTATCCTACGTTACGCACAGAGAGCCAAGAACATCATCAATAAACCCAGGATCAATCAGGTGAGAGCACTAGTACCCTACGTTATGCACAGAGAGCCAAAAACATCATCAATAAACCCAGGATCAATCAGGTGAGAGCACTAGTACCCTACGTTATGCACAGAGAGCCAAGAACATCATCAATAAACCCAGGATCAATCAGGTGAGAGCACTAGTACCCTACGTTATGCACAGAGAGCCAAAAACATCATCAACCAGGTGAGAGCATTAGTACCCTAAGTTTCGACAGAGAGCCAAGAACATCATCAACCAGGTGAGAGCATTAGTACCCTATGTTACGCACAGAGAGCCAAAAACATCATCAACCAGGTGAGAGCATTAGTACCCTATGTTACGCACAGAGAGCCAAGAACATCATCAATAAACCCAGGATCAACCAGGTGAGAGCACTAGGTACTATGTTATGCACAGAGAGCCAAGAACATCATCAATAAACCCAGGATCAACCAGGTGAGAGCACTAGTACCCTACATTATGCACAGAGAGCCAAGAACATCATCAATAAACCCAGGATCAATCAAGTGAGAGCATTATCATCAATGCACAGTTGCTCGCAGTTATCATTGTAATATCTCCAATGCTAAGTGCTCCAAGGAATCATTGTAATGTCTCCAATGCTAAGTGCTCCAAGGAATCATTGTAATATCTCCGATGCTAAGTGCTCCGAGGAATCATTGTAATGTCTCCAATGCTAAGTGCTCAGAGGAATCATTGTAATGTCTCCAATGCTAAGTGCTCCAAGGAATCATTGTAATATCTCCAATGCTAAGTGCTCCAAGGAATCATTGTAATGTCTCCAATGCTAAGTGCTCCAAGGAATCATTGTAATGTCTCCAATGCTAAGTGCTCCAAGGAATCATTGTAATGTCTCCAATGCTAAGTGCTCCAAGGAATCATTGTAATATCTCCAATGCTAAGTGCTCCGAGGAATCATTGTAATGTCTCCAATGCTAAGTGCTCCAAGGAATCATTGTAATATCTCCGATGCTAAGTGCTCCGAGGAATCATTGTAATGTCTCCAATGCTAAGTGCTCAGAGGAATCATTGTAATGTCTCCAATGCTAAGTGCTCCAAGGAATCATTGTAATATCTCCAATGCTAAGTGCTCCAAGGAATCATTGTAATGTCTCCAATGCTAAGTGCTCCAAGGAATCATTGTAATGTCTCCAATGCTAAGTGCTCCAAGGAATCATTGTAATGTCTCCAATGCTAAGTGCTCCAAGGAATCATTGTAATGTCTCCAATGCTAAGTGCTCCAAGGAATCATTGTAATGTCTCCAATGCTAAGTGCTCCAAGGAATCATTGTAATGTCTCCAATGCTAAGTGCTCCGAGGAATCATTGTAATGTCTCCAATGCTAAGTGCTCCGAGGAATCATTGTAATGTCTCCAATGCTAAGTGCTCCGAGGAATCATTGTAATGTCTCCAATGCTAAGTGCTCCAAGGAATCATTGTAATGTCTCCAATGCTAAGTGCTCTGAGGAATCATTGTAATGTCTCCGATGATAAGTGCTCCGAGGAATCATTGTAATGTCTCCGATGCTAAGTGCTTTATGTTTGTGTGTTTGTCTACACATTGAACATAATTATACAGCAGTATGTTGTAAGGGAGACAACTGGTGCAAAACTTTCCAATAACATTGCTCTGTTGAATACACTCCCTCTATGAAAACTAACCTGATTTTACTGGCATGTATGAAACTGTTATGAATATTTTACATTTTCCAGGACGGCAATGTGGCGTTGATACGCGCATTGAAACAAGAGATCGAACGTCTACATGGAATGTTGGCAAGTGCTGCTCAAACGGTAAATATACAGTGCAACGTCGTACCTTGTAGTGTAGCATAAGTATGATGCTGTTGTCTGATAGTCTAGTTGTGTGCAGTGAATACTTGCCACATAGAACAAACATGGTAGCAATAAAGTACACACACCTTTCTACAACTTGCCTAATAAATATCTAGGACAGTAAAATAATTAATAGTTTGCATGCTAGTGGCAGATAAAATCACTTTTGCAAACAGCATAGAGACAGGTCAGATGGCACAGTATGTGCAGTCTGATCAGGCTCTATGCTGTTTGCTATTCGGATAGTGGAGCTAAAACACTTTGCTGAATAGCAAACAACATCCCGATCAGATGCAGCATGCTGATCTGGATCTATGTTGTTTGCATATGTGATTTTATTTACTCAGCAGGCAAAGGGTTAATATTTTATGTATATATTACCATAATGGTATCTCACATAGTGTATAAGCAACAAAGTGTTGATACAATGATTACATATGAAAAGACACATGTAGATATAAAGATGCACTCACAATGTAAGACAAAGTAATAGGGCTTCAGTTTACAAGAAAACGCAATTGGTATGAAAACATATCTTCCATATTTCTTCCTGAGTATTCATTAACATTCATTAACATCATTGTTGACACAGTAATTAACATTCATTAACATCATTGTTGACACAGTAATTAACATTCATTAACATCATTGTTGACACAGTAATTAACATTCATTAACATCATTGTTGACACAGTAATTAACATTCATTAACATCATTGTTGACACAGTAATTAACATTCATTAACATCATTGTTGACACAGTAATTAAAAAACTTAGTTTAATGTTACTATGCCAGGGGAGGTAATTTTTCTATTAAAAAAATGCATATATTTTTTAAATACTTAAAGCGACACTACATCGGTGAAAACGCAAATTTCAACAGAATGTATTTCTTATTATATGGTATAAATGTTTTCTGAATATTTTCCTCAAATGCTGAGCATTTCAACTAATAAACAAACATCGTATACGACGCTTGTTGACATAACAAAACATAATGTAAATAGGATCAACATCCATGCGTAATGCAATGTGTGTATCCTGAATAACACGATTTATGGTACAGATTTACCATTATATCTCACCCTTTGTGCCTGTGCATATTTATTTCAGACCAATATGATTTAAGATATCTCTAAACGACAGTAGCACACGCAATACTTGTTTTTTCATATCCTCAAATGTTTCAATACGCAGATGAATTATACATGTATGTTGGTTGCTCCCGCTACTCAAGTCAAACACTAAATTTCCAGGGGAGGGGGGTAATGTGCAATCCTAGCCACTGGCAGCTACGCAACTGGCATTGCTCCGTATTGTAAGGAGAAACATGCATATTCGATTATGTTAATGAATAGTCTTAGATATTAATCAAACACAGCGTGAGATGGCATTCATTTAGACATGTCAATAGAGAAATTCATTTTTGTTGTTGCTAAGTGATATTTTGAGATTACCATGTTCACTTGTTTTCAGCCAACTGCTCAGCCCGGAGCAGACTGTCTGCCAGGGGACATAATCTATTTTGTCCCTAGTGGGCCTTATGATCAGGTATAGCTGCTTGGTGACAACTGTGTATATAACTTAGCTGTAGAATGATCTATACATATCTATGCTGTATCATATTATACTCGGTCATAAGTTATTCCCCTATGTACCGTACCGTAAGTCGACGGGTAACAGAATCAACTGTGATGGGCCAGGTGATTAGGAATCATTGGTTATCTATATTTAAAACACTGCCGTGACATCATACCTTTGTACTTGCAGTCCATTATTATTAATATTGGACTGGTGACAAAAAGCCACAGTATTATATTATTATACGCGTAAATGTACGAAATTAACAATGTTAATTAGTAGTGTTTGTTATATAAGTGTGTGTAAAGTAAGATATAAGATATAACGGATCCAATATGTAACCTATTGGTACAGTCTTCGGCACTACGCCCTAACACAGTCCAATATTTTACATATTGGATCGTTTTTGGCTTATATCCTATACATAATATAGATGTACGTTTATTTAAATTAAAATCTACCCTACTAATTGAAGGATAATTGATTTAGTTCAGTCAGGTATGACATAGTTATAATTAGGTGGGGGTCTATGGGTTTGGGGTGTGGGCAGGAACATATGACATAGTTATAATTAGGTGGGGGTCTATGGGTTTGGGGTGTGGGCAGGAACGTATGACATAGTTATAATTAGGTGGGGGTCTATGGGTGTGGGCAGGAACGTATGACATAGTTATAATTAGGTGGGGGTCTATGGGTTTGGGGTGTGGGCAGGAACGTATGACATAGTTATAATTAGGTGGGGGTCTATGGGTTTGGGGTGTGGGCAGGAACGTATGACATAGTTATAATTAGGTGGGGGTCTATGGGTTTCGGCAGGAACTTATGACCAAGTATGTACAGTATTTTCATGTTTTTGTTTTTTATCATTGTTATATATCTATAAATAGATGTGTATCCATCACTCAGATAATTGTAGACATGTCTAATATTTGTTTATATATTATGTTCAATTTAGTTCACGTTATTTTTCACTGCACACATTGTACTTTCATTCCTGCAGGCAAGTTAATGTATACAAGAACGATTGTTAAAAAAATTAACACTTACCGTAATAAATAGTTTTTGTGAGAATTGGGTCACTGAATTAAATAATTAGGTCAGTTGGATCTTTACAACCCTCTGTACAAAGTTTGTTCAAAAACTTTAATTATGAGTATGATTTTCCAATTTCAATATTTTCATTTTAAATTTACCCAATTTAGCAATCGGATATTTTTTCGAAATTTTGTTCATAAATTTACGTTTGGGGATACCCAATTTTGCACAGACAGATATGTAGTCCAGTGGTCCAGTGGTAACACGCTGCACTGGTAATCCAGGGATCGCAGGTTCGATCCCCCGTCTGACCCTAATAAAATTAACAGTCTTTCAGATGGGACGTTAAACCGTGGTCTCGTGTCGGTGCTTTACACCGTGCACGTAAAAGAACCAGAGGAGACTCTGGAATGGGTCTCTCTCTGTATCATTGCACTATCCTCCAAAAATCTAAAATAACTAATCTCTTCAGGAGGCGTCGCTCATATGGGCAACCGGTAGCGACGATAAATAAACGTAAAAACACACCCAATTTTGCAATCGGGATATGTAGATGTCAATCAATTTAATATAATCTGTAATTGGCAAGTGTGTTCTTTTTATAAGTTATCAAGAAAATAAAACAGGCATGAACAAATAGTGATCTACATTAAATGGATGCATTTTTAGGTCAACTATTTGAAGTCCATTCCACAATAATTAGTTGTATTTGATTTGTGCTTCACACAAGATTTACGACTCATCAAAGTTACTAAAATAAACAAGTTAGAGAATTTGGGATAATTTACCGGGTAATGCAAATTATGGCCCCTCTTCTACTATTACAAAAACGCTTAAACATTATGTGTGACAGTTACTATCAAGTTAACCCTTTGCATGCTAGCGGCAGATAAAATCACCTATGCAAACAGCATAGAGCCAGATCAGACGGCATAGAACGGCACATTCTTTAACGGCACAGAATGTGCCATCTGATCTAGGCTCTATGCTGTATATATATATATATATCTGATCTAGGCTCTATGCTGTATATATATATATATCTGATCTAGGCTCTATCCTGTATATATATATATATATATATATATATCTGATCTAGGCTCTATGCTGTATATATATATATATATATATATCTGATCTAGGCTCTATCCTGTATATATATATATATATATATATATATATATATATATATATATATCTGATCTAGGCTCTATGCTGTATATATATATATATATCTGATCTAGGCTCTATCCTGTATATATATATATATATATATATATATATATCTGATATAGGCTCTATGCTGTTATATATATATATCTGATCTATATATATATATATATATCTGATCTAGGCTCTATCCTTATATATATATATATATCTGATCTAGGCTCTATGCTGTATATATATATATATATATATATATCTGATCTAGGCTCTATGCTGTATATATATATATCTGATCTAGGCTCTATGCTGTGTGTATATATATATATATAGTGGAGCTAAAACATTTGGCTGAATAGCAAACAACATAGATCCTGATCAGATGCCCCGTTATGCCACAGCTGATCTGGATCTATGTTGTTTGCATAATGTGATTGTATTTACTCAGCAGGCAAAGGGTTAAGTTTCTTATGAGTGTTTGAATGGTTTGGTGTAGGCTGAATTGAGTATTCGTTTCTGTTATTGCATTATCTTCTATATGCAGTTTTTTGTATTGTACTTATTATAAGCTAGAGTCTTTAAAACTAGAATTCATGTCTGCTTTGGAGAGTAGAAGTCTAGTGATACATCTATCTGACATATATATACAACCTTTTAGTTTAACATAGAGTGAAGTTGCACTGTTTAGTTTAAACATTATTTATTTGTTCTGTTACATATAATATACAACTATTATAAATGATTGTAAGACAAATAGGATTTGAAAACAAGCTTAATACAAAGCGTATGTAAATTCATCTCCGTGGTAAACATGACGTCTAATTATCCGATTAAAGACATTATATGTATTATGAAATGGGCTAGTTATAATATATAATATTATTTGTTTTAAACAAAAATATAGTCCTGTGTTTATGGAGGTTATATTTCTAGATCACTGTCTAGCTCTCAGACGGATCTGTAGTCCAGTGGTAACACGCTGGACTGGTAATCCAGGGATCGCAGGTTCGATCCCCCGTCTGACCATAATAAAATTAACAGTCTTTCAGATGGGACATTAAACCGAGGTCTCGTGTCGGTGCTTTACACCATGCACGTAAAAGAACCAGAGGAGACTCTGGAATGGGTCTCTGTCTGTATCATGCACTATCCTCCAAAAATCTAAAATTACTAATCTCTTCAGGAGGCGTCGCTCATATGGGAAACCGGTAGCGACGATAAATAAGCGTAAAACACACACTAGCTCTAAGCTAAACCCTGTATTGCTTTCATGCTACAGCAGGTCACTGTCTAGCTCTAAGCTAAACCCTGTATTGCTTTCATGCTACAGCAGGTCACTGTCCAGCTCTAAGCTAAACCCTGTATTACTTTCATGCTACAGCAGGTCACTGTCCCGCTCTAAGCTAAACCCTGTATTGCTTTCACTCTACAGCAGGTCACTGTCTAGCTCTAAGCTAAACCCTGTATTACTTTCATGCTACAGCAGGTCACTGTCTAGCTCTAAGCTAAACCCTGTATTGCTTTCATGCTACAGCAGGTCACTGTCCAGCTCTAAGCTAAACCCTGTATTACTTTCATGCTACAGCAGGTCACTGTCCCGCTCTAAGCTAAACCCTGTATTGCTTTCACTCTACAGCAGGTCACTGTCTAGCTCTAAGCTAAACCCTGTATTACTTTCATGCTACAGCAGGTCACTGTCTAGCTCTAAGCTAAACCCTGTATTGCTTTCATGCTACAGCAGGTCACTGTCTAGCTCTAAGCTAAACCCTGTATTACTTTCATGCTACAGCAGGTCACTGTCTAGCTCTAAGCTAAACCCTGTATTACTTTCAGCTGTGCTACAGCAGGTCACTGTCTAGCTCTAAGCTAAACCCTGTATTACTTTCAGCTGTGCTACAGCAGGTCACTGTCTAGCTCTAAGCTAAACCCTGTATTACTTTCAGCTGTGCTACAGCAGGTCACTGTCTAGCTCTAAGCTAAACCCTGTATTACTTTCAGCTGTGCTACAGCAGGTCACTGTCTAGCTCTAAGCTAAACCCTGTATTGCTTTCAGCTGTGCTACAGCAGTGTCAATAACTAAATCTAATGTACATTCATTTCTGTGTCTCCATAAAGTCACGTTTTTACTCTTTTGTTTTTGTCATTAATGTTTTCTTTCAACATGTGAAAATGTGTGTTATTTTATGTCCTTGGTGAAGATTTCGATATTCTAGATAAACTGTTTGTATCCCCCCCACCCCCTATCCCCTGCTATATCCTTGAGGAAGATTTCAGTATTTAAGACAAACTGTTTGTATCCCCCCCCTATCCCCTGCCATATTACTGATGAAGATTTCGGTATTTGAGATAAACTGTAGCCCCCCCCCCTATCCCCTGCCATATTACTGAGGAAGATTTCAGTATTTAAGACAAACTGTTTGTAGCCCCCCCCCCCATCCCCTGCCATATCACTGATGAAGATTTCGGTATTTAAGACAAACTGTTTGTAGCCCCCCCCCCCCTATCCCCTGCCATATTACTGAGGAAGATTTCAGTATTTAGACAAACTGTTTGTAGCCCCCCCCCCCCATCCCCTGCCATATCACTGATGAAGATTTCGGTATTTAAGACAAACTGTTTGTACCCTCCCCCCTATCCCCCGCTATATCACTGATATTGGAGTGCACATATGAAATGATTGTATTATGAAATCGTTATCTAACTAACGTCGCACATCTTTTCCATATTTGTGCTACTATGTAGAAAAACCGTAATATTAAGAATATCCTTCATAATTATGCACTTGTGTTGGACAAGGATGTTCCACCCGAGTGGCCAGGTCATCAGAAACCCGAGGCCCTGGTTAAATAATGAAAACTCATTTGTGTTTTACAACATTTCTTTCTTGCGTAAAGTTTGCATAGTGTTATGGATATAGGTGATCTATGTAATGTATATAACTTTAAGTAATAGCACGAGTAATTGACAAATAATATAAATACAACTTGAACAACGTAACATGTCAGAAAACTGCATTTATCGAAAATGGCATACATTTTTCAAATCATCAATTCATAGTGTGTGGCAATAAGGGCTGTCACGATATACCGGTATTCCGGTATATCGCAATACTGATCAGAAATATATCGTACCGCGATACAAAGACACATACTCGTTTTTATACGATACTTTTGTAGTTTTACTTTTTATCATTCTCTTCCTGCAATTCTACTCTTTGGATTACAAAACTCATCTTGTCGAAATCGTTTTGTGTTATTTGTGCAAATCCAACTTGTTCAGCCATTGTTTTTGTTTACAAATTTAATAATACCACATCACATTGGTTTAAAAGTTCACAAATTTGACCTCTTGTTGGAAACTTCTTCACATGACAACATCCACAAATGAAACAAAATATATTATTGTAGAAATCGCAGTACGTGTTTCAGATGGGACGTTAAACCGAGGTCTCGTGTCGGTGCTTTACACCGTGCACGTAAAAGAACCAGAGGAGACTCTGGAATGGGTCTCTGTCTGTATCATTGCACTATCCTCCAAATCTCTAAAATGACTAATCTCTTCAGGAGGCGTCGCTCATATGGGCAACTGGTAGCGACAATAAATAAACGTAAAACACACACACACACACTAAATAGGAACAAACATTCTACACACCCATTATGTTTATGCCTGTTCGCAACACTACATCTCAACACCGATGTTTTACACCCTGCTTCAAGTATTCCTACAACATTACATCTCAACACTGATGTTTTACACCCTGCTTCAAGTATTCCTACAACACTACATCTCAACACTGATGTTTTACACCCTGCTTCAAGTATTCCTACAACACTACATCTCAACACTGATGTTTTACACCCTGCTTCAAGTATTCCTACAACACTACATCTCAACACTGATGTTTTACACCCTGCTTCAAGTATTCCTACAACACTACATCTCAACACTGATGTTTTACACCCTGCTTCAAGTATTCCTACAACACTACATCTCAACACTGATGTTTTACACCCTGCTTCAAGTATTCCTACAACACTACATCTCAACACTGATGTTTTACACCCTGCTTCAAGTATTCCTACAACACTACATCTCAACACTGATGTTTTACACCCTGCTTCAAGTATTCCTACAACACTACATCTCAACACTGATGTTTTACACCCTGCTTCAAGTATTCCTACAACACTACATCTCAACACTGATGTTTTACACCCTGCTTCAAGTATTCCTACAACACTACATCTCAACACTGATGTTTTACACCCTGCTTCAAGTATTCCTACAACACTACATCTCAACACTGATGTTTTACACCCTGCTTCAAGTATTCCTACAACATTACATCTCAACACTGATGTTTTACACCCTGCTTCAAGTATTCCTACAACACTACATCTCCACACTGATGTTTTACACCCTGCTTCAAGTATTCCTACATTATAAAACCTCTAATTCTGCATGTTTTTTCTTTTTCAAAGGGAAGTAACCTGGTAACATTTGATGACACGGATGATGCAATCGAGGAGAAGCTGCATGAGAGTGAGGAAATGGTATGATGCAATGTTGTATAAATACGTACACATAAACTAAGATTTGGTTTAGTTGCTTTGTAAAATAGATATTTTAGAAACTATCTAACCTTTCCTGTGTAAAAGGTATAGCTGTACTCTTTGAAGAATATCATGGGCGTACATTTGAACGGCAAGATGGCGTGAAGACAAAATGATCATTAAAACTTAGCGGACAATGAAAATGAATATATTTTCACACAAGTTCAAACATATATTAAAACGACTAAACGCTTCGAGCAAATAACCACATGATCTGTATATATATATATAGGCTGTTCTCTTGTGACGATCTATGTTAGGGTGTGGTGACGGGTGTGGCTGGCTGGGTAACGTTGTATGGTGGGACACTTGATTGGAGTAGCTATTACAGTTACATTTCCTAAACTTTTTTTTGGTTTGTTTATTGTTGTTTTTTGTTTCTAAATTCTTATTATCTAAAATGTTGCTTATTCTCTTAATCATTTTACCCTTTTTCTATTAGTATCATTAAATTTAGTAAAGTACTAGCACAACTCTTGTATTCAGTCTCTTTGTTAATTACAATCTAGTCTTATGGGGAGGGCCGTAACTAATGTTGTTAAAACTTGTGGCCCAACCCATTTGCTTCAACATATAATGACAATCCTTGAGCAAACAATGCCACAACTCATGCATTATGGATAGTTATACATGTTTGTACATTTGTTTTGTATTGTACATTGTATATATAGAATGCAATCAAATATGATTAAACTAAAACTAAACTAAAAAATGATCATTGTTAGATTTAGTAGGTATTTTGGAAAAGTTAGTAAATTGATTAATTAGTTGAATAATTAGTTGAATATTAGTCCATACCTATCAGTTTTTATTGCATATTTGGGACTTTTATTTTTTTCACGTATGCTAATGAATTGTACTGATTTGTGTACTTGTGGGTACTTGTGTGTACTTGTGTGTACTTGTGGGTACTTGTGTGTACTTGTGGGTACTTGTGTGTACTTGTGGGTACTTGTGTGTACTTGTGTATACTTGTGTGTACTTGTGTATACTTGTGGGTACTTGTGTGTACTTGTGGGTACTTGTGTGTACTTGTGGGTACTTGTGTGTACTTGTGAGCATTGGTCAAAGTTTTTGCAAGCAAGTATGTATTTCAGTAACCACGGGTTATATTTTTATAAAATTTCACTCAAAGCTTGCTAGCCATCAACCGTACTAAATTAAGCAAGGTAGATAACACAAGGGTTAATTTAATGCAAATTAAGGCCCTTGTTTGACTTAAAATTCCAAACTCTGATAGAGAAGTTTCTTTCTGTATCACCAGTTCAGGTATTTTATTGAAACATTACACAGTGCTTACTGTCATCAAACCTACTGAAATAAGCAAGGTAGATAACTCTGGAATTTTAGTGCAAATTGTGGCCCCTTGTTCAGATATAGAGAATATTATTAACAGTGTTTTCTTGGGAATGTATTTGACTGAAAACTGCACATACGCTTTCCAATCATCAATCATACATACATTAGAAAGTAACTCTAACATCAGTTTTAGAATTATTTCCCTTGCATAGCTTCATATAAACTCATGAATTATTGTAATACTTAACAATTAACCATTTGCATGCTGAGTAAATAAAAAATCACATTTGCAAACAACATAGATCCAGATTAACTGCGGGGTAACGCTGCATCTGCTCAAGATCTATGTTGTTTGCTATTCAGCCAAGTGTTTTAGCTCCATTCTCCGAATAGCAAACAGCATAGAGCCTAATCAGAAGTCACATTCTGTGCAATTCCGTCTGATCTGGCTCTATGCTATTTTGCAAAAGTTATTTTATCTGCCGCTAGCGTGCAAAGGGTTAACACTATTCATGATATTAAATCCAAGACCACGGAGTTAGTCCACCATAATACAACAGAGTTTCTTTTCTGTGAAACGTTGATACAACGGAACATGAACATCAAGTTAAATAGCTGAAGTTGGATTGCAGTTGTTTCAGTTGAGTTTCATGTTGTGTTTTATCAGCTTCTCACAGTGTGGTCAATTTGTTGTATCACGTTGTATAGTGTGTATTTCGTCACAATTATAACTATTTTAATACATTCGTAATACATTCGTATAATCATAACTAGTCATTTAGAAATAACTAGATATAATCGTTGGCGACCCTTTGGACTGGGCGACCGTTTTTTAGGCCACATTCAGCAAACGTTTGATATTGCAGTTGTACATGATGTTTGTAAAAGGACTGATGCTGCTGCACAAACGTTTAAAGCAGCATTACATCGTAATAAAGGATGTTTTGGGTAAAATATAAATATTAGTGTGTTTACAAAAATCGAAATAGTCGCTCAGAAATGATAAAATTCCAATAAATTTAAACCGTCGTATACGCGAATTTGTTTATCAACACACAAAATGTCAACACGCACAGCGCGCATGCGTGAAACAACAGAGGATGTAGAAAACAACGTATATATTTTGAACATGAAAGACTATCTATCTATCTTCCTCTAATGTCGAACCCCTCGCGGGGATGTAGAAATGTCCCTAAAAGACTTAGCTAACAGAGGTATGAATCAACATATCAAGTAATTTAATTAAAAAAGACAACGTGGGACAAATGCATTCCGAATGTAAATAAGTACGGACGGTGCGTTCCGGTTGTAAACAAGTGCATGACCGATCGACTCGGAAAGTCCTACTTTCGGTTTCGAGTTTGTTTTATCGCAAAAAAACACTGTTTACCAAATGAACATAAACATACAAAGTATAATGTTAGAATGTGTAGCAGCATTGCGTAAAAATTGAATTATTCAAATATCTTTTGTATCATACGATGTAATGCTGCTTTAAAGTTATGATTAAAACACAATGTTATTTGGACAAAAATGTGTCGCCAACCAGTAGAGTATTTAGTTTATTTATTTAGTTTGACCCTTTGCATGCTAGCGGCAGATAAAATCACTTTTACAAACAGCCATGCTCTATGCTGTTTGCTATTTGGATAGTGGACCTAAAACGCTTGGCTGAATAGCAAACAACATAGATCCTGATCAGACGCGGCATTATGCCGTGGCTGATCTGGATCTATGTTGTTTGCAAATGTGATTTTGGTTACTCAGCAGGCAAAGGGTTAATGTTCAATAATGTATTTATATTTCTTTCTAATACATTTGCATGTATGTATATACTATTACCTATAGGCCAAGCAACTTACACAGTCGTGGATGTGTAAATGGTCATCCACACATGATATTATGAAGGTAAGAGAACATGCCTCTAATTGTTTCATTCCGTATAGTAATATTGCTGAAGGTTGTCTTCGGTCGAATCATAAACCCTTTCAACACCACAGACCTCTAAATTGGCTTACAAAAAAGTGTAGATCCAGATGAGCCGGCTCGTGACGAGCCGTCTCATCAGGATCTGCACTTTTTTTAAGTAATATAACTATTTTTAGAAAAAAATTACCCATTTTGATAAATGAACTGATCCAAATGTAATTTTGTTATTAATTTATTGGTCTAAAAATATCATGGACCAGTCCATGTCAGTTACTTGGTGTTGAATTGGTTAAGATATGATTGTGCCCGTAGGCAAGGCACTTAAATTCCACATTGCCTCTTCTCTCTCCCTCATGTAGGGGGGGGGCCTCCGTGGCTAAGTGGTTAACGTCTTTGATTTCAAATCACTTGCCCCTCACTGCTGTTAGTTCGAATCCTTCTGAGGGTATCAAATTATTGGATGTGAGGAAGCTATCCAGCTGGCTTGTGGTAGCTCGGTGGTTCTACCTGGTTGCCCATCGTGCTTGCAATTCTGCTTGGAGGGGCACCCAGGGTCTTCCTCCACCAATAATAGCTGGAGAGTCGCCGTATCTGTTGGTGCGACTTTAACTCTTTCAACACCACAAGCCTCTAAACAGGCTTACAAAAAGTGTAGATCCAGATGAACCGGCTCAGGATCTGCACTTTTTGTCAGTAATATTACTCATTTTGATAAATGAACTGGTCCAAATGTAATTTTCTGATTAATTTATTGGTCTAATAATATCATGAACCAATCCATGTCCATTACTTGGTATTGAATGGGTTAAACCCAAAAAACAAAGCAAAATTCTCCATCACGGCGATGGATTTATGAATCAGGTCTCGAAAGCGATTAATATAATGTTGTAGAAAGTGGTTTCAAGCTAAAATAAATTTGTATAAACTAAGATTGTCGACTCTGTATCACATACACCTCACTGCATCGAGGTTTGAGCTGTACAGTAGGATTATTTAAATTAACCCTTTCCTTCATAGAGATTTAGATTAATATACTATTATATCTCCATACAAACGATAGCCATTTAGCTATCATGCAGTGGATAAGTAGTCGCCATATCTATCCCACCTCCATAGATATTACTGCGACTACATGCGATTCTGGCCTTTATTATTATGAACATTGGTTTGGCTACTACATTGTCACTGTATGTCTTGGTAATGGCGTTAAGTAGTGCTTCTATGAGGGAAAGGGTTTATCAACATTGGTTTGGCTACTACATTGTTAATGTATATCGTATTGGTAATGGCATCAAGAGGTGTTTCTATGAGGGAAAGGGTTGAAGTGTCTATACAGCTGGCAAGTAAAGGGTCAATAGTTATACGAGGTGCTTGCCCATTTCTGAATCAGATCTTGGGCTGAACACCTGGGTTCTTGCTCTACCACCAGATATATCTGGAAAGTCTCTATATATTACGTTCCTCCACCATGAACACCTGGGTTCTTGCTCTACCACCAGATATATCTGGAAAGTCTCTATATATTACGTTCCTCCACCATGAACACCTGGGATCTTGCTCTACCACCAGATATATCTGGAAAGTCTCTATATATTACGTTCCTCCACCATGAACACCTGGGATCTTGCTCTACCACCAGATATATCTGGAAAGTCTCTATATATTACGTTCCTCCACCATGAACACCTGGGATCTTGCTCTACCACCAGATATATCCTCCACCATGAACACCTGGGATCTTGCTCTACCACCAGATATATCTGGAAAGTCGCTATATATTACGTTCCTCCACCATGAACACCTGGGATCTTGCTCTACCACCAGATATATCTGGAAAGTCGCTATATGTTACGTTTTACTCCACCATGAACACCTGGGATCTTGCTCTACCACCAGATATATCTGGAAAGTCGCTATATATTACGTTCCTCCACCATGAACACCTGGGATCTTGCTCTACCACCAGATATATCTGGAAAGTCGCTATATATTACGTTCCTCCACCAAGAAAGGATGAAATGTCACTATACACATGATCTGTTAGGACGAATTAAAACAACAGCAAAAACAGACAATTAAACTACAACAGATAAGGACAGAGACATCAAAATATAAGACATACTGTTGATTGGAGGTTAAAATGGTGGTCGTTGGTTGCAGATGGTCTCTTATAGCAGGTTAAAAGCATACCGATAACAGCCTGATTGGAGGTTAAAATGGTGGTCGTTGGTTGCAGGTGGTCTCTCATAACAGATTAAAAATATACCGATAACAGCCTGATTAGAGGCTAAAATGGTGGTCGTTGGTTGCAGGTGGTCTCTCATAACAGATTAAAAATATACCGATAACAGCCAGATTGGAGGCTAAAATGGTGATCGTTGGTGGCAGGTGGTCTCTCGTAACAGATTAAAAATATACCGATAACAGCCTGATTGGAGGCTAAAATGGTTGTCGTTATAGACAGGATTTAGATGGGTGTTTAATCAGAGATAGAGATTAGCACAGATTGCGCTGTATATTGCAGGAATCTGATCTGAGTATTCGAGGGTTGCGCAATCGTAGCAGCTCCATGGGTGTGATGATAGACTCGCAGTTACCGTATCTGATCGGAATGGACGACGATGTACTTAGTACAGGAATTGTCATATTCCATCTTAAGGTAGGTTGTAGCAGCTCCATCGGAGTGGTCATATTCCATCTTAAGGTAGGTTGTAGCAGCTCCATCGGGGTGATGATAGACTCGCAGTTACCGTATCTGATCGGAATGGACGACGATGTACTTAGTACAGGAATTGTCATATTCCATCTTAAGGTAGGTTGTAGCAGCTCCATCGGAGTGGTCATATTCCATCTTAAGGTAGGTTGTAGCAGCTCCATCGGAGTGATGATAGACTCGCAGTTACCGTATCTTATCGGAATGGACGACGATGTACTTAGTACAGGAATTGTTATATTCCATCTTAAGGTAGGTTGTAGCAGCTCCATCAGGGTGATGATAGACTTACAGTTACCGTATCTGATCGGAATGGACGACGATGTACTTAGTACAGGAATTGTTATATTCCATCTTAAGGTAGGTTGTAGCAGCTCCACCTGGGTGATGATAGACTCACAGTTACCTTATCTGATTGGAATGGACGACGATGGAATGGACGACGATGTACTTAGTACAGGCATTGTTATATTCCATCTTAAGGTAGGTTGTAGCAGCTCCATCGGGGTGATGATTGTCAAACCTGTTGTCAGTTATTATCAATGAAATGTGTTATGCAGTCGGTTGTTGTCCGCCCCCGTGGTCGAATGGTTAAGGTCGCTGACTTGTATACCACTGTAACCTATCATCACTGATCGTCACGGGTTCGAGCCCCGCTCAGGCCGTGTCTCATTTATATGAAAAAGTTGGCAGTTTCTTATGGAGGTTGGTGCACCCAAGTATGGAGCCTGCCCAGGAAATGTGTTGTTAGGTAAACTGCCCGCCGGGGACATAGCCCAAAATGATGTTGATGCAGGCGTAAAACCCGAAATATAACAATAGCAGTCAGTTGTAAATGAATAGTATATGAATCAAAGCATAGTTCCCAGTTTATTCCTGAGTGGTTAAGGTCATTGGCCTCAAATCACTTGATCCACACCACTGCAGGTTCGAATCCCATTGGGTGTGTCGAATTCTTTCAATTGAAGAAGCTATTCACCTGGCTTGCAGAACGTCAGTGGTTCTACCTGGGTGCCCACCCGTGCATTAAATACTGCTGAGAGGGGGGGGACACCTGAGGTCTTCCTCCACCAGTAATCACTCCGCGTGAAACCAACATGGGTGAAAACGCGATTCCAAACAACATGTTTCACATGTCTTCAATTTGAAGACGAACATTCAGTTACTTTTTAAGTCGGAAAATAAACGCTAATTTTCAATATTACATTATTGTCCCAAATGTTTCAGGAGGGAGATACACTGGTTGGTGGAGAGGATGCTGACACGGCGCAGGATATAGGTATAACTTGGTATTCTAATTTTTGAGGGTCACTTGCCCCCTCACCGCTGTAGGTTTGAATCCCACTGGGGGGGTGTTGAATTCGTTCATGTGAGGAAGCTGTCCAGCTGGACTGCAAAAGGTCAGTGGTTCTACCTGGGTACCCGTCCATATCTGCAATACTTTCGGAGAGACATCTGGTGTCTTCATCCACCAAGGAGAGTCGCCGTATGACCTAAGCTGTTTGTGTGACTTTAAACCCCAAAAACAAACTCGAAATTGATACAATGGAACTTGGAAATCAATTCACCAAACTGATCCATGTGCATTACAGTAGTATCAGTGTGTTCATGTTTCATTGTATCAGTGTGTTCATGTTTCATTGTATCAGTGTGTTCATGTTTCATTGTATCAGTGTGTTCATGTTTCATTGTGTCAGTCTGTTCATGTTTCATTGTGTCAGTCTGTTCATGTTTCATTGTATCAGTGTGTTCATGTTTCATTGTATCAGTGTGTTCATGTTTCATTGTGTCAGTCTGTTCATGTTTCATTGTATCAGTGTGTTCATGTTCCATTGTGTCAGTGTGTTCATGTTTCATTGTGTCAGTGTGTTCATGTTTCATTGTATCAGTGTGTTCATGTGTCATTGTATCAGTGTGTTCATGTTTCATTGTATCAGTGTGTTCATGTTTCATTGTATCAGTGTGTTCATGTTTCATTGTATCAGACTGTTCATGTTTCATTGTATCAGTGTGTTCATGTTTCATTGTATCAGTGTGTTCACAGTAAAGACCATTTGTTGTATTGTGTTGCATAGGATGAAATTTTAACTTGTAAAACATTTTGTTTGAATGCATTTGCGAGACTTATACATGTTAAAGTAACTTACACCACATTTCCTTGTATGTTACAGTATTGCATGGACCCACAATTCAGAAGGACCACTGTATCATACAGCATGTGAATGGCGACGTATTTTTACGCCCATGCCCGGGTGCCCTCTGCGCTGTGCAGGGAATTGAATGTGTTGAACCAACCAAACTTTCTCAGGGTATGTTTTCATTTTTGTAATTTAATATTCGCATTTGGACCTCGAAATAAAGAGAAGATTTGAGTATAGCAGGAAGAATGAAGAACTTTTGAATATTTTATGGAGCAGTTCTGTGGGGATTGGGCCCACTTGGGGTGTTGGCTTGCAGAAGGTTGTTGGTTCATAATTCCAAGTCCAAAACACCTTGTATGGACATTGGTGGCAGGAAAGCACATGGTTCTGCAATTAATGTTTAGTTAAAAACAAAGACCCCACCCCACGCATTTATCCCAATTAAGTATATAATGTAGCACCAATTAATTTGAGGGACTTTTGCCTCCATTATATATGTCGCGGTGTGAGGTATATGCAAAAATCTGCTCTAAACCGCGGGAGGAATGCATAACTCGATCATGACCGATTTACGTGTATGACCGCCACGGACATACTAGAGGCTAGTGAGTGAATACCCGCTCGATATTGCGTCCATGCTCAATACGATCGTGGTGTCACGTGTGCAAAGTTCGCGTCAACGGTAGATGTCTATTTCAGTGTTTTAATCGGTGTTAATTGCTGATACACCTATTCTTACTATTGCAGGAGACTATGTGATATTGGGAGGTAATCAGGTGTTTAGATTCAACAATCCATCGGAGGCAGCTAAACTCAGGGAAAATAGAAGGGTACGTCACATCATTCTGTCATGTTTATATAGTATCATTCTGTCATGTTTGTATAGTATCATTCTGTCATGTTTGTATAGTATCATTCTGTCATGTTTGTATAGTATCATTCTGTCATGTTTATATAGTGTCATTCTGTCATGTTTGTATAGTATCATTCTGTCATGTTTATATAGTGTCATTCTGTCATGTTTATATAGTGTCATTCTGTCATGTTTATATAGTGTCATTCTGTCATGTTTGTATAGTGTCATTCTGTCATGTTTGTATAGTATCATTCTGTCATGTTTGTATAGTGTCATTCTGTCATGTTTGTATAGTGTCATTCTGTCATGTTTGTATAGTGTCATTCTGTCATGTTTATATAGTGTCATTCTGTCATGTTTGTATAGTGTCATTCTGTCATGTTTATATAGTGTCATTCTGTCATGTTTATATAGTGTCATTCTGTCATGTTTATATAGTGTCATTCTGTCATGTTTATATAGTGTCATTCTGTCATGTTTATATAGTGTCATTCTGTCATGTTTATATAGTGTCATTCTGTCATGTTTATATAGTGTCATTCTGTCATGTTTATATAGTGTCATTCTGTCATGTTTATATAGTGTCATTCTGTCATGTTTATATAGTGTCATTCTGTCATGTTTATATAGTGTCATTCTGTCATGTTTATATAGTGTCATTCTGTCATGTTTATATAGTGTCATTCTGTCATGTTTATATAGTGTCATTCTGTCATGTTTATATAGTGTCATTCTGTCATGTTTATATAGTGTCATTCTGTCATGTTTATATAGTGTCATTCTGTCATGTTTATATAGTGTCATTCTGTCATGTTTATATAGTGTCATTCTGTCATGTTTATATAGTGTCATTCTGTCATGTTTATATAGTGTCATTCTGTCATGTTTATATAGTGTCATTCTGTCATGTTTATATAGTGTCATTCTGTCATGTTTATATAGTGTCATTCTGTCATGTTTATATAGTGTCATTCTGTCATGTTTATATAGTGTCATTCTGTCATGTTTATATAGTGTCATTCTGTCATGTTTATATAGTGTCATTCTGTCATGTTTATATAGTGTCATTCTGTCATGTTTATATAGTGTCATTCTGTCATGTTTATATAGTGTCATTCTGTCATGTTTATATAGTGTCATTCTGTCATGTTTATATAGTGTCATTCTGTCATGTTTATATAGTGTCATTCTGTCATGTTTATATAGTGTCATTCTGTCATGTTTATATAGTGTCATTCTGTCATGTTTATATAGTGTCATTCTGTCATGTTTATATAGTGTCATTCTGTCATGTTTATATAGTGTCATTCTGTCATGTTTATATAGTGTCATTCTGTCATGTTTATATAGTGTCATTCTGTCATGTTTATATAGTGTCATTCTGTCATGTTTATATAGTGTCATTCTGTCATGTTTATATAGTGTCATTCTGTCATGTTTATATAGTGTCATTCTGTCATGTTTATATAGTGTCATTCTGTCATGTTTATATAGTGTCATTCTGTCATGTTTATATAGTGTCATTCTGTCATGTTTATATAGTGTCATTCTGTCATGTTTATATAGTGTCATTCTGTCATGTTTATATAGTGTCATTCTGTCATGTTTATATAGTGTCATTCTGTCATGTTTATATAGTGTCATTCTGTCATGTTTATATAGTGTCATTCTGTCATGTTTATATAGTGTCATTCTGTCATGTTTATATAGTGTCATTCTGTCATGTTTATATAGTGTCATTCTGTCATGTTTATATAGTGTCATTCTGTCATGTTTATATAGTATCATTCTGTCATGTTTATATAGTGTCATTCTGTCATGTTTATATAGTGTCATTCTGTCATGTTTATATAGTGTCATTCTGTCATGTTTATATA
>CM026404.1:86597679-86631256 GCA_014843695.1 Archivesica marissinica
TCATTCTGGGGCATTTTAAGGCATGTATTAATGAGAAATAAGGAATGTATGTGTGCAGTTATGAAAAAACTACATTCACTAATTAAAAAGTAATGAAATACAGACTTATTTTAATATACGGTGTGTTTGCTGCGCATCATACACTTCCGCCCTTACCCATCATCTTTTATTGCATTTATTCGCATTATTTTCATATGGTGTCTATAGGAAGCTACGCCCCTGGGTTTACATGTCACGTAGCGTTGTAAATGCATTTTTAGTTCGCATATTCGAAATAGTGTACTTTCCTGTCATTTTGGTTATCAAAGTGTTATTGCACAATCGCTGTATCTCTTGCCCCACTCAGAAAGTGGGCGTGTTTTGATAATTGACACATTTGTACCACATCGATGTATAAGATGCTTCAATGTCTCATCAAACATCTTCGGAAGTCGTGATAGCGCAGAGTTAGCGCGTTCGATTCAGATGCGAAAAGGCCCGGAGTTTGAGCCGCACTGTAACCGTTACGAGTGTGCCCTTATTCAATGCATTTGAATGCCACGTTGCCTCTGCTCTCTCCCTCGTGGCTATGTAATTCCATTAGGAATGAGGTCTCGAGAGTGATTAATATAAGTTGTAGAAACATATTTCGCAATCGAGCTGAACTAAATTTGTATAAACTAACAACCATTGTAGCTTTGAGCAAACATGACACCCTTGTAATCTATTCATAAGATGTTTCAGTTTGTCCTTATTAAGCTTTTTTTTTTAACGAAATTCAGGTTCACGATTTATGTCACGTTCACTAATCTCTTCAACTACTCAATTTTCATGACGACATTGAAACTTGTAATGTCTTAGTTTATACACATTTATTTTAGCTCGATTGCGAAACAGGTTCTTACAACTTACATGTATATTAATCACTCTCGAGACCTAATTCCTGAATTCATCGCCATGAAGGAGAGAGAAGAAGCAACGTTGACTTTAAATACCTTGCCTAAGGGCACAATTATTCGTCTTTCTATTTCTCATTTTCGTCTTTACATTAACATGTCCGACCTATCTAATTTCGAAATTTCGGTTTATCATCATTTTGCACTACAGCAAGCAGACTCCTTACATTTGTACTACAGCAAGCATACTGCTTTCATGTGCACTACAGCAAGCATACTGCTTTCATTTGCACTACAGCAAGCAGACTGCTTTCATTTACACTACAGCAAGCAAACTGCTTTCATTTACACTACAGCAAGCAGACTGCTTTCATTTACACTACAGCAAGCAGACTGCTTTCATTTACACTACAGCAAGCAGACTGCTTTCATTTAATACAGCAAGCAGGCTGCTTTCATTTACACTACAGCAAGCAGACTGCTTTCATTTACACTACAGCAAGCAGACTGCTTACATTTACACTACAGCAAGCAGACTGCTTTCATTTACACTACAGCAAGCAGACTGCTTTCATTTACACTACAGCAAGCAGACTGCTTTCATTTACACTACAGCAAGCAGACTGCTTTTCATTTACACTACAGCAAGCATACTGCTTTCATTTACACTACAGCAAGCAGACTGCTTACATTTACACTACATCAAACAGACTGCTTACATTTACACTACAGCAAGCAGACTGTCAATAATTACTACGTTGACCACAAACAAATACTCGGATATCAAGAATCACGATAGCCTGTTATATACATGGTAAGCACAATACCCATCCTCTTTACGTAATGATTGTCGATTAAAGCACTTATATGGCGTTCTGAGTGACGCTTTAAGCATTTGGATGGCCTACTGAGTGTCGCTTTAAGCATTTGGATGGCCTACTGAATGTCGCTTTAACCACATGTATGACGAACCGAGTGTCGTTTTAAGCATTAACACACCAACACATGGATTGCATACTAAGTGTCGCTTTAAGCAGTTTAATGTCGTACTGAGTGTCGCTTTAACCACCTGTATGACATACCGAGTGTAGTTTTAAGCATTTGGATGACCTACAGAGTGTCGCTTTAATCACTTGGATGGCATACTGAGTGTCGCTTTAAGTACTTGAGTGGTCTACTGGCCAACCATCACCACATCATAGCAATTATATATAAATATTCATATACATGTATCAGCTAAATTCCTAACACACACACCAACAAACTAATACTGCGCCACTATATACAGTCTACATCCGTTATGTCAAAATCGGTTACGTCGAATTATCCGAAGTCGACCAAAGTCCCATTTCAGACACTATCATTTTTATATCAACTAGATATGATTATATCGAATTACATTAAGTCAAACTTCGGTTATGTCGAAGTATTTTGTTCGGTCCGACGGAATTCGACATAACGGATATAGACTGTATACATAATTGAAATTATTTATGGATATAGAGCATGCAACTTTATAGTAAGTTTTTTAATTACCCTACACTATACAGGGGCGTAGCTTGAGCTTGATATATGTGTAAGTACCATTAGAATTGGTGTTCCGGTGTTATCCACCCCTTAATATTTTGAATGTCCATAACACCGCACAATGTTAACAGGCATATGTATGTTTTGATGAAAAATGAGGAACTAGTTTTCGCAGTTGTGAAAATCTACACTTTGAATAAAATGTGTAGGCACGTCACTGCTAAGATGCAATTGCAATTTTATTCGTATTTGTTCTTTGTGGATTCATGGCTCATTCGAAATATTTTACATGTACTTGGCATATAATTGTAACAGAGAATTTGCATTATGTTACAATATTATACAATGCGTATATAACTATATTAATGTGAACGAAAGGTGGGGCTTTAGTGGTTATGGTCATTTATTTCAGATTACTAGCCCATCACTGCAGTTTGTTAGAATTGCATTGGGGGTGTCGAATTCGTTGTTGTCCAGCTGACTTGAGGACAGTTGGTGGTTCTATCCGGGTGTCTGTGAGTGCGTGACATACTGCTCTAAGGACAGCCGGGGTCTTCCTCCACCAGTAACAGCTGGGTAACCAAAGTAAGCCACATAACCTAAGGTGTTAATTGTTGCGATAGCCGACGCGCCATCATCTCAATATATATATTTGCTCAATATATTTCTGAAGTATGCCATACAGGCCCTGTGTCGTCCTGATACTAATTCTTAAATATAGTAGCTTCCTGTTGTAAGGGGATACCGAATTGGTATATTTAGAACGGTTGTTGGTACATAGTTAAATCATACATGAAATCAGGATACGTATGAGGTCCAAACAGGCTGTCCGATTAGCGGAGTGGTTAGCGCGCTCGCTTCTCACCAATGCAACGCGGGTTCGATCCTCGAACCTGGAAGTATACGAGATGGTACGGTGGTCGCCAGATCGGACAGTTGGGTTTTCTTCGGGTACTCCGGTTTCCTCCCAAACGAATTACCACATATACGCTTTCATCCGCGCCAACTAGATGTGATTAATATAAGTTGTTAGAACTTGCTTCGCAATCGTTGTAAAATAAATAACGTTTTAAACTAAACAGCTGTTCTTAAGTCTGAGTCACAGTCATACCCGAATATATATTTTGAACATTAAATATTATTCTAACACGACCCAACTAATAACATACATACTTGTAGAGTAAAATCTACCGCGGGTTATTCTGCGATATACCTACCTTGAACTATGCTGCGCGCGCACCGTGTTTTGGCTATTCCATTTATACAATGCGTGTAAAGTTTTATGAATGAAAGTCACGTGATGTTTGTAAAAAATAACGTGGGAATTCACGGAAGTAAGCTATTGTCCGTCTTGTTTTTCTGTTAAGTAACGTTTCATTTACTATTCTGTACAGTTTTATTTGACAAAATAAATAAAATTATTGATCAGTTACAACTTTTGTTCATGTATGCACTAGATTGATATTTTCCATAACAAATAACGTCATCACCCCTTACGCGGGAGGAAATTTCGAAACCCAAATGCAGAGGAGTAGCACGGCGTTTGAAGAAAATACTCCTTTGATTCTCGTCTAAAATTATTAGAAGTAAGTCGTGTTAGAATCGAAATAATAAGTATCAACCGTGGTATATAGCAGAATAACCCTCGTTTGAAGTTCTTATGCGTAGAAATATATCAATCAGGCATTCGGCCTTCGTGATATATTTCTACGCATAAGAACTTCAAACTCGGGTTATTCTGCTATATACCACGGTTGATACTTATTATTTCTAAAATATAGTACGCGAAGCCAATTGATAATTATTAGGTTATTCTCAACAAAAACCGAATTCGGTATAAAAACACATATTGGCCATTCCTATATGAGTGAGTATTGAGTACAGTCAAACTTGTGTCAAGCGGCCAGCCAACTGAAGTACAGAGAGTGGCTGCTAGGTACAGAGTGTTGATAACTAGAGGTCAAATGTATAATAAAGCATCATTTTGGGAATATGTAAACTGGCTGCTTAATACAGAGTGGCTGTTTAATAGATGTGATTACAAACACAGGTTTGACTGTGTTGTTTCCATGTTCTTTATTTGTCGTCGCTCCCGGTTGCATTGTGTAATGTTATTTTAAATTTTAATGGTGCACAATACAGATATAATCGCGTTACAAAGACTCGTCTGGCTAATCGATGAAAAAGCACCGACAGGAAACTAAAGATTAAAATATCATCCCAAGACACGTTAGTACAGTGGAGCGAGAGATCGAACACACGATTACTGGATAAGTGGAACAGCGTATAACCACCCATCTATTGTCATACACAATAGTTGTAAATTCACATTCAAGTTGGTTTATTTTTTATTCAACTAGGAAGTGAACTGCCATGTTAAGACAACCCCAACAAGTGATGTTGGCGATCGTTTTATTAGCATATGTAAGTATATATTGCTTTATTTGTATCGTTGTTGCGATATATAAGCAGTGTTATTGTCTACTTAAAGCCACTTTATGTGTTTACGTACAGAATGTACTGCATATGGTGATATGATTAATAGTCTTTCAAATATTACTTTAAACCGAGGTCTCGTGTCGGACCGATTTATAAACAACAGCGCCTTAGCATATATGTGTGTTTTACATTTATTTATTGATCGCTACCGGTTGCCCATATGAGCGACGCCTCCTGAATAGATTCGTCATTCTAGATATTTGGAGGAAAGTGCAATGATACAGACATAGACCCATTCCAGAGTCTCCTCTGGTTCTTTTACGTGCACGGTCTAAAGCACCGACACGAGACCTCGGTTTAAATCCCATCTGAAAGACTGTTAATTTTATTAGTGTCAGACAGGGGATCGAACCTGCGATCCCTGGATTACAAGTCCAGCATGTTACCACTGGACTACAGATCCGTCAGTAATTCCCCCATTATGTATATATGTTGGACGCTATATATATATATTTATATTTATATATATATATTATATTATATATATACCTATATTTTATGACATTAAAATTGAAGAATATCTTATTGTTGAATGTGTCTTAAGTGTTATGTATCGGATAGAAGCCGAAACGATTCAATATGTAACTACTAGACTATGCTAAGCGTAGAGCCGAACACAGTACTTACCATTATTTTACATAATGGATCCGTTTGAGGTTTATTTCTTACTTAAAACAAACATTTATATAACAATATCTTACTAATTAAAAATGTTAATTTCGTATGATTTAATATAATACTTATAATTATGACGATTATTTACCGTCTCCATGGCCTAGACTATTTAGTGGTAATGGCGTCCACCTACGGATGTCGAAGGGTCGGACCTCGTCAGGGATTCTTTCTCACATGGCCGGTTGGTGAGCCGCCAGCTAGTTAAATAATGGTTACCGATTGCCTACAAGCCTGGCATCTGGCCTACTAGAATATGATTCGGGAAGTACCGATGTTCATAAAATAAGATGCCCCATAAGTCAGAAATGACTGATACCTTCGATAGGGGTGAAACTATAATAAACAAACACTTATTTACAACGTTTAAACAGTCAGATTACGCAACTAGAAACACATACATATAAATTGTTTTCTTGTTTAAAATATCAACCTTATTTAGATAATATTAATATTTAAAAAATAGAGACCAATACATAAGTAGGAGTGTGCACCCATCATTTACAAATAAAAAGCTAAAATGACTAATCCCTTCAGGATGGATACGTCGCTCATATGTGCAACCGGTAGCGACGATAAATAAACGTAAAACACACATCATTTACAAGTGAAATCGGCATGGAAAAGCATAATCACGTATAATACAACTAAATGACTGATAGTGCCAGTTATGTACATTATGTAATGTCGAAGACGAGTTTCACTTTATATTTGAATGGAAACACCACACAAATGTACTCAAAGTAGAGAACTATTCCTATCAGAAAACATGAGATAACTTTGAACCCAAAACAACAAAAAAAACAAAAATTATATTTCAGGGTTTTGAAAATGTTTATATTTCAGGGATTTGAAAACAATTACATGTATAATATGTGCTACTGTCAGTAACTATTCAGGTTTATCTGTCAGAAATGTTCTGTAATATGTACAAATCTGTTATATATAAACGGGGAGTTAGGTATTCCATACACGATTATAGGGGTAAGTGTTTGCATACACATGCATAATCTTAGCATTAATATTACTATTTTAGTTTATACAAATTTATTTTAACTCAATTGCGAAACAAGTTCTTACAACTTATATTAATCACTCTCGAGACCTCATTCCTGATGGAATCCATTGCCACGAGGGAGAGAGAAGAGGCAACGCGGAACTTAAATGCCTTACACACTCGTAACGGCTGCAACGAAGCTCAACCCACCCACCAACGAACGTGCATCCACTGCACTATCACGACTTCCTACTACTATTACTATTATCATAACATGCCATTACATACATCGTTAAAATAATATATACGTACTTTACGTTACAAATGTTAAGAATTTGTAAGTGGAAGTCGTGATAGCGCAATGGATGCGCGTTCGCTTCAGGTGCGAAAGGTCCGTAGTTCGAACCCCACTGGAGCCGTTACGATTGTGCCCTTAGGCAAGGCATTTAAATTCCACATCTATAATATAAGTTAAAAGAACTTGTTTCACAATCGAGCTAAAATAAATTTGTATAAACTAAGAATTTGTATGATGTAAATATGTGTACTGTTAGGCTAAACCTGTATTTATAGAATATATATACCAAGTAGCTTAAGTTGACTCCTTTAATTGCTACCTCGAAGGCTTCACTAAGTAAATACAAACGTACATGTATATTGTGTAAGAAATTTACCATCTAAAACACACAAATACAATTAAGTTGTACAAACAAATAAATGTAAACGCTAAATGGTAGACAATATGTATAGCATACTGCCTGAATGATTTTTAAAGATTTAATCTTCTACTTGATATATGACCTGTTCACAGGCAAGTTATTGTGAACCCCATCGTTCTATCGAACGAAGCTTGATGTGCGTGTGTTTTACGTTTATTTATCGTCGCTACCGGTTGCCATATGAGCGACGCGTCCTGGAGAGATCAGTAATTTTAGATTGTTGGAGGATAGTGCATTGATACAGACAGAGACCCATTCCAGAGTCTCCTCCGGTTCTTTTACGTGCACGGTGTAAAGCACTTCGGTTTAACGTCCCATCTGAAAGACTGTTAATTTTATTAGGATCAGACGGGGGATCGAACCTGCGATCCCTGGATTACCAGTCCAGCGTGTTACCGACTACAGATCCGTCTGTGTTTTTTAAAGATTTAATCCTCTACATAATATATGACCTGTTCACAGGACTACAGATCCGTCTGTGCGAAGCTTGATGTGTTGATTGTCTATTTATCACTGACACCAACAACAAACTGTGTACTTGCCATAAGGGTAATCTTTATATCCTTTTAGATAAAATACAGGCACATTTGATATCAAAATATTGGGTATATTAGTGCAATGTGTGAAGGATTATTTTCTTCACTCATTATAGTAAACTCCATAATTCTAAAATGGGTAGCGAAAAAGTAACGCTCAATATAAAAGTGCAGAGATTTTGTTTATGATGTCAGTATATGTTAATACATGTATATGTAACAGTGTGAAATCTTTTAATTAAACAGAGTTATCAGTTATGTCCCTTTGACTGAAATGTACAGAATTTCAGGGCTATATTTAGAATATATCCCATGTCGCACATGGAAGGTCACGTGACCGATCATCTGTTCAGTGCCACCATATTCCAGTCACTGAGAGTGACTACATGTGTTTTATTTGTGTTGGACAGTTTTTATAATTTTACCAGAGTGTTTAAAAATTCCAACTACAACTTGAGTTTTAAGTTGAGGAAACCAACAGGCTCATTGATTGTAATAAATGAATTATTGGAACTATACAGATGTGTTGACCCGTCACTTAGTCCAACTCATCATTCTGTAGCTAACCCACTCCCTCAGGACATATAATTACACAAATAGCTAGTCGGAAGGGTATTTGTCCAAGATTAAAGGACAGGAAAACCGAGAGGCTACATATATAAGATCTAGTAAACATTTTAATAAATATCCAGATAAAAGATAGGGGAATACCAAATTTAATGTCGTGACAAATAAAAAACCCATACATTCTAACCGCACACAATAACCTGCGCCGGACGCATTACTACGCTATACATTACATAGCAACAATAGCATTTACATTCTATATCCAGTTTCAGCTACATTTATATAAGGTCTATACGTCTGTATGAGGTTCTCTATTTTCATGATCACGAAGAAGGATTGTGAATGTTTCATGCTAAGTATACGATTAGAAAAACACGAATATTTATTGAAATAAAGCAGTCCCATTGTGCAATGAAGGAATATGTAGCTCTTGCACATCGACGTAAACTTGTAATAAGATATGTAATCTGCACTGTTACCTAATGTATATCTGCGTTTTAGAAGTTGGTTTACGCTAATGTGAACTGCCCGTAGATAATTGAAGGACTCGTCAATAGAGTTTTACTAGTGACACATGTTGTCGCGCCGTCATGAACATTATGTTTTGTTTAAAACACCATCGTGAGGTCATATATTTGTACTTGCAGTCCATTATTATTAATATTGGACAGCTGTCAAAAGGCCAGAACATTATGTTAAATCATAGGCCAACCGTACAAAGTTAACAATTTTAATTAATAGGATCGTGTTATAAGTAAGTTATAAGTTGTGTGTTTTAAGTAAGATATAAGCTTCAAACTGATCCTACCGGTACGAAATTAACAATTTTAATTAGTATGACATTCATCGAGGACGCACCATCTAGTAAATGTCTGCAGTGTAATCTTAGCAAGGTGAGTATTTGATTTCAATATGTTGGAGACCTCCGTGGCGTAACTGTTTATGGTACAAATCACGTGTCTCTCACCACTGTAGGTTGGAATCCCACTGGGAGGTATCCAGTTGGTTTGTGGAATGTCGGTGGTTCTACCCGGGTGACCGCCCGTACCGGATATATTGCTCGGCATGGCATCCTGTGTATTTCTCCATCAATAACAGCAGATGAGAGTCACCATGTAACTTAAGTTGTCGGTGCGACTCTAAACACAAACACTCAATAAACCCTTAACCCGCCAATCACGACTAATGTCGCTTTTGCAAACATCATAGAGCCAGATCAGATGGCCGAAAACCGTCTGCTCAGGCTATATGCTGTTTGCTATTCGAATAGAGGAGCTCAAACACTCGTCGGAATAGCGAACAACATATATCCTGGTCAGACGCGGCGCTACGACGAGGCTGATCTGAATCTATGTTGATTGCACATTCCGTCCAATTTATTCGGCAGGTTAAAGGTTGTTTACATAACTAACAAATCAGCCGATCACAACACTCTCGGTGCTTTGATATATCTTGTTTCAGTTAGACTTTGTTTTTTCAAGCAACTATGAGCATGCATTTACCACTACTATGTTACTTTCAGATCACACATTGCACAGCTAGTACAACAACATCGCCAACAGGTATATGCATAGATTTATTTCCAGTTGATAATCGGGTCAGTAATGATCTATTATGAAGTTAGTATACAGAGCATATTATACATAGCTTGTTGCAATCATTGAACGAGTGCTTCGTTCCCTCACTTGGTATGTCGTCAGGTTATTTGAGCTTCGATCCCTCACTTGGTGTGTCGTCAGGTTGTTTGAGCTTCGATAGTTCACTTGATGTGTCGTCAGGTTGTTTGTGCTTCGATCGCTCACCTCGTATGTCGTCAGGGTGTTTGTATTTCGATTGCTCACTTGGTGTGTCGTCAGGTTATTTGTATTTCGATTGCTCACTTGGTGTGTCGTCAGGATGTTTGAGCTTCGATCGTTCACTTTGTGTGTCGTCAGTTTGTTTGAGCTTCGATCGCTCACTTGGTGTGTCATTAGGTTATTTGTATTTCGATTGCTCACTTGGTGTGTCGTCAGGATGTTTCAGCTTCGATTGTTCACTTGGTGTGTCGTCAGGTTGTTTGTGCTTCGTTCCCTCACTATGTGTGTCGTCAGGTTATTTGAGCTTCGATCGTTCACTTGGTGTGTCGTCAGGTTGTTTGTGCTTGGTTCCCATCACTTGGTATGTCGTCAGGTTGTTTGAGCTTCGATCGCTCACTTGGTGTATTGTCAGGTTGTTTGTGCTTCGATCGTTCACTTGGTGTGTCGTCATGTTATTTGAGCTTCGATCGTTCACTTGGTGTGTCGTCAGGTTGTTTGAGCTTCGATCGCTCACTTGGTATGTCGTCAGATTGTTTGTGCTTCGTTCCCTCACTTGGTGTGTTGTCAGGTTGTTTGAGCTTCGATCGCTCACTTGGTGTGTTATCAGGTTGTTTGAGCTTCGATCGCTCACTTAGTATGTCGTCAGATTGTTTGTGCTTCGTTCCCTCACTTGGTGTGTTGTCAGGTTGTTTGAGCTTCGATCGCTCACGTGGTATGTCGTCAGGTTGTTTGTGCTTCGTTCCCTCACTTGGTGTGTTGTCAATTTGTTTGAGCTTCGATCGCTCACTTGGTGTGTCGTCAGGTTGTTTATGCTTCGTTCCCTCACTTGGTATGTCTTCAGGATATTTGAGCTTCGGTCGCTCACCTGGTGTGTTGTCAGGGTGTTTGTGCTTCGTTCCCTCACTTGGTATGTCGTCAGGGTGTGTGTGCTTCGTTCTCTCACTTGGTGTGTCGTCAGGTTGTTTGAGCTTCGATCGTTCACTTGATGTGTCGTCAGGGTGTTTTTATTTCGATTGCTCACTTGGTGTGTCGTCAGGTTGTTTGTATGTCGATTGCTCACTTGGTGTGTCATCAGGTTATTAGTAGTTCGATTGCTCACTCGGTGTGTCGTCAGGTTGTTTGAGCTTCGATCGCTCACTTGTTATGTCGTCAGGTTGTTTGTGCTTCGTTCTCTCACTTGGTGTGTTGTCAGGTTGTTTGAGCTTCGATCGCTCATTTGGTGTGTCGTCAGGTTGTTTATGCTTCGTTCCCTCACTTGGAATGTCTTCAGGATATTTGAGCTTCGGTCGCTCACCTAGTGTGTTGTCAGGGTGTTTGTGCTTCGTTCCCTCACTTGGTATGTCTTCAGGGTGTGTGCTTCGTTCTCTCACTTGGTGTGTCGTCAGGTTGTTTGAGCTTCGATCGTTCACTTGATGTGTCGTCAGGTTGTTTGTATTTCGATTGCTCACTTGGTGTGTTGTCAGGTTGTTTGTATGTCGATTGCTCACTTGGTGTGTCATCATGTTATTAGTATTTCGATTGCTCACTCGGTGTGTCGTCAGGTTGTTTGAGCTTCGATCGCTCACTTGGTATGTCGTCAGGTTGTTTGAGCTTCGATCGCTCACTTGGTGTGTTGTCAGGTTGTTTGTGCTTTGATCGTTCACTTGGTGTGTTGTCAGGTTGTTTGAGCTTCGATCGCTCACTTGGTGTGTTATCAGGTTGTTTGAGCTTCGATCGCTCACTTGGTATGTCGTCAGATTGTTTGAGCTTCGTTCCCTCACTTGGTATGTCGTCAGGTTATTTGAGCTTCGATCCCTCACTTGGTGTGTCGTCAGGTTGCTTGAGCTTCGATAGTTCACTTTATGTGTCGTCAGGTTGTTTGTGCTTCGATCGCTCACCTCGTATGTCGTCAGGGTGTTTGTATTTCGATTGCTCACTTTGTGTGGCGTCAGGTTATTTGTATTTCGATTGCTCACTTGTTGTGTCGTCAGGATGTTTGAGCTTCGATCGTTCACTTGGTGTGTCGTCAGTTTGTTTGAGCTTCGATCGCTCACTTGGTGTGTCATCAGGTTATTTGTATTTCGATTGCTCACTTGGTGTGTCGTCAGGATGTTTGAGCTTCGATCGTTAACTTGGTGTATCGTCAGGTTGTTTGTGCTTCGTTCCCTCACTTGGTGTGTCGTCAGGTTATTTGGGCTTCGATCGTTCACTTGGTGTGTCGTCAGGTTGTTTGTGCTTGGTTCCCTCACTTGGTATGTCGTCAGGTTGTTTGAGCTTCGATCGATCACTTGGTGTGTTGTCAGGTTGTTTGTGCTTCGATCGTTCACTTGGTGTGTTGTCAGGTTGTTTGAACTTCGATCGCTCACTTGGTGTGTCGTCAGGTTGTTTGTGCTTCGTTCCCTCACTCGTTGCGTTGTCAGGTTGTTTGAGCTTCGATCGCTCACTTGGTTTGTTATCAGGTTGTTTGAGCTTCGATCGCTCACTTGGTATGTCCTCAGATTGTTTGTGCTTCGTTCCCTCACTTGGTATGTCGTCAGGTTATATGAGCTTCGATCCCTCACTTGGTGTGTCGTCAGGTTGGTTGAGCTTCGATAGTTCACTTGATGTGTCGTCAGGTTGTTTGTGCTTCGATCGCTCACCTCGTATGTCGTCAGGGTGTTTGTGCTTCGATCGCTTACCTGGTATGTCGTCAGGGTGTTTGTATTTCGATTGCTCACTTGGTGTGGCGTCAGGTTATTTGTATTTCGATTGCTCACTTGGTGTGTCGTCAGGATGTTTGAGCTTCGATCGTTCACTTGGTGTGTCGTCAGTTTGTTTGAGCTTCGATCGCTCACTTGGTGTGTTGTCAGGTTGTTTGTGCTTCGATCGCTCACTTGGTGTGTTGCCAGGTTGTTTGTGCTTCGATCGTTAACTTGATGTGTCGTCAGGTTGCTTGTGCTTGGTTCCCTCACTTGGTATCTCGTCAGGTTGTTTGAGCTTCGATCGTTCACTTGGTGTGTCGTCAGGTTGTTTGAGCTTCGATCGCTCACTTGGTATGTCGTCAGATTGTTTGTGCTTCGTTCCCTCACTTGGTGTGTTATCAGGTTGTTTGAGCTTCGATCGCTCACTTGGTATGTCGTCAGATTGTTTGTGCTTCGTTCCCTCACTTGGTGTGTTGTCAAGTTGTTTGAGCTTCGCTCGCTCACGTGGTATGTCGTCAGGTTGTTTGTGCTTCGTTCCCTCACTTGGTGTGTTGTCAGTTTGTTTGAGCTTCGATCGCTCACTTGGTGTGTCGTCAGGTTGTTTATGCTTCGTTCCCTCACTTGGTATGTCTTCAGGATATATGAGCTTCGGTCGCTCACCTGGTGTGTTGTCAGGGTGTTTGTGCTTCGTTCCCTCACTTGGTATGTCGTCAGGGTGGGTGTGCTTCGTTCTCTCACTTGGTGTGTCGTCAGGTTGTTTGAGCTTCGATCGTTCACTTGATGTGTCGTCAGGGTGTTTTTATTTCGATTGCTCACTTGGTGTGTCGTCAGGTTGTTTGTATGTCGATTGCTCACTTGGTGTGTCATCAGGTTATTAGTATTTCGATTGCTCACTCGGTGTGTCGTCAGGTTGTTTGAGCTTCGATCGCTCACTTGTTATGTCGTCAGGTTGTTTGTGCTTCGTTCCCTCACTTGGTGTGTTGTCAGGTTGTTTGAGCTTCGATCGCTCACTTGGTGTGTCGTCAGGTTGTTTATGCTTCGTTCCCTCACTTGGTATGTCTTCAGGATATTTGAGCTTCGGTCGCTCACCTAGTGTGTTGTCAGGGTGTTTGTGCTTCGTTCCCTCACTTGGTATGTCTTCAGGGTGTGTGCTTCTTTCTCTCACTTGGTGTGTCGTCAGGTTGTTTGAGCTTCGATCGTTCACTTGATGTGTCGTCAGGTTGTTTGTATTTCGATTGCTCACTTGGTGTGTCGTCAGGTTGTTTGTATGTCGATTGCTCACTTGGTGTGTCATCATGTTATTAGTATTTCGATTGCTCACTCGGTGTGTCGTTAGGTTATTTGAGCTTCGATCGCTCACTTGGTATGTCGTCAGGTTGTTTGTGCTTCGTTCCCTCCCTTGGTGTGTTGTCAGGTTGTTTGAGCTTCGATCGCTCACTTGGTTTGTCGTCAGGTTGTTTATGCTTCTTTCCCTCACTTATAATGTCTTCAGGATATTTGAGCTTCGGTCGCTCACCTGGTGTGTTGTCAGGGTGTTTGTGCTTCGTTCCCTCACTTTGTATGTCGTCAGGGTGTTTCTGCTTCGTTCTCTCACTTGGTGTGTCGTCAGGTTGTTTGAGCTTCGATCGTTCACTTGATGTGTCGTCAGGGTGTTTGTATTTCGATTGCTCACTTGGTGTGTCGTCAGGTTGTTTGTATGTCGATTGCTCACTTGGTGTGTCATCAGGTTATTAGTATTTCGATTGCTCACTTGGTGTGTCGTCAGGATGTTTGAGCTTCGATCGTTCACTTGGTGTGTCGTCAGGTTGTTTGTGCTTCGTTCCCTCAGTTGGTGTGTCGTCAGGTTATTTGAGCTTCGATCGTTCACTTGGTGTGTCGTCAGGTTGTTTGTGCTTGGATCCCTCACTTGGTATGTCGTCAGGTTGTTTGAGCTTCGATCGCTCACTTGGTGTGTTATCAGGTTGTTTGTGTTTCGATCGCTCACTTGGTGTGTTGTCAGGTTGTTTGTGCTTTGATCGTTCACTTGGTGTGTTGTCAGGTTCTTTGAACTTCGATCGCTCACTTGGTGTGTTATCAGGTTGTTTGAGCTTCGATCGCTCACTTGGTGTGTTATCAGGTTGTTTGAGCTTCGATCGCTCACTTGGTATGTCGTCAGATTGTTTGTGCTTCGTTCCCTCACTTGGTGTGTTGTCAGGTTGTTTGAGCTTCGATCGCTCACGTGGTATGTCGTCAGGTTGTTTGTGCTTCGTTCCCTCACTTGGTGTGTTGTCAGGTTGTTTGAGCTTCGATCGCTCACGTGGTATGTCGTCAGGTTGTTTGTGCTTCGTTCCCTCACTTGGTGTGTTGTCAGTTTGTTTGAGCTTCAATCGCTCACTTGGTGTGTCGTCAGGTTGTTTATGCTTCGTTCCCTCACTTGGTATGTCTTCAGGATATTTGAGCGTCGGTCGCTCACCTGGTGTGTTGTCAGGATGTTTGTGCTTCGTTCCCTCACTTGGTATGTCGTCAGGTTGTTTGTGCTTCGTTCCCTCACTTGGTGTGTTGTCAGTTTGTTTGAGCTTCAATCGCTCACTTGGTGTGTCGTCAGGTTGTTTATGCTTCGTTCCCTCACTTGGTATGTCTTCAGGATATTTGAGCGTCGGTCGCTCACCTGGTGTGTCGTCAGGTTGTTTGAGCTTCGATCGTTCACTTGATGTGTCGTCAGGGTGTTTGTATTTCGATTGCTCACTTGGTGTGTCATCAGGTTATTAGTATTTCGATTGCTCACTCAGTGTGTCGTCAGATTGTTTGAGCTTTGATCGCTCACTTGGTATGTCGTCAGGTAGTTTGTGCTTCGTTCCATCACTTGGTGGGTTGTCAGGTTGTTTGAGCTTCGATCGCTCACTTGGTGTGTCGTCAGGTTGTTTATGCTTCGTTCCCTCACTTGGTATGTCTTCAGGATATTTGAGCTTCGGTCGCTCACCTAGTGTGTTGTCAGGGTGTTTGTGCTTCGTTCCCTCACTTGTTATGTCTTCAGGGTGTGTGTGCTTCGTTCTCTCACTTGGTGTGTCGTCAGGTTGTTTGAGCTTCGATCGTTCACTTGATGTGTCGCCAGGTTGTTTGTATTTCGATTGCTCACTTGGTGTGTCGTCAGGTTGTTTGTATGTCGATTGCTCACTTGGTGTGTCATCATGTTATTAGTATTTCGATTGCTCACTTGGTGTGTCGTCAGGTTGTTTGAGCTTCGATCGCTCACTTGGTATGTCGTCAGGTTGTTTGTGCTTCGTTCCCTCACTTGGTGTGTTGTCAGGTTGTTTGAGCTTCGGTCGCTCACTTGGTGTGTCGTCAGGTTGATAATGCTTCTTTCCCTCACTTGGTATGTCTTTAGGATATTTGAGCTTCGGTCGCTCACCTGGTGTGTTGTCAGGGTGTTTGTGCTTCGTTCCCTCGCTTTGTATGTCGTCAGGGTGTTTCTTCTTCGTTCTCTCACTTGGTGTGTCGTCAGGTTGTTTGAGCTTCGATCGTTCACTTGATGTGTCGTCAGGGTGTTTGTATTTCGATTGCTCACTTGGTGTGTCGTCAGGTTGTTTGTATGTCGATTGCTCACTTGGTGTGTCATCAGGTTATTAGTATTTCGATTGCTCACTTGGTGTGTCGTCAGGATGTTTGAGATTCGATCGTTCACTTGGTGTGTCGTCAGGTTGTTTGTGCTTCGTTCCCTCACTTGGTGTGTCGTCAGGTTATTTGAGCTTCGATCGTTCACTTGGTGTGTCGTCAGGTTGTTTGTGCTTGGTTCCCTCACTTGGTATGTCGTCAGGTTGTTTGAGCTTCGATCGCTCACTTGTTGTGTTGTCAGGTTGTTTGTGCTTCTATCGCTCACTTGGTGTGTTGTCAGATTGTTTGTGCTTTGATCGTTCACTTGGTGTGTGTCAGGTTGTTTGAGCTTCGATCGCTCACTTGGTGTGTTATCAGGTTGTTTGAGCTTCGATCGCTCACTTGGTGTGTTATCAGGTTGTTTGAGCTTCGATCGCTCACTTGGTATGTCGTCAGATTGTTTGTGCTTCGTTCCCTCACTTGGTGTGTTGTCAGGTTGTTTGAGCTTCGATCGCTCACTTGGTGTGTCGTCAGGTTGTTTATGCTTCGTTCCCTCACTTGGTATGTCTTCAGGATATTTGAGCGTCGGTCGCTCACCTGGTGTGTTGTCAGGATGTTTGTGCTTCGTTCCCTCACTTGGTATGTCGTCAGGATGTGTGTGCTTCGTTCTCTCACTTGGTGTGTCGTCAGGTTGTGTGAGCTTCGATCGTTCACTTGATGTGTCGTCAGGGTGTTTGTATTTCGATTGCTCACTTGGTGTGTCATCAGGTTATTAGTATTTCGATTGCTCACTCAGTGTGTCGTCAGATTGTTTGAGCTTCGATCGCTCACTTGGTATGTCGTCAGGTAGTTTGTGCTTCGTTCCATCACTTGGTGGGTTGTCAGGTTGTTTGAGCTTCGATCGCTCACTTGGTGTGTCGTCAGGTTGTTTATGCTTCGTTCCCTCACTTGGTATGTCTTCAGGATATTTGAGCTTCGGTCGCTCACCTAGTGTGTTGTCAGGGTGTTTGTGCTTCGTTCCCTCACTTGTTATGTCTTCAGGGTGTGTGTGCTTCGTTCTCTCACTTGGTGTGTCGTCAGGTTGTTTGAGCTTCGATCGTTCACTTGATGTGTCGCCAGGTTGTTTGTATTTCGATTGCTCACTTGGTGTGTCGTCAGGTTGTTTGTATGTCGATTGCTCACTTGGTGTGTCATCATGTTATTAGTATTTCGATTGCTCACTCGGTGTGTCGTCAGGTTGTTTGAGCTTCGATCGCTCACTTGGTATGTCGTCAGGTTGTTTGTGCTTCGTTCCCTCACTTGGTGTGTTGTCAGGTTGTTTGAGCTTCGGTCGCTCACTTGGTGTGTCGTCCGGTTGATAATGCTTCTTTCCCTCACTTGGTATGTCTTTAGGATATTTGAGCTTCGGTCGCTCACCTGGTGTGTTGTCAGGGTGTTTGTGCTTCGTTCCCTCGCTTTGTATGTCGTCAGGGTGTTTCTGCTTCGTTCTCTCACTTGGTGTGTCGTCAGGTTGTTTGAGCTTCGATCGTTCACTTGATGTGTCGTCAGGGTGTTTGTATTTCGATTGCTCACTTGGTGTGTCGTCAGGTTGTTTGTATGTCGATTGCTCACTTGGTGTGTCATCAGGTTATTAGTATTTCGATTGCTCACTTGGTGTGTCGTCAGGATGTTTGAGCTTCGATCGTTCACTTGGTGTGTCGTCAGGTTGTTTGTGCTTCGTTCCCTCACTTGGTGTGTCGTCAGGTTATTTGAGCTTCGATCGTTCACTTGGTGTGTCGTCAGGTTGTTTGTGCTTGGTTCCCTCACTTGGTATGTCGTCAGGTTGTTTGAGCTTCGATCGCTCACTTGTTGTGTTGTCAGGTTGTTTGTGCTTCTATCGCTCACTTGGTGTGTTGTCAGATTGTTTGTGCTTTGATCGTTCACTTGGTGTGTTGTCAGGTTGTTGAGCTTCGATCGCTCACTTGGTGTGTTATCAGGTTGTTTGAGCTTCGATCGCTCACTTGGTGTGTTATCAGGTTGTTTGAGCTTCGATCGCTCACTTGGTATGTCGTCAGATTGTTTGTGCTTCGTTCCCTCACTTGGTGTGTTGTCAGGTTGTTTGAGCTTCGATCGCTCACTTGGTGTGTCGTCAGGTTGTTTATGCTTCGTTCCCTCACTTGGTATGTCTTCAGGATATTTGAGCTTCGGTCGCTCACCTGGTGTGTTGTCAGGGTGTTTGTGCTTCGTTCCCTCACTTGGTATGTCGTCAGGTTGTGTGTGCTTCGTTCTCTCACTTGGTGTGTCGTCAGGTTGTTGAGCTTCGATCGTTCACTTGATGTGTCGTCAGAGTGTTTGTATTTCGATTGCTCACTTGGTGTGTCGTCAGGTTGTTTGTATGTCGATTGCTCACTTGGTGTGTCATCAGGTTATTAGTATTTCGATTGCTCACTCGGTGTGTCGTCAGGTTGTTTGAGCTTCGATCGCTCACTTGGTATGTCGTCAGGTTGTTTGTGCTTCATTCCCTCACTTGGTGTGTTGTCAGGTTGTTTGAGCTTCGATCGCTCACTTGGTGTGTCGTCAGGTTGTTTATGCTTCTTTCCCTCACTTGGTATGTCTTCAGGATATTTGAGCTTCGGTCGCTCACCTGGTGTGTTGTCAGGGTGTTTGTGTTTCGTTCCCTCACTTTGTATGTCGTCAGGGTGTTTCTGCTTCGTTTTCTCACTTGGTGTGTCGTCAGGTTGTTTGAGCTTCGATCCTTCACTTGATGTGTCGTCAGGGTGTTTGTATTTCGATTGCTCACTTGGTGTGTCGTCAGGTTGTTTGTATGTCGATTGCTCACTTGGTGTGTCATCAGGTTATTAGTATTTCGATTGCTCACTTGGTGTGTCGTCAGAGTGTTTGTATTTCGATTGTTCACTTGGTGTGTCGTCAGGTTGTTTGTATGTCGATTGCTCACTCGGTGTGTCGTCAGGTTGTTTGAGCTTCGATCGCTCACTTGGTATGTCGTCAGGTTGTTTGTGATTCGTTCCCTCACTTGGTGTGTTGTCAGGTTGTTCGAGCTTCGATCGCTCACTTGGTGTGTCGTCAGGTTGTTTATGCTTCTTTCCCGCACTTGGTATGTCTTCAGGGTGTTTCTGCTTCGTTTTCTCACTTGGTGTGTCGTCAGGTTGTTTGAGCTTCGATCGTTCACTTGATGTGTCGTCAGGGTGTTTGTATTTCGATTGCTCACTTGGTGTGTCGTCAGGTTGTTTGTATGTCGATTGCTCACTTGGTGTGTCATCAGGTTATTAGTATTTCGATTGCTCACTTGGTGTGTCGTCAGGATGTTTGAGCTTCGATCGTTCACTTGGTGTGTCGTCAGATTGTTTGTGCTTCGTTCCCTCACTTGGTGTGTTGTCAGGTTGTTTGAGCTTCGATCGCTCACTTGGTGTGTCGTCAGGTTGTTTATGCTTCGTTCCCTCACTAGGTATGTCTTCAGGATATTTGAGCTTCGGTCGCTCACCTGGTGTGTTGTCAGGGTGTTTGTGCTTCGTTCCCTCACTTGGTATGTCGTCAGGGTGTGTGTGCTTCGTTCACTCACTTGGTGTGTCGTCAGGTTGTTTGAGCTTCGATCGTTCACTTGATGTGTCGTCAGGTTGTTTGTATTTCGATTGCTCACTTGGTGTGTCGTCAGGTTGTTTGTATGTCGATTGCTCACTTGGTGTGTCATCATGTTATTAGTATTTCGATTGCTCACTCGGTGTGTCGTCAGGTTGTTTGAGCTTCGATCGCTCACTTGGTATGTCGTCAGGTTATTTGAGCTTCGATCCCCACTTGGTGTGTCGTCAGGTTGTTTGAGCTTCGATAGTTCACTTGATGTGTCGTCAGGTTGTTTGTTCTTCGATCGCTCACCTCGTATGTCGTCATGGTGTTTGTATTTCGTTTGCTCACTTGGTGTGGCGTCAGGTTATTTGTATTTCGATTGCTCACTTGGTGTGTCATCAGGTTATTTGTATTTCGATTGCTCACTTGGTCTGTCGTCAGGATGTTTGAGCTTCGATCGTTCACTTATTGTGTCGTCAGTTTGTTTGAGCTTCGATCGCTCACTTGGTGTGTCATCAGGTTATTTGTATTACGATTGCTCACTTGGTGTGTCGTCAGGATGTTTGAGCTTCGATCGTTAACTTGGTGTGTCGTCAGGTTGTTTGTGCTTCGTTCCCTCACTTGGTGTGTCGTCAGGTTATTTGGGCTTCGATCGTTCACTTGGTGTGTCGTCAGGTTGTTTGTGCTTGGTTCCCTCACTTGGTATGTCGTCAGGTTGTTTGAGCTTCGATCGCTCACTTGGTGTGTTGTCAGGTTGCTTGTGCTTCGATCGCTCACTTGGTGTGTTGCCAGGTTGTTTGTGCTTCGATTGTTCACTTGTTGTGTTGTCAGCATGTTTGAGCTTCGATCGCTCACTTGGTGTGTCGTCAGGTTGTTTGTGCTTCGTTCCCTCAATTGGTATGTCTTCAGGATAGTTGAGCTTCTGTCGCTCACCTGGTGTGTTGTCAGGGTGTTTGTGCTTCGTTCCCTCGCTTTGTATGTCGTCAGGGTGTTTCTGCTTCGTTCTCTCACTTGGTGTGTCGTCAGGTTGTTTGAGCTTCGATCGTTCACTTGATGTGTCGTCAGGGTGTTTGTATTTCGATTGCTCACTTGGTGTGTCGACAGGTTGTTTGTGCTTCGTTCCCTCACTTGGTGTGTTGTCAGGTCGTTTGTGCTTCGTTCCCTCACTTGGTATGTCGTCAGGTTGTTTGTGCTTCAATCGCTCACCTCGTATGTCGTCAGGGTGTTTGTATTTCGATTGCGCACTTGGTGTGTCGTCAGGTTGTTTGTATGTCGATTGCTAACTTGGTGTGTCATCAGGTTATTAGTATTTCGATTGCTCATTTGGTGTGTCGTCAGGATGTTTGAGCTTCGATCTTTCACTTGGTGTGTCGTCAGGTTGTTTGTGCTTCGTTCCCTCAGTTGGTGTGTCATCTGGTTATTTGAGCTCCGATCGTTCACTTGGTGTGTCGTCAGGTTGTTTTTGCTTGGTCCCCTCACTTGGTATGTCGTCTCAGGTTGTTTGTGCTTCGATCGCTCACTTGGTGTGTTGTCAGGTTGTTTGTGCTTCGATCGATCACTTGCTGTGTTGTCAGGTTGTTTGTGCTTTGATCGTTCACTTGGTGTGTTGTCAGGTTGTTTGATCTTCGATCGCTCACTTGGTATGTCGTCAGATTCTTTGTGCTTCGTTTCCTCACTTGGTGTGTTGTCAGGTTGTTTGAGCTTCGATCGCTCACTTGATGTGTCGTCAGGTTGTTTGAGCCTCGATCGTTCACTTGATGTGTCGTCAGGTTGTTTGTGCTTCGATCGCTCACCTGGTGTGTCGTCAGGGTGTTTGTATTTCGATTGCTCACTTGGTGTGTCGTCAGGTTATTTGTATTTCGATTGCTCACTTGGTGTATCAATAGGTTATTTGTATTTCGATTGCTCACTTGGTGTGTCGTCAGGTTGTTTGTGATTGGTTCCCTCACTTGGTGTGTCGTCAGGTTGTGTGTGCTTAGGTCCCTCACTTGGTGTGTTGTCAGGTCGTTTGTGCTTCGTTCCCTCACTTGGTGTGTTGTCAGGTTGTTTGTGCTTCGTTCCCTCACTTGGTGTGTTGTCAGCTTGTTTGAGCTTCGATCGCTCACTTGGTGTTTCGTCAGGTTGTTTGTGCTTCGTACCCTCACTTCGGGTGTCGTCAGGTTGTTTGAGCTTCGATCGCTAACGTGGTTTGTCAACAATAACGTTTCCAAATAGCATCAAGTATGTTTCAGACTGTGGGAATCTATCCACGGCTGCAAACATTGAGATTGCATATACAAATGGAGGTTCATACCCAAGCACAGCTACATATACATGCAATGACGGATATGATCCATCAGGAAGTAATGTGTTAACATGTCAAGCAGATGGGACATGGACAAATGTTTCACTTAGTTGTACTGCGAAAGGTATATATTTATTACAGCACATTATGGCTTTCATTTTAATTTAAATCCATATGACTAAGTCACAATATTATGAGATTTTGTTACTTTACTCTCTAGGACACTGTATTTGTATGAGTGTATAGTTGTGCCACATGATTACAAAACACTTCAAAGAGAGAAGGTCCTATGAAATAGCGATTAACTTAGACATGGAAGGAACAAGAGTACTTTTTAATATAAGTGTTCCAGCCTATTGTGTAGCAAAATACTCTAAATCAATAAAATGTAAAATTCTGTAACATTTTATCATTATAATCGAAAGGAATATTTGATAGACCAAGTGCTTTCTAATTATTTCATTTGGAAATTAAAAATATCGCGGTTTTATTATTATTCAGATAAGTGGTAATGTAAAATGACGTACATTACAATGCATGGAGAAATTAACTAAACTTTAATTGGCATCAATTCATTTTGAATTACAGTTCATAGTTTAAGAAATAACCGAATTGTAAAGGTCAACCACAGAATAAAATTAGACAACACATGTTGAAAACATCATTTATAACTACGTTTCTTCCTGCTATCATGATGTACAATTTGTATATTTAAAGACACATACTTTTATATGAACGTCATTTATTAAGTTCAACTGGTAATTGGGACAGGCTCTAGTGATATATCACGTGTGGTACAACAGTGCACAATGAAGATGCTACTGATACTCCTGTTTTTGTTGTTATTCACGTGTATTATTATAATACTAGTATTGGTTTCTTCCCCGAGTGGGCAATGAATGGGAAAACAAAGATTTCCATTTCAATGCAGCTCCCATTCCTCCATATAGCTGAATATGTCTTTATATTATCCACTGCTGTAGCAATATATATGAAAAATAACGTTTCCAAATAGCATCAAGTATGTTTCAGACTGTGGGAATCTATCCATGGTTGCAAACAGTGAGATTGCAAATACAAATGGAAGTTCATACCCAAGCACAGCCACATATACATGCAATGCCGGATATGATCCATCAGGAAATAATGTGTCAACATGTCAATCAAATGGGACGTGGACAAATGTTTCATTTAGTTGTACCGCGAAAGGTATATATTTATTACAGCACATTATGGCTTTCATTATAATTCACATCCATATTACTAAGTCACAATATTATGAGATTTTGTTACTTTACTCCCTAGGACACTGTATTTGTATGAGTATATAGTTGTGCCACACGGTTACAAAACACTTCAAAGGGAGAAGGTCCTATGAAATAGCGATTAACTTAGACATGGAAGTAACAATTTTAATATAAGTGGTCCACCCTATTTTGTAGCAAAATACAGACGCATTTGGAGGTTAAAAATATCGCGGTTTTATTATAATTCAGATAAGTGGTAATCAATTCATTTTGAATTACAGTTCATAGTTTTATGAAATAATCGAATTGTAAAAGTCAACCGCAGAATAAAATTAGACAACACATGTTGAAAACATCATTTATAACTACGTTTCTTCCTGCTATCATGATGTACAAGTTGTACATTTAAAGACACATACTTTTATGTGAACGTCATGTATTGAGTTCAACTGGTTGGGACAGGCAATAGTAATATATCACGTGTGGTACAACAGTGCACAATGAAGATGCTACTGATGCTCCTGTTTTTGTTGTTATTCACGTGTAATATTATAATACTAGTATTGCTTTCTTCCCCGAGTGGCAATGAATGGGAAAACAAATATTTCCATTTGTATGCAGCTCCCATTCCTCCATATAGCTGAATATGTCTTTATATTATCCACTGCTGTAGCAATATATATCTAAAAGAACGTTTCCAAATAGCATCCAGTATGTTTCAGACTGTGTGGACCTATCCACGGTTGCAAACAGTGAGATTGCATATACAAATGGAAGTTCATACACAAGCACAGCCACATATACATGCAATGCCGGATATGATCCATCAGGAAATAATGTGTCAACATGTCAAGCAAATGGGACGTGGACAGATGTTTCATTTAGTTGTACCGCGAAAGGTATATATTTATTACAAGCAAAGTATGGCTTTCATTATAATTTAAATCCATATTACTAAGTCACAATATTATGAGATTTTGTTACTTTACTCCCTAGGACACTGTATTTGTATGAGTGTATAGTTGTGCCACGTGATTACAAAACACTTCAAAGAGAGAAGGTCCTATGAAATAGCGATTAACTTAGACATGGAAGGAACAAGAGTACTTTTTAATATAAGTGTTTCAGCCTATTGTGTAGCAAAATACTTTAAATCAATAAAATGTAAAATTCTGTAATATGTTATCATTATAATCGAAAGGAATATTTGATAGACCAAGTGCTTCCTAATTATTTCATTTGGAAATTAAAAATATCGCGGTTTTATTATTATTCAGATAAGTGGTAATCAATTCATTTTGAATTTCAGTTCATAGTTTTAAGAAATAACCGAATTGTAAAGGTCAACCACAGAATAAAATTAGACAACACATGTTGAAAACATCATTTATAACTACGTTTCTTCCTGCTATCATGATGTACAATTTGTACATTTAAAGACACATACTTTTATGTGAACGTCATGTATTGAGTTCAACTGGTTGGGACAGGCAATAGTAATATATCACGTGTGGTACAACAGTGCACAATGAAGATGCTACTGATGCTCCTGTTTTTGTTGTTATTCACGTGTAATATTATAATACTAGTATTGCTTTCTTCCCCGAGTGGCAATGAATGGGAAAACAAATATTTCCATTTGTATGCAGCTCCTATTCCTCCATATAGCTGAATATGTCTTTATATTATCCACTGCTGTAGCAATATATATCTAAAAGAACGTTTCTAAATAGCATCCAGTATGTTTCAGACTGTGTGGACCTATCCACGGTTGCAAACAGTGAGATTGCATATACAAATGGAAATTCATACCCAAGCACAGCCACATATACATGCAATACCGGATATGATCCATCAGGAAATAATGTGTCAACATGTCAAGCAAATGGGACGTGGGCAGATGTTTCATTTAGTTGTACCGCGAAAGGTATATATTTATTACAAGCAAAGTATGGCTTTCATTATAATATACATTCATATTACTAAGTCACAATATTATGCGAGTTTGTTACTTTACTCCCTAGGACACTGTATTTGTATGAGTATATAGTTGTGCCATATGATTAGAAAATACTTCAAAGGGAGAAGGTCCTATGAAATAGCGATTAACTTAGACATGGAAGGAACATGAGTACTTTTCAATATACGTGGTCAAACTTATTGTGTAACAAAACACTTTAAATCAGTAAAATGTAGGATTCTTTAAAATTTTATCATTATAATGGAACGGAAAATATGGAGAGAAGAATTGGTTTCTAATTATCTCATTTGGAAATAAGAAAAAATCGCTGTTTTGTTATTATTCATATAAATGATAAAGTTTAATGACGTACATTACAATGTTGTAATTTGTAATCATCAGATTCACCTAAGTGGCAATACAATGAATACTTCCAGATTTTTATTTTTCAAAGGCGTATAATTTAGCGTAAAACGGCTTACGAGATATTATCAAGGCATCACTAATGAAATTAGGACGAACATTTAACGGCATTTAGGATTTATTTTGTTTATTTAAGTTTATTTAACGTCCCATTTGAGCGAATGGGCAGTTTACATAACAACACATTTCCTGGGCAGGCTCCAGTGGTTAACCAATTATTGGTGCACCAACCTCTGTAAGAAACTGCCAAACTTTTCATATTAAGAGACACGGTCTGAGCGGCGCTCGAACCCGTGACCATCAGTGATGATAGGTTACAGTGGTATACAAGTCAGTGACCGTAACTACTAGACCACGAAGGCGGACCATTTATGAATTTTGAAAAAGAATATCCCATATTTAAACTCTGATTGCTCTAATAAATGGGATATTATCCACTATTGTTTTCAGTTCCGTTGCAGCCATTGCATATCCAAGCTGATGCATCCGCCAATAATGCAACTATTCTCATAGTGAAATGGATTAGACCGGAGATGTACACAGGCCCTACACAATATATTGCCACTGCGGTCGAATCCGAAAGTGATAAAGAATTTACCTGCACAACCGGAGATAGTAAGTGATAAAAACAGATTTACACTTTAGGACATTCATTTGTTTTAAAACTTGATTACCAAAATACAAATGGTATTTTGAAACTCATCGATTTCACAAATTTATGTATATTTAAAACACTGTCGTGACGTCATACCTTTGTACTGGCAGTCCATTATTTTTAATATTGGACTGGTGTAATATTATATCAAATTATACGCGTAATTGTACGAAATTAACAATTTTAAATAGTTGTTGCTAGTAGTTTAATTAGTAATTAAACTGGTCCAATATGTAAAATATTGGTACTGTCTTCGGTGCTACGCGCCTCACACAGTCCAATATTTTACATATTGAATCGTTTTCGGCTTATATCCTATACATAAATGTGCATTTTCGCAGGTGTATAATGCAAGGACTAAGTGGTATTTACCGCAACTACCATAACTAATATAACATGACGTACATCAGTAGTAACGGTATATTTTATTGGATGGCTATTTAAAGAACCAATCATATCGATCGACACAACCGACTTGCGACCTGTCTCAACTATCACAGTGTTCTTAAGCAATAGATTTACACCATGCTCTCTATAACAGTTTCTCTTTTATATGAAAATACAATAGATTACAACGCAACGAATTGTACAATATACGATCTTGAAGAATACTGGATGTATGATGTCTCTGTAACAGCCGTGAATAAAGCTGGAAACACTACGTCTAACAAAACAACTGGACGAACATCAGAAGATGGTATTAGATTAATTGTACCCATGTGTGTGAAACAAATAAAAAGCATGTAGCATTTTTCTATAATGACAAGTCCATTTGGCCATTATGGTAATTTTTGCAAATGCACTTCTTGTGCTGTATCTAGAGCGAAACAGCTGCCCAGCGGTGACGCACACTATTGGTAAGCTATGGGTTGTAGGTTCGATACCCAACGACAGTGAGACATTAATCCGATTCGGTGCTTACCCCATATATATAAAATAGTCGCTGAAGTGTAGCATGCATTAGACCATGGGCCCTCCGTCGCCTAGTGGTTATGGTCGTTGGTTTTAAAACACATGCCTTTGATGTAGGTTCAAATCCGATGGGAGTGTTGAATTATTTCATATTAGGAAGCTATCCAACTGGCTGGCGGTAGGTCGGTGGTTCTACCCAGCTGTCCTTAGTTTCCACCAATAATAGCCACAGATTATCCTTATGACCGAAGCTGATGTCATACCCCAACAACCAGAGCAGCCAAGCGCGACGATAAAGACGCGTTTAATACAAACATCGTCGGTAATAATAAAGTATACGTCGTTTATCATGCTACACATTACTACTAGGCTGAAATCATGCAATCGAAACGTATGCGACTTGAACTTGTGTTTTATTGTCGCCTCATCGGTGCTTACCATCTGGAACATCATAAGTAGTCTTAACATCACCATTACAAAATACAACTCAACAACTGTTGCCAGGGCTAGACACAGCTTGTATTGTGAGGACAGAGCACATACAGCATTTACATACATGTTATAATTCTGTTTCACACCGAATGCGACATATGTATGCTAAATGACCACCACATATCCATCATAAAACAGCAACGCCGCAAACGAAAACCCTTTTTAGGAAACGTGTACCCGTAGCAATGCTCTTAACTGCTTCTCTGGATATAAGACGACGGGATATTTTCATCTTATGGTACACAGTATGTCCTTCTTACTGAAAACGCAATATATATATATATATATATTCATGAGAATATTCATCTATAATCCGATGTAGCAAGTACTGGTATTAAAACTAGTTCTGTCATATAAGCAAACTAGTTTCTAGAATTTCAGTATAAAATGTGAATTTGAATATTAAATATCGATAGCCCTCGCGTTGTCCTAGCGTAGAAGTGATTATCACACACACTATCCCCTATAAATACCTGTCATGAACATATTTCTGCATGAAATACTCGCCTAATCCGCCCTGTATTGTGTGTGCACAAGCCGTGTTAAGACATCCGTTCTCAGCTATACGATGTAACGCACAAGCCGTGTTACGACATCCGTTCTCAGATATACGATGTAACGCACAAGCCGTGTTAAGACATCCGTTCTCAGCTATACGATGTAACGCACAAGCCGTGTTACGACATCCGTTCTCAGCTATACGATGTAACTCAGAAAACTTACAATTACCTCTCATCTCATTGATGCGCGTGTAGTAAACGTTATTTATATCTTAACGTCTTATTCCTGTTCAAAAATATGAAATTACACTGTATGTGAATATCCCGTTTTTATGGCAGCTACTTAATCCCTAAGCTGCCGAATCAATTGGGTGGAATGTGCAAACAACATTGATCCTGATCACAGGTGGCCACTTACCAGTAACCCTTAAAAATGCTGAATAAACTGGCAGGAATGTGTAAACAACATACAATGTAGATCCAGATCAATGAAGCGCCACGTCTGATCAGGATCAATGTTGTTTGCTATTCAGCCAACTGTTTTTGCTCCACTATCAGAATAGCACGCAGCATAGAACCTGATCAGACAGCACGTTATGTGCCGTCTGATCTCGCTCTATGCTGTTTGCAAAAGCGACTTTAGTCGTGATTAACATGTTACGGGTTAATAAAACATGCTACAAGTGACTGTGAGAAACGAAGAGAGCCGAATAAAACATGTATCCCAGTCAACATAAAATTATTGATTATTTCACAAGTAAATTAAAAATGTTAAACAGTTTGTAATACCTGTATTGGTTTCGTATTGAATACAAGTTTTGAGAAATTGTGACAATTTATTTGAACATGGATATGACTTTTAACTATACAAAAATGTCAAACTTTTCCTTTCAGTTCCCAAAGCTGTGACTGATCTAGCAGTAGAGCCAGAACGAAACGTAACTCGCAAACGATCGATGACAGTTACATGGAAACCACCCAGAAGGAGAGAGCGAAATGGTATTATTACAAAATATGTAATAAATTACATGGATCTTCATAAGGTATTTATGTCACTTTTGCACATTTGTTATCAACCGAAAATAAGCATAAATATGTCTGCATTGTTCTTAAATTCAAATACCAGGTACTAGCAGGAATATAGATAGATATGTCAATCAAACGGTTCCTGGTAACTAGCTACTTTGGACGAGTAAGATTATATTATGAAGAAACACAACATGTGCTTAATAAACTTATATCTATTTAGCGAAGTTAATCTCTTAAGATGCATCGTATTTGTGTGGACGAGAAGAATAATTGTCCTCCAAACTATTGTCAATACACATAAATGCCAAGTGACTACTGCATTCAACTGACAATAACATGGTGTTTATAATAGTATATGACATCATATCACTTACCCGTCACCGATGTGGGTTCGAACATCACATGGGGTGTCGAATTCTTTCATGTGAGGAAGCTATGCTTGCGGTATGTCGGGGGTTCTATACCGGTACCCGTTCGAGCCTGACCAACTGCTTGGAAGGGAACCAGGGGTCTACTTCCACCAATAATAGCTGGAGAGTGACCATATTGACCTAAGGTGTTGGTGCGACTTTCAACAGAAAAATAACAGACAACATGTAGGTATTGTAGGAGCGCCCGATGAGCAACAAATGATAAATGAAATGTTTACATTTGCGAAACAAAGTGAACATCGGCATGAAATTGAATACACAGTAGAAACATTATTCCAAATTTTCCATCAATCGAATTGAATAGTGTTGTGTTGAGCTAATGCCTGATACGATCTGCAAACGAGGCCTTACAAAACGGTATGCACGTGTTATTAAGACACCACTGTTGTTGTCTAAAACTAGTGGCCAGACGCTTTATATGTGCTACATAAATGCACGCATATGTAGTAGTTAATTAGTTTCTCATCACATCTGTATGATGCATTGTATGTACTACATAACTGTATTTTCTAATCGGTACATATAATAACTATATATTATAAAAATTAGAATAGCATTCCTTTTATGATACAGAGCACTACTTTGACAATTGAAATAAACGTGGACAGTGTGGTAAATGACACAGTGGAGATGGACCGTGTTATTGATGTTTTACCCGGAACATATTTTATTCAGGTACTATTTTTATACTTCCCAATGCTCTGACTATAAACGCAACCTTGATAAGTGGATGCTGTCCGAAATATGTAGATTAAGAAAATGTATCATAACTGTCGCAGAATGATAAATACAATAACATAATCAGACCTCCCCTGTTGAGTGTTTTCATGTATGTGACCATTCTAGCTACCACATATCCCGTATTGGCATCAGTTGATACTGTATTGTAGGTAACTGCTGCAACTTCAAAAGGACTTGGGGAATCGTCCGGGCAAAATATTACAGTCGATCCGGGAGGTATGTATTACAAAACTAATGACTGACAAGAAAAGAATGAGACTGAGGAAAACAATTTATTTCAGTGTTACTTTCACGGTTTCGTGGTATTATATAATAATAATAGTCTATAATAGAATAACGCATAATACTGATAAGATATAGCACAAAGCAAAACGCACACTTCGGATAAGTATGTTTTACTTGAAAAACAATAACATATAAATATATATATGCATGTTCTTAAAGTTGTTCAGTTTGTGTTTTGTAATACAGATGTGATATATCTTTGATGGAATCCTTCGTATTTCGTTTTCATATAATAATAATCATATACTGTTGGTGTGCGTTTTCTATGTATTCTAGTATACATGCTGAACTGTTACGTTTTAATGGTATTTGTATGATCAATATACGAATGAAATTGAAACTTGTCTTGCATGAATTAATCAAATACATTATGTACAGATGGTGACCCATTTAGCTATTAGACTAAGTTTTACGAGTTAATCCATATTTTCCCAGAATGTCTATTGAAAAGGACATTAGAAATATGTAAGCTACTATTATAGCGATAGCATACCTGTCACTTGAAAACATACAGTCATGTTATAAGCTGCACAGTTTGGATCATTATAATGGCTGTTTGATTCTACTGCCTGCAAATCCGTGTTAAACGTCATCTATTCTGTGTCACCATGACATCCTCCATATATACATATGCATATTACATTGCAGTTACGTCATATCAAGGTAACTCATTGAGAACCAGACCTCTTTAGGTTTCAAATGATCTCATATTTAAGTCCATTCCATGAGGTTATAAAACTGTTCTCCAATCTCAAACTTGTATAGCAGAGTGTACATTTCAGAATCATCCAATCAAATCGCTGGATCTAGAGTTTGAGATCTAAGAAAAGCTCATATTTGCAATGGAGTAACTTTTACAATCGGCTATGAAAGACAAAACGAGGTTACTACTAAAATTGCGAATGTTTTAGTTTCTCAATAGACCATGCGTCCTATGAATCCACGTCATTTTGCTTTAGGGCCTGTTGGCTGAATACCAACTTTGACTTTCAAATGAGATAAACAAATACAACATAATATACAGAAGTCGGGATAGCGCAGTAGTAGCGCGTTCGCTTCAGGAGCGAACGACCCGGAGTTCGAGCACCACTGGAGCCGTTACGTTACGATTGTGCCCTTAGGCAAGGCATTTAAATCCCATATTTCCTCTTCTCTCTCCCTCAGGGCAATGGATTCCATCAGAAATGAGGCATCGAGAGTGATTAATATAAGTTGTAAGAACTAGTTTCGCAATCGAGCTAAAATAAATTTGTATAGACTAACATAATATATGGCATCCAAATTGCGATATTCCAGTTATAAAATATGATTTTAAAATTGGCCCAAAATAACGGGAGTACATATTTTAGTAGGTTCTATGCTTCCAAGAAGTCAGTGATGAACAATATTAAAATTTCGTCCCAGCAATGTATCTGGGCACGTAGAAAATTACTAACATGACATATTGTGTACACTCAGCTCCTCCCAAGACCGAGGCAAACGCTAGATGGTTGATACTTCCGGCTGCGCATTCTGTATCGGATAAGCAGACACAAATTGCAGTACAACTGTCACTAACTGGAATTCTTTGCAACGTAGATAGTGGACTATTGACACTTCGAGCAGTTATTGTAGCTGGGGATAATGAGGCGATGAGTGGTAAGTAAACAGCATGCCGTACAACTGTCATTGAATGGACTGTTTTGCACCGTAGATAGTGGCTCATTGACACTTCGAGCAGTTATTGTAGCTGAGGAAAATGATGAGATGAGTGGTAAATAAACAGCATGCCGTACAACTAACTGTACTGCTTTGCAATGTAGATAGTGGATCATTGACACTTCGAGCAGTTATTGTAGCTGAGGCAAATGATGCGATGAGTGGTAAGTAAGCAGCATGCCGTACCACTAGCTGGACTGCTTTGTAACGTAGATAGTGGATCGTTGACACTTCTGGCATGATTGGATGAACATATTTTATTTCCTCTTCAATATACATAATAAAGGCAAAAGGTTTGGGCCACAAGTGCAAACGACATACGATATCCGCCCTCGCCAAAAAGGGCATGATAACAGCTGAGGATAAAGATGGGTGATAAGTAATTATATAGGCATACGCCAGGATTAGAACCCACACGACTACTGTGACCTCGCATAGCAATAACAAATCTTATTACTAATTGATTAATTCATTTTAGTACAAATATACAAATACATAGCATTTATATAGCGCAACAATTAATAATTATTCTATTGCGCTTCACAATTACAGATGCAATTTTAAACATTTACATATGACAATAATATATGGAAATATAAATAAAAAATTATACATATATAGATATACCTAGGATTCTAGTGCATCCATATACACGGAGAGCACACATGAACAGACACAATATTACATGTTTTACATGGACACACATAGACATACACACATAGATCAGGTAATACAAATATACAAACAGAGTCAGAAACACTGACACAACCATGCAACTATTAATGAGTGATACCAGTCGTCATATATCTGGATGAAACGAAAGGAAAGGGAAGGAGATGAATATACAACACAAAGCTGTGTGTGTTTTTGCGTTTATTTATCGTTGCTACCGGTAGCACAAATGAGCGACACCTCCTGATGAGATTAGTCATTTTAGAGGA
>CM026404.1:86632256-86662108 GCA_014843695.1 Archivesica marissinica
AATAGTACTTTTTAATATAAGTGAAGACATCCAATATACTCACCTGGGGATTATATGTAACAAGTACTGCTCATTAAATGACAATATTCACTCGGCAAGTATCAAACTCCGTGGTACCCTACTTAACATTTCCAATAGTGGTGTTGGATCTGGGAACCTAAACATATTCAGTCTCACAACACTGTATAGGACGTAGTATTGCCGACATCCCTATACGGGTGTGAACTGTGGAGCTATCTTACATCTGCCAATATCATTGAAATCGAACGAGCCCATATATTTTGCATAAAATCTATTCAACGCCTACCGTTGTTCACTAATAATCAGGCATCATTCAGCTGCCTGGGCCTTGTTCCGATTGAAACAGAAATTAATTACAAGACACTCCAGTTTCTGGGTCAACTCGTCCGACTCCCCTGCCAATATCTCTCGAAACGTATCTTTATAAACAGGTTGGTACGCTATAAATCTTGCATTGAAAGCCAAAGTCTTGGGTTTATTCCTGATGTGCTTGGATTACTTAGAAGTATGATCCCATGCATTATGTAGATATCTTTCTTGAAACTGCATACTTTCCATCGAAATATCAATGGAAATATATTCTTAAACGGAATGTAAATGGAATTGATTCCGAAAAATGTACTATATCAGCATGTAGCTCTTTGCCTACAGGTATTGGTAAAACTATATCCCAAAAACAGGAACCTTGTACTATCTGGCAATTAAGTCGTAAATTCCCAAGCGTAAATATGTACCGTTTCACAGCTATATATGTACTGTGTAGATTACTTTCTTTCTCACGTCCTGAGTTATGCACACAATGCGATAAATGTGTTGTGAACTTAGTTGTTCATAAGCTGTTATTATGTACATCTCAGGATAAATTAAGAAAGTGCTTATGGCAGAACATAAGTTGTGTGACTGGTATTAAGACATACATTGATTTTATCACACAACCGCGCGAGACACAGATATATGATATGGTTGCATGACTGGAGACACATGAACTTCCAGACACCGCAAGCGAAACACTTATGATAATATGTTTTAGGGCATTCTGACAAATGCTCCTAACCTAAGGTTGTGTGGTCAATCAGTAATCTAAACATGTTTGCTTCTTTTTACATACTATTGTGTTGCTTTTAGGTACCTGAACCGTTTTCACTACTGAAGAATGGTGTTCCGGTTATAAACACTGTATCAGCCTTTGTGTGCGCTACCATCATCTCTTTCCCTTGCATTTCGTGTCGGCAAGTTATGATGATCGGTATACTCTAATTAATAGCTGCATGGTTATGTCAGTTCTTATGACCATTATTGTACACTTGTACTACTTTGTATATATGTATGTTTATATGTGTCCATGTAAAACGTGTAATTGTATATTATGTATGTTCACTTGTGCTCTTCATGTATATGGAGGTAATAAAAGGATTATACATTAAGTTCAACTGGTAGTTGGGACAGGCAATAGTGATAGATCACGTGTGGTATAACAGTGCACAATGAAGATGCTACTGATACTCCTGTTGTTGTTGTTATTCATGTGTATTATTATAATACTAGTATTGGTTTCTTCCCCGAGTGGCAATGAATGGGAAAACAAAGATTTCCATTTCAATGCAGCTCCCATTCCTCCATATAGCTGAATATGTCTTTATATTATCCACCGCTGTAGCAATATATATGAAAAATAACGTTTCCAAATAGCATCAAGTATGTTTCAGACTGTGGGGATTTATCCACGGTTGCAAACAGTGAGATTGCATATACAAATGGAAGTTCATACCTAAGCACAGCCACATATACATGCATTGGCGGATATGATCTATCAGGAAATAATGTGTTAACATGTCAAGCAGATGGGACGTGGACAGAAGTTTCATTTAGTTGTACTGTGAAAGGTATATATTTATTACAGCACATTATGGCTTTCATTATAATTTACATCCATATTACTAAGTCACAATATTATGAGATATTGTTACTTTACTCCCTAGGACACTGTATTTGTATGAGTGTATAGTTGTGCCACATGATTACAAAACACTTCAAAGAGAGAAGGTCCTATGAAATAGCGATTAACTTAGACATGGAAGTAACAAGAGTACTTTTTAATATAAGTATTCCAGCCTATTGTGTAGCAAAATACTCTAAATCAATAAAATGTAAAATTCTGTAACATTGTATCATTATAATCGAAAGGAATATTTGATAGACCAAGTGCTTTCTAATTATTTCATTTGGAAATTAAAAATATCGCGGTTTTATTATTATTCAGATAAGTGGTAATGTAAAATGACGTACGTTACAATGTATGGAGAAATTAACTAACTTTAATTTGGCTCAATTCATTTTGAATTACAGTTCATAGTTTAAGAAATAACCGAATTGTAAAGGTCAACCACAGAATAAAATTAGACAACACATGTTGAAAACATCATTTATAATTACGTTTCTTCCTGCTATCATGATGTACAATTTGTACATTTAAAGACACATACTTTTATATGAACGTCATTTATTAAGTTCAACTGGTAGTTGGGAGAGGCAATAGTGATATATCACGTGTGGTACAACAGTGCACAATGAAGATGCTACTGATACTCCTGTTTTTGTTGTTATTCACGTGTAATATTATAATACTAGTATTGGTTTCTTCCCCGAGTGGCAATGAATGGGAAAACAAAGATTTCCATTTCAATGCAGCTCCCATTCCTCCATATAGCTGAATATGTCTTTATATTATCCACTGCTGTAGCAATATATATGAAAAATAACGTTTCCAAATAGCATCAAGTATGTTTCAGAGTGTGGGGATCTATCCACGGTTGCAAACAGTGAGATTGCAAATACAAATGGAAGTTCATACCCAAGCACAGCCACATATACATGCAATGCCGGATATAATCTATCAGGAAATAATGTGTTAACATGTCAAGCAAATGGGACGTGGACAGATGTTTCATTTAATTGTACTGCGAAAGGTATATATTTATTACAGCACATTATGGCTTTCATTATAATTTACATCCATATTACTAAGTCACAATATTATGAGATTTTGTTACTTTACTCCCTAGGACACTGTATTTGTATGAGTGTATAGTTGTGCCACATGATTACAAAACACTTCAAAGAGAGAAGGTCCTATGAAATAGCGATTAACTTAGACATGGAAGGAACAATAGTACATTTTAATATAAGTGAAGACATCCAATATACTCACCTGGGGATTATATGTAACAAGTACTGCTCATTAAATGACAATATTCACTCGGCAAGTATCAAACTCCGTGGTACCCTACTTAACATTTCCAATAGTGGTGTTGGATCTGGGAACCTAAACATATTCAGTCTCACAACACTGTATAGGACATAGTATTGCCGACATCCCTATACGGGTGTGAACTGTGGAGCTATCTTACATCTGCCAATATCATTGAAATCGAACGAGATTCTGTCATGTTTATATAGTGTCATTCTGTCATGTTTATATAGTGTCATTCTGTCATGTTTATATAGTGTCATTCTGTCATGTTTATATAGTGTCATTCTGTCATGTTTATATAGTGTCATTCTGTCATGTTTATATAGTATCATTCTGTCATGTTTATATAGTGTCATTCTGTCATGTTTATATAGTGTCATTCTGTCATGTTTATATAGTGTCATTCTGTCATGTTTATATAGTGTCATTCTGTCATGTTTATATAGTGTCATTCTGTCATGTTTATATAGTGTCATTCTGTCATGTTTATATAGTGTCATTCTGTCATGTTTATATAGTGTCATTCTGTCATGTTTATATAGTGTCATTCTGTCATGTTTATATAGTGTCATTCTGTCATGTTTATATAGTGTCATTCTGTCATGTTTATATAGTGTCATTCTGTCATGTTTATATAGTATCATTCTGTCATGTTTATATAGTGTCATTCTGTCATGTTTATATAGTGTCATTCTGTCATGTTTATATAGTGTCATTCTGTCATGTTTATATAGTGTCATTCTGTCATGTTTATATAGTGTCATTCTGTCATGTTTATATAGTGTCATTCTGTCATGTTTTATAGTGTCATTCTGTCATGTTTATATAGTGTCATTCTGTCATGTTTATATAGTATCATTCTGTCATGTTTATATAGTGTCATTCTGTCATGTTTATATAGTGTCATTCTGTCATGTTTATATAGTATCATTCTGTCATGTTTATATAGTGTCATTCTGTCATGTTTATATAGTGTCATTCTGTCATGTTTATATAGTATCATTCTGTCATGTTTATATAGTGTCATTCTGTCATGTTTATATAGTGTCATTCTGTCATGTTTATATAGTATCATTCTGTCATGTTTATATAGTATCATTCTGTTATTTAGTGTTGACCAAACATGTAATAAAAGACAAGCAAACAACAGAAAAGACAAGCAAACAACAGAAAAGACAAACAAACAACAGAAAAGACAAGTCCGATTAGCGCAGTTGTTAGAACTTGCTTCGCAATCGTTGTAAAATAAATAAAGTTTAAACTACCAAAATTGCAAAACTGAAGACTTTTTGTTGGGTAAATGGACTGATCCATATTCAAATATAGAATGTTCCATTATGAAAATTCAGCTGAACTTTTAAATGTGTCTTTGTTTTTCTTTCAGAGTCAGGGAAGTCTAAATACATTAAGCACATCACATTTATCGTTTGGCGGATTATCGCGGGCCAGTAGCTACAGCTCTATCGGGGGAGATGACCCCAACTTCCTTAGTCCACATTCACAATTTGGACGCAGTTATCCAAAGTGAGTTATTATGACTTTTCTATGTGTTTTATTATGTTTAAAATGTTGTCAGGAACATTTTCTGATAAGCAAGTTCTATAGAAGGGAATGAATTCAACGAATGAAAGTTCTGATCAGTTGTTCGATAACCAATGCGATACTACATATTATCCCTTTCCTTCATAGAGATTTAGGTTAATATACTATTATATCTCCATACAAACGACAGCCATTTAACTATCATGCAGTGGATAAGTAGTTGCCATGTCTATCCCACCTCCATAGATATTACTGGGACTACATGAGATTTAGGTTAATATACTATTATATCTCCATACATACAACAGCCATTTGGCTATCATGCAGTGGATAAGTAGTCGCCATGTCTATCCCACCACCATATATATTACTGGGACTACATGAGATTTAGGTTAATATACTATTATATCTCCATACATACAACAGCCATTTAGCTATCATGCAGTGGATACGTAGTGGCCATATCTATCCCACCTCCATAGATATTACTGGGACTACATGAGATTTAGGTTAATATACTATTATATCTCCATACATACAACAGCCATTTAGCTATCATGCAGTGGATAAGTAGTCACCATATCTATCCCACCTCCATAGATATTACTGGGACTACATGAGATTCTGGCCTATTTTATGAACATTGGTTTGGCTACTACATTGTCAATGTCAATATTGGTATTGGCGTCAAGAGGTGCTTCTATGAGGGAAAGGGTTAAAACATCATGTAATATTTTTATATCACGTAAAACTGGCACAAGGTAATGTCGAATTAATTAACATTTCATGAGAATTCTAAGATTGCACTAAAAGCCCGGCTACAATTTCGCTTGAAATTATTGAGCAAGAACAGAATCCATAAATAAACAATTCAATAAGCGTTCCTTCCGCAGGCAGATAACTCAATTTTGTCACAGAAATAGCTGCTTTCATTTGAGACTGGAAATTCAATTTAAGTATGCAAATGTCATTTCAGCTCGAGACGCCACTCGGACATTGTGATGTAAGGGTTGTTTTGTTTACACCTAACGTCTGCTGCATATGACTTAGAGCTAGTGTCTTGCTTGTATTCATGTTCTGTTCTGTCATTTTACTTTTATTTTTAATGCCGTTTAGTTTTCCATACTGTTCAGCAAATGGTTTTAGAGACTATAAAGGAATCATCGATGTGTGTCCGTCCATATTTCCATGTCTGGACTAGATGGGTTTTTTTATGGATGATTTTATAATAATGAGGGACATCGGTCAGTTACTGCCCCTGAATACTCCATAGAAGTATGTAGGTCATATTAAGTGGTTTCCTCTTTTTTTATCGTTGTTTCCTTAAATTTTCATCCACTTTTTCATATTTTAATTATTAAATTACTATTATATCTCGACAGATATCCTACAGTATATCCAATGGGTACTTATCTGTACAAAATTGTAATCAATTAATTAACATTATTTTGATAAAATCACATTTATCATACCGCAACATTTGGTTATGGAACAACAATAAAAACAAAGGATTCCAACTACAAGGACCAATGTACATTTCGGGATAAATCGGACTTTATCTGCCAAGGGAGGTAATAGAAAATTCATCGAGGTCGCTCAATGAGGACATGATGTTAATAAAGAGAAAACATGGCATTCACAAGACCCAGAAACGTAATTTGAATGTCAAGGTCACAGAAAGAGGTCAGAGATTCCTGTCATCCTGTAGTTGGGTATATCATGTCCGGAGTGTATCTTGGCTGTTCTTTGAGGTGTGTTCAGATAACTGCAAATCATGAAGTTAATCAAATAAAATGGCACAAATGATAGGCGTAACATGGATATGTGTCATACACAACACCCATATGGGCACCTCCAAGTTCAAACATATAGGTGTGTCATACACAACGCCCATACTGGCACCTCCAAGTTCAAACATATAGGTGTGTCATACACAACGCCCATACTGGCACCTCCAAGTTCAAACATATAGGTGTGTCATACACAACGCCCATACTGGCACCTCCAAGTTCAAACATATAGGTGTGTCATACATAACACCCATACCTGTCATACACAACACCCATACTGGCACCTCCAAGTTCAAACATATAGGTGTGTCATACACAACGCCCATACTGGCACCTCCAAGTTCAAACATATAGGTGTGTCATACATAACACCCATACCTGTCATACACAACACCCATATGGGCACCTCCAAGTTCAAACATATAGGTGTGTCATACACAACGCCCATACTGGCACCTCCAAGTTCAAACATATAGGTGTGTCATACACAACGCCCATACTGGCACCTCCAAATTCAACATAGATATGTGTCATACACAATGCCCATACTGGCACCTCCAAGTTCAACATAGATATGTGTCACACACAACGACCATACTGGCACCTCCAAGTTCAACATAGATATGTGTCATACACAACGCCCATACTGGCACCTCGAAGTTCAACATAGATATGTGTCATACACAACGCCCATACTGGCACCTCCAAGTTCAACATAGATATGTGTCATACACAATGCCCATACTGGCACCTCCAAGTTCAACATAGATATGTGTCACACACAACGCCCATACTGGCACCTCCAAGTTCAACATAGATATGTGTCATACACAATGCCCATACTGGCCCCTCCAAGTTCAACATAGATATGTTTCATACACAACGACCATACTGGCACCTCCAAGTTCAACATAGATATGTGTCATACACAACACCCATACCTGTCATACACAATGCCCATACTGGCACCTCCAAGTTCTACATAGATATGTGTCATACACAATGCCCATACTGGCACCTCCAAGTTCAACATAGATATGTGTCACACACAACGCCCATACTGGCACCTCCAAGTTCAACATAGATATGTGTCACACACAATGCCCATACTGGCACCTCCAAGTTCAACATAGATATGTGTCACACACAACGCCCATACTGGCACCTCCAAGTTCAACATAGATATGTGTCATACACAATGCCCATACTGGCCCCTCCAAGTTCAACATAGATATGTTTCATACACAACGACCATACTGGCACCTCCAAGTTCAACATAGATATGTGTCACACACAACGACCATACTGGCACCTCCAAGTTCAACATAGATATGTGTCACACACAACGCCCATACTGGCACCTCCAAGTTCAACATAGATATGTGTCACACACAACGACCATACTGGCACCTCCAAGTTCAACATAGATATGTGTCACACATAACGCCCATACTGGCACCTCCAAGTTCAACATAGATATGTTTCATACACAACGACCATACTGGCACCTCCAAGTTCAACATAGATATGTGTCATACACAACACCCATACCTGTCATACACAATGCCCATACTGGCACCTCCAAGTTCTACATAGATATGTGTCATACACAATGCCCATACTGGCACCTCCAAGTCAACATAGATATGTGTCACACATAACGCCCATACTGGCACCTCCAAGTTCAACATAGATATGTGTCACACACAATGCCCATACTGGCACCTCCAAGTTCAACATAGATATGTGTCACACACAACGCCCATACTGGCACCTCCAAGTTCAACATAGATATGTGTCATACACAATGCCCATACTGGCCCCTCCAAGTTCAACATAGATATGTTTCATACACAACGACCATACTGGCACCTCCAAGTTCAACATAGATATGTGTCACACACAACGACCATACTGGCACCTCCAAGTTCAACATAGATATGTGTCACACACAACGCCCATACTGGCACCTCCAAGTTCAACATAGATATGTGTCACACACAACGACCATACTGGCACCTCCAAGTTCAACATAGATATGTGTCACACATAACGCCCATACTGGCACCTCCAAGTTCAACATAGATATGTGTCATACACAACGCCCATACTGGCACCTCCAAGTTCAACATAGATATGTGTCATACACAACACCCATACCTGTCATACACAATGCCCATACTGGCACCTCCAAGTTCTACATAGATATGTGTCATACACAATGCCCATACTGGCACCTCCAAGTACAACATAGATATGTGTCACACATAACGCCCATACTGGCACCTCCAAGTTCAACATAGATATGTGTCACACACAACGCCCATACTGGCACCTCCAAGTTCAACATAGATATGTGTCACACACAACGCCCATACCTGTCACACACAACACCCATACTGGCACCTCCAAGTTCAACATAGATATGTGTCATACACAACACCCATACCTGTCACACACAACGCCCATACTGGCACCTCCAAGTCATGCACATACCACACATACCTGCACCTCCAAGGTCAAGGTTACTTTTGTCACTGTAGCCAAAGTCAAAATTCATAAATTCTGTATTCCTCCACAGAGTGTCTCCATTTTTGGAAAATATGTTATTAGTTGACCTTCACCTTCACCAATGTCAAGGTCGCATTTTCACAATTTCTTGTTCTTTGACGAACTGTCTCCATATATCAAAGTAATGAGCAATTTCTGTAGATTTTGTTTTGCTTTCTATAAAATGGACCATGTCGATGTCCAACAATATTTGCATTCCAATGACTTTTACCCTTGAACCACTTGTAAAATGTCAGACATGCCGTCTGATCAGGCTCTATGCTGTTTGCTATTCGGATAGTGGAGCTAAAATACTGGGCTGAATAGCAAACAACATAGATCCTGATCACACACGGCGTTATGCAGCAGCTGATCTGGATATATGTTGTTTGTAAAATTGATTTTATTTACTCAGCAGACAAAGGGTTAATGTACATATTACCATCAATATGTCTGCCTGGGAATGTTTAACCAGAATATAGATTCAATTTAATATGTATTTATTGTGTACTTGTTACATGCTTGTACGTGGAACAACATTAATACAGGAAGTCATACTGCATGTAAATAGAATTTCACTTTTCTGTTGGCATGCTGTACCATCCATACTCGTATATAAGAGGATCATGCCTATAAGATGACCCCCCATATTTTGGTCTTGAAATCAGTGGGTTTTGGCAACCACTCGCCTATAAGATGACCCCCCATATTTTGGTCTTGAAATCAGTGGGCTTTGGCAACCACTCACCTATAAGACGATCCCCCATATTTTGGTCTTGAAATCGCATATAAGACAGGGTTGATAAAAGGACACCAGATCATGTATAAATTGCATGTTTGGCCACCAGTGCAAGTTGAAGAAATTCTCAGTGTCACAGTGCTTTCTTTTCTAAAATGTAATTGTGTTTTTTTTTAGCACTCACTTATAAGACGGGACACCACTTTGAGGCTTAATCTGTTGTAAAAAAAATTGTCTTATAGGCGAGTATAGACGGTATGCTATGCCAATGACCAGTCCGGCTGCATTGTATTGTGAAGTATAGCATGTTATATATGTAATTGTTACCTAACATACTAATTCGTTATTTTTGACTGTAAGTGTCATTCCTGAGCCAGGCGGGCAACAGTTCCATGAGAGGAGGGCAATAGTTTTGACTGTTACCCTCCTGTACCCGAGATGCCGTTTAACCAATTTGATTCTGGATACCGTTCAAACAGTATTTGCAAAGAACATAGAGCCAGATCAGCCACCACGGAATGTACCGTCTGATCAGGCTCTATGCTGTTTGCTATTCAGATGATCTTACTAAGACACTTGGCTATGTAGCAAACAACATAGATCCTGATCAGCTCACAGCATCACGCTCTGGCTGATCTGATTCTAAGTTGTTTGCAAAAGCCATTACATGTATCCAGAATGAAATGGGTTACTAGGCTGGGATCCATATTTTAAATTGTCGACACAGATTGAAAACAGACAAGCACAAATTAAAACCCGTATCATTCCGCAGACGTACGCTGTCAAATTGATGAAGAACTTTCATTTCTAAATCTATTATAAATGCTCCCCAAACTAGCCAAAAATAATAAAAAAGACGAAATTGCGAAATAGTATTTATATAGTGTGTCAGGTAATAAAATAACTATATCATAGATTTTTGGGGAACAGTCAAAACTATTGTCCCTCGGTATTGGGGATGACATTTGGAACTGTTCCAAAGCCATCCCCAATACCTCAGGTTAATAGATTTGACTGTTCCCCAGACATCTATGAAATAATTGTATACTGTTGCATAATTTATGGGTTTGTGACATTCTACATTGTCCATATGTTACAAGTACACCAATTCATTAGCAAACCAGACTACTTTTCAAATACAAAGCATACTGAAAGAAGCATACAGTGTAGGGTAGTTCTATGCTCATGTAGGTAGATGCAAATCTATACATTTCTAGTGCCAATGAGGGAACCTTTTATTACAAAGGAGTGTGTGTTTTACGTTTATTTATCGTCGCTACCGGTTGCCCATATGAGCGACGCCTCCTGAAGAGATTAGTCATTTTAGATTTTTGAAGGATAGTGCAATGATACAGACAGAGACCCATTCCAGAGTCTCCTCTGGTTCTTTTACATGCACGGTGTAAAGCACCGACACGAGACCTCGGTTTAACGTCCCATCTGAAAGACTGTTAATTTTATTAGGGTCAGATGGGGAATCGAACCTGCGATCCCTGGATTACCAGTCCAGCGTGTTACCACTGGATTACAGATCCGTCTGTATTACAAAGGAGAACAGTTAAAATATTTATATAGAACACAGAAGGAAATGTTTGACGTCTCAATCCAGAGCTTGTGTATTTAAGGTAGAACTAATTTATGAAGAAATCGGAACCCTTAGAGGGCTAGAGTGAGTCCCATTCATCCAGGAACAGTTCTATAAATAGAAAAATTGCAATAAAACAAAATTCAGCATCACCAACATTGCTTAACCCATTCAACACCAAGTAACTGAAATGGACTGGTCTATGATCAGTTTTTAGACCAATAAATTAATACGAAAATTACATTTGGACCAGTTCATTTATCAAAATGGGTAATTTTGTCTAAAATAGTAATATTACTGGCAAAAAGTGCAGATCCTGATGAGACGGCTCGTCACGAGCCAGCTCATCTGGATCTACACTTTTTGTAAGCCTATTTAGAGGTCTGTGGTGTTGAAAGGGTTAATGCCGGACAAGGATTCATATCGTTTTAAAACAAATCTATACACTTTATAACGTTTACATTTCTTGTAGCCATTGGATGAATCATCCTGGTATAAGATTCAATGTACACTGAATAAATCACTGAAAACGTGGGTCTAACATTCAGCTGTAGACATAGAGGTTCATTTGTATTTGGATAAGACACGCTTTGTAACCTGCTACAACAAACTGTCTTTACTGTGAAACATTGATGCAATGCAAGACAGAAATTCATTGAAACAACTACAATTCAATGCCAATTCAATCGATTTTCATGATCAAATATTTACATCGCTATTACATTTCCTTCGATGATCGTATGTGGCCTGATTGCATACATTTTCGAATGAGGGTTCCCAACTAATGATATGCAGCTGACATGCCCACTCGAAGTTTAGGGCATGCACATTTGCAGTGTTAGGCAGCGTTCATTGTGAGAAAAGGCATATCTTACAGTTTACGCTGTTCCAAGGATGATCTACATGTATTTACCTGTTCCGGCACACGGTAAGTTGCAAATCTGAACTGTAATGTAAATAGAAGTAATGAATCGCGGGTTAATTGTTTCCATCGGGGTATGAACTATATTGGGAGTGTTTAACCCTTTCAACACCACAGACCTCTAAATAGGCTTACAAAAAGTGTAGATCCAGATGAGCCGGCTCGTGACAAGCCGTCTCATCAGGATCTGCACTTTTTGCCAGTGATATTACTATTTTTAGACATAATTACCCATTTTGATAAATGAACTTGTCCAAATGTGATTTTCTGATTCATTTATTGGTTTATGAATATCATGGACCAGTCCATGTGAGTTACTTGGTGTTGAATGGGTTAAAGTTAGTGTAGATGCCGGCCTCCACACACTTTAAACACGCCCAATGTAGTTCATACCCCGATGGAAACAATTAACCCGCGATTCATTACATAACTATTCACAATAAAGATGGGTTGTTATATCTGTTTGCATATAGTATATGCTGCATGAATATGTAGAATGCTGGATGCGTGATTGACATGTTTCTCTGTTGTTGTAACAGTTATGCTGCCCCAGACTTGTGGTGAGTACACTATTTGCATGTGCATTCTCTAACCTCTTCTCTAACACTCCTTTCACACTCTGCAGGCCTATCTTTGCTTTTCAATGTAAACAAGTAACATATTATTTTGTATGATTACTCACTTGCGCATGTACCCACAGACGCTTTGGGGTCTGGACAAATGTTTGCTGGTTCAAAACCACAAAACTAAAAACGTTTTCTTGTTTTGGTTTTTAGGAACACTATGATACACTATAGGCTTGACACTATACATACAACTTTTGTTTTACGCCATTCCGAGCAAGTTTAATAATGACACTCCGTCACTATCAAGGCTATATACAGAAAGATAACCAGGCAAATATAAACAAACCGGTGTGCTACACATTCAATGGCTGTAATATGCCACATTCAACGGCTGTAATATGCCACATTCAACGGCTGTAATATGCCACATTCAACGGCTGTAATATGCCACATTCAACAGCTGTAATATGCCACATTCAATGGCTGTAATATGCCACATTCAACAGCTGTAATATGCCACATTCAATGGCTGTAATATGCCACATTCAACGGCTGTAATATGCCACATTCAATGGCTGTAATATGCCACATTCAATGGCTGTAATATTCCACATTCAACAGCTGTAATATTCCACATTCAACGGCTGTAATATGCCACATTCAACGGCTGTAATATGCCACATTCAATGGTTGTAATATGCCACATTCAACAGCTGTAATATGCCACATTCAATGGTTGTAATATGCCACATTCAACAGCTGTAATATGCCACATTCAACGGCTGTAATATGCCACATTCAACGGCTGTAATATGCCACATTCAATGGTTGTAATGTGCCACATTCAACGGCTGTAATATGCCACATTCAATGGCTGTAATATGCCACATTCAATGGTTGTAATATGCCACATTCAATGGCTGTAATATGCCACATTCAACGGCTGTAATATGCCACATTCAATGGCTGTAATATGCCACATTCAACGGCTGTAATATGCCACATTCAACTGCTGTAATATGCCACATTCAACTGCTGTAATATGCCACATTCAACAGCTGTAATATGCCACATTCAACAGCTGTAATATGCCACATTCAACTGCTGTAATATGCCACATTCAACTGCTGTAATATGCCACATTCAACGGCTGTAATATGCCACATTCAACTGCTGTAATATGCCAGTATGTAAACAATTTTTTTTTTTTTTTTTTAAAATTGTGAGTGTAAACAGGTGAAGTCCAGACGACTATCGTTTGATAGATTGCTGCAGAGAACTCAAAATAGTGGATTTACAAGTAAGTTTAGATTACGGCCGTTGAATGTGTTGCACACGGTTTGTTTACATTAAATTTTTATGTATAGTGTCAAGCCTATAGTGTATCATAGTGTTCTTAAAAAAAAATCAAATGTTTTTTAGTTTTCTGGTTTTGAACCCGCAAACATTTGTCCAGACCCTAAGTGTCTGTGCATGTACCGGTAATGAGACTCACATTGTGATCAAATGATTTATTAATATGAATGTAAAAAAATGCAAAGAAAAATATGGTAGGAAAGCCCAAAAAAAATCTAATTTTTAACAAATATTTTGTAGTATTATACACATGATTTGTTGCTCGCATTTCCACGCCCTCATCCTAACTAAAATGGATTTTCTTGAAAGATATATAATATGGAGGTATATAACTGTATCAAGCACATATTGCCATACTAAGGCAAATGGAGGAGGCACTTTCCTCATTAAGAATTTGTGGAGGTTCATAATTGGTATTTTAAAAATAAATATTGTCCCTGGAATATCCACAACTCAATTTGTTTATACAAATTTATTTTAGCTTGATTGCAAAACAAGTTCTTACAACTTATATTAATCACTCTTGAGACCTCATTCCTGATGGAATCCATTGCCACGAGAGGGAAAGAAGAGGCAACGTGGAATTTAAATGCCTTGCCTAAGGGCACAATCATAATGGCTAAGGCTGAGCTAGAACTCCTGGCCTTTCAGATCTGAAGCGAACTCGCTACCACTGTGCTATCACGACTTCCACAAATCAATGAAGTAACAAGATGTCATTTCTTGCACAAATCGATTTAACCTGTCTATGCGATATCTTGAAAATGCAGAACATTTGTTCTGCTAAATGTCAAGGGTGGTGAATAAAACCTAAACCAGATATCCATCCTGTCTCGCGTACAATCAAGTTTAATTGATTATGGTCCTGAGTATTATGAAATATGATTCTTTCAAACACAGCATCTAGTAAATTGGCACAGTATTACCTGTAGTATAATTTCATTTTCAGGTGCATGGCGTGCTGTGCGTGGCGTGCTGTGCGTGGCGTGCATGGCGTGCCGTGCCATGTGTTTTATTTCACACATATATTTCTTCTTACTGTGTAAATTTGTTTTGTGCCTCGTCAAGCTCCATTTAATATATCTTATATTGTATGTCTATAAAAAATATATGAAACATGTCATTGGAAAATGCAAATAAATGGGGCCCTGTTTGTGACCCTGAATTTTTTTTTATTTAAAATAATTTCATTTTAAAAAGGTTCTGATTATCTAGCTACATGTTTGGGGGTAAGAAATAAACGGAGTCATTTTCACAAATAAATACTCAGTTTAAGAATGCTGTGAGGATTCACCATTTGCAGTGATGCGTCATACAGTAAAACCTGTCTTAAGCAGCCAGCCACGGGAAATCCAGAAAGTGGCTGCTTAGCATAGGTGGCTGCTTAATAGATGTCAAATGTATAACAAAGTAACATATTGGGAATCTGAAAACTGGCTGTTTAATGCAGGTTGGCTGCTTAATGGAGGTGACCACTAACACAGATTTGACTGTGTATCAGATTTGGGTGAAAACGTCTGATTGGCATGATTATTTCAACACACACCACAACATTCTTCATTCACCAACTCCTTAACCCATTCAACACACACCACAACATTCTTCATTCACCAACTCCTTAACCCATTCAACACACACCACAACATTCTTCATTCACCAACTCCTTTACCCATTCAACACACACCACAACATTCTTCATTCACCAACTCCTTTACCCATTCAACACACACCACAACATTCTACATTCACCAACTCCTTTACCCATTCAACATACACCACAACATTCTTCATTCACCAACTCCATAACCAATTCAACACACACCACAACATTCTTCATTCACCAACTCCTTAACCCATTCAACACACACCACAACATTCTTCATTCACCAACTCCATAACCAATTCAACACACACCACAACATTCTTCATTCACCAACTTGTTAACCCATTCAACACACACCACAATATTCTTCATTCACCAACTCCTTAACCCATTCAACACACACCACAACGTTCTTCATTCACCAACTCCATAACCAATTCAACCCCAACCACAACATTCTTCATTCACCAACTTGTTAACCCATTCAACACACACCACAATATTCTTCATTCACCAACTCCTTAACCCATTCAACACACACCACAATATTCTTCATTCACCACATCCTTAACCCATTCAACACCAAGTAACTGACATGGACGGGTGCATTATATTTTTATTTTATGCCAATAAATTAATAAGAAAATGACATTTGGACCAGTTCATTGACCTCTAAATAGGCTTACAAAAAGTGTAGATCCAGATGAGCCAACTTGTGATGAGCCATCTCATCAGGGTCTGCACTTTTTGCCAGTAATATTACTATTTTTAGACAAATTTACCCATTTCGATAAATGAACTGGTCTAAATGTCATTTTCTTATTACCTGTGGACCAGTTCATTTATCAAAATGGGTAATTTTATCTAAAAATAGTAATAATTATTACTGGCAAAAAGTGCAGATCCTGATGAGACGGCTCGATATGAGCCGGCTCATCTGGATCTATACTTTTTGTAAGACTATTTAGAGGCCTGTAGTGTTGAAAGGGTTAAATGATTCAAGTGAACATTACAGAGTCTGAAGAAATCATATTTTGCTATTTGTTTAAACATATTTATTCGACATTATATAACATAATTTGCAACAAATAATTATGTACACAATATATACACAAGTGGATTGAAATGAAAGCTAAAACAGGGATCATTCTAGAGAGCGATGTGGGCGAAATAGTCGCCCTAGGACCCTGACTTCGCCCTCTGAGGCCTCACTCCCCAAAAAAATATTTATTTTAGAATTTTTTTTATACAATTTTGTCCAGTAAGATACACTGGCCCATTTTGTCGAAATTTATTAAATAACACCATTTAAAGATGCGACCATGCGCTTTCTCACTTCTCCCAAAAATTCTGACCTAGAATAAACCCTGCTAAAAGCTATTTAATATCAGTTATATAATTAGATGGAATATAAATATTATGTAAATTATGTCTGAATGTAAAATACCATGTAAATATTCTGAAATAACTTGTGATACAACAAAATATAAATTTTACAAGATTTGTGAAAGATGTTTGTGATATATCTTCTAATCCATTCCTTTCATTTCTATTGTAGCGTTCAATTCTATTTGATGCAGTAGTCATTTTAATGCAACAAAATCCGATCAAAGAAAAATGAACTGTCATTTTCAATTCGATACAATTCAATAGCTTATCCACTTTTCCTGTAGATGTGTGCTGATCTTGGGTTAATTAAACACAATTCTATATATTTACCCATTCTTCTGTCAAGCTGTATTGGGTAATCAAGTTTATCCCCTAATAAAGATTGCGACAAGGAGGCACCATGGTTTTGAAGCCATTCTCCGGTTCATTGTTGCTGTTCCTTGCAAACCGCTCCGGTTCATTATTGCTGTTCCTTGCAAACAACTCCACTACCTCGTCTTGTACCGTGCTTCATGTTTGCTTTCAGTCAAGATCTGGCGAGGCGGTACCAGACAGAACAAGAGAGAATAGATGAAGCCAGGTGAGTAGGCATTTATTATTCTACTGGGTGTGCAGATATATAATAATTTTTAAAAAAACTATGATCCTGTTATGTTAGTAAATGTGCTTAATTCTGCTAAGTGAGTATAAATGTGCTTAATTCTGCTTAGTGAGTATAAATGTATAATTCTGCTTAGTGAGTATAAATGTATGATTCTGCTTAGTGAGTATAAATGTATAATTCTGCTAAGTGAGTATAAATGTATAATTCTGCTTAGTGAGTATAAATGTATAATTCTGCTTAGTGAGTATAAATGTATAATTCTGCTAAGTGGGTATAAATGTATGATTCTGCTTAGTGAGTATAAATGTATAATTCTGCTTAGTGAGTATAAATGTATAATTCTGCTAAGTGGGTATAAATGTATAATTCTGCTTAGTGAGTATAAATGTATAATTCTGCTAGGTGGGTATAAATGTATGATTCTGCTTAGTGAGTATGAATGTGTAATTCTGCTAAGTGAGTATATATGTATGATTCTGCTAAGTGAGTATAAATGCATAATTCTGCTAAGTGAATATATATGTATAATTCTGCTTAGTGAGTATAAATGTATGATTCTGCTAAGTGAGTATAAATGTATAATTCTGCTTAGTGAGTATAAATGTATAATTCTGCTTAGTGAGTATAAATGTATAATTCTGCTAAGTGGGTATAAATGTATGATTCTGCTTAGTGAGTATAAATGCATAATTCTGCTTAGTGAGTATAAATGTATAATTCTGCTAAGTGGGTATAAATGTATAATTCTGCTTAGTGAGTATAAATGTATAATTCTGCTAGGTGGGTATAAATGTATGATTCTGCTTAGTGAGTATGAATGTGTAATTCTGCTAAGTGAGTATATATGTATGATTCTGCTAAGTGAGTATAAATGCATAATTCTGCTAAGTGAATATATATGTATAATTCTGCTAAGTGAGTATAAATGTGCTTAATTCTGCTTAGTGAGTATAAATGTATAATTCTGCTTAGTGAGTATAAATGTATGATTCTGCTTAGTGAGTATAAATGTATAATTCTGCTAAGTGAGTATAAATGTATAATTCTGCTTAGTGAGTATAAATGTATAATTCTGCTTAGTGAGTATAAATGTATAATTCTGCTAAGTGGGTATAAATGTATGATTCTGCTTAGTGAGTATAAATGTATAATTCTGCTTAGTGAGTATAAATGTATAATTCTGCTAAGTGGGTATAAATGTATAATTCTGCTTAGTGAGTATAAATGTATAATTCTGCTAGGTGGGTATAAATGTATGATTCTGCTTAGTGAGTATGAATGTGTAATTCTGCTAAGTGAGTATATATGTATGATTCTGCTAAGTGAGTATAAATGCATAATTCTGCTAAATGAATATATATGTATAATTCTGCTTAGTGAGTATAAATGTATGATTCTGCTAAGTGAGTATAAATGTATGATTCTGCTAAGTGAGTATGAATGTAGGATTCTGCTAAGTGGATATAAATGTATGATTCTGCTAAGTGAATATAAATGTATGATTCTGCTAAGTGAATATAAATGTATGATTCTGCTAAGTGAATATAAATGTATAATTCTGCTACGTGAGTATAAATGTATAATTCTGCTACGTGAGTATAAATGTATAATTCTGCTAAGTGAGTATAAATGTATAATTCTGCTTAGTGAGTATAAATGTATAATTCTGCTACGTGAGTATAAATGTATGTTTGTGTGTTTGTTTTTGTGTGGTTTGTTTTTGTGTGGTTTGTTTTTGTGTGGTTTGTTTTTGTTGTGGTTTGTTTTTGTGTGGTTTGTTAATTCTGCTAAGTGAGTATAAATGTATAATTCTGCTTAGTGAGTATAAATGTATAATTCTGCTTAGTGAGTATAAATGTATAATTCTGCTTAGTGAGTATAAATGTATAATTCTGCTAAGTGAGTATAAATGTATAATTCTGCTTAGTGAGTATAAATGTATAATTATGCTTAGTGAGTATAAATGTATAATTCTGCTTAGTGAGTATAAATGTATAATTCTGCTCAGTGAGTATAAATGTATAATTCTGCTTAGTGAGTATAAATGTATAATTCTGCTAAGTGAGTATGAATGTAGGATTCTGCTAAGTGAGTATGAATGTATGATTCTGCTAAGTGAGTATGAATGTATGATTCTGCTAAGTGAATATAAATGTATGATTCTGCTAAGTGCATATAAATGTATGATTCTGCTAAGTGAAAATAAATGTATGATTCTGCTAAGTGCATATAAATGTATGATTCTGCTAAGTGAATATAAATGTATGATTCTGTGTGTATCAGTTTGCATTTGGTGAAACCTGTTTATCAGGATTGTGTGTATCTGTGACCACTCTTGTCACCGTAATACTTGGGCGATGTTGGTGTCAGCCAAGCTTATAATAAACACTTGTTGTCTTATCGTTTTATTGAATTTAAATGTCGGTATTTGTTGACTCTGGCGACACTTGTGTACCTGCTAGGTTTGTCAATATATGTGATTGTAAATCAATACATTATGGGCTGGATTCAATCTCCAAGATGCCGTACTCTCTAATTGTATACCGTAATCTATCCAATGTGTTCACCCTACTGAAGACGGGCATTTATTTGGATAGTTTGTTACATGGTCGTATAGATATCAACATAACTGATGAGTTTACTGTCGCTACTCATATCTGGGTCATCGAATCTTCATCCAGGTTTAGCTGGTCATCAAACTTCATCCAGGTCTAACTGGTCGTCAAACTTCATCCAGGTCTAACTGGTCGTCAAACTTCATCCAGGTCTAACTGGTCATCAAACTTCATCCAGGTCTAACTGGTCATCAAACTTCATCCAGGTCTAACTGGTCGTCAAACTTCATCCAGGTCTAACTGGTCATCAAACTTCATCCAGGTCTAACTGGTCATCAAACTTCATCCAGGTCTAAATGGTCATCAAACTTCATCCAGGTCTAACTGGTCATCAAACTTCATCCAGGTCTAGCTGGTCATCAAACTTCATCCAGGTCTAACTGGTCGTCAAACTTCATCCAGGTCTAACTGGTCGTCAAACTTCATCCAGGTCTAACTGGTCATCAAACTTCATCCAGGTCTAACTGGTCATCAAACTTCATCCAGGTCTAACTGGTCATCAAACTTAATCCAGGTCTAACTGGTCATCAAACTTCATCCAGGTCTAACTGGTCATCAAACTTCATCCAGGTCTAACTGGTCATCAAACTTCATCCAGGTCTAACTGGTCATCAAACTTCATCCAGGTCTAACTGGTCATCAAACTTCATCCAGGTCTAACTGGTCATCAAACTTCATCCAGGTCTAACTGGTCATCAAACTTACTCTGATATGCCAGTTCTTGTACTCGTAGATGAATTTACTTTAATTTAAATTATGGCCCTTGTTTTATCTGTTTAACCATTTTCCACATAGAAGCGCCTCTTCGCTTTTGCAAACAGCATAGAGCCAGATCAGATGCACAGAACGTTCCGTCTGATCAGGCTCTATGATGCTTGCTATTCGGATAGTGGAACTAAAACACTTAGCTGAATAGCAAACAACATAGATCATGATCAGATGTGGCTGATCTGGATCTATGTTGTTTGCAAATGTGAATTTATTTACTCAGCAGGCAAAGGGTTAATTTTACATTAATGAGAAATAAGTTAATAAATTGTAATATTGATGTTTCTTTAAGATTTGTAAATAAATACATTGTACAAGTCAATGTCCACATCAGTGGGACACACTTTATTGAACTCTTCAAAACTTTATCCTGTAACTGCTGAAATAGATAATATCTGGATTATACCAGGTTGGTTCTACAGATGGATCTGTAGTCCAATGGTAACACGCTGGACTGGTAATCCAGGGATCGCAGGTTCGATTCCCCGTCTGACCCTAATAAAATTAACAGTCTTTCAGATGGGACGTTAAACCGAGGTCTCGTGTCGGTGCTTTACACTGTGCACGTAAAAGAACCAGAGGAGACTCTGGAATGGATCTCTGTCTGTATCATTGCACTATCCTCCACAATCTAAAATGACTAATCTCTTCAGGAGGCGTCGCTCATATGGGCAACCGGTAGCGACGATAAATAAACGTAAAACACACAATATACCAGGTTGTATAAATCTATTTGATAAAATAGGGTACTTGAAACAGAAAGTCGTTAATATTCAATGCTAGAATAGAAAATACATTCTCCGTGGTGTAATGGATACGATGCCAGACTTGTAGCCGAGACTTTGTGAGTTTGAGCGCCATCAGCCCCACGGTGGTGGTGTCCTTATTTAGTCAAGGCGCTTAAATCCACACTGCCTCTTCTCTTTCTCACTCTCATGGCGCTGACTTCCATCAGGAATGAGGTCTCGAGAGCGATGAATCTAATATCTAAACCTTGTTTCACAAATGAACTAAAATCAATTTTGTGAACCACATTGTTAATTAACTGTCTTGTGAAGAATACAAAACATTCACTCCAGTTACAGCTTAAGATCTCTTGTGCTATAGGTACACTGATACTATCAACTATCATAACAGTATAGGTGTGTGTAAGAAAACATAACTAGAAAAGTACACTGATCATCTAATGCTTAAATTGGATGGATTTGTGTTTTTGTGTTCGGGGATTATTTATGCATGAATGTTACGGTCAGTCATTTGTTCTATTATTAATTTCATGAATAGATTGTCACTTTCAATTTAAGCAAGGCTTTATTTCAAAATCTTTTTTACGGTATACACATAGTCAACTTATAAACATAAGTTTGAAAATTATTCACATACAGTCAAACCTGTCTTAAGCAGCCAGACAAGGGAGTCACAGAAAGTGACTGCTTAGCAAAGGTGGCTGCTTAATAGAGGTCAAATATATAATAAAACAACATATTGGGAATCTGGAAACTGGCTGCTTAATACAGGTTGGTTGCTTAATGGAGGTGACCACTAACACAGGTTTGACTGTAGTCAAATTATAAACATAAGTTTGAAAATTAGGTTATATAAAATAATATGCAAATTTATAGTTTGATACATATATATATACATATATAAGATCTTATATGATTTGATAGCAAATTTTATGATAGGAGTTTCGGAATTTTGCTATTTAGCGAGCAATTGGCAAATGAAGCAAATTTGGTATGAAATCACCACAAGTGTAAGATCCTTTATATCACATTACCATATAGCGCTCATTTTAGTCATATTTGTTCACAAAATAACGTTGCTACTTTAATTTTGGCACCAATCGTCTGCGCAAATTGTCATGATGTCACTACACAAAACAGCCTTATATTTACGTTTTAAAAACAGCGTCATGACTTCTTCTTTGTTTGCCTTATCGTTAATGTTATGTACCAATTCACCTATTAATATGATTAATTTAAAATTTAATTTACAAATTACCTGTATAAGTATTATTCTCTCAACCAATCAGAATCCTTCCAGGTTGTATTACACATGTGTACATATAAGAAAATATGTGATGGCTGCATGAAACTGAATACAAGCAAAGTTATGTAATAAATATATATATAATTGTCAATTTGTCATTAATAGAAGCGTAATAATACTGCCAATCAGACCATGTAAATGTTTTATAAACTCTAATTCTTGTTCAGAAAAGCAACATTTTGCCCTGCATGCAATGCAATAGTGCCGTATTTTATGTCAGTAATCTTAATGCTGAAAATGATTTATATGCATTCATTTATCTGCTATTATGATTTATTACGGAGAACTGGAGCTAATGAGACAAGATAATCCTGGTCATTAAAGGATTATAGATGTTTTCTGTTGCATCAAAGCTGCCTCACCGTTCATACTCACCTATAATACGAGAATTTTACAACCAGATTATGAGTGATAGAAATATATTTTGATTTTTTAAAATTTATGTGTTAAATGGTATCCATAATTACGTTTTAGAAAAGAAATTACTCTGACTTTTAACATTTCTTCAACTCAACTTGGACTGGCATAACATGCAATTTATACATCATTTGCAGGGATCATTCTAGAGGGGCCTGCACTTCTCCCTAAAAATTTTTAAAAAATAAATATTTTTTGGTTTTTACGATTTTCAAACAAAATTTTGTCTAGTAAGATACACTGGCCCATTATAAAGCACTCCTTCTATTCAAATGTTGTATTTAATGGTTGTACTGTGCATTTTAACTGAAGTATATTAAAGAACACCATTTAAGGAAGCGATCACGCGCTTTCTCACTTCTCCCAAAAATTCTGACCTAGAATGAACCCTGCATATGGTGTCCATTCTATCAACCCGTCTTATCTGCGAGTGCATGCCAACACCCACAGATTTCAGGACCAAAGTAGGGGGGACGTCTTATAGGTGATATTGTCTTATAGGCGAGTATGGACAGTAGATTGGATTTGTTTACAGAGACTCGTTGGTTATACAGGTTTTATAATAAAGTAAAGTGTTTGTTTATTATAGTGTCATCCCTATTTATAGGGCCAGCCATTTCTGACTTGTGAGACACCTCTTTTTATGAACATCAGTACTTCCCGAATCCTATGCTTGTATGCCAGGCTGGTAGGCAATCGGTAACCATTATTTAATTAGCTGGCGGCTCACCAACCAGCCATATCAGAACGAACCTCTGACAAGGTTCGAACCTTCGACCTCCCGCTCTGTAGGCAGACACCGTAACCAATTACATGATAACAAAGTACTTAGAAATTGTGGCAGTGATAACAGGAATATGACCGTAATTGATGTCACCATAAAACATTGTGTATTTATATAAATTTAAATTATATAAATTTTACAGCTAATTCTTTTTTGGGGAGGTTTAACGTCACACCAACAGCGTAGGTCATATGTCGACTCTCCAGTTATTGTTGATGGAGGAAGACCCTGGATGTCCCTCCGAGCAGTATTTCAAGCACGGACAGGCACACAGGTAGAACCACCGACCTACTACAAGCAAGCTGGCTAGCTTCCTCACTTGAATGAATTTGACACATATTCAAAAACCTACAGCGGTGAGGGGCAAGTAATTTGAATTTGAAGTCAATGCCATGACTGTAACCACTCAGCCCTGTTCTATGCCGTCTACCGGTAATCTGGCTCTATGCTGTTTGCAAATGCGACTTTAGTTGTGATTGGGTTAAGGGTAAAAATTATCTGCAAGCCAGGATCAATATTTCATTCTTGACCTCTAAAAGAAAAGAAATCAAGATATCTAGGTGTTGCTGCCAAATACCTTGATTAGCTTGTACGGGATTGCCTATGTTAGTATTTAAGCATTCTTGTTTACTTTATTCCTGTTATAAATCATGTACAGCCCTTTGATATCTCAATCAAGTGGAATACTAGTCTAAAATGTTTCTTCAGCGTGTGTTACGGTTTATCTTTCGTATTCTAGTATCTTAATCTACATAGATCGGTACCAACACAAACTACACATGTTTCTTTGCTGTTTTTTAATATTGCTGTCCGATTAGAGCAGTGGTTAGGGCGCTCGCTTCTTGCAACTCGGGTTCGATCCTCGAACCGGGAAGTATGTGAGATGGTACGGTGGTCGCCAGATCGGATAGGTGGGTTTTCTCTGGGTACTCCGGTTTCCTCACACACAAATGACCACATTTACGCTTTCATCCACGCCAACGAGAGTGATTAATATAAGTTGTTAAAACTTGCTTCGCAATCGTTGTAAGATAAATAAAGTTTAAACATTAACTTTAATATTGCTTTCATGGATCATGGATAATCATATATCTTATTGTCGCAATGCATATGCAGTCAAACCTGTCTTAAGCAGCCAGCCAAGGGAGTCAGAGAAAGTGGCTGCTTAGAACAGGTGGCTGCTTAATAGAGGTCAAATATATAACAACCGATTGGGAATTTGGAAACTGGCTGCTTAATACAGGTTGGCTGCTTAATGGAGGTGACCACTAACACAGGTTTGACTGTAAATGAAATAATCAAAAACAATAGATGTGGTTTATGGAAAGTGGGAGATTTCAAGTTCACATAATTATACAAACTTGTGTTGTAAGACTTAGTTCATAGGGGTTCATTGTGATATGGATGGTTGGTGAGCCGACAGCTAGTTAAATAATGGTTACCGATTGCCTATCAGCCTGGCACCTGGCATGCGGGAAGTACTGATGTTCATAAGAGATGTCTCATTAGTCGGAAGTTGCTGGCCCTTTCAATAGGGGCGACATTCTAATAACTCTGCTCACGGGCGGTGAAAATAACAGTCAAACATGTCATGGAATTTCATTAGAATATGTGTCATAAAGACATTTCATTAGAATTGTGTCATAAAGACATTTCATTAGAATTGTGTCATAAAGACATTTCATTAGAATTGTGTCATAAAGACATTTCATTAGAATTGTGTCATAAAGACACAATTCTAATGAAATTTCATGACATGTTTTCAGAAATAAGTAAGAAAACCAGATTAATGAATTGTCGTCTGCTACAGTTATTTGAACTATTTATAGCATTTATTTTACCCAGCATGCAAAGAGATAAGCAAATACTTTACTTTACCATTATACACTATTATATTACCCAGCATGCAAAGAGTTAAGCAAATACTTTACTTTACCATTATACACTATTATATTACCCAGCATGCAAAGAGTTAAGCAAATACTTTACTTTACCATTATACACTATTATATTACCCTGCATGCAAAGAGATAGGAAATACTTTACTTTACCATTATACACTATTATATTACCCAGCATGCAAAGAGTTAAGCAAATACTTTACTTTACCATTATACACTATTATATTACCCAGCATGCAAAGAGTTAAGCAAATACTTTACTTTACCATTATACACTATTATATTACCCAGCATGCAAAGAGTTAAGCAAATACTTTACTTTACCATTATACACTAGTTGGCAAGTAATAGAGTTTAACTAATGCAGATTTCACTTAACCCTTTGCATGCTGAGTAAATAAAATCACATTTGCAAACAACATAGGTCCAGATCAGCAGCGGCGTTACGTCTGATCAGGATCTATGTTGTTTGCTATTCAGACAAGTGTTTTAGCGCCTCTATCCGAACGTTCTGTGCTGTCTGTTCTGGCTCTATTCTGTTTGCAAACGTGATTTTAGTTAGCGGAAACAAATAACCGGAATATACACAAGAACACAAAACTTATTCGCATGCATGTCACTTCCTATCTGTATGGAAATTAGTCCATAAAAGTCTGTCTGATATTGATTTAAAAACATTATGCAGTCTATGTCAATTTTGTTCAACACAAGTTTTACTAACATTTATAGAATCTCTACTGAGTGTCTGAGATAGGAAAATGGTCAGATTGGTAACTTTGTTCATTTAACAACAAATACACATTTTTATATTTGTTCAAGTGTTGTGATAATAAACTGGACAAGTTGGAGGATAATCGTCAGTTATGTTGATATATATAGTAACGGGTATATATAATCATCAGTTATGTTGATATATATAGTTATGGGTATATATAATCATCAGTTATGTTGATATATATAGTTACGGGTATATATAATCATCAGTTATTTTGATATATATAGTTACGGGTATATATAATCATCAGTTATGTTGATATATATAGTTATGGGTATATATAATCATCAGTTATGTTGATATATATAGTTACGGGTATATATAATCATCAGCTATGTTGATATATATAGTTACGGGTATATATAATCATCAGTTATGTTGATATATATAGTTACGGGTATATATAATCATCAGTTATGTTGATATATATAGTTACGGGTATATATAATCATCAGTTATGTTGATATATATAGTAACGGGTATATATAATCATCAGCTATGTTGATATATATAGTTACGGGTATATATAATTGTTAGCTATGTTGATATATATAGTTATGGGTATATATATCTTGTAATGCCAGATTGTGTGGGCTTTTAATGCCAGGCTATGTGTGCTTGTAATGCCAGACTATGTGTGCTTGTAATGCCAGGCTATGTGTGCTTGTAATGCCAGGCTATGTGTGCTTGTAATGCCAGACTATGTGTGCTTGTAATGCCAGGCTATGTGTGCTTGTAATGCCAGACTATGTGTGCTTGTAATGCCAGGCTATGTGTGCTTGTAATGCCAGACTATGTGTGCTTGTAATGCTAGGCTATGTAGGCTTGTAATGCCGGCTATGTGTGCTTGTAATGCCAGGCTATGTGTGCTTGTAATGCCAGACTATGTGGGCTTGTAATGCAGGCTATGTGGCTTGTAATGCCAGACTATGTGGGCTTGTAATGCCAGGCTATGTGGCTTGTAATGCCAGGCTATGTGGGCTTGTAATGCCAGACTATGTGGCTTGTAATGCCAGGCTATGTGGGCTTGTAATGCCAGGCTATGTGGGTTTGTATGCCAGGCTATGTGGGCTTGTAATGCCAGACTATGTGGGCTTGTAATGCCTGACTATGTGTGCTTGTAATGCCAGGCTATGTGGGCTTGTAATGCCTGGCTATGTGGGCTTGTAATGCCAGGCTATGTGTGCTTGTAATGCCAGGCTATGTGTGCTTGTAATGCCAGGCTATGTGTGCTTGTAATGCCAGGCTATGTGTGCTTGTAATGCCTGACTATGTTTGCTTGTAATGCCAGACTATGTGTGATTGTAATGCCATGCTATGTTGGCTTGTAATGCCAGACTATGTGGGCTTGTAATGCCTGACTATGTGTGCTTGTAATGCCAGGCTATGTTGGCTTGTAATGCCAGGCTATTTGGGTTTGTAATGACAGGCTATGTGTGCTTGTAATGCCAGGCTATGTGTGCTTGTAATGCCAGGCTATGTGTGCTTGTAATGCCAGGTTATGTTGGCTTGTAATGCCTGACTATGTGGGATTGTAATGCCAGGCTATGTGTGCTTGTAATGCCTGACTATGTGGGCTTGTAATGCCAGGCTATGTGTGCTTGTAATGCCAGGCTATGTGTGCTTGTAATGCCAGGCTATGTGGGCTTGTAATGCCAGACTATGTGGGCTTGTAATGCCAGACTATGTGGGCTTGTAATGCCTGACTATGTGGGCTTGTAATGCCAGGCTATGTGGGCTTGTAATGCCAGGCTATGTGGGCTTGTAATGCCAGACTATGTGGGCTTGTAATGCCAGGCTATGTGGGCTTGTAATGCCAGGCTATGTTGGTTTGTAATGCCAGGCTATGTGGGCTTGTAATGCCAGACTATGTGGGCTTGTAATGCCTGACTATGTGGGCTTGTAATGCCAGGCTATGTGGGCTTGTAATGCCAGGCTATATGGGCTTGTAATGCCAGACTATGTGGGCTTGTAATGCCAGGCTATGTGGGCTTGTAATGCCAGACTATGTGGGCTTGTAATGCCAGACTATGTGGGCTTGTAATGCCTGACTATGTGGGCTTGTAATGCCAGGCTATGTGTGCTTGTAATGTCAGGCTATGTGGGCTTGTAATGCCAGGCTATGTGGGATTGTAATGCCAGACTATGTGGGCTTTTAATGCCAGACTATGTGGGCTTGTAATGCCTGGCTATGTGGGCTTGTACTGCCAGACTATGTGGGCTTGTAATGCCTGACTATGTGGGCTTGTAATGCCAGGCTATGTGTGCTTGTAATGCCAGGCTATGTGTGCTTGTACTGCCAGGCTATGTGTGCTTGTACTGCCAGGCTATGTGGGCTTGTAATGCCTGACTATGTGTGCTTGTACTGCCAGACTATGTGTGATTGTACTGCCATGCTATGCTGGCTTGTAATGCCAGACTATGTGGGCTTGTACTGCCAGACTATGTGTGCTTGTACTGCCAGGCTATGCTGGCTTGTAATGCCAGACTATTTGGGTTTGCAATGACAGGCTATGTGTGCTTGTAATGCCAGGCTATGTGTGCTTGTAATGCCAGGCTATGTGTGCTTGTACTGCCAGGTTATGCTGGCTTGTAATGCCTGACTATGTGGGATCGTAATGCC